>OU343221.1:183764439-184022473 GCA_910596185.1 Chrysanthemum makinoi
TCCCAAAACATTTGTTTCAGGTGGCATGATTACCAATATGTTGACTATTCCCAAGCCCAGTGATTGGATTGAACGGGTTAATCCTGATAGTAAGCTTCCTAATTTCGATTTTGGAAGAATTCTAGAGCCTGAAAGTCAAGCTCTGAAGAGCATGCTTGGACTCCCTGATATGCCCAGTAGTACTGAACATATCTCCGAGAATGAGGCAGAATCTCAAGCACCACTTCCACCCCTAGAACCTCTTCAGGGTGCTGCTCCAAGCTCTGAGCTTACTCCATTACAGTTCAATCCACACTCACTAAAAGAAAGATCTGGACTTGGTAGAACCATCCTTAAAAGACCAAAAAAACCAACTCAACAAGAGTCCACACCCACTGAGACTTCCACATCTTCAGTTCCTACTGAAGCAGACCAAATTCAGCAGCTGACTGAACTTTTGAGGAAGCTAACTGATAAGATGTAATCCATCGAAAGAGTTCCTGAATCAATCAAGGAAACAAAGTCAGCTTCCTCTAGTTCCTCAAAGTCAAAAGCCACCACCAAAACCAAGCAGAAGTGTGATCTATGCCACTATACCAGTCATACCACTGACAACTGTTATAGAATCCTTTTTTGTATGATCTGGAAAAAGGATGATCACATAACTTCTAATCACTTACAATATGTAAGTTCTCTCAGTAAAGCAAACTATACCAAAGTTGGTCATCAGTATGCTTCAACCTCCAAATCTGCTCAAAAGCAGAGAGCAAAACCCTTCCCTCCTTGCCCACACTGTGGCTTTAATGATCATCATCCTGATGACTGTCTCATGAACACATGCTGTGAGATTTGCGGAAATCCAGCTCATGAGACATCTCAGCATGACAGTGTCATCCAAGCAAGGAGAAGTTCCAAGCAACCCAGAATCACTGAGTCATCCTCAGTCTCCAAATGCAAAACCTGTGGTAGCACATTGCACTCAACCACTGACCATGAGTCAATTGCCAAATTCAAACAGACCTTTAGGCCAAAACCCACTAGTATGTGGGTCTGCAAGAGAAACTAATCCAGTTTACTATTTGTGCAGAGACACGCCAGGGAGCCTATTTGGCATCTAGATAGTGGATGCTCAAGAAGCATGACTGGTGTTAAGGAGTATCTGCACAAATATTTAAAGGAACCAGGACCCAAGGTAGTATTTGGTGATAACTTATCATGTCCCACTGAAGGTTATGGTTTAGTATACTACAATGGAATAGTTTTCTCTAGAATAGCCTATGTCAATGCTCTCAAATACAATCTCATCAGTGTCAGTCAACTCTGTGATGCAAAGTACATCGTGCAATTCAATGACAAACAAGGCACCATTTTCAATGCCAACAAAGAAGTTGTTTTGATAGCCCCTAGAAAAGATGATGTTTATGTCTTAGACATGTCAACACTCTCTCAAGATGGAACTTGTCTCTTCGCCAAAGCCACTGAAACTGTCAACTGGCTATGGCACAAGAGACTCTCTCACTTAAACTTCAAAAACATCAACAACTTGGCAAAACAAAACAAAATCCTTGGTCTACCATCACTGGTTTTTGCAAAAGACAAACCATGCTCTGCCTATGAAAAGGGTAAACATCACAAAGCATCCTTCAAAACCAAACAAAATTTCTCCATCAAAAGCTGCCTTCACCTCCTGCATATGGATCTCTTTGGACCTGTCAGTCCCAGATCAATCCAGCATGAGAAGTATACACTTGTCATTGTTGATGAGTTTTCAAGATACACTTGGGTATACTTTCTTTCTAAAAAGAGTCAGGCAGCTGATACAATAATGTCATTCATCAGGAAAATTGAAAATCAAAATGACATTACTGTTAAACAAATCAGAACTGACAATGGCATTGAGTTCAGAAATCAAGAGCTTGAGAGCTTCTGTGATGAAAAGGGAATTACCTAGAACTTTTCATCTCCTTACACCCCTGAACAAAATGGGGTAGCTGAAAGGAAAAACAGAACTCTCATTGAGGCTGCCAGAACTATGTTAAATGGCTCAGCACTCTCAAAGCATTTCTGGAAGCAGTCAAAACTGCCTGTTACACACAAAACAGATCAATCATTGTCAAAAGACATAACAAAACCCCATATGAGACATTCAAAGGTAGACTTCCTGATATCAGCTACTTTCATGTGTTTGGGTGTCCAGTATTTATTCATAACCACAAGGATCATCTAGGAAAATTTGATGCTAAAGCTGATGATGGATACTTTCTAGGTTACTCACTGATCTCCAAAGCCTTTAGGGTATTTAACACAAGGAGACAACAAGTTGAGGAAACCTTTCATGTTACCTTTGATGAATGTTCAGAAAGCATCAGGTTCACCAACACCTTAGTGGAGGAAATAGGAATTGGTAACTCATCAAGATATCCTCCTGATGAGTATAACACTGAAATCAATTCCTCATACCAAGCTGATGCTGACATCTCATATTATGTCTTACCTCACAACCTTCCCCAACCAACCATCAGTGAATTCATTGATAATCAATTAGTCCCTGCTGGGATAGGTAACACTGAACCAAATGTTCAGGAACCTGTAACTCAAGAACCCCAACTAGAACCAGTCATCTCATCAGATGATCAAAACGATTCTGTGGCTCCTGCACCTGAACTCACTTCTGAGTTTCCAGTGACCTCTTCAAGCTTAGATCCTAGACCACAAATTAAATGGACTAAGACTCAGGACATTGAGCTTGTCAACATCATTGGTGAACCCACTGAGGGCATGCTCACTAGAAGCATGGCTGCTAACTTAACTGCAGCTTCAGAAAATGAATGTATATATGCTGATTTTCTATCAAAAATAGAACCCAAAAGTGTCACTGAGGCTCTAAAACATCCAAGCTGGGTTCAGGCTATGCAAGAAGAACTTCAACAGTTTGATAAAAACAAGGTTATGACCTTGGTCAAATGTCCTCAGGATGTCATTGTCATAGGAATGAAGTGGGTTTTCAGGAATAAAACTGATGAAAACGGCACTGTCATTAAAAACAAAGCCAGACTTGTAGCCAAATGTTACAGTCAACAAGAAGGCATTGACTATGATGAGACATTTGATCCTATTGCAAGAATGGAAGCCATCCGGATCTTCCTTGCATATGCAACATACATGAACTTCAGGGTCTACCAAATGGATGTTAAAAGTGCATTCTTAAATGGTGATCTCAAGGAAGATGTGTATGTTCAGCAACCTCCAGGCTTTGAGAGTAGTGAATTCCCTGACTATGTTTGCAAGCTTGACAAAGCCCTTTATGGACTTAAACAAGCTCCCAGAGCATGGTATGAAACTCTCTCAGCCTTCCTGATTCAAAACAAGTTTGTCAGAGGAAAGATAGACAACACCCTGTTTGTCTATAGGACTAAACAAGATGTGATACTAGTTCAAGTGTATGTTGATGACATCATCTTTGGCTCAACAAATTACAAACTTTGCAAATAGTTTGAAAAACTGATGACAAAGAAGTTTGAAATGAGCATGATGGGTGAACTCACATACTTCCTTGGACTACAAATCAGGAAAACTGATAAAGGAATCTCCATCAGTCAAGAGAAGTACACCAGAAATCTCTTGAAGAAATATGAGATATTTGAATGTGCCTCAGTGAAGACACCAATGGTCCCCCCTAACAACCTTGGACCTGATCTCACTAGAAAATCAGTAAATCGAACCCGTTTCAGAGGGATTGTTGGCTCACTGATGTATCTAACTGCTACTAGACCAGACATACAATTCTCAGTTTGTCTAATAGAAAGATATCAGTCCAATCCCAAAGAATCCCATCTCACTGCAGCCAAAAGAATACTAAGATACCTGAAGGGAACTCCAAGCCTTGGACTCTACTATCCAAAGTGCTCAGGGTTTGGCCTCAAGGGATATTTTGATTCTGATTATGCTGGCTACAACATGGACAGAAAAGGTACCTCAGGATCTTGTCAATTCCTTGGAGGAAAACTGGTCTGTTGGAGTGCTAAAAAGCAACAATCAATGGCTATGTCTTCAGCCAAAGCTGAGTACGTTGCTGCTGCAGGATGCTGTGCCAATGTCTTATGGATGAAAAGTTAACTCAGTGACTATGACATCCATTACAAAATGGTACCCATATTCTGTGATAACACCAGTGCTATTGCTATCTCCAACAACCCTATCCTTTACCAAAGAACCAAACACATTGATATCAGATATCATTTCATCAGGGACCACATAATGAAAGGAGACATAGAGCTTCATTTCATCCCCACTGAATATCAACTTGCTGATATCTTCACCAAACCCTTAGATGAACCTACCTTCAGGAGACTGAAAGCTGAATTAGGAATGCTTGACATCGAAAGTCAGCAAAGTGAAAATCAATCCTAATCTTAGTAAAGTCTTCTCTGAAATAGTCCATTCTCCCTGAACACCCATATCCTCTTCTCACGGAATGAGTAAGACTCATTCCGGGTCCCTGACTTTTGACAAAGAGCATTCAATGAGTAACTAAATGCTCCAAGTATCAGTTACTTAAATGTTCTAGGTTGGTAACCTTACCAATTTAATAAAGGAATATACGTCTCTTTGTCTTACTGTCATCCATGTCAAGGGTCCCTCAAATACTTACCTCATCCCACTTGGCATTAAATGCCTCTCCTCACAAGAAATATCCTAAGGATATTTTATTACTGCAAATTGCACTTTTACTGTGCACTGCAACTGTTCCCTTGAAAAATGGGATTTTACTGCGGGTAGTGGAGTGGTGGCATTAAATGTGGAAATTCAAAACGTTTTCAAACACCAACTTTACAAATCCACAAGTATGCACAAACCACCCCTCTCATCACTCTATAAATACCCCTCACTAAATCCTTAAAACATACACAAAGTATTTCTGCTAACAAAACTCCGTCAAAATCTCTTTCAAACCCAGAAATCTTTGTGTTCTTCAAATCTTTTTCAGAAAAATCTTCTCTGTAAACCTTTACAAAAGTTTTTTCATCACAACTTGAGAGATTCAAAACCTTTGATTGTTCTTGTCAATATATTTTTCTCAAAACCCTAAAGCATTTTTATGAAAATGGCAAGAACACAATCTCTCCAGTTTGCGCCTCAGTGGGTAGGGGATCTTAGCAATGTTGAATTTAAAACAAATAATGTCATAGGCAATTTTGAATACCCTCAAACTGTCCCAGCCTATAAGGACATTATAAATTTTTTGTTTAACTGCCCACTGAAAATGGCCTTTGTTAAATGTCCCTCAATTCTGTACCAAAACCTCCTCAGGGAGTTTTGGGCTACAGCCACGGCCTATGACCCGTCACCCTCAACTAATGAGACAGACCTAAGACCACTCAGGGAGTATCTCATTAAGTTCAGTCTGTTTAATGGGAAAAGATCAGTCACCCTGGATTACAAAACTTTTTGCACCTCAACAGGGTTAGACTACAATAAGGGTGTTTATGTCGCCCATCCTGAACCCTCCACAGTGAAGGATGGGTTAAAACAAATCGTTTTAGATCCAAAATTTTTGGACAAGACCCCAGTTACCAAGAATTCATTTCCTGTGGCTTGGAGGATCCTGTTCACTTTTGTGATTCAGGTCCTCGGCGGGAACCATTCATCCAATGAACAAGTTAATTCTATTCATTTGATGATGGCATACTGTTTGATGAATGGGGTCAATGTCGACAATGGGAGAGATCATTTACAGTGATCTCGTAACCAAGCTACTGAGTAAAACTAGGACGAAATACGTTTCGTATCCTAGGTTTATCTCTTGTGCTTTGCAAATGTTACTGGGTTGTAATTATCCTCAGGAGTACAAATATACTGCTTTACCTAGTACCCTGAGTCAATCTAATTTTCAAAAAGACCCATCCCTAGTCACTGATATTGTATTGACGGCCCATATGGTTGCTGTAAACAACCAGATGGATTCAGTGTCTCCTAACCCTGCTCCTAAAAAGAGAAAGGGGAAGTCTCAGACTGGGACTAAAACCAAACCCAAGTCTCAGGGCCCTGAGGCTTCAGAAACACAGCCCAAAAGGCACAAAAGGGCCCAGACTGAAAAGACACCCATTGGTGACCAGGCATCATCCACCCCCGTGACAACGAAGGACACTAATACATCATAGTCAGTGCCCTTGGTCACAACTACTATTCCCCAAGATCCAGAGGGAAACAAACAACCCGCTGGTAGGGGAGCGCCTTCTACTTTGCCCAAGGATGATATTAGCAAATCCAAGCCTTTGTCTGAGGGCACACTGAATGATCCCAAAGACTCAGAGGGAACCAAACAACCCGCTGATAGGGATATCACTTTCACTGACTCTGCTAAAGGCACTGAGAAAAACCCATCAGTGTCTCAGGGGTCTCAGGGGGACAAAGACTAAGAGGGAAAGGAACAACCCACCGATACGTAAAACCAAAACCAATCCGACTCTAGAGAAGGCACGGCCCCACCGCACCGAGGTTAAAGGGGACAAATACTCAGAGGGATTAATACCACCCACTGATACGGAACCCATCACCCCCACCTTGTTAACTATGGCTGATGTTGCCGGATCTTATTCTCCGATGAAGAGCAGGCCGAAAGTGAAGATGAAATTCTATGCCAGGGGAAGAAGTGGACTGATGTTCACCGGACAAGAGCATCACCGATCTACAAGACAATGATTCTCACTCTTCATCCAGCCTTCATGAATTCAAGCGGTTTGATAATGTTCTTCCATCGACGGAAAGACAAGTTCGTTCCGATCACAAAAGCATCTAGGAAGCTATATTGGACTTACTGAAACATGTGGGATCACATATACTGAAGCCGCCTATGCAGACCAAGGTCAAGTTTTGATTTCAACACCAACACCGATGAGCACATATGATGTATGATAATCTTCACAGCATGGATGACAACTTGGCTAAATTTCTCGCAGACACCTTCGTGTTAGCACAAAAATAGATGAAATCGGAATTGCCAAAGAAGACCCAACGCTCAACTCCAAAGTGTTGGAGGCTACTGAGGCTTAACCTCAAACATCTCACTTAACTAATCAAATGCTCAAATCTACAAATGTTCAAGCTCTTCAAACTTCGTCCGCTCTTCAGCTACATTGGGCTCTTTGGATACTCTCAGTGGATACTTTGGCTCATCGCTCTTCTATGGCTGGAATCTGGGCCCCTGAATGACCGCTGGAAGTATCTCGGCTAATTTGGAAGCAAAGGTCACTGGCATTCAAACAGATATTTCGATATCAGGCTATGGTTACTGAGATTTATCAAGTATTTATGGTCAAGCATCCTACAACTCTTGCCTCACCGACGCTTACAAAGCTTGAGGGGGGGAGAATATAGCTCAAGAAACTCCTTCTCACATCGAGGGGAGCCAGCACCACCCGCCAAGAATAACCCATCTCATCACCCCACCTACAACAACAACAACAACACGACGGTTACACCCATCACATCAACACCACCACCATGGTAGCAACATCATCTTCCTCGTGCCGATAAAAGAAAAGGCATAATGAAAACTCCGAGCTGAGAAGATTCCTACAAGATCGGCGACATGAATATCCGCTCTCACCACAAATTGAGTGCCTATCTTGCAAAAAAGAAAGGAAACAGAAACTAGCCGAGGAGGAAAGAAAGAGCAAAGAAGCATTGATAAAAGTTGTCAAGAAGCCGAGAACTTGGGAATTAATCCAAAGAAGCTTCAACGACAAAGCTGATGCTCAGCCGCTAAGATGGCTGAAAATGAAAATGCAGTTGGAAGAAAAGAACAAAAGAATGCATACCATCAAAGCAAGAATTGATCATTACAACTGACAATGACTCAGGCGGCTGCCACGAGAAGACGATGTCGAATCATCCCAAGTCCAAACCACCGCCATGAAAGTTTACAGGGGGGATGACAAAAGATACTTCGAGGTTCATGATCCTCTAAAATTCACTGACTTTGGGATCACTGAACTCGATGAACTTGGTCCATTAATTGAAAAGCAAGGAATGCGGTGGTTAAGGAGCTGATGAAGATGCTCAGAAAAGGTATGAAAGATGAGGATGCACCCGCACAGCTGGGATTCACCGCCTAATCAGCACCACAAGGATCTCAACCCTTCCACAGGGCAAAGAAAGAGGTTGAGTTCCAGCCAAATCAAAGTGCTCGACTCGAATGCAACATGGAGCTCAGGTGTAAAGTTCATGAACTGTCTGGTGATTGAAAAGCCTGAAAGAGGGCTATTCCACATTGATGTCTATGGAAACCCAACATTTCAAAGATAGAGTGACATTGATCAGTGTGTTTGGCTGCCGAAAGCTACATACCAGTGACCTCTCAAATTCAGACTCCTGCAAACGTCAGGTTCTGTGCTGACCTAAATGCCAAGATAAGAGAGCACCCTGACAGAGAAACACTCATCACCAAGAAAGTAAAGCTTGAAGCATTGGGGATCCATCTTGACTGACCTCATTTTCATTATCTTTTGTACTAGTGATAGGAATCCTGTAATTTGATCAATAAACGATGTATGTTTTGTTAAAATACTCAGTGTTCCTTATTGTATTCATTAGTACATTCAGTGTAAGAAGAAGTCATTTGCTCACTTACACTGATCAAACACTTAGGCTATTTGTATATCCAACATAGGGGGAGACCTGTTCAGAAATACCCAAACCCCTTAACCTAGGATTTGAATAGAAAATAACCTAAGTGCTTAGTCCGTTAAACACAACAAAGTCATCACTGCGTGCATAGTCTCTCGAGCCATCTTCGGACCTCAGTAAGAGGCGAAGAAGAAGTCTCTCCACTCAGTAAGGCGGAACTTAAAGGGTGAAGATGAGTCAAGAAGAGATGGTGGATTCAGGAGTGATGACAATAACTCACTGAATCCCTAAAACCTCTCCACCTACTAACACTGAAGACAAACTTGACTAAAGACCGGCTCGAGAAGATCAAGAATGGCGGGACAAACTGTTATACTTGAAGCGATAAAGACGGAGCTTTATTCAAGAAGTCAACTTTCCCTGAAAGGCCCAAGATCAGATCACAAGTAGAAAGTGGCTTTGTCCCTTACCAGAAATAGCCTTTGTAAGCAGAGACAAAATACATCAGTATTTTGTCTTCTGTAAATTGTCAGTTTGTCACTTAGGAAAGAGTTAAAACTCATACTTGTATAAATAGCATAAGAGATGGAGTGAAAGGTTAAGCTTGTGAATTGTAAAAACACACATACATGCAAGCCATCTTTCACTCCTCCAAATACAACTTAATCCCTGAGATAGCTCAGTGGTTACTTGTAGTTGTACTCAGACTTAGCCTGAGCTTCGAGAGGAGTTACCAAATTTTGTCATTTCAATCCCAAGTACTATTCCACAAGTACTTGGGTAATGTATTCTTCGGATTAATTTCTAATAAGAATATTATGTTGAAAATTATTTAGTGTGTTTTACTTACATTACTTTCAGTCATTGTTTCACTATTAGCTCGTTTTTTTAAATACTTAACTGTTTTATACAATAGTGAATAGGGAACAACAATATTTGCTTCACACAAGACCCGACTTAAGTTATCCTATTGGATTACTTAGTCGTTTTATGCAGGAACCAAAAGAGCAACATATGAAGGCCATAAGGCAAGTACTACGCTATGTAAAAGAAACAAAGGATTATGGTATCACCTAAAAACATAATAAAGGAAACAAGATACAAGGTTTCAGCGACAATAGTTATGGAGTCAACACTCAAAACGGAAAAGGAACTACTGGAATAATATTCTATTATGGAGAATCACCAATTAGCTGGAGCACACAAAAGCAAGCCACCGTAACATTATCATCATGCGAATATGAATTTATTGCGGCAACAGCAGAAACAACACAAGCATTATGGTTAAAGAGACTACTAAGCAGGCTTACACACTCAAAGGAAGAAAATGTTACAATAATGGTTGATAACAAATCTGCTATAGAACTGATTAAGAACCTCGTATTTCATGGAAGAAGTAAACATATTGATACAAAGTACCACTTCATAAGAGAATGCGTTGAAAGAGAAGACTTACAAGTTGAATTTATAAGTAGAGAATATCAAAAGGCTGACATACTCACGAAAGCATTACCGAAGATCAAGTTTCTAACAATGAGACAACTTATTGGAGTTAAAGATCTACGACAAAGCGATTGTGATTAAGGGGGTGAATATTGGGTTAATCCCAATCTGCTGATCCAAACGGCAGTTATAGTTAGTTAGAAGTTAGTTAAGAAAACAATTAGATGGCAGTTATCCCTGAAGGGACATGTCTGTTGGTTCAAACGAACCAACACAACCTTTCAAGTCGTGCCTTTTTATTTTGTTTAAATAGATTGAACATGCAACCAAACAAAGATGATGACAGATTTATAAAGCATTTATATGTCACAAAGTTTCAATCTCTATCTTGTGTTTTGGTATGTTGTGACTATGTTTAGATCATAGATCCGTAAAGAGGTCAAACATGATCTTTTGAAAATAATAAGATCATACTTGTTTAATTACAAGATATTCCAAATTGAGTATGCATTTGCTGCAAGAGGACTACTCTTATTACATGGTCTACAATTAAATCCCTAACATGCATGGTCGAAAACTTTTGACTAATAATCATTTCTCGTTCTAGTCATGAAAAAAGCATTTTTGAGGTGATGTTGATGAAGGCATCTTCAGGGCAAGTAATGGTTAAGCCTCCCATGGAATGTTCAAACCCAAACTCTTCTTCTGACTGGCGTAACAAGCTTTGAAATAACGGATGCTGCAGAAACGATATTGGGACAACAAATCGAGTCTTATGGATCTCTCCAACGTAGACCGCTATATAACCTTTTGGTACTTGGGATTGGTGTCGATTGCAATGGGACTGCAATTTGCTAAATTTCTTTGCATTGCTATTTAAACAAGGCAATCGGATGATACCCATTTAGGAATCTGTACAAGATAGAGTTGTGATATGTGTGATGTTTGATGTTTATATATATAGTAAGGATGACCAAAAGGGTATGTTTGGCAAGTTGATTATGTTGTGATGTGTGTGGTTATGTTGTGGAAACTACCTCATGTGAATTCTAACATGGTTTGGCATATTGATTAATCGCCAAATCTTCTGGCTCTTGCTGCTCACGCCTAGACTTTTTAAGTTTTGTATATTATTTTAATTTTAATGCATTTGGGCAAAAACAATTTACTTATTTGTTTATAGCTACATTATGAAATGTTACGCTATATAGATCATGATCCGGAGCTTTTTATAACTTTTTTTTGTATATTTTAAATTAGAGTGTTGATTAAACATTATCACTAACTTAAACCAAATAATGTGTTCGACGAATTATTCTATTTTTTAATGAGTAATTGGAGCTGTTAATCAATAATTTAACTTTAGCATCAACACTCCCTCCCTTTGATTAGGTGTCCACGCATTTCAACAAATTTCAAATTAAAATCAATGTCTAAGAGCAGTTTCAATGTTAACGCCCCAACGGCGTTAAACCCCCAAACAACGCCGTTATTGCGTTATTGCCCTTGGAAGTGCAGGATATTCACGCCGTTAGTCCCTGGGCGTTACAGGGCTAACGCGCGTTATAATTAAAAAAAAAATCATTTCACCCCCCTATACCATTTCAAATAAATTTTCACTTACACCCCCTCAACCTATTCAAATTCAAATTTAAATTATACTGGTCAATTCTGGGCGGGATAAATTCAAATTCAAATTTGAAATTTAAAAATCAAATATGAGCGGGATTTATTCAATTTCAAAATCAACTTTGCCTATACATACAACTCTACCAGAGTTGTTTAGAACACACAACACACACAAGTTACACACACAACTCACACACAAAAAATGCCTCGCAAAGATTTTTCTCAGCAATTCCTCAGCCCAGAAAAGTTGCCGGAAACTAGCTTTCCAAATCCAAATCACTTGCCGGAAACCAGCTTTCCAACTCTACCAGAACCTGATGTTTACTCTACACCACCAGAAAATGTCTTTCCGGTGGGTTTTGAAAACATCCCGTACCTCCCAATTGTTCCAAGTTCACCTGTGAACAGTCCACGGTGGATTTTCAAAACCACCCTAGTGGGTTAAGTGAGGCTTCCTCCGAACAACCTGAACAAGATGAAGAAACCGTAAGGGAGATTATGGAAGAGCAGGCACGTGAAGAGGCTGCTCGCCATGAGCAAGAAGCACGGGAAGCTCAGTACCTCCAAGACAACTTCTTCGACTTAATGGAGCGTCGATACATGAATGGGGAGTTTTATTCTCCGCCAACCAGTTCTGATGGTTGGGACTCGGATGATTCGTTTTTTTAAGTTTTAGTAGTTGTATTTTCATCAGTATGCATTGTATCTTTAATTTTTAATGTAATTCGTGTTAACGTTTAATGTACTTGGTGTTTTAATGTTAAATGTGATATGTGTTTTAATAAAGGAAGTGTTTGTTTTAGTTTAGGGGTTAAAATTGAAAATATGAAATGTTATTGATTTTATTAGGATGTTATGGTTGTGGGTGTTTTTTGGGGATGTTAATGTTAAATGTTAAAGCTGATGTGGCGCTGACGTGGACGGTGTTATTGGTGTTATAATGTTAGGATTGGGAGTGCTCTAAGCTCCAAAGTTCATATACAAAAAATCAACATATATAATCTATGTATAGTATACTTTATTGTGTTTGTGTTTTAACGTCGTCTACAATCAATGTGAGAGAATGTCAAGTTATTGCGTAATATTTTTACCACATGCATATGCCACACTCCATTTAATTTTGCCGTGTTTATTGCTTTAACCACGCTTAAACTTAGGGTTGTTCATCGGGTGAAAATCGGACCAGATCGAGAAAAATCGAATCGAACCGAGACCAAATCTAACAAAAACCCTAGATCGAGACCGAGACCGAATTTGGTCGTTCAGGTCCGGTCTCAGTCGGTTCGTCGGTCGATCCAGTCCAAGAAGACTAAATTTTCGTTTTATGGTTCGGACCGGATCAAGACTGAATTTGTCAAAAACGGTAAACCGAGACCGAAACATCGATCTTTCGATCCGGTTGATTTTTTCGGTCCGTCCTGTCCATCCGGTTTGTTTGCTCACCCCTACTTAAACTATAAAGAATCAATCAATCATGAAGATGGAAATCGTCATTGAGTTTTATCAAAATAAAAAAAGTGAAGGAAATGAAATTATGTGACAAATTTAGTGGTGTAACAATATACTCATTGGGTCTGTTTGGTATGACTGAATAAAGTAGTGACGGAATATAATGAACATCGTAATGGAATAAATGAAGTAATGGAATGACGCATTACGATTATAATCATGTTTGGTTGTTATGATAATATGGAATGTAATCGATAATATAAAGACTAAATAGCCTTTGATAATATATTTTTTTTGTTTTGTGGATAGTTAATAAAGGGTTATTATGTAATTATGATTCCATTACAAGATGTAATGAAGAAAAACAAAGGACCCCCTAATGAATGAAAATGGTGGTTTATGACGTAATGAGTGATTTCATGTAAGACGGAATGAAATGTCAACTGAATGGAATAAACGTTGTAATGGAATGAAGAGTGTACTGTAATGATTCATTGTAGTTATTAATCATGTTTGGTTTGTATGACAAGAAGTAATGGAATCGATAATAAAAAGACTAAAATGCCCATTAATGGTAGAAAATTTATTTAATGTGGTTAATTAATGATGGAGTTTTATGTAATTTTGATTCCATTACAAGATGTAATGAAAAAAAAGTAGGGGACCCCTAAAGAATGGTTTTGGTGTAATGGGTCATTACTTGTAATGAATCATTACATCCTATAGATGTAAACAAACAACATTTATTCATTACATTGTAATAATCTTTTCCATTACAGCTTTGATTACGACATACCAAACACTACGAAAATATTATTCATTCCATCGTAATGATCTTTTCCATTCATACTCTTATTACGATGTACCAAACACTACGATAGGGTTTCAGAGGAGTGTGTAATATGTGTCGTTGTACAAAGCCTTCACTTTAAAAATGCCAATTTTTTTTAGTTTTATATATAAATACGTATAATTTTAAACAGTCATATAATTCAAGTTTATATGCAGTTTCTTTTTAGTTATAATTGTAATAGGGTCTATTTGTTGTTATCGCTTAGAGTCACCGAAAACCACGAGACGGCCCTGAATATACTAAATAAATATTATTACTGCATCCGTTCCATAATTATTGTCCAGTGTTACTTTTAAAGTCTTTATTTTTTAATTTTTACTTTAAATATTTTTATTTGTGTTATATAATACTTAATGAAAATTATACCAATAAAAATACATTTAAAATTCAATTCATTCATATAATTTTCATCAAGTTTCATTCATATAAATTTTATCAAGTTTTATATAACACAAAAAATAATTGTTAAGGTCAAACTTGCAAAATAAAGAATTCAAAGGTCAACAGTGGACAATAATTATGAGACAGAGGTAGTAGCATGTAAACCCAATGACATGTTATGCCATTACCAAACTGATTTTTCTTATTGAATGAAAAATAACTATCTGACATGTCCTAGACAGGACTTGAACCCACAATCATTTGTGTGAGAAACTTCTCATACATTCGAGGATATCATTGACGCATAAGCCTTTTGGTACCACAAAATTGATTATATCAAAAGTAAAATGATCAAAACCCAACAATCAAACTAAACTAACGTCCATCATGCAGGGGCGGAGCCAATGAGGTGGCTAGCGGGTGCTCGGCCACCCCCAACCTACCCAACTAGCCCAGCTTGTAACGTCGAAATAGAAATAAAAATATGAAGAATTAGATATGTAAGGTGCTCGGCCACCCCCAACCTACCAAACTAGCCCAACTTGTAACATTGGCATAGAGGTAAAAATATAACAATTAGATCTGTAAATGGAAGATTAATGTTTGAGGAAGAAGATGGTATATGATCAAAAGAGAAAGAAAAGTGACAGTAAAAAAATATTTATATTAAATGTGTAGGGTCATCATCCAATTTGGCCCTCAAGGTAAGGTAAATACAATTTGACCCTCAAAATTTTGGTTTGTTGACTGACTTGACTCAAACTCATTATGCAAAGTTGGGTTATACAATTATACTTTAATGTCGTTTTTTTAATTCTTCGATCTATACTATCTATAAAACGTGTATGGTCAAAGTGAAATGTTGAATTGTTGAATGTTGATGGTACATATAGTTTTGAAAAACCGGACCGGACCGACGGGTTCAACCGGGAACCGGTGTCACCACCGATTCGACTAACCGATAAAAGCCATCCGAAAACGAACCAGAGAAGACCCGTTGAAACTGATACAAACTGGTAAACCAGGCCTCATCGAGATCTATTTCTCCGGTTAATCGTCACAGACTACCCGCGTATACTATATATAAAGGAAAAAACAAAAATTCGAAAACCGGGTTGACCTGGCACTCTTCAAACCTGACGGGTTGACCCAGTTTAATTTCACCCGTGTTCAACCGAACCTGTCGGGTTAACCCGGTTTAAATCGACCCGTTTTTCGACCAGAACGGTTCAACCAGTTGAACCACCCGGGTCGATCCGGGTTTCAAAACATTATGTTTAATCCCCAAATCTTCAAACTTTTATTATTTTTCGTTTATAACCCATAAATTTTTTTATCACTAAACGATCTGTCGCTATAAAATCCCGTTGCTATACACGGGTACTCGTCTAGTCTATTAAATAGGCATATTGTGGTATGGTGTTCACTTTCTAGTATGTCTTATTTTAGAGATTTCATAATCAGTAAATATTAAATTTAATTTTCGGAAGATAATATCGAGTTCATTTCTAACATATATTTCATAGCGACTTTGTACGTCTAAAATTTATTGTTCACATTCTTTTTAAATTACAATAACTTTGGTATACAAATTAGCAGACTCAAAGACATATATTAATGTGAAATTGTGTACGAATGAGAAACAAGTAACCAAAAATTACTGTGTATTATTGTTTACATTTGGTGATAACCAAAATTAATAGTCATATTATTTACTTTCGGTTTATTTATAAGATATATCGATGTTTGTCGTTAGTCGTTATTGTTATCTGTAAAAAAATTTGGCCCCCCTTAAGTCCAAATTGTGGCTCCGACCCTGCCATCATGGCATGTTAAACACTTTGAAAGACTCTAAGAGCACAAGGTACCAGGATAGAGGTTAAGTTACTTATTCGGGCCCCACGGGTACCACATCACTATAACAAACCTCCACAACTAACCCCTCACTCACAACAAATGTCAACTTACTCATTTGGGCCCCACCACTTACAACTCTATTTTTTATTCAAATTTCCAAATAAACTAAATTCATAATTTCATTAAAAATTAAAATACGATACAACATAATAATATTACACGCAACTTAAAAATGACGGTACAAAAAAAATAAGATACGAAAAATACGATACCGGGAAAAAAATATAACGCATATTAATAATAGAAAACTTAAACATTTTACTCGTCATCAGGATTGGCATATTTATTCATTATTTTTAATGGAAAATGGTCTAAAAAGTCATCTAACTTACCACTTTTTCCTTTTGTAGGCATTCAACTTTTTTTTTCTCCCTAAAGTAGTCAAATACTTTCTTAATTTTCCTATTGTAGCCCTAAATCTGACGTTAATTACATATATTTACATAAATCGTCTCTGTGACTCTAAACAATTACACCATTCATCCTTGAGTCAATTACATAAAAGGTCCATGTGGCATTTCGTCCTTGTGGCTAGAAAGTAGGCCATGTGGTTTGTAACCAGGTGAGCTTAAATCCATAATCTTTCCTTATTTGCAGTCAATACTTTTGCACTTGCCCGCTTTGGGAGATGGATAACTTGTTTGCATTTTATCAATATTGAGCTTACTGTGACAATCATCACATACACGGTACGGCTTGTCAATATCTGGAGCCAACAAAGCTTTTAAGTATTTCTTACTGCTACATGCATTATAGAAAGCAAACCCGCAATTGTAGCAGTTGTGAAGTTGTCTTCTGAAATTAAATGGTTCATGACAACCTGAGCACATGGAAAGATTAGCAGTACTAACCCGTTTCTGAAGACAAAGCGCAACTGTAAAATTAGATCCACACGCCACACTTTTTACTCTTTTATCACATAACGCTTCAACTATTGTAGGAATTCCCGTCTTTTCACCATGGCCTAACTGCCCATTAGCTCCTTTTCCCCAAGTGTAAACTTCGAATCTTGAATTTAAAGCTGCAACATGATGAGAGCAACATGCTATTTCCTTGATGTGATCATCTTTGATACCTCAACACACAATGGAAAATCACTATCACTTTCAGGACCTCCCATCATATATACCTGCCCTGATGTAGAGAGAGCAACCGTCATACTAGACCCACATGCTACCTGGCAAAAGTTTTTGTCGTATAGAGAAAGTACACATGAAGGGACAAATCTAGGATCTTTATCATCATGGCCAAGTTGACCTTTGTCCCCATTCCCCAATGTGAAAATCTTTCTAGCCCACACGCTACAAAACTTGAAGGTTCAGAACCAATCTCAACTATAGCAGCAGTATGCCAAACACCACAAGCAACTCTTTGAGTCTTTAGTCCTTTCAGAGCTTTCACCATCTTAAGACAGTATATGCTGCTACTATCTCCATGGCCTAATGCGCCAAAGGTTCCATCACCGAATGTAAACAAGATCCCTCCTGATGTAATTGTTGCTATATGCCAAGGTCCACAAGAAATAAACGTTATGCACATACCCTCCATCTGACTTCTTACTTTTCGTGGAGTCCAGTAACTGATTCCACTCTCATGGCCAAGAAGACCAAAGTTGTGGATACCGTCTCCCCATGTATAAAGGTCCCCATATTGTGTTACAGCACATGTGTGATTCTCTCTTCAAGCTATTGATTCAATGTTTAATCCATTGAGGTTATCTATAATTTGTGGGGTTGAAACATCGGATTCAACTCCATGGCCTAGCCTACCACATGATCCCTCTCCCCAACTATAGATAAACCCGTGTTTTGTAACTAGTACTGCATGCCTGCTTCCACATGAAATTTTCTGAGCATTAAGAGCTGTGGTAGACTTTAGCGCTGGGTTTTAAAAAGCGCGATGCTTGTCGATGCGATAAGGGTCAAAAAGCCGAGGCGCGATGCGCCGAGGCTAATGCGCGCGCATCACGTACCCGAGGCGACAATTTATAAAAAAATATTTAAATTAAATTTAGTGCACAAAACACATTAATAACACGTTTAATGTCAAAAAGATACCATGCATGTTCATAGTTCACGATTCTATATCACTAAAATCCATAAATAGTCGAAAACTAAGATCAAAAGTCTAATCGTTTATAAGGAATTGGTCAAATTGGACCCATATTTTAAAAGTAAAGCCCATGAGAAGAAGCCCAATACACATTATTAAGTCCAATTAATAATTAAAAAAATAAAAAATAAAAAAAATAAATAAATAAGGCCAAAAGTACATGATGCGCAAAAAAGCGCTGATACGTCACATCGGTGATCGTGCCTGATCTGTAGCGCCACGATCACCTCGCATCCCAGTAAACGCAACGCATCAGGGTGTCTGATGCAACAAAGCCTCGTATCGCAACGCATCACGCATCAGGCGCGCCTGATGCGCGCTTTTTTAAACACATCTTTAGCGCCTTTGGTAGTAGTGCATCCATTCTGACAGAACACGCACTCCCAATTCTATGCACACCACCGCCCAGAAACCCGTCTCCAACTCCTTCACCCCATATGAAGACATCTTTCTGTAGAAGTTTCTGTAAAGAAGGTTGTAAACTGAATGAATTGGCAACAAAACTATTTTGTTAGGAACATTTGCTTGACCCAGTATAGAATAGAAGATAAGAGAATGCTCTTCCCAGAGTTTTCTGCTTGGGTTTGTTTACTGAAACCGGAAGTGTTTCATGTGTACCATTAATAGCACGCTGAGCCTCTTCAACAGCAGTATCGAAACCAAAAAAACTTGTCAATGACCTGAAAACAAGAATTGCTTTATAGATATGTAAGTCAAAGATGAAAATGCTACTAAGACCAATAAACAACAACAATAACCGAAATTAAAGCAGGTGCATCCCAAAAGACAGTGATATATACCCAAAACTTATTATTAAGCAATGTTACTAATAAAAAATTACATGAGAGCATTATTTATAATTTTTGGACTAGGAATCATGAACCTGGGACAAATGCTACTAAGACCAATAAACGGCAACAATAACCTGAAATTAAGCAATGTTACGAAAAAATGAAGTATTAGTTTTAATCTTTAATGAATAGTTAGAGTGAAAATATCGCAATGTCATTGTCAATTGTCTTTGGAATCCCAGCCACGATAGCTTTGATATCCCGTCGTTTGATTTCCTGTGTAAACAAAGAACACCCATCACTACAAAGTCTTAAACCAATTAATCGCCATTATCAAAACATAGGCGACACCCATCACTACAAAGTCTTAAACCAATTAATCGCCATTATCAAAACATAGGCGTTGTATCAGCATAGTTCATATGAGACTAAAAAACACAACCATAACCTCAAACAAAACTAATCCGAGACAAATTAAATCGATACACCGCAACCGAATACACGTGACACTAGCCTTAATTAATGCTAAAAACAATCAATCAATCAATGAATCCATATTTTACAGATAGCATAAACATACTAATCTTATCAAATGATACAAAATCGAACATCAAAACACTAACATTAATCAGCAGATACAAATCGATGCATATGTAGAGTTAATATATAAACCCTGATTCAAAAGAAACAAAAAACAATATAACTAATCAAAATCGATAATGAGAGAAAATATACCTTATGATTTCTTTGTTTTTTGGTGTTATGTGCGTGTTTTTTTTATGGAAATTGAAAACTGCAAACAAGAATAATAATAAGGACAATTTTGGGTTTAAGTTTAAGTTTACGCCACAGGGGACGAAATGTGTAAATTTTTAGAGCCATAGGGACCTTTTATATAATTGACTCAAGGATGATCGGTGTAATTGTTTAGAGTCACATGGACGATTTATGTAAATTTATGTAAATAACGTCAGATTTAGGGCTACAATAGGAAAATTAAGAAAGTATTTGATTACTTTAGGAAAAAAAAAGTTGAATGCCTACAAAAGGAAAAAATGGCAAGTTTGATGCCTTTTTAGACCATTTTCCCTATTTTTAATTGTGTTTTTCGGATGATATCGGCTTTTACGGTCAGTAGGTCATGTTGGGATCTAGCAGGAGAAACTTCATCTCCTTCATCTCCTTCATCTCTAACGCCGCAACTTCCTTTTCCTCCTCGCTCGTAACAAGCCATTGAACGTCGGCTTTTTGAAAATATTTTTCGGATAATTGTCCCGCAAAAGTACTCGTTTGACTCCCACCGGAGCTCGCCGCACTCGACGTTGAAGTCGCTTTTGTTTCTTTGCAGCTCGACTCTTTCTGCCGCCATCTCTTTCGGGACAAGGTCGTTTATGCGGGCGAATATATCCTCGAGACTTGTAATGTCTATCGGATCCTCGGCATCCCAATTTGGGTAATTTTTCAATATCTCCCAAGCGTGAACATACACGAACACTTTCGCACCAAAGCGTTCTTCAAAGTTATTTTTCGCATTTTCGAGATGATCGTGCTCATTTTCCCCACTTCTACGCTGCAAATGTTTATAAGTAGCGTTGAATTTTTGACAATCACCATAATCCTCGTCCATTTACCCGTGATCATATTTTTGGTACGAGGGTCATTGGCGATCGACCTTTGAACATCTCCATAATGTCGTTCCAAAAGAAATCTTTGGAACGGTCATTTCCCACATCTTTGTCTTGCGAAATTTCTATCCAAATTTCTGCAAGTAACTTTTCTTCGGCCTTGCTCCATTTCCTTTTCGATTCTCGGCCTCTGCTTCCACATCATCATCATCGTTCGGCCCAAATTCAAAGCTAGTTTTGATTTTTTTGACTTGGTTTTTTTCCTTTACTTTTGGACGGTTCACGTGCTTGTGGTACTTTTAATTGAGAACCGGACGGTTGTGATTCAATTTGGGGTTGTGGTAGAGAATGATGAAATGTTGGAGGTTGTGACGGTTAAAAAAACTGTGGTGCCGAAAATCGTTCAGGGAAATTTGCGAATCCTTGTTGAAACGCATATTGTTGATTAAGATAAATTTCTTGGGGATTGAATTGTTGCGTACCATAGCGACGTGTTAGAATTTTGCGAGGAGGGAGTAGACGGGTTTGACGAACCCCCGTATTGTGGTGGGTTTGAATTGAGGAGGTTCGTGATATAGCCTCCTTCATTCGGGTTTTGAGACTTTTTTTTTACTAGAGATATAGAGAGTAATGAAATATGTTGGTTGAACTGTAGTGAGAAAAATGTTGGTTTATGTTTTGGTATTTATAGGGAGTGTTAAGTTTATTTAAAAAATAAAATAAAAAATGGTTGAAAACGTTAGTTTTTTTCAAAATTGAATTTGCAACGTATAGAATGTCAGATTTCAACCTCGCCGTGCAGACGACGAGGCCTCCAATGGCGAGCTTGCCCGATGTCACGACGAGCCACGGCGGCGCCACGTGGCACGAAGCCGACACCGGGTGCTCTAAATAACTAGGAAATGACTGAACCGATCTTTTGTGGGATGTATTAGGTCATGTATATATCTCATTCAACCACGCAAAATGAATCATTAACTCCGTATGTCTTCGTGTGTGTATGACATAATGAAAAATATGATGTGCTCCATATGCATGCTAGTAAATTTGATTTTCATTTAGTCAATATTGATAGTCCATGTGGGAAGATCATGCAAGGTATAGGCCAACTTGTGCTGGAAGTTAACAAATCTAATTAAGGCTATTATTGCATGTATTCCGACCTCAAAAGCTAAGAAACTGATCTTATATTTTCACTTAAGAAAGCATATAATACACACACAATGACACAAGTACGAAAAAAGATTTGGATCGAGGTTTTCTTATTCATAATAGGAGACGAATTTGCATGAATTAAATACATACCGCAAGAGTCATGATGTGGAGAGAGAAGGCGAAAGAAACTTCCTTAATATATATAAGAGGTGAATAAAAAACATGACACTTGAGATAAATCATAGTCATTCATAACTATAACAAAACGCACGCTTTCATTTCGTCTCGCCTCATCTTTCCTTTTCTCCCCAATTAAAACTCACTTTCATTATTTTTTTTTAAACAATATTATGTCTCAAAAATTGTTAACCGTTAGGTGAAACAAATTATCTGCTTATGTCCAGCATTTATCTTTCAATATATTGACACTATCATATACTTTCGGAAAAAAAAAGACATGTATATTTTGTTTTGGGTTTTTATAGGAGTTTGCATGATATATCACATATGATATAACACTAATTTGTAAGTTCAAACACTCAACACGCCATCGTAAAATGAGCATAAGTATTTGTATAGAACTCCAAATAATTCGCCGTTTTTTGCGTTTAAAAATACAATTCTTTAGATTTCAATAATACACGACACATAGTTTTTTAACTTCCAAATCATTTGAGTTTAGTGTTTGGCATAAAAGACTTATTTCAAGCATTTTTATTCTCGTGATCTTTGGTACAATTCTATTACCATTTTGATGTGAAGAGTTATGAGTTTTATGAGCTTATTGTGTCTCGTATTTTGCTAGATTATAGAGTAATCTTTTCATGTTTGTTTGGGCACCATGTGAGATATGATAAGGATTTGTTTGTCTTGCTATACTCTTTAATGTTTTTTTTATATACTTAATGTTGTGTTGCTTGGATTATGTCTATCTCTTGATTAATCATTGTAATTGATATAGGCCGAAAGGATTGATTGTTATGGTTTGTTTTGCATTGTCTTTCTATAACAACTCAATGTTAATCTTGTGAAAATTGACTAGTAAATTGATAGACAACCCAAGTGATCTAATGTTTAAGGCCTAATCTCATGTTGACCGACCGGATTAGGAGAAGTATATACATGAATATCGGACATAAACCTATCTACATGTACTCATCATCCTTAGGATTGGAGGTCGAAAGGATTCCTTGGTGGATATGCTTGTTACGACAATTACCCGTTATTCGTAACGTGTATGCCTTGTGTGTGTGAGTATAACATTGCATCATTTCTGGACACATGTTTCTCTAACCTAAACAAACATGTTTTTTTTTTTTTTTTTTTTTTAATCTTGGTAAAACTCTAAGTCTGTTTTACGTGTTTGGGATAACATCTTTTGCTAAAGAAAACTTTGACTTGCGATCGTGACAATCACCGAGACTACTTTTGGATTTAAAACTCACCAACCCCCTTGGGATGACCTGGAGTTATCTAGACTATATTGCACTCTAAATATACTTTCCCTAGATGAACTTGACTATGCCTTGTAAATTTAAAGGTTTTGAAACATTTGTAAATCTAGTCTTGTAAATTTAAAGGTTTTGAAACATATTATAACGCTAGATGAACTTGACTATGCCTAAACGAGTTTAAATAAGGTTAAATGGTATGTAGGAGAATAAGTGTTGACCTCTTCCAATCCAATATGGCGTATAGGAGTTTGGAATACAGCGTATGGTGATAGGCCCGGATATCGTATCCGGGAGATTGTATATGGTGTATCTATTTAGATAAGCTTGGATACGGCGAATCGGTCTTAGATAGAACAAACTTGTTCTAGCCTTGAGGTTATCTATAATTTGTGGGGTTGAAACATCGGATTCAACTCCATGGCCTAGCCTACCACATGATCCCTCTCCCCAACTATAGATAAACCCGTGTTTTGTAACTAGTACTGCATGCCTACTTCCACATGAAATTTTCTGAGCATTAAGAGCTGTGGTAGACTTTAGCGCTGGGTTTTAAAAGCGCGATGCTTGTCGATGCGATAAGGGTCAAAAGCCGAGGCGCGCGCCGAGGCTAATCTTAGCGCATCACGCACCGGCGACAATTTATAAAAAAGTATTTAAATTAAATTTAGTGCACAAAACACATTAATAACACATTTAATGTCAAAAGATACCATGCATGTTCATAGTTCACGATTCTATATCACTAAAATCCATAAATAGTCGAAAACTAAGATCAAAAGTCTAATCGTTTATAAGGAATTGGTCAAATTGGACCCATATTTTAAAAGTAAAGCCCATGAGAAGAAGCCCAATACACATTATTAAGTCCAATTAATAATAAAAAAAAAATAAAAAAAAAATAAATAAAAAAGGCCAAAAGTACATGATGCAAGCGCGATCGAGCATCACCGTGATCCGATGCGCGCATCACCTCGCATCCCGTAACGCAACGCATCGGGTGTCCGATGCAACAAAGCCTCGCATCGCAACGCATCACGCATCAGGCGCGCCTGATGCGCGCTTTTTTAAACACAGCTTTAGCGCCTTTGGTAGTAGTGCATCCATTCTGACAGAACACGCACTCCCAATTCTATGCACACCACCGCCCAGAAACCCGTCTCCAACTCCTTCACCCCATATGAAGACATCTTTCTGTAGAAGTTTCTGTAAAGAAGGTTGTAAACTGAATGAATTGGCAACAAAACTATTTTGTTAGGAACATTTGCTTGACCCAAGATAGAATAGAAGATAAGAGAATGCTCTTCCCGAGTTTTCTTGGGTTTGTTTATCAAAACCGAAGTGTTTCATGTGTACCATTAATAGCACGCTGAGCCTCTTCAACAGCAGTATCGAAACCAAAAAAACTTGTCAATGACCTGAAAACAAGAATTGCTTTATAGATATGTAAGTCAAAGATGAAAATGCTACTAAGACCAATAAACAACAACAATAACCTGAAATTAAAGCAGGGTGCATCCCAAAAGACAGTGATATATACCCAAAACTTATTATTAAGCAATGTTACTAATAAAAAATTACATGAGAGCATTATTTATAATTTTTGGACTAGGAATCATGAACCTGGGACAAATGCTACTAAGACCAATAAACGGCAACAATAACCTGAAATTAAGCAATGTTACGAAAAAATGAAGTATTAGTTTTAATCTTTAATGAATAGTTAGAGTGAAAATATCGCAATGTCATTGTCAATTGTCTTTGGAATCCCAGCCACGATAGCTTTGATATCCCGTCGTTTGATTTCCTGTGTAAACAAAGAACACCCATCACTACAAAGTCTTAAACCAATTAATCGCCATTATCAAAACATAGGCGACACCCATCACTACAAAGTCTTAAACCAATTAATCGCCATTATCAAAACATAGGCGTTGTATCAGCATAGTTCACATGAGACTAAAAAACACAACCATAACCTCAAACAAAACTAATCTGAGGCAAATTAAATCGATACACCGCAACCGAATACACGTGACACTAGCCTTAATTAATGCTAAAAACAATCAATCAATCAATGAATCCATATTTTACAGATAGCATAAACATACTAATCTTATCAAATGATACAAAATCGAACATCAAAACACTAACATTAATCAGCAGATACAAATCGATGCATATGTAGAGTTAATATATAAACCCTGATTCAAAAGAAACAAAAAACAATATAACTAATCAAAATCGATAATGAGAGAAAATATACCTTATGATTTGCTGTTTTTTGGTGTTATGTGCGTGTTTTTTTTATGGAAATTGAAAACTGCAAACAAGAATAATAATAAGGACAATTTTGGGTTTAAGTTTAAGTTTACAGCCACAGGGACGAAATGTGTAAATTCTTAGAGCCATAGGGACCTTTTATATAATTGACTCAAGGATGATCGGTGTAATTGTTTAGAGTCACATGGACGATTTATGTAAATTTATGTAATTAACGTCAGATTTAGGGCTACAATAGGAAAATTAAGAAAGTATTTGATTACTTTAGGAAAAAAAAAGTTGAATGCCTACAAAAAGAAAAAATGGCAAGTTTGATGCCTTTTTAGACCATTTTCCTATTTTAATTGTGTTTTTCGGATGATATCGGCTTTTACCGGGTCAGTAGTCATTTTGGGATCTAGCAGGAGAAACTTCATCTCCTTCATCTCTAACGCCAAAACTTCCTTTTCCCTCCTCGCCTCGTAACAAGCCATTGAACGTCGGCTTTTTGAAAATATTTTTCGGATAATTGTCCCGAAAAAGTACTCGTTTGACTCCCACCGGAGCTCGCCGCACTCGACGTTGAAGTCGCTTTTGTTTCTTTGCAGCTCGACTCTTTCTGCCGCCATCTCTTTCGGGACAAGGTCGTTTGTCTGCGGGCGAATATATCCTCGAGACTTGTAATGTCTATCGGATCCTCGGCATCCCAATTTGGGTAATTTTTCAATATCTCCCAAGCGTGAACATACACGAACACTTTCGCACCAAAGCGTTCTTCAAAGTTATTTTTCGCATTTTCGAGATGATCGTGCTCATTTTCCCCACTTCTACGCTGCAAATGTTTATAAGTAGCGTTGAATTTTTGACAATCACCATAATCCTCGTCCATTTACCCGTGATCATATTTTTGGTACGAGGGTCATTGGCGTCCGACCTTTGAACATCTCCATAATGTCGTTCCAAAAGAAATCTTTGGAACGGTCATTTCCCACATCTTTGTCTTGCGAAATTTCTATCCAAATTTCTGCAAGTAACTTTTCTTCGGCCTTGCTCCATTTCCTTTTCGTAGTCTGGCCTACTGCTTCCACATCATCATCATCGTTCGCGTCCAAATTCAAAGCTAGTTTTGATTTTTTTGACTTGGTTTTTTTCCTTTACTTTTGGACGGTTCACGTGCTTGTGGTACTTTTAATTGAGAACCGGACGGTTGTGATTCAATTTGGGGTTGTGGTAGAGAATGATGAAATGTTGGAGGTTGTGACGGGTTAAAAAATTGTGGTGCCGAAAATCGTCCAGGGAAATTTGCGAATCCTTGTTGAAACGCATATTGTTGATTAAGATAAATTTCTTGGGGATTGAATTGTTGCGTACCATAGCGACGTGTTAGAATTTTGCGAGGAGGGGGTAGACGGGTTTGACGAACCCCCGTATTGTGGTGGGTTTGAATTGAGGAGGTTCGTGATATAGCCTCCTTCATTCGGGTTTTGAGACTTTTTTTTTTTTTTACTAGAGATATAGAGAGTAATGAAATATGTTGGTTGAATTGTAGTGAGAAAAATGTTGGTTTATGTTTTGGTATTTATAGGGAGTGTTAAGTTTATTTAAAAAAAATAAAATAAAAAATGGTTGAAAACGTTAGTTTTTTTCAAAATTGAATTTGCAACGTATAGAATGTCAGATTTCAACCTCGCCGTGCAGACGACGAGGCCTCCAATGGCGAGCTTGCCCGATGTCACGACGAGCCACGGCGAAGCAGCAACGTGGCACGGCGAAGCCGACACCGGGTGCTCTAAATAACTAGGAAATGACTGAACCGATCTTTTGTGGGATGTATTAGGTCATGTATATATCTCATTCAACCACGCTAAATGAATCATTAACTCCGTATGTCTTCGTGTGTGTATGACATAATGAAAAATATGATGTGCTCCATATGCATGCTAGTAAATTTGATTTTCATTTAGTCAATATTGATAGTCCATGTGGGAAGATCATGCAAGGTATAGGCCAACTTGTGCTGGAAGTTAACAAATCTAATTAAGGCTATTATTGCATGTATTCCAGCCTCAAAAGCTAAGAAACTGATCTTATATTTTCACTTAAGAAAGCATATAATACACACACAATGACACAAGTACGAAAAAAGATTTGGATCGAGGTTTTCTTATTCATAATAGGAGACGAATTTGCATGAATTAAATACATACCGCAAGAGTCATGATGTGGAGAGAGAAGGCGAAAGAAACTTCCTTAATCTATATAAGAGGTGAATAAAAAACATGACACTTGAGATAAATCATAGTCATTCATAACTATAACAAAACGCACGCTTTCATTTCGTCTCGCCTCATCTTTCCTTTTCTCCCCAATTAAAACTCACTTTCATTATTTTTTTTTAAACAATATTATATCTCAAAAATTGTTAACCGTTAGGTGAAACAAATTATCTGCTTATGTCCAGCATTTATCTTTCAATATATTGACACTATCATATACTTTCGAAAAAAAAAGACATGTATATTTTGTTTTTGGGTTTTTTTTATAGGAGTTTGCATGATATATCACATATGATATAACACTAATTTGTAAGTTCAAACACTCAACACGCCATCGTAAAATGAGCATAAGTATTTGTATAGAACTCCAAATAATTCGCCGTTTTTTGCGTTTAAAAATACAATTCTTTAGATTTCAATAATACACGACACATAGTTTTTTAACTTCCAAATCATTTGAGTTTAGTGTTTGGCATAAAAGACTTATTTCAAGCATTTTTATTCTCGTGATCTTTGGTACAATTCTATTACCATTTTGATGTGAAGAGTTATGAGTTTTATGAGCTTATTGTGTCTGTTATTTTGCTAGATTATAGAGTAATCTTTTCATGTTTGTTTGGGCACCATGTGAGATATGATAAGGATTTGTTTGTCTTGCTATACTCTTTAATGTTTTTTTTATATACTTAATGTTGTGTTGCTTGGATTATGTCTATCTCTTGATTAATCATTGTAATTGATATAGGCCGAAAGGATTGATTGTTATGGTTTGTTTTGCATTGTCTTTCTATAACAACTCAATGTTAATCTTGTGAAAATTGACTAGTAAATTGATAGACAACCCAAGTGATCTAATGTTTAAGGCCTAATCTCATGTTGACCGACCGGATTAGGAGAAGTATATACATGAATATCGGACATAAACCTATCTACATGTACTCATCATCCTTAGGATTGGAGGTCGAAAGGATTCCTTGGTGGATATGCTTGTTACGACAATTACCCGTTAATCGTAACGTGTATGCCTTGTGTGTGTGAGTATAACATTGCATCATTTCTGGACACATGTTTCTCTAGCCTAAACAAACATGTTTTTTTTTTTTTTTTTAAATCTTGGTAAAACTCTAAGTCTGTTTTACGTGTTTGGGATAACATCTTTTGCTAAAGAAAACTTTGTCTTGCGATCGTGACAATCACCGAGACTACTTTTGGATTTAAAACTCACCAACCCCCTTGGGATGACCTGGAGTTATCTAGACTATATTGCACTCGAAACTGTATACTTTCCCTAGATGAACTTGACTACGCCTAAACGAGTTTAAATAAGGTTAAATGGTATGTAGGAGAATAAGTGTTGACCTCTTCCAATCCAATATGGCGTATAGGAGTTTGGAATACAGCGTATGGTGATAGGCCTGGATATCGTATCCAGGGAGATTGTATATGGTGTATCTATTTAGATAAGCTTGGATACGGCGAATCGGTCTTAGATAGAACAAACTTGTTCTAGCCTTGAGGTTATCTATAATTTGTGGGGTTGAAACATCGGATTCAACTCCATGGCCTAGCCTACCACATGATCCCTCTCCCCAACTATAGATAAACCCGTGTTTTGTAACTAGTACTGCATGCCTGCTTCCACATGAAATTTTCTGAGCATTAAGAGCTGTGGTAGACTTTAGCTGGTTTTAAAAGCGCGATGCTTGTCGATGCGATAAGGGTCAAAAAGCCGAGGCGAGATGCGCCGAGGCTAATGCGCGCGCATCACGTACCCGAGGCGACAATTTATAAAAAAATATTTAAATTAAATTTAGTGCACAAAACACATTAATAACACGTTTAATGTCAAAAAGATACCATGCATGTTCATAGTTCACGATTCTATATCACTAAAATCCATAAATAGTCGAAAACTAAGATCAAAAGTCTAATCATTTATAAGGAAGTGGTCAAATTGGACCCATATTTTAAAAGTAAAGCCCATGAGAAGAAGCCCAATACACATTATTAAGTCCAATTAATAATAAAAAAAATAAAAAATAAAAAAAATAAATAAATAAGGCCAAAAGTACATGATGCGCAAAAAAGCGCTGATGCGAGCATCAGCTGATGCGTGCCTGATGCGCGCGCATCACCTCGCATCCCGTAAACGCAACGCATCAGGGTGTCTGATGCAACAAAGCCTCGCATCGCAACGCATCACGCATCAGGCGCGCCTGATGCGCGCTTTTTTAAACACAGCTTTAGCGCCTTTGGTAGTAGTGCATCCATTCTGACAGAACACGCACTCCCAATTCTATGCACACCACCGCCCAGAAACCCGTCTCCAACTCGTTCACCCCATATGAAGACATCTTTCTGTAGAAGTTTCTGTAAAGAAGGTTGTAAACTGAATGAATTGGCAACAAAACTATTTTGTTAGGAACATTTGCTTGACCCAGTATAGAATAGAAGATAAGAGAATGCTCTTCCCAGAGTTTTCTGCTTGGGTTTGTTTATGAAATCGGAAGTGTTTCATGTGTACCATTAATAGCACGCGAGCCTCTTCAACAGCAGTATCGAAACCAAAAAAACTTGTCAATGACCTGAAAACAAGAATTGCTTTATAGATATGTAAGTCAAAGATGAAAATGCTACTAAGACCAATAAACAACAACAATAACCTGAAATTAAAGCAGGGTGCATCCCAAAAGACAGTGATATATACCCAAAACTTATTATTAAGCAATGTTACTAATAAAAAATTACATGAGAGCATTATTTATAATTTTTGGACTAGGAATCATGAACCTGGGACAAATGCTACTAAGACCAATAAACGGCAACAATAACCTGAAATTAAGCAATGTTACGAAAAAATGAAGTATTAGTTTTAATCTTTAATGAATAGTTAGAGTGAAAATATCGCAATGTCATTGTCAATTGTCTTTGGAATCCGAGCCACGATAGCTTTGATATCCCGTCGTTTGATTTCCTGTGTAAACAAAGAACACCCATCACTACAAAGTCTTAAACCAATTAATCGCCATTATCAAAACATAGGCGACACCCATCACTACAAAGTCTTAAACCAATTAATCGCCATTATCAAAACATAGGCGTTGTATCAGCATAGTTCACATGAGACTAAAAAACACAACCATAACCTCAAACAAAACTAATCTGAGGCAAATTAAATCGATACACCGCAACCGAATACACGTGACACTAGCCTTAATTAATGCTAAAAACAATCAATCAATCAATGAATCCATATTTTACAGATAGCATAAACATACTAATCTTATCAAATGATACAAAATCGAACATCAAAACACTAACATTAATCAGCAGATACAAATCGATGCATATGTAGAGTTAATATATAAACCCTGATTCAAAAGAAACAAAAAACAATATAACTAATCAAAATCGATAATGAGAGAAAATATACCTTATGATTTGCTGTTTTTTGGTGTTATGTGCGTGTTTTTTTTATGGAAATTGAAAACTGCAAACAAGAATAATAATAAGGACAATTTTGGGTTTAAGTTTAAGTTTACAGCCACAGGGACGAAATTTGTAAATTCTTAGAGCCATAGGGACCTTTTATATAATTGACTCAAGGATGATCGGTGTAATTGTTTAGAGTCACATGGACGATTTATGTAAATTTATGTAATTAACGTCAGATTTAGGGCTACAATAGGAAAATTAAGAAAGTATTTGATTACTTTAGGAAAAAAAAAGTTGAATGCCTACAAAAGGAAAAAATGGCAAGTTTGATGCCTTTTTAGACTATTTTCCCTATTTTTAATTGTGTTTTTCGGATGATATCGGCTTTTACCGGGTCAGTAGTCATGTTGGGATCTAGCAGGAGAAACTTCATCTCCTTCATCTCCTTCATCTCTAACGCCGCAACTTCCTTTTCCCTCCTCGCCTCGTAACAAGCCATTGAACGTCGGCTTTTTGAAAATATTTTTCGGATAATTGTCCCGAAAAAGTACTCGTTTGACTCCCACCGGAGCTCGCCGCACTCGACGTTGAAGTCGCTTTTGTTTCTTTGCAGCTCGACTCTTTCTGCCGCCATCTCTTTCGGGACAAGGTCGTTTGTCTGGGCCGAATATATCCTCGAGACTTGTAATGTCTATCGGATCCTCGGCATCCCAATTTGGGTAATTTTTCAATATCTCCCAAGCGTGAACATACACGAACACTTTCGCACCAAAGCGTTCTTCAAAGTTATTTTTCGCATTTTCGAGATGATCGTGCTCATTTTCCCCACTTCTACGCTGCAAATGTTTATAAGTAGCGTTGAATTTTTGACAATCACCATAATCCTCGTCCATTTACCCGTGATCATATTTTTGGTACGAGGGTCATTGGCAGTCTGACCTTTGAACATCTCCATAATGTCGTTCCAAAAGAAATCTTTGGAACGGTCATTTCCCACATCTTTGTCTTGCGAAATTTCTATCCAAATTTCTGCAAGTAACTTTTCTTCGGCCTTGCTCCATTTCCTTTTCGTAGTCTGGCCTACTGCTTCCACATCATCATCATCGTTCGCGTCCAAATTCAAAGCTAGTTTTGATTTTTTTGACTTGGTTTTTTTCCTTTACTTTTGGACGGTTCACGTGCTTGTGGTACTTTTAATTGAGAACCGGACGGTTGTGATTCAATTTGGGGTTGTGGTAGAGAATGATGAAATGTTGGAGGTTGTGACGGGTTAAAAAATTGTGGTACCGAAAATCGTCCAGGGAAATTTGCGAATCCTTGTTGAAACGCATATTGTTGATTAAGATAAATTTCTTGGGGATTGAATTGTTGCGTACCATAGCGACGTGTTAGAATTTTGCGAGGAGGGGGTAGACGGGTTTGACGAACCCCCGTATTGTGGTGGGTTTGAATTGAGGAGGTTCGTGATATAGCCTCCTTCATTCGGGTTTTGAGACTTTTTTTTTTTTTTACTAGAGATATAGAGAGTAATGAAATATGTTGGTTGAATTGTAGTGAGAAAAATGTTGGTTTATGTTTTGGTATTTATAGGGAGTGTTAAGTTTATTTAAAAAAAATAAAATAAAAAACGGTTGAAAACGTTAGTTTTTTTCAAAATTGAATTTGCAACGTATAGAATGTCAGATTTCAACCTCGCCGTGCAGACGACGAGGCCTCCAATGGCGAGCTTGCCCGATGTCACGACGAGCCACGGCGAAGCAGCCACGTGGCACGGCGAAGCCGACACCGGGTGCTCTAAATAACTAGGAAATGACTGAACCGATCTTTTGTGGGATGTATTAGGTCATGTATATATCTCATTCAACCACGCTAAATGTGAAGATTAGGCAAGTCATTCTTGCTAGTCACCGGTTTAAATTCTGCATGTTTGCTTTTAACCGTAAATCGTGAAAGTGTAGGATCAATTTTAGACGGCTTAGGAGCAATAGAGGGATTAGATTTTTGGATAACCGTAGGATGGACGTATTTAGCACCTCCATTATCAAAGGGAAGTACCTGGTCCTTTGTCACCTTGGTTTCTCGTTCCATTTCCCTACGCAGAATCAATGGATCATCGCGAACAACACGAATTCTTGACATTTGCGATAAAGTAGGAAGTTTTTCAACTTTGTTCCAGAATTCGTCCTCGAGAGATTCCATGAGAATAGAAGAAGTTAGAATCAAATGGATAGAGGGTAAAGGAATAAAGAATCAAAAAGGGTAAGAGGGTAAAGATGAATATTTTTGGATTTTTGAAAACATGCCATAAAAACAAAGAATGAAAATATTTTTGGTGTTATCAACACTTCAGGAAAAGTGTTAATGAACTTTTTGATTTTTTTAAAAATTGTTTACAAAAAGGTGGTATATGTGCAAGAATGGATCTGGAAATGCTTAAAACACGCTTACAGCCTCCCCGGCAGCGGCGCCAAAATTTGATGCGCGCCAAACAGTCAAGCTAAATCACTCAAACCTGCCACTTGTGAATGGCAGACCGTAATCAGCTTAAAACTGCTCAAGCACGAATGCAATTTAAGATCAGAGGAATATAGTGTATTCTTGGGTCGTTAAGTCCCACGGAGGATGAATTGGTGTTTAAACAACTTCAGATGATAGAATGATCACTAAGGATAGTGATCGAAAGGTTTTGCGGATAATTACCTAAAGAAAAGATCTATAAATTACAGCGACTTAAATGCAAATTAAAAAAAATTAAAAAGTTAAAATCTATTAAATAAACGCTATCACTATTTTTCTGATCGATGAACGTTTATTACCTACAACTTAAAACTTACGTTTAAATAAAAATTACGTAAACGTACAAAATAAAACGTGAGTTTTAAAGAAATAAAAGGCCTATAAATATGAAAATGACATTTTAACAATCCTAATAATAAAAGAAAATTATTAGAAAAATAAAATTATTTTTATAACTTATTATTTAATTAAAAACTATTTATTAAGTATTTAAAATGCACTAAAATACAAGAAAATACAAAATTAACCTAGAAAAATGAAATTATAACTTAGAAAAGTCTAAAATATGATAAAACTTATTTTAAAACTGAAAATATATTTTTAAGACTTATTATGTATTTATTATTAATTTAAATCTATTTTAAACTAATTAAAATGCTAAAAAATACTTTTTAAACTAAGAAAATTATGGAAAAATACTTTTTATTACTTTTATATTTATCTTAATCTAGGAAAATAGAAAATATATTTTTTAAAGCTTTTTATAATTTATTTGTATTAAAAGCTATTTAAAAAGGATTAAAAACTAGTTTAAATTAAGAAAAATAGCAAACAGTTATGAAAAATTATGAAAATTTCAGTAAAAGTCTATTTTAATATGTAGAATCTAGGAAAAATAGAAAAAACATGAGCTTGTTTGGAGAAATAAGCAACTGCAGTAGCAACTGCTTATTATTAAGCACTTGAAATAAGCTAGAAGGACACAACAAGCACCAGACTGTTACACAAGCTATAATAAGCTATAAGAACTCTAAATCAACTAAAAACAACAAACCACAACCTCTGGATTACAATTTAGCACAGATTTGAGGTTTGAGGTAAATGAGCAAAACAGATTTTGGTAAGCTACTTTGAGCAAGGAAATAAGCTCCTAGATAAGCTGGAAATAAAAAGCAAAAGAAGAGACTAGATCTAGACCTGGTTGAGACCAAATATACCAAAACTTAGACCATGATAAGCTCTTATGAGCTTGTGAAAAGCTATTTCAAAACCTGACAAAACACTGAGTTGAGACTCAGTATATGGTGATTGAGTTTGGACAAAATGATAAGCACATGCAGCCACATCAAATAAGCTCTAAAATCAAAACTAAAAATTGGGACCTTGAGATAGCCAGGTGAACTACTTAGAAAGCTAAATTACAAAGGCTAACGATCACTAATAAGCTCTCTAATAGCTTATGAACTTGGTTACCAAAACTGTGCACAGGGCACTTTGACTTTTTTTTTGAATAAATGAAAGTTTTGACCTTTATGAACTTTGGACTGATTTTACTGATTGAATATGTAATATTAAGCTAGAGTATGATTGAATTAAGTTAAGTTGACAGGATATAAGCTACTGTAATGAAGTTTGACACTTTAACAACTAACAGTTAACTAGTTAAATAGGATTAAAAGTATTTTTGACTTTTGAACTAATGACCACTGGTTTTCTTGCTTGTACTGAGTTATTAAGAACTAGTATGACATGTAACAACCAAGAACAAAGTCTGCAACAACCTGTTACACAGAGAACTACACAAATCCAAACACACCTAATGAGACTGTTTTGGAACTTTTTCAAAGAGTTTCAAAGATTCAAAACATTCTACTGATAACAAACTTTATAATATCAATTACTAGTACTAAAGAAACACTAAATGACAGCAATAACCATATAGAACTGAGAAATTACAACTATGCTAATAAAACTGTCAAGATGAGATTTTTTTCTAAATACAAATTTAAAAGAACAAACTACTGATTTTAATGTTTAATATGACTTAACTATCACTAATGAACAATAAGCAACAGATATTAAAGCTAATGAATAAGCAAAATAGTGAAATGCCAAATTGAACAAAGAGCTTACAAGTGGCTTTGAACTTAGAACACGAATCGAGAACTTGTAAATATCTCCTAAAGCTTACCAATAAGCTCTATACCAACAAGCATTCCAAAATAAGCACTGCATCACCCAATATCATGAACAAATTCAAATGATGCCTTGACAGTTGACTTTTGTTGACTGGTTTTGGATACTTGAGAAAATGAAAAGTGCAATAAACATAAGCCTTGAATAAGCTATAGTTTAGCTTAACAAAGCTCAAACAAACAGTAGCAGAGCTTGTTAGAAGCTTTTAAGATGATTTGAACTAGGAAATTGTATAAACTTGAAAATCAGACATAAACTTGAAATTGATAGCTAAAATATGTTCACATGCACTGAAAACACTTAAATAAAATACTTGAAAGATTTAAATTACAATAAGAAGCTTAAAATAAAAAAACGACATAATTTAAACTAATCTACTCTACTACTCTTTCTCCATAGCACCTTTTTCTGTATTTATTGACTTGAAACATCCCATGTCGACCTCTGAAAATATCCCACCACATATTAACCATTGGATTGAGCCAGATAATCAGTTTTGACATTTGTCACTTTTTTGGCGCCAAAATTCCTACGAGCAGGTTTTCTGCATTAATTGGAGTTGGATTGATATGGAGGTGGAGGGGGGAGGTAATCAAGTGGATATGGTGAGGTGGAAAGGTGAAAACCAGTGGTTAAAACCACTGGTTTTGGTGTATACAGGGGTGGTGAAGAGGGACTACAGTGTAGGCGGTTTTATTTGATTTTAAAATTTGGGCCGGGTCAAGTTATTTGGGTTGGATTGGGCTTAGTTATATATTGGATCCGTTTGGTTTGATAAACAACAAGGACCAAAGGTGTAATTTAGCCAAAGTTGAGGAGCTGATCTTGAACATTTTCCAAAGCTCTCATAAGGACTAAAACTGCCAAGTAAGATTAGTACAAGGACCTTTGTTGATAATTTCCATTTTTATAAATCCAGGGACCAAAATTGTCAAGTTTGAAACTTGAGGGACCAAACATGTAAATTCTCAAAAGTTTTATCATAAGGACCATTTTTGTCATTTATAAATAGAACAAGGTTAAAAGTTGATAATTTTCACTTTTTAAATTAACCAAGGACTATTTTTGACATTTTTCCAAAGTTAAAGGACTAAAGTTGTCAATTTGTGATTTTTAAACTTTAAAGGGTTTGTTTTGACAACTTTTGAATCTTATGGACCTAAAATGATATTTTACAAGTTTTTGAATTACCAGGGACTAGATTTGACAACTTTTGTAACTTGAGGGACTAAAACTGCCAATTATGCAAACTTGATACGTTTTTCACCAGATTTTGGCATTTTTGCATTTAAAACATATAAAACACTTGTTTGTGATATTTTTATCATTTTGAAGCATTTAAGAGTATTTTCAGATGTTTTTGCAGTCTAGATAATACAAAAATGATGAGTATTTGGACACTCATCAATCCCCCACACTAAGATATTGCTAGTCCCTAGCAATGATTTGAGAAAAGTTAATGGATTTTATCTCTTTACCAAAAGCCATTACTTCTGGAGTAGCCAATTGTTTTAGTTCAAGTAAGAACCTTGGTACAATGATAACCAAATGATTTTAAGCAAATCATAAGCTGTGAACGGATTTGATTTGTCTTTACCAGAAGCCGTTTGCTCTGGACTAGCCAACTCTTAGATAAATTATCAATATTATCTTTGGTGAGCTGATTACCAATTATGGATTTCCCACTGCCTTTACCACAAGCCATAAACTTGCGGGCTAGCCAACTCTTCACTTTTAAGGATATGGTGAGCTGAAAACCATACAATTTTGGGCAAATTGCAAGCCATAAACGGATTTGAGATATCTTTACCAAGAGCCGTTTGCTCCTGGATTAGCCAATCCTTATGTGGGTTAGACATGGTGGACTGATTACCATTTGTTGTGTTTAGTACATAGTACTTCCACTAAAAAAATTTTAAAATTTGGCCATTTGGGGGAAAAAGGGACTAAAAGGGTACATTTATGATCAAATTCGCCAGAATTTCCCCCCCACACTTAGAAATGAATATTGTCCTCAATATTCAAAGTACCGGCTGTAATGCCGAAACTTAGAACATAAAAAGATAACATTACTAGCCAAGTGTAGAAACACAACAGTTATTCTCTTTTTTTTTTTTTTTTTTTTTTTAATATTTACAATTTTCATTCATTTTTTTTTTTTTTTTTTTTTTTAAGATCTATATACAACATGTGGGGTATCTCCCCCACACTAGGGTGGGACACACGGGTGAAAACCCATGTTAAGCTACTGTTTTTGATTACCGAGTCGCTAGCTTGACTCGACCCCGAATTAAATTGTTCATGGGGAAGTAAGTGGAAGAGACAATCTCCATCGGACTTTCATTCAAGATGTTTGTATAAACATTGAAGTACATGAAAGTTCCACACCGATGAGATATACATAGAACCGGCTTACAAATGGTACATGGAAATGCCGGGGTCAAAGATAATGTCTTCATTCCCGAAGGAGTGAAGAACAGGAGAAGCTACGGGATAAGTGAAAAAGAGAAAGAAAGTCATGATAAAGATCATGATTAACTCATCATCACTCACAGGAGAATTCATGGTTTCATGAATTTCATCTTTTAAGCTCAATTGGTCTAGACATATCCCGGGTGTGTCTAGATCGAAGTAGAAATTATCATACTCCGGTGGAGATATGATATGAGTGAGTTCACAGGAGAACTCCTCAAAGAAAAATGATTCATATTCGGGATTGATTTGAGTGAGTTCACTGGAGAACTCCTCAAAAGTGAATGATTCATAATCGGGGAGAGAATTATGAGAATGAGAAGTGGTAATACCACTAATCTTCTCTCCCATATGATCAAAATTGAACGTTTGCAATTCCGGAATAGAATCATTGAACAAAAGTTCCCTATCCTCAAAGGGGATAGGATATGAAGTAGGCTTTTCATTAAAAGCCTCGATTTTAGAAATGAGAAGATTAACATTCAATAATGTAAGACGAAGAGCTTCGTCTTGGATTATTTCTTCATCATTCTCTTCTCCTAAGCTGACAAGCTCAGAAGGTAATTCCTCCATATAACTGATGTCTCCACAAGATAACGAATCGTCATCAATAGAATCGGAGCATATCTCAACATGATTACTTTGGAAGACAAGAGGAGTAGGGATATCACACAAATGCTCGAGAATTCCCTGTGACTCTCTTGGGATTGGGACAAGGTCCTCAACACTAGACTTTATAAATTCGTCCGATTCCTTTTCAGGAACAGTGTCAAGAAGTTCATCCCCCATGTTCAGAGAGTGAGTGTGAATCTCGGGTGTGATAGCAGTTGTCTGAGAATGAATCTCAACTGCTGGGATGTCAACTGATGAACTTGATGAGTCAAGTGTATCCTCATCATCACTGTCATCAAGAATAAAACGAAATTGAGAGCTAGATCTGGCTGCTTTTTCTTTTGCAATTAATTCCCTAATAGACTTTTCAAAAGCAATTTGGGAATTTATTTTAGCAACCTGCTCTTCAGCTAGCAATTCTTCCATGGATTTCTCATGTGAATTTTGAATGACGGGACATTGTGGGAGTGGAGATTTGTCAAAACCGGAAGGTTGACATTGATAATCATCATGAGGACCCTCACAATATACACAAGAAAAACGGGAACATTATGAATGCTGTCTTACTCACCTCCTCAGTTCTTTTCACTGACTCCAGAAGCTCTAGATAAGTGTCTTGTTGGGTTTGCTGAGAAGTTTGAGTCATTTGGCACTGTGGAGATTGGTCGTGATCTGGATAGTCATAATTGTTACAAGGAAATGGATTCCCTGTTTGACAATCGAGTGAAATGAGGACCTCCACAGTTCTCACAACAGTAAAACTGTTGAGCCTGGATAGGTGAATCATATGGATATTGGTCATATCCAAAGTTCTGAGCATCATCGGAAAACTGTTCATAGACAATCGTGTTTCCAGATTGACACTCAAATCCTTGGTGAGGACCTCCACAAAATTCACAGCAGTATTGTTGATTATATGAAGATGAGTCGGGCTGTGGTGGGTAATTGGAAAAATTTGAGGGGTCGTTAAATGAGTTCGGATTAGGATCATAATCAAATGAATTCCTCGAACCACAAAATAAACAACTCCCGTTCCGAATATCATTACCACACTGTACACACGTACACCAGCGACATGGTGAACCAAAAAGAGGCTCACCACAACCGACACAAGGAATAAACGATTCTATTTGAGAGTTATGAGAAGGAATCCGTTCATTCAAAGAATCAACAAAACCAACATGGTGATCTGAATGACTATTAAGACTCAAAGAACATTTTGAAAAATTCGGAGGTGGGACAAGTGGTGTGCTCTGAGAGCTAGCAATTTCCATCACTTCCGTTATGGTCTCCGGTTCTGGTTCTTGAGAAATGTGAAGATTAGGCAAGTCATTCTTGCTAGTCACCGGTTTAAATTCTGCATGTTTGCTTTTAACCGTAAATCGTGAAAGTGTAGGATCAATTTTAGACGGCTTAGGAGCAATAGAGGGATTAGATTTTTGGATAACCGTAGGATGGACGTATTTAGCACCTCCATTATCAAAGGGAAGTACCTGGTCCTTTGTCACCTTGGTTTCTCGTTCCATTTCCCTACGCAGAATCAATGGATCATCGCGAACAACACGAATTCTTGACATTTGCGATAAAGTAGGAAGTTTTTCAACTTTGTTCCAGAATTCGTCCTCGAGAGATTCCATGAGAATAGAAGAAGTTAGAATCAAATGGATAGAGGGTAAAGGAATAAAGAATCAAAAAGGGTAAGAGGGTAAAGATGAATATTTTTGGATTTTTGAAAAACATGCCATAATAACAAAGAATGAAAATATTTTTGGTGTTATCAACACTTCAGGAAAAGTGTTAATGAACTTTTTGATTTTGAAAATTGTTTACAAAAAGGTGGTATATGTGCAAGAATGGATCTGGAAATGCTTAAAACACGCTTACAGCCTCCCCGGCAGCGGCGCCAAAATTTGATTCGCAAAACAGTCAAGCTAACTCACTCAAACCTGCCACTTGTGAATGGCAGACCGTAATCAGCTTAAAACTGCTCAAGCACGAATGCAATTTAAGATCAGAGGAATATAGTGTATTCCTGGGTCGTTAAGTCCCACGGAGGATGAATTGGTGTTTAAACAACTTCAGATGATAGAATGATCACTAAGGATAGTGATCAGAAAGGTTTTTGCTGGATAATTACCTAAAGAAAAGATTTACAAATTACAGCGACTTAAATGCAAATTAAAAAAAATTAAAAAGTTAAAATCTATTAAATAAACGCTATCACTATTTTTACAGATCGATGAACGTTTATTTCCTACAACTTAAAACTTACGTTTAAATAAAAATTACGTAAACGTACAAAATAAAACGTGAGTTTTAAAGAAATAAAAGGCCTATAAATATGAAAATGACATTTTAACAATCCTAATAATAAAAGAAAATTATTAGAAAAATAAAATTATTTTTATAACTTATTATTTAATTAAAAACTATTTATTAAGTATTTAAAATGCACTAAAATACAAGAAAATACAAAATTAACCTAGAAAAATGAAATTATAACTTAGAAAAGTCTAAAATATGATAAAACTTATTTTAAAACTGAAAATATATTTTTAAGACTTATTATGTATTTATTATTAATTTAAATCTATTTTAAACTAATTAAAATGCTAAAAAATACTTTTTAAACTAAGAAAATTATGGAAAAATACTTTTTATTACTTTTATATTTATCTTAATCTAGGAAAATAGAAAATATATTTTTTAAAGCTTTTTCTTATTTATTAGTATTAAAAGCTATTTAAAAAGGATTAAAAACTAGTTTAAATTAAGAAAAATAGCAAACAGTTATGAAAAATTATGAAAATTTCAGGAAAAGTCTATTTTAATATGTAGAATCTAGGAAAAATAGAAAAACATGAGCTTGTTTGGAGAAATAAGCAACTGCAGTAGCAACTGCTTATTATTAAGCACTTGAAATAAGCTAGAAGGACACAACAAGCACCAAACTGTTACACAAGCTATAATAAGCTATAAGAACTCTAAATCAACTAAAAACAACAAACCACAACCTCTGGATTACAATTTAGCACAGATTTGAGGTTTGAGGTAAATGAGCAAAACAGATTTTGGTAAGCTACTTTGAGCAAGGAAATAAGCTCCTAGATAAGCTGGAAATGAAAAGCAAAAGAAGAGACTAGATCTAGACCTGGTTGAGACCAAATATACCAAAACTTAGACCATGATAAGCTCTTATGAGCTTGTGAGAAGCTATTTCAAAACCTGACAAAACACTGAGTTGAGACTCAGTATATGGTGATTGAGTTTGGACAAAATGATAAGCACATGCAGCCCAGTCAAATAAGCTCCAAACTCAAAACTAAAAATTGGGACCTTGAGATAGCCAGGTGAACTACTTAGAAAGCTAAATTACAAAGGCTAACGATCACTAATAAGCTCTCTAATAGCTTATGAACTTGGTTACCAAAACTGTGCACAGGGCACTTTGACTTTTTTGAATAAATGAAAGTTTTGACCTTTATGAACTTTGGACTGATTTTACTGATTGAATATGTAATATTAAGCTAGAGTATGATTGAATTAAGTTAAGTTGACAGGATATAAGCTACTGTAATGAAGTTTGACACTTTAACAACTAACAGTTAACTAGTTAAATAGGATTAAAAGTATTTTTGACTTTTGAACTAATGACCACTGGTTTTCTTGCTTGTACTGAGTTATTAAGAACTAGTATGACATGTAACAACCAAGAACAAAGTCTGCAACAACCTGTTACACAGAGAACTACACAAATCCAAACACACCTAATGAGACTGTTTTGGAACTTTTTCAAAGAGTTTCAAAGATTCAAAACATTCTACTGATAACAAACTTTATAATATCAATTACTAGTACTAAAGAAACACTAAATGACAGCAATAACCATATAGAACTGAGAAATTACAACTATGCTAATAAAACTGTCAAGATGAGATTTTTTTACTAACTACCAATTAAAAAGAACAAGCTACTGATTTTAATGTTTAATATGACTTAACTATCACTAATGAACAATAAGCAACAGATATTAAAGCTAATGAATAAGCAAAATAGTGAAATGCCAAATTGAACAAAGAGCTTACAAGTGGCTTTGAACTTAGAACACAGAACTGAGAACTTGTAAATATCTCCTAAAGCTTACCAATAAGCTCTATACCAACAAGCATTCCAAAATAAGCACTGCATCACCCATTATCATGAACAAATTCAAATGATGCCTTGACAGTTGACTTTTGTTGACTGGTTTTGGATACTTGAGAAAATGAAAAGTGCAATAAACATAAGCCTTGAATAAGCTATAGTTTAGCTTAACAAAGCTCAAACAAACAGTAGCAGAGCTTGTTAGAAGCTTTTAAGATGATTTGAACTAGGAAATTGTATAAACTTGAAAATCAGACATAAACTTGAAATTGATAGCTAAAATATGTTCACATGCACTGAAAACACTTAAATAAAATACTTGAAAGATTTAAATTACAATAAGAAGCTTAAAATAAAAAAACGACATAATTTAAACTAATCTACTCTACTACTCCTTCTCCATAGCACCTTTTTCTGTATTTATTGACTTGAAACATCCCATGTCGACCTCTGAAAATATCCCACCACATCTTAACCATTGGATTGAGCCAGATAATCAGTTTTGACATTTGTCACTTTTTGGCGCCAAAATTCCTACGAGCAGGTTTTCTGCATTAATTAGAGTTGGATTGATATGGAGGTGGAGGGGGGAGGTAATCAAGTGGATATGGTGAGGTGGAAAGGTGAAAACCAGTGGTTAAAACCACTGGTTTTGGTGTATACAGGGGTGGTGAAGAGGGACTACAGTGTAGGCGGTTTTATTTGATTTTAAAATTTGGGCCGGGTCAAGTTATTTGGGTTGGATTGGGCTTAGTTATATATTGGATCCGTTTGGTTTGATAAACAACAAGGACCAAAGGTGTAATTTAGCCAAAGTTGAGGAGCTGATCTTGAACATTTTCCAAAGCTCTCATAAGGACTAAAACTGCCAAGTAAGATTAGTACAAGGACCTTTGTTGATAATTTCCATTTTTATAAATCCAGGGACCAAAATTGTCAAGTTTGAAACTTGAGGGACCAAACATGTAAATTCTCAAAAGTTTTATCATAAGGACCATTTTTGTCATTTATAAATAGAACAAGGTTAAAAGTTGATAATTTTCACTTTTTAAATTAACCAAGGACTATTTTTGACATTTTTCCAAAGTTAAAGGACTAAAGTTGTCAATTTGTGATTTTTAAACTTTAAAGGGTTTGTTTTGACAACTTTTGAATCTTATGGACCTAAAATGATATTTTACAAGTTTTGAATTACAGGACTAGATTTGACAACTTTTGTAACTTGAGGGACTAAAACTGCCAATTATGCAAACTTGATACGTTTTTCACCAGATTTTGGCATTTTTGCATTTAAAACATATAAAACACTTGTTTGTGATATTTTTATCATTTTGAAGCATTTAAGAGTGTTTTCAGATGTTTTTGCAGTCTAGATAATACAAAAATTATGAGTATTTGGACACTCATCAAAGGTATAGGCCAACTTGTGCTGGAAGTTAACAAATCTAATTAAGGCTATTATTGCATGTATTCCAGCCTCAAAAGCTAAGAAACTGATCTTATATTTTCACTTAAGAAAGCATATAATACACACACAATGACACAAGTACGAAAAAAGATTTGGATCGAGGTTTTCTTATTCATAATAGGAGACGAATTTGCATGAATTAAATACATACCGCAAGAGTCATGATATGGAGAGAGAAGGCGAAAGAAACTTCCTTAATCTATATAAGAGGTGAATAAAAAACATGACACTTGAGATAAATCATAGTCATTCATAACTATAACAAAACGCACGCTTTCATTTCGTCTCGCCTCATCTTTCCTTTTCTCCCCAATTAAAACTCACTTTCATTATTTTTTTTTAAACAATATTATATCTCAAAAATTGTTAACCGTTAGGTGAAACAAATTATCTGCTTATGTCCAGCATTTATCTTTCAATATATTGACACTATCATATACTTTCGAAAAAAAAAGACATGTATATTTTGTTTTTGGGTTTTTTTTATAGGAGTTTGCATGATATATCACATATGATATAACACTAATTTGTAAGTTCAAACACTCAACACGCCATCGTAAAATGAGCATAAGTATTTGTATAGAACTCCAAATAATTCGCCGTTTTTTGCGTTTAAAAATACAATTCTTTAGATTTCAATAATACACGACACATAGTTTTTTAACTTCCAAATCATTTGAGTTTAGTGTTTGGCATAAAAGACTTATTTCAAGCATTTTTATTCTCGTGATCTTTGGTACAATTCTATTACCATTTTGATGTGAAGAGTTATGAGTTTTATGAGCTTATTGTGTCTGTTATTTTGCTAGATTATAGAGTAATCTTTTCATGTTTGTTTGGGCACCATGTGAGATATGATAAGGATTTGTTTGTCTTGCTATACTCTTTAATGTTTTTTTTATATACTTAATGTTGTGTTGCTTGGATTATGTCTATCTCTTGATTAATCATTGTAATTGATATAGGCCGAAAGGATTGATTGTTATGGTTTGTTTTGCATTGTCTTTCTATAACAACTCAATGTTAATCTTGTGAAAATTGACTAGTAAATTGATAGACAACCCAAGTGATCTAATGTTTAAGGCCTAATCTCATGTTGACCGACCGGATTAGGAGAAGTATATACATGAATATCGGACATAAACCTATCTACATGTACTCATCATCCTTAGGATTGGAGGTCGAAAGGATTCCTTGGTGGATATGCTTGTTACGACAATTACCCGTTATTCGTAACGTGTATGCCTTGTGTGTGTGAGTATAACATTGCATCATTTCTGGACACATGTTTCTCTAGCCTAAACAAACATGTTTTTTTTTTTTTTTTTTTTTTAATCTTGGTAAAACTCTAAGTCTGTTTTACGTGTTTGGGATAACATCTTTTGCTAAAGAAAACTTTGTCTTGCGATCGTGACAATCACCGAGACTACTTTTGGATTTAAAACTCACCAACCCCCTTGGGATGACCTGGAGTTATCTAGACTATATTGCACTCGAAACTGTATACTTTCCCTAGATGAACTTGACTATGCCTTGTAAATTTAAAGGTTTTGAAACATTTGTAAATCTAGTCTTCTAAATTTAAAGGTTTTGAAACATATTATAACCCTAGATGAACTTGACTATGCCTAAACGAGTTTAAATAAGGTTAAATGGTATGTAGGAGAATAAGTGTTGACCTCTTCCAATCCAATATGGCGTATAGGAGTTTGGAATACAGCGTATGGTGATAGGCCTGGATATCGTATCCAGGGAGATTGTATATGGTGTATCTATTTAGATAAGCTTGGATACGGCGAATCGGTCTTAGATAGAACAAACTTGTTCTAGCCTTGAGGTTATCTATAATTTGTGGGGTTGAAACATCGGATTCAACTCCATGGCCTAGCCTACCACATGATCCCTCTCCCCAACTATAGATAAACCCGTGTTTTGTAACTAGTACTGCATGCCTACTTCCACATGAAATTTTCTGAGCATTAAGAGCTGTGGTAGACTTTAGCGCTGGGTTTTAAAAGCGCGATGCTTGTCGATGCGATAAGGGTCAAAAAGCCGAGGCGCGATGCGCCGAGGCTAATGCGCGCGCATCACGTACCCGGGGCGACAATTTATAAAAAAATATTTAAATTAAATTTAGTGCACAAAACACATTAATAACACATTTAATGTCAAAAGATACCATGCATGTTCATAGTTCACGATTCTATATCACTAAAATCCATAAATAGTCGAAAACTAAGATCAAAAGTCTAATCGTTTATAAGGAATTGGTCAAATTGGACCCATATTTTAAAAGTAAAGCCCATGAGAAGAAGCCCAATACACATTATTAAGTCCAATTAATAATAAAAAAAATAAAAAATAAAAAAAATAAATAAATAAGGCCAAAAGTACATGATGCGCAAAAAAGCGCTGATACGAGCATCAGCTGATGCGTGCCTGATGCGCGCGCATCACCTCGCATCCCGTAAACGCAACGCATCAGGGTGTCTGATGCAACAAAGCCTCGCATCACGCATCAGGCGCGCCTGATGCGCGCTTTTTTAAACACATCTTTAGCGCCTTTGGTAGTAGTGCATCCATTCTGACAGAACACGCACTCCCAATTCTATGCACACCACCGCCCAGAAACCCGTCTCCAACTCCTTCACCCCATATGAAGACATCTTTCTGTAGAAGTTTCTGTAAAGAAGGTTGTAAACTGAATGAATTGGCAACAAAACTATTTTGTTAGGAACATTTGCTTGACCCAGTATAGAATAGAAGATAAGAGAATGCTCTTCCCAGAGTTTTCTGCTTGGGTTTGTTTACTGAAACCGGAAGTGTTTCATGTGTACCATTAATAGCACGCTGAGCCTCTTCAACAGCAGTATCGAAACCAAAAAAACTTGTCAATGACCTGAAAACAAGAATTGCTTTATAGATATGTAAGTCAAAGATGAAAATGCTACTAAGACCAATAAACAACAACAATAACCTGAAATTAAAGCAGGGTGCATCCCAAAAGACAGTGATATATACCCAAAACTTATTATTAAGCAATGTTACTAATAAAAAATTACATGAGAGCATTATTTATAATTTTTGGACTAGGAATCATGAACCTGGGACAAATGCTACTAAGACCAATAAACGGCAACAATAACCTGAAATTAAGCAATGTTACGAAAAAATGAAGTATTAGTTTTAATCTTTAATGAATAGTTAGAGTGAAAATATCGCAATGTCATTGTCAATTGTCTTTGGAATCCCAGCCACGATAGCTTTGATATCCCGTCGTTTGATTTCCTGTGTAAACAAAGAACACCCATCACTACAAAGTCTTAAACCAATTAATCGCCATTATCAAAACATAGGCGACACCCATCACTACAAAGTCTTAAACCAATTAATCGCCATTATCAAAACATAGGCGTTGTATCAGCATAGTTCACATGAGACTAAAAAACACAACCATAACCTCAAACAAAACTAATCTGAGGCAAATTAAATCGATACACCGCAACCGAATACACGTGACACTAGCCTTAATTAATGCTAAAAACAATCAATCAATCAATGAATCCATATTTTACAGATAGCATAAACATACTAATCTTATCAAATGATACAAAATCGAACATCAAAACACTAACATTAATCAGCAGATACAAATCGATGCATATGTAGAGTTAATATATAAACCCTGATTCAAAAGAAACAAAAAACAATATAACTAATCAAAATCGATAATGAGAGAAAATATACCTTATGATTTGCTGTTTTTTGGTGTTATGTGCGTGTTTTTTTTATGGAAATTGAAAACTGCAAACAATAATAATAATAAGGACAATTTTGGGTTTAAGTTTAAGTTTACAGCCACAGGGACGAAATGTGTAAATTCTTAGAGCCATAGGGACCTTTTATATAATTGACTCAAGGATGATCGGTGTAATTGTTTAGAGTCACATGGACGATTTATGTAAATTTATGTAATTAACGTCAGATTTAGGGCTACAATAGGAAAATTAAGAAAGTATTTGATTACTTTAGGAAAAAAAAAGTTGAATGCCTACAAAAGGAAAAAATGGCAAGTTTGATGCCTTTTTAGACCATTTTCCCTATTTTTAATTGTGTTTTTCGGATGATATCGGCTTTTACCGGGTCAGTAGTCATGTTGGGATCTAGCAGGAGAAACTTCATCTCCTTCATCTCCTTCATCTCTAACGCCGCAACTTCCTTTTCCCTCCTCGCCTCGTAACAAGCCATTGAACGTCGGCTTTTTGAAAATATTTTTCGGATAATTGTCCCGAAAAAGTACTCGTTTGACTCCCACCGGAGCTCGCCGCACTCGACGTTGAAGTCGCTTTTGTTTCTTTGCAGCTCGACTCTTTCTGCCGCCATCTCTTTCGGGACAAGGTCGTTTGTCTGGGCCGAATATATCCTCGAGACTTGTAATGTCTATCGGATCCTCGGCATCCCAATTTGGGTAATTTTTCAATATCTCCCAAGCGTGAACATACACGAACACTTTCGCACCAAAGCGTTCTTCAAAGTTATTTTTCGCATTTTCGAGATGATCGTGCTCATTTTCCCCACTTCTACGCTGCAAATGTTTATAAGTAGCGTTGAATTTTTGACAATCACCATAATCCTCGTCCATTTACCCGTGATCATATTTTTGGTACGAGGGTCATTGGCAGTCTGACCTTTGAACATCTCCATAATGTCGTTCCAAAAGAAATCTTTGGAATGGTCATTTCCCACATCTTTGTCTTGCGAAATTTCTATCCAAATTTCTGCAAGTAACTTTTCTTCGGCCTTGCTCCATTCCCTTTTCGTAGTCTGGCCTACTGCTTCCACATCATCATCATCGTTCGCGTCCAAATTCAAAGCTAGTTTTGATTTTTTTGACTTGGTTTTTTTCCTTTACTTTTGGACGGTTCACGTGCTTGTGGTACTTTTAATTGAGAACCGGACGGTTGTGATTCAATTTGGGGTTGTGGTAGAGAATGATGAAATGTTGGAGGTTGTGACGGGTTAAAAAATTGTGGTGCCGAAAATCGTCCAGGGAAATTTGCGAATCCTTGTTGAAACGCATATTGTTGATTAAGATAAATTTCTTGGGGATTGAATTGTTGCGTACCATAGCGACGTGTTAGAATTTTGCGAGGAGGGGGTAGACGGGTTTGATGAACCCCCGTATTGTGTTGGGTTTGAATTGAGGAGGTTCGTGATATAGCCTCCTTCATTCGGGTTTTGAGACTTTTTTTTTTTTTTTTACTAGAGATATAGAGAGTAATGAAATATGTTGGTTGAACTGTAGTGAGAAAAATGTTGGTTTATGTTTTGGTATTTATAGGGAGTGTTAAGTTTATTTAAAAAAAATAAAATAAAAAACGGTTGAAAACGTTAGTTTTTTTCAAAATTGAATTTGCAACGTATAGAATGTCAGATTTCAACCTCGCCGTGCAGACGACGAGGCCTCCAATGGCGAGCTTGCCCGATGTCACGACGAGCCACGGCGAAGCAGCCACGTGGCACGACGAAGCCGACACCGGGTGCTCTAAATAACTAGGAAATGACTGAACCGATCTTTTGTGGGATGTATTAGGTCATGTATATATCTCATTCAACCACGCAAAATGAATCATTAACTCCGTATGTCTTCGTGTGTGTATGACATAATGAAAAATCTGATGTGCTCCATATGCATGCTAGTAAATTTGATTTTCATTTAGTCAATATTGATAGTCCATGTGGGAAGATCATGCAAGGTATAGGCCAACTTGTGCTGGAAGTTAACAAATCTAATTAAGGCTATTATTGCATGTATTCCAGCCTCAAAAGCTAAGAAACTGATCTTATATTTTCACTTAAGAAAGCATATAATACACACACAATGACACAAGTACGAAAAAAGATTTGGATCGAGGTTTTCTTATTCATAATAGGAGACGAATTTGCATGAATTAAATACATACCGCAAGAGTCATGATGTGGAGAGAGAAGGCGAAAGAAACTTCCTTAATCTATATAAGAGGTGAATAAAAAACATGACACTTGAGATAAATCATAGTCATTCATAACTATAACAAAACGCACGCTTTCATTTCGTCTCGCCTCATCTTTCCTTTTCTCCCCAATTAAAACTCACTTTCATTATTTTTTTTAAACAATATTATATCTCAAAAATTGTTAACCGTTAGGTGAAACAAATTATCTGCTTATGTCCAGCATTTATCTTTCAATATATTGACACTATCATATACTTTCGAAAAAAAAAAGACATGTATATTTTGTTTTTGGGTTTTTTTTATAGGAGTTTGCATGATATATCACATATGATATAACACTAATTTGTAAGTTCAAACACTCAACACGCCATCGTAAAATGAGCATAAGTATTTGTATAGAACTCCAAATAATTCGCCGTTTTTTGCGATTAAAAATACAATTCTTTAGATTTCAATAATACACGACACATAGTTTTTTAACTTCCAAATCATTTGAGTTTAGTGTTTGGCATAAAAGACTTATTTCAAGCATTTTCATTCTCGTGATCTTTGGTACAATTCTATTACCATTTTGATGTGAAGAGTTATGAGTTTTATGAGCTTATTGTGTCTGTTATTTTGCTAGATTATAGAGTAATCTTTTCATGTTTGTTTGGGCACATGTTTCTCTAGCCTAAACAAACATGTTTTTTTTTTTTTTTTTAAATCTTGGTAAAACTCTAAGTCTGTTTTACGTGTTTGGGATAACATCTTTTGCTAAAGAAAACTTTGTCTTGCGATCGTGACAATCACCGAGACTAATTTTGGATTTAAAACTCACCAACCCCCTTGGGATGACCTGGAGTTATCTAGACTATATTGCACTCGAAACTGTATACTTTTCCTAGATGAACTTGACTATGCCTTGTAAATTTAAAGGTTTTGAAACATTTGTAAATCTAGTCTTGTAAATTTAAAGGTTTTGAAACACATTATAACCCTAGATGAACTTGACTATGCCTAAACGAGTTTAAATAAGGTTAAATGGTATGTAGGAGAATAAGTGTTGACCTCTTCCAATCCAATATGGCGTATAGGAGTTTGGAATACAGCGTATGGTGATAGGCCTAGATATCGTATCCAGGGAGATTGTATATGGTGTATCTATTTAGATAAGCTTGGATACGGCGAATCGGTCTTAGATAGAACAAACTTGTTCTAGCCTTGTTACGGCATATCCAGGATAGCCAATATGGCATATTGACTAAGTCGGCCAAATAAATGACTAAATTACCCTTTTTGCTGAGTCATCACTTGATAGTTATAAATCATCTTTCCACATAATTCCGAAAAAGAGGTATGTGTTTTAGATTCGAGCTAAGAAGGACATGGAGGAAGAAATTAGGGTTCATGAACCCTAATTTGGGGAAATTAGGTAAAAAGTTGTTTTAAGCTAATTAAGGGTTATAGTAAATCATGGAATGAGTTCTACATGGTTTTAAGGTTAATAACTTCATAGGTTGATTGTCATATGATCAACATATATATTAAATGACGAATTAGGATGTTAAGAAATAGGCTAATGGTTATATAAACTATTGTTATAGTAATTTGATTAAGTGTTTATGTTATAATTAATGACCTAAGATGCAAATGAGGAGAATGATGATGTTGATGGTGAATTATATTGGTAGCTCAGCATGGAGCTAAGGTAAGTAATTCAGTTAATATGTGTTTAATATGAAAGTTATTGTATTATGTGATTATGTATGAAGAAGTTAAAGTTTGTTGTAGTTGCTTAAAATCATGGTGAAATAAGAGACTTGGTTAGTTAAAATACTTGGTAGTAGCCCTTGATCATGGAAGGAATAAGCTATGTGTTGTTGGCTCTTATGTGCTTGTGTGTGTATTAAGATTAAGTGACTTTAGAGCATGTATTTGTTATAGTAACGGTATGTGAGAATAAAAGGAATAGGGTGAATTAGTTGGTGGGTACATATTGAATATATTGTGACATAAGCTGATTCTGGTATCAGCAAGTGTTAGGAATTAGAAAATTCAGTCGTTAAAGAGTCGGTCACCTTAAGTATATGTATTCGATAGAAAGCTCGTAGTCGTAGTCAAGTTATGTTAGTAAGTAGTTTGTTAAGTAACACCGTGGAGGACGGACGGGTCTTTACCCACTGTATGCCTGATCCACAGCCCGTAGGTGGCGTTTATTTGTAAGACACTATAAATACCCTCTACCTCCCAAGGTAGAGGGTTGGAGCTTCAATACCATTTTTCTTTGTTTCACATAGTTCCCAACTCTCTTCACTTTCTCTCTCTAAACTACTTATACGCCCCATTGTGATTATGATTTAGTGTGTTTTTGAAATCCTATATCTTACAATTGGTATCAAGAGCCATGGTTTGATCACTCATCTTTCATGCTCTTTGTTTTGGTGGATTTCATAAGGTTTTTGGGGTATTAAGTGTTTAGGAGAGTTTGAATCATTTGGACAAATTCTAGTGTTAAAGTTTGAATTTTGCTTGTACTTTTGTGTTTAGGATCATCATATGTGTTTATGTTTTGAATTGGAAGGCTTAAATCATTGTGGTTTGGTTGTTTTTGATTGATAAAGTGGTTATTTGTGAACTTTGTACAAAGCGAGTTGAGTCTCGGACTTTTGTTTCTTCGAAGCGAGTTGCTTTGTTACTGGATGCGAGTTGGTATATGCGACTTGGCTATTTAGCGAGTTGACTTTTTATGCGACTTGGGTTCTAAGCGAGTTGTTTCTTTAAGCGACTTGGGTTCTAAGCGAGTTGTTTCTTTAAGCGACTTGAGTTCTAAAGCGACTTGGCTATTAAGCGAGTTGTATAGCTAGTGAGTTAGTTTAAGCGACTTGGTGGTTAAGCGAGTTGTATCTGTTTGCGACTTACTATTAAGCGAGTTGTCTCTATATGCGACTTTGATATTAAGCGAGTTGATTCCTTAAGCGACTTGTTTCTTTAAACGAGTTGGTTGTTTAACGAGTTGATAACTAAGTGAGTTGAGTGTTTAGCTAGTTGTCTATTGAGACTTGTTACTTCTTCGTGCTACATTCTTATGGTTGTTCTTTTGGTTTAGTAAAATCCCGTGAAAGAATCAATTTCCCGGTTGAATCAAAGAATAGTAAAATCCCGTAGAACTTGTAATCATGGCAAACATCGTTCCAACTATTGTTTCTTCTGTAGCTGAGGACGTTCAAGCAGCGGGATCAGATACTCGTCCACCTATGCTTGACAAAACTGATTATGACTCATGGGCTCAACGAATCCGATTGTACTGTTTGGGAAAAGAAAACGGAGTCAACATTCTCAAGTCAATCGATGAAGGACCTTATCAGATTGAGACTACAAGAGACATAATTGATACTGCTGCTGATGGAACAATGATCTTTGGAATGGACAGACCAAAGATGTATGATGAGCTTAGTGATAAGGATAAAAAGAGATTCGATGCTGATATCAGGGCTTCAAACATCATACTTCAGGGTCTTCCAAAAGACATTTACAAGATGATCAATCACAACACTGAAGCCAAGGTAGTTTGAGATAATGTCAAGATGCTTCTCTCAGGTTCTGAATTAACCAAGGAAGACAGAGAATCACAACTGTATGATGAGTTTGAGCACTTCAAGATGAAACCTGATGAGAGTATCTATGAGTACTACGTGAGATTCCACAAGCTTGTGAATGACATGAGGAACATCAAAATGACCATGCCAAACATTCAGTTGAACTCAAAGTTTGTGAACAATATGAATCCCGAATGGCACAAGTTTGTCACCTCTGTGAAGCTAACCAAAGGATTGAAGAACACCAACTATGAGCAACTGTATGCATTCCTTCTCCAGAATGAGAGACATGCTATGTTTGAGAAAAGGATTCTAGAACAGTTCAAAACCAACCAGGGAGAAACAAGTTCACCAAATGATTCTACAGCTTTCTACACCAATGTTGGTATTACCACCAAAGCATCCCAAGTCATACCCATGGGTAATGGTAATCACAAACTCATTCCCGATCCAAGGTTCAAACAAGCTGATGCTGATGCAGCCGTGGGACACTTCATTAATCAACTGGCCCGTATGGTTAAACAAAACTTGACTCTCAGTCCACATACCAACAGTCTTCACACTAACAATGAGATCAGAACTGCTTCCAACCTTCACAATCATGCGGCTGTCAGAGATGGAAAAATTATGGTGCAACCAGCTCAAGGAAGGCAATATGAACAGGGAAGAGGTGGAGTAGGTGGAGGTTATGTAGCAATTCAGAATCGTGGAAGGAATCCAAATCAAGGTCAAGCAAAGCCAGTCAAATGCTACAACTGTGGTGGTGTAACACCCCAACCCGACAAGGGTAAAGATATCACAAATACGGTTTCATATCAGAACCTTAAGTACCATACAATAGCGGAAGCCTTTACAAAACTTACAAAAGAAAATATAAATAACTTAATAATCAAAATAAATCTAAGATCCCTATTTCAAATCTTGCTCTCAGCTCTACTCTCAACCCAGATCAGCTATCCCATAAGCTCATCTTGAAAGCTAATACCTGCCGCAGGAAAAGAAAATGCGGCTGAGCTTACAAAGCCCAGTGAACAGATATAACAGAAACGAAAACTAAACAAAATAGAAATACGAAATAAAACAAAGAAACGAATAACGAAGTCACAACGGAATGAGATCAATGAATCATTGAGGATTTTGCGGAAACACAATCATACAGAAATCCGAAAGAACAAATAGCAATTAAGAACAAACACATAGCATATTGATGGCACAAACGCAAACGCATCAAGATAACCAAACATTAACTAAAGCAGGAAATTCGAGTACATATGAGCCAAACGAAATGTCAAAAGGCTAACGGAAACAATTTCTAGAAAGTAAACATGGCATTCATACAAATCAATTAATCTACCATTAACACACTTAATCCAATATTGTAGCAGCGGAAATAGCAGTCAAATCATGGCAGTCACACATGCAAATAGAAAACATAGTCGGAAAACTATAATTAAATAAACAAAAGGCATAGCATAGCAATTAGCAAATTATCAAAACAGATATCATAATTAAACCATTTTCCAAACCAAAACTTAATATAAACAGAATCTAAACATGGCAGATCAAACATAAGCAGATAGATACCCTAACGGATAGGCAAAGTTCACCAGATTAACTGAACAATCATACTTAATAAACTTTCAGGATACTCACTTTCACACTAGCACAATCCTCTCACAAATCAACTAATTCACATAACGATAAACTAACATAATATCAGATGACAGCCTGCGAATCATATTGAAAACATATAAATCATATCCTAGCATAGTAGACGGTAGTCACTTAAACATACAAAAGCATAACCACATATAATAACATATAATAAGCCTAGCAAATAATTATAAACACTTGAACATACCGAATCAACATCAGAATACTTAATACAGCAATAACAGATAAAGATTTAATTAACTACCACGAGCCCAGAACATATCATATCAGAAATATCTTTCTTATTCAGAAGGTAACCTCATAAACTAATTGGAGTAGCTAGCTCCTAGAATTTTGTGAAGACGCGTATTGCACACGACATCATTCACCAGAAATATATTAGATAACAGATCAGATCTAGGATGCATCTATACGCCCCAACAGACAGATAGTGGCCATACTATCAATAAACAGATAACGGAAAGGGACGTGGCAGAACATCACTCTACTGCCCTAGAGTCATGTCAGAGGTGCATCACTGACACGGACATGGAACCCCCATGACTAGTGAAAATATTGGCTCGGGTGTCAAACTAACTTAGGTCAAACAGATTGTCATAAATGACACAGATCATAATCAAACACAAAGTTCAACAGATAACATATCAGATAATTCATATCATAAGGTTCATGTTCAAAGGTTCAGAAGTCAGAAGTTAATGTCATAGTCACATATCATACTTTCATAATCAGAATTTCATAACCAAATGTTCACAATTCAGAAGTTCATAATCAAATATAGCAAGGTTCAACAAATGTGCATATCAAAGTCTTTCTAACATAACGTTCAAGTCAGATATTTCATGATTCAATAAAACAGGTGTTTCAAACAAGCAACAGATTAAACAATCAGAAAGGGTTCATAGCAATGGCATAGGAAACCCTAATAATTGAAATAGAAAAGCTGACGAAAAGAAAACGTCATAAGGAACCTTTACTGAAAAGGTCAGAATATCTGTACCTTAACGCAAATGAGAAGAAAACAAACGAATGAGTGAATCACGAAGATATAACGTCGCGTTTCCTTCAACGAATTTACACGGATTATGATTTATTTAATACTTGTTAGCATCATTAAGTTATAACGGATTTATCGCATTCACACTCTTAGAATTGTAAGTATATTCTTATTCTTAGTGACGGACATAATTTCAATGTTTTAGGGTTTTAATCATTAATTAGCCAACCTTATGAGACCATGCATACATTACTTTAATTCATGACACTTAGTTCTTACACAAAATCATAACTCACGTATGCTTACAACACTTCTTAAGACTAGCTCGTTATATACTAAATCAATCGTTATTAATGACCTCCAAACTTACTATTTTCACATGAAATAACAAATCAACACTCACAGCTTAAAACCCTAATCGACTCATAATAATGACCTAGGGTTTCTCTCAAACTTTTAGCACCATATTTAATACACATTAAATTGACAGGTTACGGATTTTAATGACTTATCACCTTGACCTAGAACGTGTGAAAAACAAACCGAAGATAACTCAAAACCCATGCCTACATTTACACTAGTAACTCACACCACTTTGACTTATATAAATCATGTTAACGAGACCAAAGTTTACCCGTTTCCCTTGCTTCAATATATACGCTCACACATGCAAACTCCAACTTACCCTACGTTGTTTCCCGACTCACAAACAAATCGACACACACATACAAACACTTAATTACTTTTCTCACACGACACGTTAACTCTTGTTCCAAACATGCATGCATCGACACCATCAAGACCTTTTTAAAATACTCACGCTAGGAAAACATGCATGCAAACCGACTCATAACCTACGCAACACCTAGACCCACGCATGATTTCACCAAAACATACCCCATTTACCCATCAGTATATACTGCCACCCATCAGTATATACTGATATCACCAAGTAACCCTAAACCCTTGTTAACCTGATTCATGAGTTTACCAGATTTATACGACCCATTAATGCTCATTAAGTGGTTATTCTTAGGGTTTTCATGCTATCGTTAGGATGAAAAAACCATAGTCGATTAGTGTTAGTCTTAGTTAAGTTATTATCATGCTATCATTGGTGTTTTATTTGATGTTTTAACTTCAGTTTGTAAGCTTTTGAGATGTGTCGACTTGACAAGGATAAGAAACAGGTTTTTGGAGGTACCTTGCTGCTAACGAGAGAAGAAGACAACCAGAACAACGAGACACAAACACTAATACTTTTCTTCTGCTGATTTAGTCGACTGGAGAAGGAAAACACACAAGGAATGCCGTGACTTTTGAAACTAGGGTTTTTGCATGAGAGGGTTAAGAGGATTTTATAGATGTCGTATATGTGGTATACTCCTGAATGGGTCGGTTTAGCTGAAAAGGAGAGTGGGCTGCGCATGGGCTGTAGGCCGAATTTTTGATACACAAGTTCTACAATTTCATTCTTTTATTTCTCTTTAACATGCCTTTAGTTACATACTTTATTTTGTAGTTTATACATTTATGTAATCTCATTTAGAATTCACACTTAAATGAATGTTTATATACTTAAATGAATGTTAACATATGAACATGAATGTTAATCTAATTGAATCTTATATATTTTGTAAGTTTTAATTTAGGGGCAAAATAGTCTTTTTACATGTTTTAGATTTTAGGGTTTTACAACTCTTCCCCTCTAAAAGAAAAATTTTCGTCCTCGAAAATTGAACAAGACGGAACAGAACAGCAAACGAATCGGATTTCAGATCCTCAGGGAAAAATAAAGCAAACGCAAATCTTATCTCAGAACAAACGGATTCTTATCAGAATCTACAAACTCATACTTTTCAGAAATCAAAGCAATAATCAAATACTTACAGCAGATAATCATATACTCATCAAAGTAATGGCAAATAACAGATGAGATGCAGACCATCAAATAACACGTTCTAACTTATTCAGATCTCAAACATATGCATAGACAGAACGAATCCTAACAGTCTTACTGGTCACAGATAATCAACTAAAAGGATCTACTGTTCCTCACACTTCCCGAAATATCCTATGATCACAATAAGGGTACGTCATATGATGTAAGTATTATCACGTTGATCAGGCGTCATAATACCAACATCACATGAGTATACCATCATGATGGTCATACTTTATTTCAAGCTGTGATTAAGCAACATCATCAATAGAATCGAATAGGGAACGAAACTTATTAGAACTAACGGAAACTTAACGAATATATCAGAAAAGAAACAACAAACAATAACTATACTTTCAAAATTTTGCTTTATTCTTACTAATCAAACAAATTGCAGAATTGTCATAAGATGAAACTTCCAAAACAAAACTTAATAATCAAAGATTCAATCATCTAAATGAAAAACAAAAGGACCTAAACACAAATCCAATGTCAGAAACTTCTAATAAAGAGGACAACTAATCATGAGCGCGAATTTCTATTCTTGTATCGGATTAAACCTACTGGTAGCCATAGACACTAAATCCGAGTCCACCTCGTATTCTTCCTCATGTTCTTCTTCTTCCTCTTCTTCCTCACTTATCCATCCGTTCCTATTTCCTTCGCGCTGCGGTAATAGGCGACTAGCAAAGTCACTTCTCTGATTCCTCTTTTCTTCGTCCGGCACACGATCTACAAAAGCATACAAGTCGCGACTCCTAGTCCAAACTACTCCTCCATCTTCCAAGAACTCGGGACATCTTTCATGATACCTAATGGTGAAGCCTTGGTTGTCAACGAATTTAGTCTCGTACTCCTCTACTATTCTTCCGTCTACGTTCTCTAAGGTTAGCTTCTCCTCAATTGTGCATGGCCACATACTAGCCGGAACTCGTATCCTCCTGTTGGTCCGCTTCGCTCCACCAATCCTCTTGCAGCCCTTAACAATAACAACAGTCCACTTCTTCCTCTCCCTAGGTTGCCTAGTTGGTCCCTGCTTACTCCTATCAGGTGAACTAGATCGACGAGGGATAACCATCTAAAAGAATAATCAACTATCAGTAAAATCTAAGTACGATAGTGGACGCAAAGAAAGTACGCAGAAGGGAAAATCCTAAATCTACCCAATCCTCACAGGTCATAGCCTAAGCTCTAAGGGTCCTAAAACCTGGCTCTGATACCATAAATTGTAACACCCCAACCCGACAAGGGTAAAGATATCACAAATACGGTTTCATATCAGAACCTTAAGTACCATACAATAGCGGAAGCCTTTACAAAACTTACAAAAGAAAATATAAATAACTTAATAATCAAAGTAAATCTAAGATCCCTATTTCAAATCTTGCTCTCAGCTCTACTCTCAACCCAGATCAGCTATCCCATAAGCTCATCTTGAAAGCTAATACCTGCCGCAGGAAAAGAAAATGCGGCTGAGCTTACAAAGCCCAGTGAACAGATATAACAGAAACTAAAACTAAACAAAATAGAAATACGAAATAAAACAAAGAAACGAATAACGAAGTCACAACGGAATGAGATCAATGAATCATTAAGGATTTTGCGGAAACACAATCATACAGAAATCCGGAAGAACAAATAGCAATTAAGAACAAACACATAACATATTGATGGCACCAACGCAAACGCATCAAGATAACCAAACATTAACTAAAGAAGGAAATTCGAGTACATATGAGCCAAACGAAATGTCAAAAGGCTAACGGAAACAATTTCTAGAAAGTAAACATGGCATTCATACAAATCAATTAATCTACCATTAACACACTTAATCCAATATTGTAGCAGCGGAAATAGCAGTCAAATCATGGCAGTCACACATGCAAATAGAAAACATAGTCGGAAAACTATAATTAAATAAACAAAAGGCATAGCATAGCAATTAGCAAATTATCAAAACAGATATCATAATTAAACCATTTTCCAAACCAAAACTTAATATAAACAGAATCTAAACATGGCAGATTAAATATAAGCAGATAGATACCCTAACGGATAGGAAAAGTTCACCAGATTAACTGAACAATCATACTTAATAAACTTTCAGGATACTCACTTTCACACTAGCACAATCCTCTCACAGATCAACTAATTCACATAACGATAAACTAACATAATATCATATGACAGCCTGCGAATCATATTGAAAACATATAAATCATATCCTAGCATAGTAGACGGTAGTCACTTAAACATACAAAAGCATAACCACATATAATAACATATAATAAGCCTAGCACATAATTATAAACACTTGAACATACCGAATCAACATCAGAATACTTAATACAGCAATAACAGATAAAGATTTAGTTAACTACCACGAGCCTAGAACATATCATATCAGAAATATCTTTCTTATTCAGAAGGTAACCTCATAAACTAATTGGAGTAGCTAGCTCCCAGAATTTTGTGAAGACGCGTATTGCACACGACATCATTCACCAAAAACATATTAGATAACAGATCAGATCTAGGATGCATCCATACGCCCCAACAGACGGATAGTGGCCATACTATCAATAAACGGATAACGGAAAGGGACGTGGCAGAACATCACTCTATTGCCCTAGAGTCATGTCGAGGTGCATCATCGACACGGACATGGAACCCTCATGACTAGTGAAAATATTGGCTCGGGTGTCAAACTAACTTAGGTCAAACAGATTGTCATAAATGACATAGATCATAATCAAACACAAAGTTCCACAGATAACATATCAGATAATTCATATCATAAGGTTCATGTTCAAAGGTTCAGAAGTCAGAAGTTAATGTCGTAGTCACATATCATACTTTCATAATCGAATTTCATAACCAAATACTCACAATTCAGAAGTTCATAATCAAATATAGCAAGGTTCAACAAATGTGCATATCAAAGTCTTTCTAACATAACGTTCAAGTCAGATATTTCATGATTCAATAAAACAGGTGTTTCAAACAAGCAACAGATTAAACAATCAGAAAGGGTTCATATCAATGTCATAGGAAACCCTAATAATTGAAATAGAAAAGCTGACGAAAAGAAAACGTCATAAGGAACCTTTACTGAAAAGGTCAGAATATATGTACCTTAACGCAAATGAGAAGAAAGCAAACGAATGAGTGAATCACGAAGATATAACGTCGCGTTTCCTTCAACGAATCTACACGGATTATGATTTATTTAATACTTGTTAGCATCATTAAGTTATAACGGATTTATCGCATTCACACTCTTAGAATTGTAAGTATATTCTTATTCTTAGTGACGGACAGAATTTCAATGTTTTAGGGTTTTAATCATTAATTAGCCAACCTTATGAGACCATGCATACATTACTTTAATTCATGACACTTAGTTCTTACACAAAATCATAACTCACGCATGCTTACAACACTTCTTAAGACTAGCTCGTTATATACTAAATCAATGGTTATTAATGACCTCCAAACTTACTATTTTCACATGAAATAACAAATCAACACTCACAGCTTAAAACCCTAATCGACTCATAATCATGACCTAAGGTTTCTCTCAAACTTTTAGCACCATATTTAATACACATTAAATTGACACGTTACGGATTTTAATGACTTATCACCTTGACCTAGAACGTGTGAAAAACAAACCGAAGATAACTCAAAACCCATGCCTACATTTACACTAGTAACTCACACCACTTTGACTTATATAAATCATGTTAACGAGACCAAAGTTTACCCGTTTCCCTTTCTTCAATATATACGCTCACACATGCAAACTCCAACTTACCCTACGTTGTTTCCCGACTCACAAACAAATCGACACACACATACAAACACTTAATTACTTTTCTCACACGACACGTTAACTCTTGTTCCAAACATGCATGCATCGACACCATCAAGACCTTTTTAAAATACTCACGCTAGGAAAACATGCATGCAAACCGACTCATAACCTACGCAACACCTAGACCCACGCATGATTTCACCAAAACATACCCCATTTAGCCATCAGTATATACTGCCACCCATCAGTATATATTGCCATCCCCAACACAATCAGTATATACTGCCATTAGTATATACTGACATCACCAAGTAACCCTAAACCCTTTTTAACCTGATTCATGAGTTTACCAGATTTATACGACCCATTAATGCTCATTAAGTGGTTATTCTTAGGGTTTTCATGCTATCGTTAGGATGACAAAACCATAGTCGATTAGTGTTAGTCTTAGTTAAGTTATTATCATGCTATCATTGGTGTTTTATTTGATGTTTTAACTTCAGTTTGTAAGCTTTTGAGATGTGTCGACTTGACAAGGATAAGAAACAGGTTTTTGGAGGTACCTTGCTGCTAACGAGAGAAGAAGACAACCAGAACAACGAGACACAAACACTAATACTTTTCTTCTGCTGATTTAGTCGACTGGAGAAGTAAAACACACAAGGAATGCCGTGACTTTTGAAACTAGGGTTTTTGCATGAGAGGGTTAAGAGGATTTTATAGATGTCGTATATGTGGTATACTCCTGAATGGGTCGGTTTAGCTGAAAAGGAGAGTGGGTTGCGCATGGGCTGTAGGCCGAATTTTTGATACACAAGTTCTACAATTTCATTCTTTTATTTCTCTTTAACATGCCTTTAGTTACATACTTTATTTTGTAGTTTATACATTTATGTAATCTCATTTAGAATTCACACTTAAATGAATGTTTACATACTTAAATGAATGTTAACATATGAACATGAATGTTAATCTAATTGAATCTTATATATTTTGTAAGTTTTAATTTAGGGGCAAAATAGTCTTTTTACATGTTTTAGATTTTAGGGTTTTACAGGTGCTGAGGGACACATTTCTAGGAACTGCACATCTCCAAAACGTCCACAGAATGCATAGTACTTCAGAGACAAGATGTTGCTTGTACAAGCTCAGGATAATGGTGCTGCTTTGGATGAAGAGGAGTTGTTGTTTCTCACCGAGGGCAATGCCAAGACCTATGATGCAGATGTGGATGAGCGACCAATTTAGGAGATAGGACACAATCATCAGAATGCCTTCCAAGTCGCCGACGTGATGCATACGACTCTGACGTCGATGATGAACCTAATGCACAAACAATTTTCATGGCTAGCATTTCTCCAATGGTCTCTCCTAAGGTCTCATCATCACGCAAGTGGTCCATCCAAAGAATCAATCATCTCAAAGGTATTGAAACTATATGATGAAGTTGATGAGCAAAAGATGCATGATAAAGTACAATCTCTTGAAACTTATGAATCAGATATTGATGATGTGGGTAATAGCAATTTTGTCCCATATGATCAATATATGAAGCAAAGTGAAAGTGAGGTTGTACCAAGTAATGCATCTTCTGCAGTCAATGATGACTGTGCGTTTGATGAATATACTGCATGTGCCCCTGATGATTCTGTTATCTCTGAACTAAATGCCTATAAAGAACAAGTTGCTATTTATGAACAGCGTGCTAAGTTTGAGTTAACCACACGTGAGCAGGAAATGGATGACCAAATGCGTACAATTATTCGAAAAAGTAATTTTAGAGAAGAAGTATTAAAACAAGAGTTAAACTCCTTACAAGAAAAGCTTTCTAAAACTACTAAGCAAAAACAAGAACTTCAAGAAAATGTTAAAATGCTTAAGCAAGAATTCAATGCTAAGGAATCAAAACTTTTGAATGATTTTTCCAATCTAAAAACGTTGAAAAACAAGTTTGAAAATAAGTTGTACGTACAAGGGAATACCATTCAGACTGCTCACTTGATCACTAAGCATAGAGTCTTAAGCGAGAAGCATAGCATTCCCCTTGTTGAGGAACCAAATCCAGAGGTCATTAAAAAGGCTAGAACTGCTCATAAGGTTATTTATGATGGTAATGCAATCCTTAAGCTTAGGCAGAAACCTAGTTGCGCTGAGTGCACTGAGGAAGATAAGAAATCAGATGAAATCACTAGGGAGAAAATGGATAAGAAACTCAACAACCCTACATGTAAAGAGAAAAACATAACTATCAAACCTCATGATTACACTAAGGAAAATTGGATCTCCCTTAACATGTTTAAGCCTCAAACTCAATTAACCCCAGAACATATTTTTTGGAAGAAAGATATGGATAAGCAAAAAGCAGAGAATCTTGTTGTAACAAACCCTCCCCTTAGGAAAATGCCTTCAGCGACTTTGTATCCTCCAAATACACCAATGCATTTAGTTCCTAGAAGTATTGCCACTAAAAGCAAGACCTTAATCAGTCAATATGTTATCTTTCAATTATTTGTTGATTTTGAGAAAACTTGTAAGAAAAGGATCACACCCACTGGGATAACTGAAGGGGAAAGAGGTTTTGAGCAAACTAAAGAATGCTCTTTAACTGAGATCATGTCTTTCTTTAAACAATTAAAAGGTCAATTTGAGAGTCTTAAAAAGGGGACGGACTTAGATATTAAAGAAATGGAAAAGGAATTTGATGCGATGATTGTTGAGGGTAGTGACCATGAGCGAGAATTAAAATATAATGAGATTGAGAGGAAGAACTTGCATATCTTGAATGAGAATCTTGTTTCTGAATGTATTGCTCAAGATGTGTTTTACACTGCTACAAATTGTTCCATTAATGCTTCTCAATTTCATGAATTATCTGTTGCTCTGAAAGTCTCCCATGATCGTGTCATTGAGCTTGAAAAAACTAACTCTAAACTACATGATAAAGTTGATCATGATAACCTGGTAAAACAGTTTTCTAAATTGGAAGTTGAGCATCTTGCTTTGCAATTAAAACATCAACATCTGAAAGAAAATGTTAAAACCTCAAATATCAAGACATCCTTGGATGTTCTTGAATTTGATGTAGTTGATTCGGTGCAAAACCGTCAAGTTTTCTCACACAAGCCGGCCACTTGTGAATGGCCGACCGTAAGAAACTTCAAACAGTCTAAACACCAATGCAATGAAGATCTGGAGAGTATAGTGTTTCCCCGGGTCGTTATGTCCCAGCGAGCTATGCGAAGATAGTCAAACGTATAGTGATCGAGAGATTTGAACGGAAAAGAGGGATTGAATGATTATAACTACAGAAAAAAGTCTATAAATTACAAAGGCTTAAATGCAAATTAAAGAAAATTAAAAAGATAAAATATATTAAATAAATGCTATCACTATTTGCAAAATGATGTTTTTGATTTTATGTTTTTATTAAACTTAATTTAAAACTACGTAACGTACAAATGAAAATGTGAAACTTACACAATATTAATCCTAAAAATATGAAAATGATATTTCTACAAACCTAATGATAAATGAAAATTTTTAGAAAAAGAAAATTATTTTTATAACTATTTATCTAATTTTTATTAATTAAAAACTAATTTTAACTATTTAATAATAGCCTAAAATACAAGAAAATAGGAAATAAATCTAGAAAAATGAAATTATGACTTGGAAAAATCTAAAATAACAAAAGAGAATTTTCAAAACTATTTTTGTATTTTTCTGATTATTTTTGTATTTTCTATTAATTAAAAACTATTAAAAACTAATTAAATTGCTTAAAAATACAAATTTAACTAAGAAAAATCTGGAAAAATATTTTTTTGGCTTTTTATATTTATCTTAACCTAAGAAAAATGAAAAATTATTTTTTTGAAACTTTTCTTAATTAATTGTATTAAAAGCTAATTAAAAAGGCCTAAAAATTGATTTAAATCAAGAAAAATACCAAAAAGACTTAGCAAAATCTGAAAAATTCAAGAAAAGTCTAAAATAATATTCTAAAGCTGAGAAAAATATAAAAACAGGTGCTTGTGTACAAGAAAATGTAACTGCAATGATAAGTGCTTATAATAAGCACTTAGAATAAGCCACAAGCCACAAATAAGCACCAAACTGATACAGAAGCTATAAAAGGCTAAAAGTATCCAAATGCAACAAGTTTCAACTAGCTTAGACCTCTGAAATACTAATTGCACAGATTTGGTTGTTTTGACTAATGTGCTTAAAATCAGTTTTAGGTGGGCTACTTTAAGCTTAACTAAAAGCTACAAAATAAGCTGAGAATGAAAACCATCAATTGGAACTTAAACTAGACCTAGCTGGGAACTTGTAAACCAAAATTTAGACTTAGATAAGCTCACTTGAGCTCTGTGCAAGGGTTGCAAGAACTGCACAACACCTGTGCAGTTCAGTTACCTGTGCACAGGGCATATGACCCCATCTTGACAAGCTGATTAAGGGCTTTTAAAAAATTTACAAAATTCTGCAAAAATGATAATAAGCAAGTCGACCAACTGAAGTTTTTAAACACCAAGTTTCCTTTGATTTGGCTCAGAAATGAGTCAATGAAAAATCCACTTAGCTTGGCCCAAAACTAAAATTTCAACTATTTTGACTTTTAAGCAGTTTTGTATGTTTGACTTATGTGAACTTTGAGACCAATTTTTGAACTGATATTGATGTTAAAGGATGAAATGAAGTTAATGAGAGGAATACCTATGATTTTGAAACACAAAACAAGACTTTGATTTTGCAAAATCTCAACAGTGAAGTAATTAAGACAGTTGATAAGTGATATTGACTTTTAGCTAATGCAAGCACAAGTTTATGACTGCAATGAGTCAAATAGAACTTAACAAGCCTAAACCAACAGGTTTCTACCACTGAATAAACCTCTAAGACAAATTAAGAGATAGATCCAAACACAACTTAAAATCACTAATATGCAAATAAAATGAGATAACCACTGATCCAACTTGTGCAGACAATCAAAATGAGTTTAAGTGACTTAAATACAACTAATTAAACATGTTTAAGCCATCAATGATCACAGATACAAACACAAGAACAATATGCAAATTGAACTAAAAAATGAAATTGAGAATGACACTCACAAGAGTCCAGCTTGTTTGCAGGCTAAAACCAGAACCATTCCTACTCTAACCTAGTCTATTTCACCCCATCCAATGCTCTGCATCACCCAAATTCCAAAACCAAGTCCCATTGAGTCTCAGTTTGACTTTTGTTGACCAAGCACCAAACTTGGTTGAATCTGCTTTAAGAGTTCACTAAAAGCTTTAATAAGCTTAAATGAGCTTATTTGAGTTCCAAAATAAGTCAATAGAAGCTTGCATATAATAACATGGAATTAGATTTTTCAACAGTAAACACAAGAACATAAATTTTAGCTAAACTTTGAAATTGATTCTTAAAAACAGATTACAATGATAAAATAACTTGAGTTTGGATCATAGAAACAAAAGATTACAGATTTTAAGCTAAACTAAGACATTGATAAAAAAAACGACATTAAGGAAATTTTAAACTAAATTCTACTACTCTTTTCCTTCTCTCTTTCTTCCTTTTTATATACCAAAAGTCTTCTCCCATTCCTCTGAGCAGTTCCCACTTTTCATTGGGGCCATTGGATAGCTTGAACCATATTTGGCCGTTTGATCATATTTTGGCGCCAAATTGTATTTTTGCCAGTGGGGTTGAGTGAAGGGGTAAGAGGTGCATTTAATGCTTCTTGGAAGGTAGTTGAAGGTGGGGGGACATGGATGTGTGAAGTTGAGGAGGGGGGATGGGAGGTTGTGTGTTGCAGAGAAGCAGTTGGGGAGAAGAAGAAAAAGGCGCCAAGTTTGGTTTGACTGGGGTTTAATATTGCAAGGGGGGTCCAAATTGCAAAGGGTCACAATGGTTTGGCAGGGGGTCACAAGGGTTATGACATGGTCCAAAGGTTTAAGGGTTTTAATAAACAAGGACCTTTGTTGTAAATTCTGAAAATCAAGGGACCACTTCTGCCATATTTGCAAAGTTGCTCCAAGGGACTAAAAGTGACAAGCTCCAATAGTATAAGGACCAAACTTGACATTTTCCAATTTCCAAGGACCATTTTTGCCAATTTTTAAACTTGAAGGACCAATTTTGTAATTTCTCAAAACTTTTGATATTTTTCACCAAAGGACTAATTTTGACAACTTTTGATTTTAAAAGGACCTTTGGTGATTTTTCTTTTGAAATTAGGTGCTCAGGGACTATTTCTGACAACTTTTGAAACTTGGGGGACTGAAACTGCCAATTATGCAAACTTAGCTCATTTTTCATCTGATTTTAAACATTTTGCATCTGAGCATTTTTAGACGTTTTGCAGTTCAGATTTAACCAAAAATGATGAGTATTTACACACTCATCAAACCCCCGCACTAAACTATTGCTAGTCCCTAGCAATCTTTTGAGAAAAACTTAATGGATTTGAATCTCTTTACCAAAAGCCATTACTTCTGGAGTAGCCAAATGTTTCAGTTCAAGTAAGAACTATGGTACACTGATAACCATGTGATTTTGAGCAAACCACCAGACTTCTAACGGATTTGATTTGTCTTTACCAGAAGCCGTTTGCTTCAGGACTAGCCAACTCTTAGATAAATTATCAATATTATCTTTGGTGAGCTGATTACCAATTATGGTTTTTCCACTGCCTTTACCACAAGCCATAAACTTGCGGCTAGCCAACTCTTCACTAATTAAAGATATGGTGAGTTGAATACCATACAATTTTGGGCAAATTGCAAGCCGTCAACAGATTTGAGATATCTTTACCAAGAGCCGTTTGCTCCTGGATTAGCCAATCCTTTTGTTTTTTAGACATGGCGGACTGATAACCAAATGAGTAAGTGCAAAACACTTACTCCAAAAAAAAATTTTGGCCAAAAATGGGGGATCAAAGGTATAATTACATGATAAAATTCGTGAGAATTCCCCTACACTTAGAAATGAATATTGCCCTCAATATTCAAAGTACCGGCAGTTATGTCGAAACATAGAACGTAAAAGGGAAATACTACGGCCATTATTTAGCAAGATTTTTTTTTTTTTTTTTTTTTTTTTTTGAAACTTATATATATACACAACATGTGGGGCAACCCCCACACTAGGGTGGTAGAAAGATAGAAAGAAGTCAGAAATATGGGTGAAACCCATATGGCATGCTACTGTTTTTGATTCCCGAGTCGCTAGCTTGACTCGACCCGGTATTCATTTGTTCTTGGGGAAGTAACGTGGAAAACCAATCTCGATCGGACTTTCGTTCACAATGTTAATAAACATATGAACATCGGAAAGTTCCACACCGACGAGATACAACCGCGGTATTGTTAATAGAAGAAACTATAAAGGATGATACCGGGGTCAAAGATGGTGTCCTCATTCCCGAAAGAGAAAAGGAAAAGAGCAACCACACCATCTGTGAAGAATGGAATAAAGACGTCTGGAGAATGCAAGTCCATTCTTCATCAGAAAGAAGCAAATCACCAGTTTTGACACTTTTAAGCTTAAACTTGAAGCTTATATGGTGATTGTCAATAAGATGTCCGAGAGGGAGGATGGGAAACGGTTCTTCAATCAACAGATTTTCCAAAAAAATGATGTCTCCCTCCGGATCAAAGTAAGTATTATCAATTCCTGTTGGAATTGACTCATCACTAAGAAAGGTGTCGACTTCATTCCAAAAGTTGTCATCTTCCTCATCCGAAGTGAGAGAAGGGATGGAAGAGTCGGGAATAATAAGACCAGGAGATGATGGATCATTTTTGAGCAATTCTTCAATGGGAAGAATGTCTCCCATTGGATCACAAACATCATCATCCAATTCAGATGAAACTGAAGAGAGTTTGGTTTCATCTACAGAGTTAACAAGCTCGATACGATAAATTGATTCCGGAGGTGGGACAAGTGGTGTGCTCTTAGAGCTAGCAGTTTCCACCACTTCGATGAAGTCTCCGATTCTAGATCATCATCATCAAGAACACTCTTGACTTTCACGGTACAACTCTCAAACCATTTGTTTGAACCAGGGTTGATTTTCAAAGCTTTTAATTCAGCACGTTTTTGGTGACTCCTCTTAACCGTGAAATTTGAGAGTGTTGTATTGAATCTTTCAGATTTTTGATCAATTGTGGCAACACTCTGTTTTGACAGAGGTTTGGAGTTCTGGTTAATATTTAACGTGAGCTCTTCGTTGTCAACCCGTATGGTCAACTCTTCGGCAAACACATCAATCAGAGCACGACTCGTTCTCAAGAAAGCTCTCCCTAAGATGAGGGGAACTCTAGGATCTGCATCAAAGTCTACTACAACAAAGTCAGTAGGAAAGTGAAACTTTCCCACTTTCATCACGACATCCTCGGCTATCCCAAGTGGACGAGTTATGGTACGGTCCTTAGCTTCGAGTGTCATACAAGAGACAGTTTCTTCCATACTGAGAGTGGCATGAGGTTAATGCTAGCGCCAAGATTGGCCAAGGCGGAGCATTGAACCATCCCTAAGAAATCACACGGGATTAAAAACCTGCCAGGGTCTTCAAGCTTTTTGGGAAGCTTCTTGAGAAGGACCGCTGAGCATTGCTCATTGAGAGGGGTTTTAGCCATCTCAGATAACTTATCTTTGTTGGTTAGTAAGCCTTTAAGCGTGGATGCAAATTTAGGCATTAGAACGAGAGCATCAACGAAGCTTATATCAAAGTGTAGCTCATTGAAGATTTGGAAAAAATTTTCCATTTGCTCTTTGTTTTTGTCTTTGAGCTTCTCATCATGCATTCTTGATGGGTAAGGAAGCTGACTAGACTTTTGAGCCGGGGTGGAAGTTATTTCTGGCTCAGAATTCGTCTTCGGAACTTCGGGTTCCGGACTTAAAGCTTGGACTACCGAAGGTGGGACGTGTGCGGTACTTCGTGGGCTTGAAAAATGCACCTTGTCCGTTGTATCCTTGGTAACTTGACTCATTTCTACAGGAGGAGGGGGCATTGGAGTCGATGGTCCATTGTGCGTCTTACCACTACGAGTGGTGACGGCTTTCAACTCGGCATTGGGATTGGGAATTGTATTGCTTGGGAGTCCTCCAGAAGATGATGAAGCTTTGTTCATATTCATGTTCATGAAACTGCTCATCATATTCTTTAACTCATTTGTCTGCCGAGACAATGTGGTATCAATTTCCTTTCTTAGCTCAACTCTCATGTTATTGATCTGAGTTTGCATTGAACGTATGTGTTAGGAATTAGAAATTCCAGGTATTAAAGAGTCGGTCACCTCAAGTATATGTAATCGTTAGTAAGCTCGTAGTCGTAGTTATTTTAAGTTAAGTAGTATTTAGTTCAGTAACACCGTGGAGGACGGACGGGTCTTTACCCACTGTATGCCTGATCCACAGCCCGATGTGTGGCGTTTTATGTAAGACTATAAATACTCTCTACCTCCCAAGGTAGAGAGTTGGAGCTCATAATAATATCTTTCACTTTCTCTCACTAAGTTCCCTAAACCTCTAACTTTCTCTCTCTAGAATTCCATCTATATTCTACCTTGTGTTAATGTTATGATGTGTATGTGAAAAGTTATATCTTACAATTGGTATCAAGAGCCATGGTTAGATCATATCTTACACATCTTTGGATTTCTAGTGGTTTTTAGGTGGTTTTTGAGTTTGAAAAAGTTTAGTGGTTTTTGCATCATTTGATTGATTTCTAGTGTTAAAGCTTCGATTTTGGTTGTACTTTTATGTTTAGAATCATCAAAAGTGTTTAGGTTTTCATTTGGTAAGCTTGAATCATCTTGGTTGGGTTGTTTTTGGATTGAAAAGTGATGTTTATATGGTTTTTCATGCTAGCGACTTAGTTCACGGATAATATTCTTGGTAGCGACTTGCTTCACATTTTTGTAGCGACTTACAGTGTTGGGGCTAGCGAGTTAGATCTAGCGAGTTAAAGTACAAGTAGTGGACTCTCCACTACGGGTAGCGACTTGGTGGTAGCGACTGTAGCGAGTTGCTCGTTAGCGACTTGCATTGTTAGCGACTTGAGTAGCGAATTGCTGCCGAAATTTTGCTAGCGACTTGAGTGTTAGCGAGTTACCACTTAGCGACTTACATCTGGCTAGCGACTTGGAACTCTAGCGACTTAGCGTGGTAGCGAATTAGTTGTTAGCGACTTGGTTCAAGAATTCGTAGCGACTTGGTTGATTTTTCCCGTCAAAACTTCAAACGGCCATAACTTTTGAACCGTAACTCCGTTTTCAGCGTTCTACCCATCAAAACGACCGTGAGAACGAGGAGAATGGCACGCCGAGGTCTAAATCTTCTTAGGAAAAACGGAAGTTCATTCGGGTCAATCTTCGAGGTCTAAATCCGCTCCGAACAAAAGTTATTGAGATTTTTAAGTTTTTAGACCTAAATTTCTTAGGAAAAACGGGCATAAACCAATCCGAATCACAACCAAACAACATCTCTGCTTATCTCACGAACAATCTAAAGTCCTATCACAGAATCGTCTTTCATTGTATCATTCCATCGGTCATCTTAACACCCTCTACTGGTCATTGCTTAACGGTTTCGTCTTGATTTTAGTAAAATCTCGCGAAAGATTCTATTTCTCGGTTTAAATCATAGACGTGTAAAATCCCGTGCATCCTTCCACATCATGTCTTACTCTACTGACCCAGTGATTTCGAAGTGCTTAAACGTATGATGTTGTGGACAACAATGATAATGTAGGCTACACTGAACGATTAAAGATGATTGAATTAAGCAATGAGGATGTGAGATCTTCGTGTTCAGAATCTAATGAGAGAGAATCGCACCAGTCCAAGCTACAAAATGCCATGCAAATGAAATGCAAAGATTGAGCCCTATCGCTACTTCATCTGCACCTCATTCACTGTTATCCATAGCTGGGGATCGAACATGTAGTGCTCTTTTCCGCCAGGACTTACCTACATTGACAAGAAGCTTGCTTTTGAACTTAGAACACTTAAAGCTGCAACTTACCAATAAAGAGGTTCAAAAGGATGGTTCCAGGTGCACTCTTCAAGTAATCTACAAACAATTTCAGCCATTCATCAGTGGGGAATATTCAACAGATTACAATCAACACTTGACTGGAATTTCCTTCAAAAAACATACTGGAATGGAAATTCGGGAATTCATTGAGACATTTATCCAACTCATGGATAATGTGAAAAAGTACATTGAAGAATCTGCTCAAAAGAATGAAGACGTGAATGAGTGTCAGGTAATGTCAGTGACAACAAAAAATGACGAGTCGGATAATGGAAAAATGGAATCTTCGTGCTCAAATTCACAAGAGAGAGAGGTGCACCAGACACAACCTGTGCAAGTTAATGCAAAGGAACGCTCCATGGAAGCTTCGGATGTACCCAAGATAGAGATGCACCCGTCACCACGCTGTGCATGTCAATGCTCAAGTAAGTTGCATGGATGTTTCTGCTGTATCTAGTTGTGCATCTTCTACTCAAAATGATGATTATGAACTGCATGAGTACGCTGCATTTGTGCCTGATGATTCCCTTACCACTGAGCTTAACATATATAAGGATCAGGTTGCTATTTATGAACAGCGTGCTAAGTTTGAGTTGACCACCCGTGAGCAGGAAATGGATGTCCAAATACGTACAACTATTAGAAAAAGTAGGTTTAGAGAAGAAGTATTAAAACAAGAGTTAAACTCCTTACAAGAAAAGCTTTCTAAAACTGCTAAGCAAAAACACGAACTTCAAGAAAATGTTAAAATGCTTAAGCAAGAATTCAAGGCTAAGGAATCAAAACTTTTGAATGATTTTTCCAATCTAAAACTTTGAAAAACAAGCTTGAAAATAAGTTGTACGTACAAGGGAATACCATTCAGACTGCTCACATGATCACTAAGCATAGAGTCTTAAGCGATAAGCATAGCATTCCCCTTGTTGAGGAACCTAATCCAGAGGTAATTAAAAGGCTAGAAATGCTCATAAGGTACTGTATGATGGTAATGAGATCCTTAAGCCTAGACAGAAACCTAGTTGTGCTGAGTGCACTGAGGAAGATAAGAAATCAGATGAAGTCACTAGGGAGAAAATGAATAAGAAGCTAGAAGATCCTGAGTGTAAAAAGAACAAGATAACGATAAAACCCATGATTACACTAAGGAAAATTGGATATCCTTAAACATGTTTAAGCCTCAGACTCTATTGACCCTGAACAAGTGTTCTGGAAAAAGGATATGGACTTGCAAAAAGCTGAAAATCTTGTTGAAATGAATCCCCTTGTAGGAAATTCCCTAAAGCGACTGTGTATCCTCCAAATACACCAATGCATTTAGTTCCTAGAACTATTGCCACTAAGAGCAAGACCTTAATCGGTCAATATGTTATTCTTCAACTATTTACCGATTTTGAGAAAACTTGTAAGAAAAGGATCACACCACTGGGATAACTGAAGGGGAAAGGGGTTTTGAGCAAATGAAAGAATGTTATTTAAGTGAGGTCATGCCTTTCTTTAAACAACTAAAAGATCATTTTGAGAGTCTTAAAGAGGGAACAAAATCAGATATTAAAGAAATGGAAAAGGAATTTGATGCAATGGTAGTTGAAGTTAGTGATTATGAGCGTGCACTAAAATATAATGAGATTGAGAGGAAGAACTTGCATACCTTAAATGAGACTCTTATTACTGAATGTGTTGCTCAAGATATCTTTTTCACTGCTTCAAATTGCTCTATTAATGCTTCCAAATTTCATGAACTATCTGTGGCCCTGAAAGTCTCCCATGATCGTGTCATTGAGCTTGAAAAAACTAATTCTAAACTAAACGAGAAAATTGAACTGGATGATCACGACAATTTGGTTAAACATTTTTCTAAACTAGAAGTTGAGCATTTTAATTTACAACTCAAATATCAACATCTCAAAGAAAATGTCAAAACTTCAAATATCAAGACATCTTCAGATGCTCCAGAGTTTGATGCAGTTTTTCAAATTAACAAACGTGATGAACAGATTCAAGCTCAGTGCAACACGATCAGAAAGTTGAAAGCCCAAATCTCTCAATTAAAGGGTCAAACGAACAATATGACAGGCTCCCAAATGCCTCCTCCTTTAGATTCTCAGAATTCTCAAATGTTTCATCTTCAAAACCTAGTAAATGCTTTACAAAAGGAAAACAAAAGTTTTCTAGAAGAAAATGAAAAGGTTAAACGACATTTTAAAGAGTTATATGATTCAATAAACGTCACCCGTGACCAAAACAACGAAAAAATAACGTCTTTACAAAAGGAAATTGAGAATCTGAGAAGTCAGGGAAATGGGAAACCGCCACTTGTTTTCAATAAGAATGTTGTCTCAAAATCACCCTTAGATTGCAAATACACTGTGACAGTTAAATATATTCCTCCTCATCTTAGGAATAATGAACATGCTTTCCATGACTACTGTGCTCACCTTAAGGATAGTCTAGAATGTCTCCGTGAGATTGTCGAAGAGGATTTCATTAACAAACCTCTTGATAGTGAAATTAGGTTTGCTTGCCTCCAGGCCAAACGATCTCAAGAGCTGCTTGAATGTGTAATTGCAACATGTCCAAAACCCTTAGGTGAAAAAGGCAAAGCTGTGAAGCCTTGTTCTATGCCTAGTGCCAAACAGGAAATCCGTTCTATGCCTAAAGCCAAGCATGTGACCCTTGATATGCCTTGTTCCATACCTAAATTCAAGCAAGCAACCTGTGATGTGCCTCCTAGAATTTCAGATCCCAGCACTTCTAGACCGGGAATGCAGAAAGTAGTGAAGCCATGTAATGTTCCCATCGTTACTTCTACGGATGTTAAGATTGACACTAAAGTTAGCGGGTCAAAACCTAGAAGCTATGCAAAGAAGGATAGGATTACGCAAACTAAAAGTGTTCATGATAAGGAAGTGAAAGAACACCATAGGGACAAGAAGTTTGATTTGAACAAAAAGAATCGTGTTAGTTCTAGTATTAGCTCTAAGCTTACTAAAGTAATTCGAAGCCTTATGCTGTCTGCAAACATGCAAAAATGTTTAATTTCTGGTAATCATGATAAATGTGATGTGTTATTCCTGAGGTCTAAGATTCATAACCCAGTTAAGAAAGTTTGGAGAGCGAAACAGATTAAGCAATCCGGAAACCTACAAGGAAGGTTTTTACCAATGTAGGATTTCAGTGGAAGCCAACAGGTCGAATATTCTCGAATGGCAAACCTTGCCCCTTAACTAGATCCACTATGCCTAGAGTAGTGCCTGTTAAGGTTTGGAAGCCAACTGGTAAAACAATCCCATTAAGCACAAAATGTCCCTCGACTAAGTCTGATGCTTCTACTAGTTTAGCTCCTAGTGACAATGACATTGCACCTAGGGTTTCTGCTGATTCAAAGATTGTTTGTGCTAACCAAAAGGACCCCATGAGCACGTGGGGATCCAATGTTTCCAATTCTTTGTCTTCGTCTGTTGTCCAAAGCAGGTCGTACAAATCGTCCCTTGGTATTTGGATTCGGGCGGCTCTAAACATATGACTGGGCTCTAAACAATGACGTCTGTTCACATCAGTTCAGGCCTCGTTCTTCATCATTATGACGTCTGTTCACATCAGTTCAGGCCTCGTACTTCATCATTATGGCGTCTGCAGATAACACTTCAGGCCCCGTTCCTCAAAGAAAAGAAAAGTGTACGCTTCAGTGCGCTTTATCTTCAGAAGAAGAGAAATCTTCATGTTTATGACCATTCTCATCGACATTCTTCATCAACAAGCTTCATGTTTCTCCCATGCTCATTCAGTCATCAAATGGATCTACATTCATTAATGTATATTCTTATTCACTTGCTAAATCAAAAAATGGCTCCTGGACAATCCAGCTCAGGACCCGCACTTCAAGACAGTCCCATTGGTTCATCTCTTGTTCCAAACTCTACTCAAGAAACTCCATATGTACCCCCATCTGAAGATGATGTAAAGAAATTGTTTGATCCTATGTTTGATGAATTATGATTCAAAACTAATGAGGTAATGCTTCCTGCAACAGAGGATGCTCATATTCCTGTGAATGAAGTCAATCCTTCAATCTCAATATCTTTAAGTCAAGAAGCACCTGCTGCTGATCCTTCAGTCTCATCAACAAATCATCATTCTTCAAATGTACATCATGGAAATGTTTCGGGCATCAATGATGAAGTTAATCCCTTTGCTACTCCTGAGGATGCTCCATTTGAAAACATATTTGCTACTCCCGAATCATCATCAGAACCATCTTCTTCAGGAGACATCGACTCAGCTACCTCAGTTCCTCAACAACTGCCACATGAACACCTTCGAAAATGGACTCACGATCATCCATTAGACAACATCATTGAAATCCCTCTCGTCCTGTATCAACCCGGAAACAACTTGCAACCGATGCCTTATGGTGTTTCTTCAACTCCGTACTTTCTAAGATCGAACCAAAAGATGTTAAAACCGCCATGAATGAAGACAGTTGGTTCAATGCCATGCAAGATGAAATTCATGAGTTTGATCGACTTGATGTATGGGAGTTAGTACATGCTCCAGACTGTGCTATGATTATAGCTCTCAAATGGATCTTCAAAGTAAAACTTGATGAGCATGGTGATGTGTTGAAAAACAAGGCTCGTTTAGTTGCTAAAGGATATCGTCCAGAGGAGGGTATAGACTTTGAAGAATCTTTTGCTCCTGTTGCTCGAATCGAGGCAATCAGAATCTTTTTGGCTAACGCTGCTAGTAAGAACATGGTAGTGTATCAGATGGATGTAAAGACGGCATTTCTGAACGGAGATCTTAAAGAAGTCGTCTACGTCCCAACCCGAAGGATTTGTGAATCAAGAGCATCCTACTCACGTTTATCGTCTGAAGAAGGCTCTCTACGGTTTAAAGCAAGCAGAGGGCATGGTATGATACACTGTCAAAGTTTCTTCTATCATCCGGATTCATTAAAGGAGCAGTTGATCCTACATTGTTCACCAGGAAGTCGGGCAAACATTTAACTCATGTTCAAATTTATGTTGATGATATTATTTTTGCTTCGACTGACCCAATGGAATGTGATCATTTTTCTAATGAAATGAGTTCTAAGTTTCAAATGTCAATGATGGGACAAATGTCGTTTTCTTGGGATTACTAATTTCACAAAGTCCCGGAGGCATTTTCATAAATCAATCTAAATATGCAACGGAGATTTTAAAGAAATTTGGATTTGATTCATGTGACCCTGTTGACACCCCATGATTGATCGAACCAAACTAGATGAGGACCACTCAGGGATCATGATTGACCAAACGAAATATCGTAGTATGATTGGATCCCTGATGTACCTCACAGCTAGTAGACCAGACATCTTGTTCGCTGTTTGCATGTGTGCTAGATACCAGGCTAAGCCTACTAAAAAGCACCTTGAAGCAGTTAAACGGGTCTTTCGGTATCTCCAAGGAACCATCAATATGGGACTATGGTACCCGAAGGACACCGGTATGTCACTAACAGCCTATGCAGATGCTGATCATGCAGGTTGTCAAGATACACGTCGAAGTACATCGAGGTGCTCGTTTTGGGTGATAAGCTAGTGAGCTGGTCTTCAAAGAAGCAAATGAGTACTTCTATTTCCTCTACAGAGGCTGAATACATAGCCATGTCATCTTGTTGTGCTCAAATCCTATGGATGAGATCTCAATTATCTGACTATGGCTTTGAATTCAACAAAATCCCTCTGTACTGTGATAATAAAAGTGCTATTGCTCTCTCATGCAACAACGTTCAACACTCAAGAGCAAAGCATATCGACATTCGACATCATTTCATCAGGGAACAAGTGGAAAAAGGTGTGGTGGAACTATATTTTGTGAGGTCTGAATATCAGTTAGCGGACATCTTCACCAAAGCTCTTCCAAGAGAACGTTTTGAGTTTATTCTTCCACGTCTTGGCTTGAAAAGCCTTCAACCAGATACTCTCAAACGTCTTCAGGAGGAAGACGAGGAGTAAAGGTCTATCTTCATCTATCTCATGTAAATACTTATTCGAAAAACTAAATACAAAATTATAAAACCTTCAAAATCCATAAAAATCTGAAAAATTCGAAAAATCTTCAAAAATATTGTCTTTTTGTCATGCGTTTTCTCGGTTCGATAATATCTACGGTCTTTGTGCTGTCATTCAAAGAATGACACGGGACTTTAGATGTTGGTCGAATCTCAAAAAAAAAAAAAAAAAAAAAAAAAAAAAAAAAAAAAATCAAAAAAATATTTTTGGGAGAAAGAGAAACAATGGTTTATTGTCATTTTCTAGCAATAACCCGGGTTTAAAAGAAAGAACAGAGCCATGTTTACCATGTTTTCAAATTCCATGCTCTGATTCTATAACACTTATCTGCTGAAAACTAAATGCTTTGAAAAATAACTCGGTCTCTATTTTTGATAATCATCAGGACTTATCTGTCAAAATCTCTATCGCTCAATCAACAACCTATGTCATTGATTGAGGGGGAGAATGATTTCAATTAAATTAAAAAGTTATTTGGCATTAAATTGTTTTCAAAAGATGTACATGCATGTTTAACCAATGGAGTTTAAAATCTCAACATCAGATCCTTATCAGTTAAAACGCTTTCATAATCAAGTCACAATTCTCCTTAAAAGCTTTCAAAATCAATTTAAATCTACAGAGATCACAAATCTCAAAGAGTTTTAATAATTGTGATCGGGGGAGAAGTTGTGATTTAAATAGGATTTAAACTGATAATTCGATAAATGGTTTCTTAAGTGATTAGCATGTTTGCCTCCCCGCATGTGACAAACGATTTCAAATTTTTCAATGCACATGTTGAGGGGGAGCATCTATCTTAAACCTATAATTTGAAACGTGATCATTTATCTCAATGTGCAGGTTCCCTCTAGTATGTGTAAAACTCCTTTCAAACCTAGAAGCACATATTGAGGGGGAGCAAAATCATGAAAATCTCATCCTTCCCCAAAATGCTTTATCTACTTGATTCGATTTGGGAAGTGATGTTGATATCTTTTAGAAAATGGTAATCAAAGAAGTTAATTCTTTCTCTTGCCTCCGTGTGCAAAACATTTTCAAATACTTGATGCACATGTTGAGGGGGAGTTCTCGTTCTAAAAATATCAAAAACAATTCAGGTACAAAATGCTTTGATAATATATCACAAGTATCTGAGTTGACTTTCAAATGGTTTTCAATTGGATCCAATGGCAGATGAACAATACCAAATAGACCGACCAACCTTACTTTATGTACGATGATATAAGGATGATAAGGTTAGGTATGTGTTCCCATGATCCGCCAGAACCGGAGGGATCTACCCAGGGACTATCCACTAGTTAGTGTAGAGTTCTTAGGTATGATGATAAAAGGAGAAAAATGAGATATGGGAAGGGTGCGGACTAAGACTGAGCTAGTACTGGAATAAACCCAACAAGGTTCTAGCTATGAAGTCTCGGTAAGCACTGAAGGGGTTGAAGAATTAAAAAGAATTGAATGAGAAAAGGGTGAAAACAAATAGCCCTCCATTTATTCAACCTTAGGGCAGAAACCGGGTTCAATTCATATGCTACTGATGGTAACATCGGTATTGAAGACAAGACGTCATGGACCCAGTGACGCACTGCACTTCAACTTTCCAAACCACTCAAGTTCCTCTTAAAAGGACTTGTTTCATTCTCACGGGGAACCGACATTATCTATCGACTTTCTCTTAGAGATTGTTGATATTGAAGAAGGAGACCTCTCCCTAGTCTCCGGCACAGGATCCAAATATGCACAAATTGAGTCTAGAGCCACGAGATCATCAATAAATCTCATTAGGACACTTTCAATGAAGACTCTCTGTTTCACACAATGTGGAAAGAGAGATTATATCTTGAGTCCTACGCATTATCCTTGTGGTATTGCCAGAACATCTGAGTGATGTGTTTACATATTCACTGTGAAGATGGAAAGCCTTCTGGAGCCAACATCTAACAAGCTCCTGGTAGGTGGCATGTGAGATCTATTATACAGATCAACCATGTGACAACTGAACAGAAACAATGGGGTGATTCAATCTTTTGAATCAATCCTGGTTCAGGTTATGGATTGACGGATACCTTTAAAAAACCGGTCTTTGTGCTTTAAAACTCTTTTCATTAGCACGTCGACCGTGTACTAATTTTTCAAATCAAAAGGTGTTTTATGATTGATAATTGATTTTCATTAAAACCTTCGCTGTATTGCAAAAACAATTTCTATTGAGCAATACTCGATTGTTTTTCAAATATCTTTTCATCAATCAGTGGACTCAAATTCGCTGGTTCACTCACTCCGTGTTGTCTTCTTTGAGATGTTCCGGTTTGAGAACAGCTAGAGCAGCTGCGAAACCCTGTCAAGGAAATTCTTCGGAATTATACGTGATCACAGGCAGTACTTGTACTGATCAACGGGGAACCGTGGGCCGTGTACCTCAATTCAACGAAAGTGATCAAAGACACTTTCGTGCGATTTATTGCTAACTGTTGTATGCAGGTTGAATGCGCCCGACATTTGCAGTTGATCAGAATGAAGCGGTCAATCCATAGCCGCATGCTCACTTAACACATTCATCTCAAAAGAAATCATGATTAGTGCATCAATGACTCTGATATTTTCACTCCATGCTTCTGCTACGCTGCTGCCAATATCATGATTCAACAAATGCTTCCGCTACTCTGATGAGAAGATATCATGATCCAGAATGTGAGCATGTCGGTCCTAAAGTCACAACATCACATAATACCAACACCACAAAGGATGTCACAGAGATTTTTTGATGGCTGATAATCTCAAATGATGGCTCAAAATTATTATCACGTGGATCAGTAAAAGACCTCCACTTGAAGTAACCAAACATGCAATGTGAAGAATCAATGACTACGAGCTTAGGAACAAAGGACTACATCAAGAATGCAAGAACAATTGTTAATGTCATATCTGTTTGTATTCAATGTAATTTTAGTGCATGATTGAGGTGACCTCCCTTAGGGGGAGATTGTTAGGAATTAGAAATTCCAGGTATTAAAGAGTCGGTCACCTCAAGTATATGTAATCGTTAGAAAGCTCGTAGTCGTAGTTATTTTAAGTTAAGTAGTATTTAGTTCAGTAACACCGTGGAGGACGGACGGGTCTTTACCCACTGTATGCCTGATCCACAGCCCGATGTGTGGCGTTTTATGTAAGACTATAAATACTCTCTACCTCCCAAGGTAGAGAGTTGGAGCTCATAATAATATCTTTCACTTTCTCTCACTAAGTTCCCTAAACCTCTAACTTTCTCTCTCAGAATTCCATCTATATTCTTCCTTGTGTTAATGTTATGATGTGTATGTGAAAAGTTATATCTTACAGTATGCTTGACTCAGTGATTTTCATGAAGTCATTTGGTAGGGGAGCTTGAGAAGGTTGTTGATAACTTTGCTGATTTGGAGCTTGATAAGGTTGGTTGAAATTGTTCCGGTTTTGATTGAAATTTTGAGAGTTATTGAAATTTTGTCCTTGATTCGGAACAAAGCGATTTTGATTGCCATGGTTTTGCACAGGAGGAAAACCAGGTGGTGTCATACCGCTAGGTGCATGGTAGTGAGGATCAGCCTGTGGTCGGTATTGATTGTGGTTTACCGAAGCTACGGGAGCTTGGTAAAAAGAAGCCTCGGTTGCTTGACAATCATAATACGCATGTGGACCACTACAAGTTTCACACACCTTGTTTACAGCTTTGATTGGTTCTGGCTTATGAATTTCGCTTTTGATTTCCTTTACATCTTTTATCATACAACGGATGGCGTCCATTAGAGCGGCTATCGGAGCGGCTAACTATGAAGAGTTATTAGATGAAGAAGCAGGAGTGTTCGGAATATTGACTTTGTTGCGAGAAATAGGAACTTTTGATTTTGCTCGCAAATCTCAATCACATCTTTAGGCTTACGATTCAAGATATTGCCACCGCGGCTGCTTCAAAGAATCTTGATCGCTACCGTTCAACCCATTATAAAAGATATTGACTTGTTGAAGCTCCGTGAATTCATGATGGGGCATTTCCTGAGGAGATCTTTGAATCTCTCCCATGCCTCTCCAAAGTTTTCATCGAAATTTTGACGAAATCGAGAAATTTCATTTTTAAGATTAGTCGTTTTTGATGGAGGAAAGAAATAATTGACAAATTTTTGAACAAGATCCTCCCAAGTTTCGATGGATCGAGGGGTTCTTTTTCCAGCCAAATTAGGGCTGTCCCTCAAGTGAGAATGGAAATAGCATCAACTTGATTACTTTTTGAGGTACATCTTTGAAATTGATCGTATGCGGTCAACTTGTTAAACCAAAACGGATGTGGCATACGGGTCTTCTCGATCAAACCGCGAATTGATTCGTAGACCCAAGTTGGATCAAATGTGTCTTCAATTCAAAGTGATCAGAATTGATTACTGTAAAATGATGGCATCTCCATAACCCTCGGTGGGTGCTTGGAGCATTTCCGCCATAGTTCGTTCGTCTGCCATATTGTTGCTTGAAATAGTACGAATCTCGGGTTCGACTATTTGGGCAGCACGTCTACGAGAACGTCGTCTAGGAATTTCTGCTAGATCACGCAAAGGACTCAATGATCTAGAAGAACGAGTGCGCATGCACTAGAGTTAACTCTAAAAGATCTCAGAGTTAAGGAAAGGAATTATGAAATTGGTGAAAATGGGGTAAGAAGAATCTTTTTGGGTTTTATGTTTTTTGACAAGTAGATATCACAACAAATCCAAGTAAAACAAAATCGAGGCAAAACAACAGTGAACTTAAACCAATAATCACAAGATGAATGGCTTCTTTGAAAAAGGTACACCAATCACAAGGACACAAAGGCAAGTTTTAATCTTTGGTTCGGGAACTTATTATGGTCGTACCCCCAGTTAGGTAGTACACTGCCTTGGTTTGCGGTGGTAATCTTTTATGTTGTTATTATTAAAGAAAACGACAAATCTTTTTGTATTTTTATCTTTGATACATATATAGAAACAAAAGGAAAATATTTTTGTGTTTTATACGTTTTTGGATGTTTTTTGGGTTTTTGGATTTTTTTTATAAGGAAATATATATAGATATAGATAGATGGTATGAACAAGGAGTGAATATTCAAATTACTAATCTGTTAAACGGAAGATAATCAGCACAGCTCCCCGGCAGCGGCGCCAAAATTTGATTCGGTGCAAAACCGTCAAGTTTTCTCACACAAGCCGGCCACTTGTGAATGACCGACCGTAAGAAACTTCAAACAGTCTAAACACCAATGCAATGAAGATCTGGAGAGTATAGTGTTTCCCCGGGTCGTTATGTCCCAGCGAGCTATGCGAAGATAGTCAAACGTATAGTGATCGAGAGATTTGAACGGAAAAGAGGGATTGAATGATTATAACTACAGAAAAAAGTCTATAAATTACAAAGGCTTAAATGCAAATTAAAGAAAATTAAAAAGATAAAATATATTAAATAAACGCTATCACTATTTGCAAAATGATGTTTTTGATTTTATGTTTTTATAAAACTTAATTTAAAACTACGTAACGTACAAATGAAAATGTGAAACTTACACAATATTCATCCTAAAAATATGAAAATGATATTTTTACAAACCTAATGATAAAATAAAATTTTTAGAAAAAGAAAATTATTTTTATAACTATTTATCTAATTATTATTAATTAAAAACTAATTTTAACTATTTAATAATAGCCTAAAATACAAGAAAATAGGAAATAAATCTAGAAAAATGAAATTATGACTTGTAAAAATCTAAAATAACAAAAGAGAATTTTCAAAACTATTTTTGTATTTTTCTGATTAATTTTGTATTTTCTATTAATTAAAAACTATTAAAAACTAATTAAATTGCTTAAAAATACAAATTTAACTAAGAAAAATCTGGAAAAATATTTTTTTGGCTTTTTATATTTATCTTAACCTAAGAAAAATGAAAAATTATTTTTTTGAAACTTTTCTTAATTAATTGTATTAAAAGCTAATTAAAAAGGCCTAAAAATTGATTTAAATCAAGAAAAATACCAAAAAGACTTAGAAAAATCTGAAAAATTCAATAAAAGTCTAAAATAATATTCTAAAGTTGAGAAAAATATAAAAACAGGTGCTTGTGTACAAGAAAATGTAACTGCAATGATAAGTGCTTATAATAAGCACTTAGAATAAGCCACAAGCCACAAATAAGCACCAAACTGATACAGAAGCTATAAAAGGCTAAAAGTATCCAAATGCAACAAGTTTCAACTAGCTTAGACCTCTGAAATACTAATTGCACAGATTTGGTTGTTTTGACTAATGTGCTTAAAATCAGTTTTAGGTGGGCTACTTTAAGCTTAAGTAAAAGCTACAAAATAAGCTGAGAATGAAAACCATCAATTGGAACTTAAACTAGACCTAGCTGGGAACTTGTAAACCAAAATTCAGACTTAGATAAGCTCACTTGAGCTCTGTGCAAGGGTTGCAAGAACTGCACAACACCTATGCAGTTCAGTTACCTGTGCACAGGGCATATGACCCCATCTTGACAAGCTGATTATGGGCTTTTAAAAAATTTACAAAATTCTGCAAAAATGATAATAAGCAAGTCGACCAACTGAAGTTTTTAAACTCCAAGTTTCCTTTGATTTGGCTCAGAAATGAGTCAATGAAAAATCCACTTAGCTTAGCCCAAAACTGAAATTTCAACTATTTTGACTTTTAAGCAGTTTTGTATGTTTGACTTATGTGAACTTTGAGACCAATTTTTGAACTGATATTGATATTAAAGGATGAAATGAAGTTAATGAGAGCAATATCTATGATTTTGAAACACAAAACAAGACCTTGATTTTGCAAAATCTCAACAGTGAAGTAATTAAGACAGTTGATAAGTGATGTTGACTTTTAGCTAATGCAAGCACAAGTTTATGACTGCAATGAGTCAAATAGAACTTAACAAGCCTAAACCAACAGGTTTCTACCACTGAATAAACCTCTAAGACAGATTAAGAGACAGATCCAAACACCACTTAAAATCACTAATATGCAAATAAAATGAGATAACCATTGATCCAACTTGTGCAGACAATCAAAATGAGTTTAAGTGACTTAAATACAACTAATTAAACATGTTTAAGCCATCAATGATCACAGATACAAACACAAGAACAATATGCAAATTGAACTAAAAAATGAAATTGAGAATGACACTCACAAGAGTCCAGCTTGTTTGCAGGCTAAAACCAGAACCATTCCTACTCTAACCTAGTCTATTTCACCCCATCCAATGCTCTGCATCACCCAAATTCCAAAACCAAGTCCCATTGAGTCTCAGTTTGACTTTTGTTGACCAAGCACCAAACTTGGTTGAATCTGCTTTAAGAGTTCACTAAAAGCTTTAATAAGCTTAAATGAGCTTATTTGAGTTCCAAAATAAGTCAATAGAAGCTTGCATATAATAACATGGAATTAGATTTTTCAACAGTAAACACAAGAACATAAATTTTAGCTAAACTTTGAAATTGATTCTTAAAAACAGATTACAATGATAAAATAACTTGAGTTTGGATCATAGAAACAAAAGATTATAGATTTTAAGCTAAACTAAGACATTGATAAAAAAAAAGACATTAAGGAAATTTTAAACTAAATTCTACTACTCTTTTCCTTCTCTCTTTCTTCCTTTTTATATACCAAAAGTCTTCTCCCATTCCTCTGAGCAGTTCCCACTTTTCATTGGGGCCATTGGATAGCTTGAACCATATTTGGCCGTTTGAGCATATTTTGGCACCAAATTGTATTTTTGCCAGTGGGGTTGAGTGAAGGGGTAAGAGGTGCATTTAATGCTTCTTGGAAGGTAGTTGAAGGTGGGGGAACATGGATGTGTGAAGTTGAGGAGGGGGGATGGGAGGTTGTGTGTTGCAGAGAAGCAGTTGGGGAGAAGAAGAAAAAGGCGCCAAGTTTGGTTTGACTGGGGTTTAATATTGCAAGGGGGGTCCAAATTGCAAAGGGTCATAATGGTTTGGCAGGGGGTCACAAGGGTTATGACATGGTCCAAAGGTTTAAGGGTTTTAATAAACAAGGACCTTTGTTGTAAATTCTAAAAATCAAGGGACCACTTCTGCCATATTTGCAAAGTTGCTCCATGGGACTAAAAGTGACAAGCTCCAATAGTATAAGGACCAAACTTGACATTTTCCAATTTCCAAGGACCATTTTTGCCAATTTTTAAACTTGAAGGACCAATTTTGTAATTTCTCAAAACTTTTGATATTTTTCACCAAAGGACTAATTTTGACAACTTTTGATTTTAAAAGGACCTTTGGTGATTTTTTCTTTTGAAATTATGTGCTCAGGGACTATTTCTGACAACTTTTGAAACTTGGGGGACTGAAACTGCCAATTATGCAAACTTAGCTCATTTTTCATCTGATTTTAAACATTTTGCATCTGAAACATATAAAACACTGATTTGTGATATTTTCAGTATTTTGATGCATTTCTGAGCATTTTTAGACGTTTTGCAGTTCAGATTTAACCAAAAATGATGAGTATTTACACACTCATCAGTAGTTTTTGAAATTAGCAAACGTGATGAACAGATTCGAGCTCATTGTAACACGATCAGAAAGATGAAAGCCCAAATCTCTCAATTAAAAGGTGAAAAGAACAATGTGACTGGATCCCAAATGCCTCCTCCTTTAGATTCTCAGTATTCTCAAACTTTTCATCTTCAAAACTTAGTTAATGCCTTACAAAAGGAAAACGAGAGCTTTCTAGAAGAAAATGAAAAAGTTAAACGACACTTTAAAGAGTTATATGATTCAATGAAAGTCACTCGTGACCAAAACAAGGAAAAAATAACGTCTTTACAAAAAGAAATTGAGAATCTGAGGAGTCAGGAAAAGGGGAAACTGCCACTTGTTTTTAATGAGAATGTTGCATCAAAGTCATCCTCATAATGCAAATATATTGTGACTGTTAAATACATTCCTCCTCATCTTAGGAATAATGAACTTGTATTTCATGACTATTGTGCTCACCTTAAGGATAGTCTAGAATGTCTCCGTAAGATTGTGGAATAGGACTTCATCAATAAGCCTCTTGATAGAGAAATTAGGTTTGCTTGCATTCAGGCCAAACGATCTCAGGAGCTGCTAGAATGTTTAATTGCAACATGTCCTAAATCCTTAGGTGCGAAAGGTAAAATTGTGATGCCTAGTGCCAAGCATACAAACCACTCTGTGCCAAGTAATATGAATGTGAATTCTAAGGTGCCTTCTAGTAGTTCAGATCCTTGCACATCTAGTTCAGGAACGCAAAAAGTAGCTCAACCAACTAATGTTCTCATAATTCCCTCTACAAGAGTAATCAGTGACATTAAATCAAGCGGGTCAAAGCCTCCAGGCAATACCAAGAATGATAGGACCTTGCAAGCTAGGAATGTTCAGTGGAAGAAAGTAGAAGATCACCTTAGGGAGAATTTGAATAAAACGAATCGTGTTGATTCTAGTGTTAGCTCTAAACGTACTGTAATTAATGCGAATTCTGCTACTTTTGGCAAAACATGTAATGATGATTGCGATGTTTCTGTTACTAATCATGATTGTGATGTGAATGTTTTGTCTAATACTGTCAAACGCCCTGTTAAAACTGTTAATGCTAAAAATCAAACTAAGAAGGCTAAAAGGCAAAGGCGAACGAAAGTTAGAAAACAGTGGAAACCCACAAGAAGAACATTTAGTAAGATAGGTTATCAATGGATACCTTTTGGCCATAAGGTTAATCAGTTCTGCCCTCAAGTTTCTAAATCAATGCCCACTAGAAAATGGATGCCTACTGGTAGAACTATTCTCTTAAGAAGTGAACATACTTTGAATAGGTCAAATACGGACACTAGCACTGCATCTATTTCTAATGAGTCCATTGTTTCTACCTCTGATGTGGGTGTTCCAATCACTGTTACTAACCAAGTGGAACCCATTCTTGCATAGGGATCCCAATTATCCCTTATCTATTCTTGTTTGTGTTCAACTGCAGATCGTTCAAATCGTTATGTGGTACCTGGACTCAGGTTGTTCCAAGCATATGACTAGAGACCGTCGCGCTCATGAACTTCGTGAGCAAATTCATCGGGACTGTTAGATTCGGGAACGCCATTCGGTTGCAATATGGGTTATGGAGATTATGTTGTCGGTGATAGTGTTATCTCCAGGGTATATTACGTGGAAGGTCTTGGTCATAACTTATTCTCTGTCGGTCAATTATGTGATTCTGATCTAGAAGTGGCCTTCAGAAAACATACTTGTTTCGTTAGAGAACTTGATGGTAAAGAACTTTTAAGAGGAACTCGTGGATCAAATCTATACACCATCTCTATCGAAGATATGATGAAGTCTTATCCAATTTGCTTGTTGTCAAAGGCTTCAAAAACAAAGTCATGGTTATGGCATCGTCGTCTCAATCACTTGAACTTCGGCACCATCAATGATCTCTCCAGAAAGGACTTAGTTATAGGTTTACCTAGACTAAAGTATGAAAAGGATCATCTTTGTTCAGGATGCCAATTCGGAAAAAGCAAGAAGTATGCATACAAACCCAAACCTACAAACTCCGTTACAGAAGTTCTTCATACAATTCACATGGACTTATGTGGACCCATGAGAGTACAGAATATCTTTGGGAAGAAATACGTGTTAGTTGTGGTTGATGATTACTCTCGATTCACCTGGGTTAAGTTCCTAAGGACAAAGGATGAAACTCCAGATATCATCATCAAGCTTATCAAACAGCTGCAGGTTCGACTTAACAAAACTGTCAGAATCATCCGAACAGATAATGGAACTGAGTTTGTTAATAAACAACTTAGTGAGTTTTATGAAAGTGTTGGAATCAGTCATCAAAGAAGTGTTCCACGAACTCCTCAACAGAACGGTGTAGTTGAAAGACGAAATCGAACTCTTGTGGAAGCCGTAAGAACAATGTTGATTTACTCAAAGGTTCCAATGTTTCTCTGGGCTGAAGCCATTGCCACTGCATGCTACACTCAAAATCGATCCCTAATTCACACTGCTCATAGAAAAACTCCATATGAACTTGTCCACAATAGAAAACCTAATCTCTCATTCCTTCGTGCGTTTGGTGCAACCGATGCCTTATGTTGATACTGGACGAGAGGGGTTTCCAATGATGTTGATCATAGCACAATCTGGAGCAGGTACTAATTCCCATACATCAAGTCGATCAAAGCCATGAATGAAGACAGCTGGTTCAATGCCATGCAAGAAGAAATTCATGACTTTGATCGACTTGATGTATGGGAATTAGTACCTGCTCCAGATTGTGCTATGATCATTGCTCTAAAGTGGATCTTCAAAGTGAAGCTTGATGAGCATGGCGATGTATTAAAGAACAAGGCTAGATTGGTTGCAAAAGGATACCGTCAGGAGGAAGGTATTGTCTTTGAAGAATCATTTGCTCCTGTGGCACGCATTGAGGCAATCAGAATCTTCCTGGCTAATGCTGCAAGTAAGAATATGATTGTCTATCAGATGGATGTAAAGACGGCTTTTCTTAACGGAGATCTTAAAGAAGTCCTATACGTCAGCCAACCGGAAGGTTTTGTGAATCCAGAGCATCCTACTCATGTCTATCGCTTGAAGAAGGCTCTTTACGGCTTGAAGCAAGCTCCAAGGGCATGGTATGATACACTAACAAAGTTTCTTCTATCTACTGGATTCAGCAAAGGAGCAGTTTATCCGACATTGTTCACCAGGAAGTCAGGCAAACATTTAATTCACGTTCAAATATATGTTGATGATATCATCTTTGCCTCGACTGACCCCAATGAATGTGATCGTTTTTCAAATGAAATGGGTTCCAAATTTCAAATGTCAATGATGGGACAAATGTCATTTTTCTTGGGATTACAAATATCACAAAGTCTCGGAGGCATTTTTATAAATCAATCTAATATGCTAATGAGATTTTAAAGAAATTTGGATTTGATTCTAGTGACCCTGTTGACACTCCCATGATAGAGCGTACTAAACTGAATGAGGACCACTCAGGGATCATGGTAGACCAAACGAAATATCGTAGTATGATTGGATCCCCTGATGTACCTCCATGCCAGTAGACCCGATATTTGTTCGCTGTATGCATTTGTGCTAGATACCAGGCTAAGCCTACTAAAAAGCACCTTGAAGCGGTTAAACGGGTCTTTCGGTACCTCCAAGGAACCATCAACATGGGAATTTGGTCCGAAGGACACGGTATGTCACTAACAGCATATGAAGATGCAGACCATGCAGGGTGTCAAGATACTCGTCGAAGTACGTCTGGAGGTGCTCAGTTTTGGGTGATAAGCTTGTGAGCTGGTCTTCAAAGAAGCAAATGAGTACTTCTTTTTCCTCTACAGAGGCTGAATACATAGCCATGTCATCCTGTTGTGCCCAAATCCTATGGATGAGATCTCAATTAACTGACTATGGCTTTGAATTCAACAAAATCCTCTGTACTGTGATAATAAAAGTGCTATTGCTCTCTCATGCAACAACGTACAACACTCAAGAGCAAAGCATATCGACATTCGACATCATTTCATCAGGGAACAAGTGGAAAAAGGTGTGGTGGAACTCTACTTTGTGAGGACTGAATACCAATTAGCAGACATCTTCACCAAAGCTCTTCCTAGAGAACGTTTTGAGTTTATCCTTCCACGTCTTGGTCTAAAGAGTCTACAACCGGAAACACTCAAGCGTCTTCAAGAGGAAGACGAGGAGTAAAGGTCTTTATCCATCTATATCTTGTATATATTTATTCAAAAAGCAAAATACAAAATTTAAAAAACCCTCAAAAGAAAATATAAAAATATTAAATTCTATAAAATCCATAAAAATTTGAAAAATCTTGAAAAATTCCAAAAAATAAAAAAATAAAAAAAAATTGTTATTTTGTCATGTTTTTCCTTATTCGATATCATCTACGGACTTTGTGTTGACATTCAAAGAATGTCACAGGTCTTTAGATGTTCTTCGAATGTACATAGTTTTTGTTTAAAAAAAAAAAAAAAAAAAAAAGGCGGAGAAAAATGGTGGTTTATTGTCATTTCAGGCAGTAACCCGTTTTAAAAGTAAATAACAGAGCCATGCTTTATCTTATTTTCCAAATCTCATGCTCTGATTCTTAAAACAAATGTTTGTCATCAAAAGACAAATGTTTCTCTTTCCAAATATTTTTCCGTCTAATGATTCTTCTAAAAAATATTTGCCATCTAAGGAAAACTAAATTGCTTTGAAAACACCTCGTACTCTATTATTCGTGTAAATCATTAGTGCTTATCATCTGTTAAAATCTCTATCTCTCAATCAACAACATGTGTCATTAATTGAGGGGGAGAATGATTTTATTCGAATTAAAAAGGTTATTTTGAAAGGTCTCTTTTCAAACAATTGGCACGTAAATGAGCAAGGTTTATTGTTGAAAAATCATAAAGAATAATGTTTTATACAGTTCAAAACCTTTGCTAAATGTTATATTTTCAAAAGACAATCTTGCATGTTTAAAACAATGGAGTTTAAAGTCTGAAAATCTGATCCTTATCAGTTAAAAAGTTATTTTCAAAAAGCAAGTCACTATTCTCCTCAAAAGCTCTCAAAATTTAATTTAAATCGATAGAGATCACATCTCTCAAAGGATTTGAAAAATATGATCGGGGGAGAATTTGTGATTTAAACTGGATTTAAACTGATAATCCGATACATGGTTTTATAAGGATGTACAAGCTCTCCTTCCCACATGTGCCAAACGATTTCAAATTTTCCATGCACATGTTGAGGGGGAGCATCTATCTTAAACCACAAAGATTTGAAACGTGATCAATTTATTTCAATGTGCAGTATTTTCCTAATATGTGCAAAACATTTTCAAATTTCTATGCACATATTGAGGGGGAGCAACTATTTTGAAAACCACATTCTTTAAATAACTACTCTTAGATGCAAGTCAACCCCTCAAAGATGAAAATTATTTCTATTATAAAATGATGCTTGATGCACATGTTGAGGGGGAGCTCTTGTTCTAAAAAATATCAAAAACAATTCAGGTACAAAATGCTTTGATAATATATCACAAGTATCTGGATTGATTTTAAAATGGTTTTCAATTGGTTCCAACGGCAGATGAACAATACCAAATAGACCGACCAACTTTACTTTATGTATGGTGATATAAGGATGATAAGGTTAGGTATTCGTTCTCACGATCCCGCTAGAGCCGGATGGATCTACCCAGGGACAATCCACTATATAGTGTAGAGTCCTTAGGTATGATGAAAAAAAGGAGAAAAAATGAGAAATGGGAAGAGTGCCGACTGAGATTGAGCTAGAACTGGAATAAACCCAACAAGGTTCTAGTTATGAAGTCTCGGTAAGCACTGAAGGGGTTGAAGAATGAAAAAGAATTGAATGTGAAAAGGGTGAAAAGAAATAGCCTTCCAATAATTCAACCTTAGGGCAGAAACCGGGTTCGATACATATGCTACTGGTGGTTACTAAGGTAACACTGGTATTGAAGACAAGACGTCATGGACCCAGTGACGCACTGCACTAAAATTCCCAAGCTACTCAAGTTCCTCTTAAAAGGACTTGTTTCATTCTCACGGGGAACCGACATTATCTATCGACTTTCTCTTAGAGTTTGTTGATATTGAAGAAGTAGACCCTCTCCCTAGTCTCCGGAATAGGAACCAAATATGCACAATTGAGTCTAGAGCCACGAGATCATCATATAAATCTCTTTAGGACACTGTCAATGAAGACTCTCTGTTTCACACAATGTGGAAAGAGAGTTTATATCTTGTGAGTCCTACGCATTATCCTTGTGGTATTGCCAGAACATCTGAGTGATATGCTAACATTTTCACAATGAACATGGAAAGCCTTCTGGAGCCAACATCAAACAAGCTCCTGGTGGGTGGCATGTGAGATCTATCCAATAGATCAACCATGTGACAACTGAACAGAAACAATGGGGCGATTCAATCTTTTGAATCAATCCTGGTTCAGGTTATGGATTGACGGATACCTTTGAAAAACTGGTCATTGTGCTTAAAAAACTCTTTTCTTTAGCACATCGACGGTGTACTAATATTTCAAAATAAAAAGGTGTTTATGATTGATAATTGATTTTCATTAAAACCTTCGTTGTATTGCAAAAACAATTTTTATTGAGCAATACACGATTGTTTTTCAAATCTCTTTTCATCAATCAGTGAATCTCAATTCGCTGGTTCACTCACTCCGTGTTGTCTTCTTTGAGACGTTCCGGTTTGAGAACAGCTAGAGCAGCTGCGAAACCCTGTCAAGGAAATTCTTCGAAATTATACCTGATCACAGGCAGTACTTGTACTGATCAACGGGGAACCGTGGGTCGTGTACCTCAATTCAACGAAAGTGATCAAAGACACTCTCGTGCACTTTATTGCTAACTGTTGTATGCAGATGCGCCCGACGTTTGCAGCTGATCAGAATGAAGCGGTCAATCAATAGCCGCATGCTCACACTACACATTCATCTCAAAAGAAATCATGATAAGTGCTTCAACAACTCTGATACTTTCACTCCATGCTTCTGCTATGCTGCTGCAAATATCATGATCCAGTAAAAGCTTCCGCTACTCTGATGAGAATATATCATGATCCAGAATGTGAGCATGTCGGTCCAAATGTCACAACATCACATAATACCAACACCACAATGGAAGATTCAGAGATTCATTTTAGCTGATGATCTCAATGCTGGCTCAAAACTTATCATCACATGGATCAGTTAAAGACCTCCACTCGAAATTATCCAAACATGCAGATCATGAAGAATCAATGACTACATGCTACTGAGCAAGGAACTGAATCAAGTATCCTAGAACAATCTAATGTAATATCTGTTTGTATTCATTGAAAATTGAGGTGACCTCCCTTAGGGGGAGATTGTTAGGAATTAGAAAATTCAGTCATTAATGAGTCGGTCACCTCAAGTATATGTATTCAATAGAAAGCTCGTAGTCGTAGTCAAGTTATGTTAGTAAGTAGTTTGTTAAGTAACACCGTGGAGGACGGACGGGTCTTTACCCACTGTATGCTTGATCCACAGCCCGTAAGTGGCGTTTATTTGTAAGACACTATAAATACCCTCTACCTCCCAAGGTAGAGGGTTGGAGCTTGAATACCATTTTTTTTTGTTTCACATAGTTCCCAACTCTCTTCCCTTTCTCTCTCTAAACTACTTATACGCCCTATTGTGATTATGATTTAGTGTGTTTGTGAAATCCTATATCTTACAGCAAGCATCTGCGTGGAAAACTCCAGCGACAACAGCGACCAATTTCTAACCCGACTAAATGGTAAGATCTCGAAGCCTCACCGGAAAAATGATCTAGCATTGGGGTTGAGATTGAGATCCGATTGATGGAGAATCGGCGGCGGTCGGATAAGGAGCGGGGGTCGGCCGAATATATGGTTGGTTGGGGAGAAAGAGAGGGAGTATTGAAAGGGGTAGCGGTGTGTTATGAGGAGAGATAAAGGTGGGTAGGATTTTATTAGGGTTAAAAGCATAAGGGGTGTTAAATACCAGTTTTACCCTTTAATTATATTAACAATTTTTCTTTTTGTATTAATTAAGTGCCACTTGTCAAAATTCTATTGGGTTCTTATGTGATCCTATTTTTACAATTTTAACATTGATCTTATTTGATCTCAAATATATGTGTGTGTGTGTGTATATATATATATATATATATATATATATATATATATATATATATATATATATATATATATATATATATATATATATATATATATATATATATATATATATATATATATATATATATATATATATGTTGGTATTGGTTTTTAAAAAAAAATGATCTCGGTAGAAAAGCGAGAGAAGTGATCCCAACCATTAGATCACCTCCTCCTCCCCTCCTTTTTTTCCTACTAACTATAGGGGCCACCTTGTCACTTTTTTAATTTTTCAAGGGTTTTTTATGTAAATACACCCCCTTTCTACCTTATCACATATAATGCCTATTTTTTCACATTTTTTCTCATCTCTTTCTTTTTTCTCTCGTCTTTTAGTTCCCGACCCTTCACATCAACTGACTTTCACAACCGTTCCCTGTCCCTCACCACCATTCCCCACCGTTCACCATCATTCCGCACCGTTCACCATCATTCTGCACCGTTCACCATCATTCCCAACCATTTCGTAACCAAAATGTAATCAGATTCATCATTCAAGTTTGAAAGTAAGGTTTTTTTTACTGTTACCGTCAATTAATATGATCATATTAATCTTCGTTTGCACATATATGAACTTTATTGATCTTTTTTTTTTTTTTTTTTTTTTTTTTTTTTTTTTTTTATAAATTGTTTGTCTAAATATGTTATATTTTGGAGTTTACTTCTGAATCTAAAAAAAAGTTGAGGAAAACTAGATACAAATCATGTTTAGGATGGCAGCACACAATGTGTTTGATAAAATGTCTCAACGAAATTTTATAATTGTGATGCACTAATTTTACATTGTGATGCATCATCTATTTATTTTGATATCTAGTTTTGGTCTTAGTTTATAAAATGTCCAGCTTATTATCACGACTAACTACAATGATCTAGTTTCCAGTACATCGTTTCAGACTTTCAGCAGTAGTTTTGGTGTTGAAATATCATTTATAAATGTTAGGTTTCCGGTTATGATTAGGATGATTGAAATGGTATTGAAAGTCGTTGTCACATTGGAGGTACAGTACCTGTTATGATTTTGTAGATATTTCTTTAGACATTTACATCTAAGTTGATTGGAACATATTTATACGATAATGGCTTCAATAGCTTATGTTATTTACATTACATTTGAAAATCACTTTGGCATTAGTATTTTCTTTTCCTCATCATAAGTTCCATGGCACTTGGAGCATTTCTGGTTGGTTTTGCTACTTGCAGGTGCTGAATTCTCATTGCAAGTTGAATTAGATATGGTCATATCGTGGCCTTTTATTTGGTTTTTTTAAGCTAACTTCTTGAGATTTAGAAATTAGAAGAAAACTGACCGTCAGATACCAAAAATCAAAGACCTTTACTATGATTTTGGGCAATCTTTGAAGACACCGATTGTTTTTCAGGTTGGAATGTCAATCTATCCAAAAAATATTGTTTCAAACTCTCATGTTATTATGGGCTCGTTAGGACTTCTGATTGTTGTGAATCAAAGTGACTATATTTGTAACTTTGAATTTAAGTTCTTTTCATGAAATAATGAGTTCTCAATTGTCTTCTTTTGTTGTTTCTAGTATTGGTCATATTAATGGCCATCACACCATTGTTAGCTGTTGGAGGCCGGTTAATAGCATATCGTTTGAGCAAGAAGATATTCGTAGTTATTACGTGTAGAGAGTAAGGTAATATAACACTTATCCCTGTTCATTTTTTTTCAAACGATCTTATTTTTTTCGCACGTGTAGATTAATCATTAATGCTCTTGTGACGTGATCTTGACACCTATATGGATCAACCAAAGGCGCGAAGACGGTGACAAGATTCAACTGGTGGCTAAGAAGATTCATCTACTTCACATGACTGGGCGCGACCTGTGTTACTCCGATTTGTTTGTCATGCGTTTGTGGCGGTTTGATATTTTGCTGTGTGATTTTGATCGGCATTGCTCTTCTTTGATTTGTTCAGAACTCGGTTTGAATCGTGAAGTTTCATCGTCTAGCATTTTGGTCTTATCTCAGCTTTGTATTTGAATCGTCAGTAATGAGTCATGAGGAACCGTTCCGAGCAAGTTGGTGGCCTTCTTTCTTTTCTGGTATGGTAAGTTGGTTTGATGTATTATGTGCTGCATGTTTGTGAATCTGGTCTGTTTTGGTTTGTGCTTGCTACCTGTATGTTATCTGTTGTGATGTCATATTGGTTATGTGATTTGTCATGACCCGAGACAGAATATGATGACAATAAGGACTTGTTATGTGATGCAAGTATTATGACGCCTGATCACCGTGATAATACCGAGATCATATAATTTGAACTTATTGAAATTGTGCGACGTCTTGGGAAATGCCTGGGGTTGGTACGTGAATGGACTATGACCTATATCCGTTATTTGTCGACCCACATGTTCATTTGAAATTATGTACCTCTTTGTGAGATTCTCATCGACATCTGTTACGTATAAGTTTGGTACGCTTTGGAAACTGAAATCGGTATGATTTGTGTGGAACTATGGATTGCTACGTCTGCCTTAAACTCGTACGTCTCTGAGTACTTCGGCGACTTCAATTTTCGAGGACGAAAATTTTCTTTTTAGAGGGGAAGAGTTGTAAAACCCTAAAAATCTCAAACGCGTGAAAAGATAATTTTGCCCTCAAACTTAAAATTTATACAAACTCGGAAAACACGTCAACATCATTTAACAAGTTATCTTAAATATATTATACACACATTATGAAAGTAATTAACTTATGATATGAATTAATAGAACATAAATGATTAAACTATAAGTAACAAATAAACATATCAATATGTACACAATTAACCTAGACTACAAAAGAGACTACATACGTAATGAAGAGATAAGATTGGAAAGTCAATATTTTGGTCCTCCCTCCCCCTTGATGGCCGGCCATGAACCTCTCCTCATTATTATCCATAATCAATTTCATTAAGTCTCATTTACACATTTCCATCTCATTCAAAAAACACACCAAGAAACCCTAGATCTATTTCTTTCACCATATTGGCGGCACATCATTATTTCTCCATTTTAATCCGAAAATCCGACAAAGCAAGGTGTTCCTAGGAGGCTCGTGATCGTGTGTGATTGATTGGTGGGCGTTGTGATCGTATTTGGTTCGAATTGAAGCTTGGACGTGGGTTGTTATTTTGGGTCGTGGGGTTTAGAAAGCCAAGGGAGGCTTGGTTTTGATCGTGGTGGTTTATCTCTTGTTTCCTTGTCACGTACACGCTACTAGGGTAATGTATCATCATCTCACGTCTCTCCCTTTTTGTTTCTTGATTTTAACGTGGCTATGGAGTCATTATTAAGGCTTGTTATACGGAAATGAAACACATAAAATGATGAATATGTTTGTCACATGAAATGATAAATGGATTACATAAAATCATGATTCTAAACCTATATGATTTGAATGATATGTGGCATGTAAATATGAATACAAATCTGATTTTGGGTCTCTCATTATGTCGACATATATGAATTATATTAAAGGGTTAAATGAGCTTGTGAAACTATACGTATACGTATGTGATAAATGGAATCGATAACGAATGATTTACGAGGTTGTTTTGATTATTATATGGGGCGTACATAATATGATTTGGTGAAGGATGTCTCGACCCAAATGGGGTGTTGGTTAATATGTTGTGTAATCTATGATAATCGAGTTTACATGTGTTAAAACCTAATCTAATCATAATCGAAAACTAGGGTTTTGTATTTGATGATTTAATAAAGATAAGGGATTATTTTGTAAATTATGAAACTTGATGGATTAACTTGTTAATATGTTAACTAAATGGATTAAATGAGTAAAAGGAGTAAACTTGCTATATTTACACTTTTAACCCTAAACTTTGCAATATTGACATTTTAAACCCTAAACTTTTATAACTTGTCATAAATGATCCTTAAATTATAATAACACTCATTTTCACTATTTAACTTAAGATAAGTAACTAAACCTGCTAATTATGGAAACCTGCTATTTCTGGAAAGTTACTAAAAATAGAAAGTACTTAAAATGGAAAGATTACTAAAAGTGGAAACCTGCTAAAAATAGAAAGCCGTCTTAAACTAGTGATCTGATTCTTATAGAACGTTATTTAATTCTTAGGTTCCGGACGGCGGCATTGATTCATCGTGTGACTTACGTTTCTATTTTCTTGCTTCGATTGAGGTACAGATATTTTGACCTTACCTCTTAAGGTTTCTCATGATTCGTATATATCTTTCGATACTAGCTTGAACTGTTATGCTTTACTCTAAGCCTCCTTATTAGGGCTTCCCTATAACTTTGCTATGCTTCCTTTAATTGAATCTCCTATGTGAGCGCTTTGATATGAACTTTGATATGAACTCTGATATGAACTCTGATATGAACTCTGATATGAAACTTTGATATGAAACTTTGATATGAAACTATGATATGAAACTTTGATATGAACTTTGATATGAACCCTTATGATATGAATATGCTTTGACCCTTCAGTCTGATACCCGAGCCAAATATGTTTCCTAGTCAGGAAGGTAACCTGACCGTGTCATTGATGCACCAATGGCATGACTTTAGTGTGGTTGAGTGATGTTCCACACCGTCCCCATTATGATATGATTATGAGCTCACTATATGTATATGATTTGGCCATTTTGTTCCGGGGGCGTATGGATGCATCCTAGATATGATATGTTTCGAGGGATTTGATCTGTTTGGAGATATATATGGTGAATGATGTCGGGTGCAATCCGCGTCTTCACAATTCCGGGAGCTAGCTACTCCATTTGTTGGAGGTCTCCCTCCTATGATATATGGTATTCCGAGGTCACCCCTCCGAATACAATGGTTACATATGATATGATATGATATGATATGTTCCGGGCTCGTGGTAGATTTCTGACAACCCTTACACCTTTGATATGCTATATTGTACCTTTTGTATTCCCAACGCACTATATGCTACGTTAATTGTTCATTACTCAGTACCTTTATATGACTCACTCTACTACCAAGATATATATATTCCATTGCTTGATCTGTCACACTCTCATTCTGTTAATTCAGACTATCGTTCCATTCACGTACCGGGTTATTATATGTTAATTGGATTTGATTATGATATTCATGTTTTATGCGACTACTGATTACCCTGCTATGATGTGATTAATATGTGGTTATCTGAGTTACCTGTTTCATCGATGATATGTGATATCACTGTATGTGACTCTCTCAATGCTGGTGACCATACTAAGGTGTATCGATAGTTTTATCAGTTTATTTTGTGTACTTTGTTCGGTATCTCGTGGACTATGATTATTCCGTGGTATTCTCATCTGTTTATTGTTGACCTGTCATGTTTACATTTCTGTCTATGCTACGGTTTGATTGGGTAAATGGGTCATCTTGTGACATCTGGCTTGTTAATTTGTTTAGTTGCCCCGCTAGGTCTTTAATTCATTAAATTATATATTTTATATTGTATTCCTACTTATTATGTGGCTGCCATGTGTTGACTGCCGTTAGTACTTCGCTGTTATGATCTGGTTATGTTTTCAACTAAGGGTTCTGACCTGTGTGAATTGCTATGCTCACTTATTAATTAATTGCTTCCGCTTTCCTGTAGATATCTGTTTGGCTTGTATGCCTTCTGATTTCCTGAATTGATTGTATGATATATATGTTGTGTGGATGCTACGTCTGCTATGCTTGCTTATGTTTCAGTTCTTGTATGTCTGGTTTGTATGTGCTTGTTTATATGTCGTCGATGCTTTGCTTTGTTTCGTTCTCCTTGTTATCTATTCGTATTGGATATCTGTATAATTGTAGTCTGCAGGATCCTCATTGACTCATTGTCCTTATTTCGCTGCAACTTTGTTATCCGTTTCCTTTCTTTCATTTTTCATTTCAGATTTTATTTAGCTTTTGTTGTGTTATATCTGTTCACTGGGCTTTTTAAGCTCAGCCGCATTTCTTTTCCTGCGGCAGGTGTTAGATTTGAAGATGGGCATTTGATGGGCTGAGAGTTGGATTATCTGAGTGGACCAACCCTAGTTACCTTTCTTGTTGGACTCATTTTGGCGGGCTATTGTTTTGGAAATTTTGGTTTATTTTAGACATTTGGATTTTGTAATTTTCTTGTAAATCTTTTGTTTAAATGTCTTGGTACGTTATTCTTTAAGACTTCCGCTTGAAGAATTTTATTTGTATGTTCTGATATGACACCAGAAAGTGACACTTCTACCCTTGTCGGGTTGGGGTGTTACAATTATGGTATCTGGTATGTGCTAAAACACATACCTTGTCATTATCAAAACTGACCCAAATCAACCAAGAAAGAGCCGTTTATTGCTAATATTTGTGGTTTTCTTGAGTTTGTGCTTGTACAGGTACGGATATGTAAAAACACACAAAAAGGAGCCAAATCAGACGTAAATCCGAGCACGAGAGATCAAGAGAGTTTGAGCTGAGCCGGAAGGTCGGGATTGTGCATTTTGGAAGATTTTATTCTCTGAGGATGATCTTTGGATAATCAAGTTTGAAGAAATGTCAAGATCAGTCCCTGAACTTTGAGCTTTTGGCAGAATTGACCCTTCAAGTTTCAAAAGTTGCAAATTAGCCCTTGGTTTATTGAAGAATGACAAGAATGATCCTTGATAAATATTTTCAGATTTACACCTTTGGTCCTTTGAAATTCAGAAAATACACTTTTGGTCCCTTAAATACACCTTGGGTCACTTATCTAGTCCTAGCCCAAAATAAATAAACAAACCCACGGCCCAATATTTAAAACCCGGTCCAAGTCCAAAGCTTAGCCAAACCAATACCCGTTACCCATTATCCCAACTCGTATACCCTTTTTTACCCGAGTCAACTCACCCAAGATCCGGTCAAACCACTTGAAATAATATTAACAAATCAACCCCGCCTTTATTTTACCCCAAAACTGGGAATCCTATGAACCCTAGAAATTACCCCGCGTCAATTGGACAAAATTACCACAATTAAGGGTAATATTGTACTTTCGCCTGACACCACTGACACATGGGCAGTGCCAGGTCAACCATCCGTGTGCTCAAGTCCACTCTCTGCTCTCCTATTGGTTGAAGCTACGTGGTGTTTTTGATCCTAAGGTGGAAATGGAGTGGATGCGTTTGGGATTTGATCTAAAGGCTGCAAATGACTCAAAGAAGCACAAATGACAATTTCTAGATCCTTCCAAGAGCCTCAAGAGACCTCAAGCTCGGTTATATATACCTCCTCATTTCACTTGTAATCTCATGTAGAATATTGAGTAGAATTAGTAACTTTTTAATGTTTTCTTTCTAAATTTCATTTCTGTATTTTCAGTTTTTCAGATTTCTATTGTACTCACAAGTTTATTAATACAAGTAAATTTCAGTTTTCATTTCCAATTAATCTCAATCACTGTTACATTAATTTCAGTAGCTTATTAGTGTTTCAGTTACTCATATTAGCTTATATAAATTTAGTTTCAGCTTATTTACTCTATCAAATAAAAAATCACAAAAAAAATAAGAAAAATTATTGAAAAATAAAAAATGTCTTGAATCTGTACTTAAGAGCAAATCAGTTTAGTATAAGCTTTTATAAGCTCATCATTAGCTTATTAATTACTTATCAAGGTCTCTACTCAAGTTCTACTCTCAAAATAGTTTTCAATCAAATTAAGTCAATGGTACTGTTTGGTTCTGAATTGCTGATTTGATCATGGAAATGGAATGGATTGCTGATATGGAGCTTGGATTGGGTTTAATGTATTGTTTTGGGGCTGAGATTTTAGGATAGTGGTTACTTTGGTCTCATTGGCAAGCCATTGTGGCTAGGACTTCTTGTAAGTGATAGCTTATTTCAATTCTGTCAAATTGCAATTACTGTTTTAGTTTATATTTTAGTTGTAATATCTGCATGATTTAGCTGAAAATTACTGTTGGATATGTTTTTAATGATAATCTGTGATTAGGTTAGAACTTTCTTTGTAGATTGCATAATTGAGTTATATAAACTACTGTTTGGATCAGTGGTTAATACTGTGCTAGAGGGTAGTACATTGGAATGGTTTTGTTGCTTTAGGCTTGCTTAGGTTTATTGCATTCATAACTGTCTCTATTTTGCATCTATTTTCATTCTAAGTCAAAATCTTATGTCAACTGATCATGAAGTCACATCTGTTTGAATTAGTAAGTGAAATCTAGTATATAGGTGTAGTACTAGTTAAGTTAGCTTGCATTGGCTTCATTTCACTATATAACATCAAAATCAGTTCATCACTTTGAATCAAATCTCACTAAAGTCAAACTTTTAAACTGTTTCAAAAGTCAAAATAATGTCAAAGTCAGTTTTCTTCAAATCTTGCAGCCTTTGCACAAGGATCTATATAGCTTATTAGAAGCTCAAAATTGGTTTAGTCATAGTTTGCTTGGTGGTCTTGAGGACTGCATAATTGGTTTTTCCTTTGAGCTTATAAATAAGCTGGTACAACAGCTCAAACATAGGGTCAGAAGCTGTTTGGATAGAGTTAATCATTTAGCTTAATACTTGGTAGATCACTGATTAGAGGTTAGGAGTAGCTGGATTTAGTTGGAATTAGCTTATTTTAGTATTACTTAGCTTCAGTTACTGTTTGGTAGCTTAATTCACTTATTAGCTTATTTTAATTAGCTTATTTCATATCAGTTTACACATCAGCTTCTTATTCTTATACATAAGCCTTAGTTTTTATAATTTTCTTAGATTTAGAATAATATTTTAGATTTTAACTGAATTTTTTATTAATTTTCATCACTGTTTATTATTTTTCATTATTTAAATCAGTTTTTAGTCACTTTTAAATAGCTTTTATTGCAAATAATTAAGAAAAAGATCCAAAAAAATAATTTTTCAATTTTCCAGTTTAAGAAAAATATAGAAAGCATAAAAAATATTTTTCCTTATTTTTCCCCTTTTATTTGGTGTTTTTCATAATTTAAATTAGATTTAAATAGTTTTAAATTAGTAGAAAATAGAAAAATAATCAGAAAAATAAAAAATAGTTTTGAAAATTCTCTTATGGTATTTTAGATTTTATAAAAATAGTTTCATATTTTTCCTTTTGATTTTCATAATTTTTAGTATTTTAATTAGATTTAAGAGTTAAAAATTAGTTTTTAATTTTAATAAAATCCAGAAAAATCAAAAAAAATAGTTTCAATTCATAATTAGTTTTCACATTGCATATCTAGAGTAAAAGTAATTTTAGGCATTTTTAGGACATAATTTAGACGTAGTTGCATTTTAATTACGTTTTATTAATTACGTTTTAGTTAATTCGCACTTAGGATTTCCCGTAAAATAGATTCCCTTAATTACTTTCCCTATTCCCGTAGTTTAAGAAAATCAAATTCAAACAAATCAAAACATCGAGCATTAAATTCCAAACCAAAAACGACGTTGGCAATTCACGCCTCGTTGGGAAACGATTCGGGTTGACTAATCCGTATCACGATCACACACGGGATTTGATTTATTATTCTTTTTCCTAAAGGAATTTGAATCTATCTTCGTGATTATTTTTGATATCGATATTGAGGTTTTATCCGTACACACATACCCTTAAGCCTTCATTATCAGCAAATCAGTGTCCGAACTGTTTTAAGTTTCTTACGGTTAGTCATTCACAAGTGGCTAGCTGCCGGTTGATTCATAACTTGACGGTTGATTCACTGAAATTAAATTTTGGCGCCGCTGCCGGGGAGGTTGTGTCACGACAATATCGTTTGAGGTTTGACGATTAGTGACTCGAGATCTTTCATTCGTGAAGTTATTTTCTTTAAAATAAAAAAAAAGTAAAAAATATTTTCCTTTTTCTTTTGTATATATATATATCATATTAAAAATACAAAAAGATTTTCTCTTGTGTCTTTGCTAATAAATAGAAGACACCAATTATATAACATTCTCAACGAAGGTGTTATCATTAATAAGTTCCCGAACTAAAGATCAAAAACTTGCCTTTGTGTCGCTTGTGAGTCGATTTATTTCTATTTGATAAACAAACGGTGTGGTGGGTATAAGGACGGCCTGACATTAAATTGCGGCTGAAAAGAAGCGGGTTTTTAATAAGCTTCGCGCTGACCTAAAAAGCTTCTCCGCTCGCTTGTGCGTTTGTCTTATAGAAGTGATTTATTCACTTGGGATAATTGGTTATGTTAACTGTGTTTTCGAATACCGTATCATTTTAATTGCCTTGGTTTTTAAGTGCATGCGCACTCGATCTCGATCTAGACGACTTCAGAAGCAGAATCAGAACGTACCCGAGCTACGTAATATGGCTGCTCCCAACGGACCACCAAACCCCGGTCCTAATCCTCCTCCCGATAATCAAAATGTAGCTCCCGATCTCCGAACGATGGAGGAGTTATGTCAACCTACAATGTACGGGAGGGGAGGACCCATTGCACCGACTAATTTTCAAGCAACCGATTTTAGCTTGAAACACCATATGATAAGAACAAAAAAAAAACAGTTGTCAATTTCATGGTTTACCGTGACGATGCAAACAAACATCTTGATAAATTTTGACCGTCACTCAGAGTATGAAAAAATGGGGTCTCCGATGACGCCCTTCGTATATATCTTTTCCCATACTCTTTGACTCATCATGCCACGTCTTGGTTTGATCGACTCCCAAAGAATTCGATTCATACCTTCGAGGAAATGGTTTCGATGTTTCGGCAAAGTACTTCCACCGTCGATGGTGACGAAATTGAGAAACGATATCAGTAATTTTCGGCAATATCCCGACGAATCTTTGTTTGAAGCTTGGGAACGATATAAGCTTGCGATTGATCGATGTCCGAATCATAACATGTTGCTTGTCACTCAAATTGATACGTTTTATAATGGTTTAACGTTGAGACACCGTGAAACGATTAAATGCGCTGGTGGAACTTTCATGAAAAGACGTCCGAGGAATGTTACGATCTTATTGAGAACATGAACGCTCATTACAACTATTGGGATTCTACCGCCGAGAGGGGTGCATCATCTCGATCAAATACGTCTTCTTCTCTCGAAATAGCCGCCATGAACAAAAAGATCGACGATATCTTACGGATTACTCAGATGAATAATCAGAATCAGAACCAACAAGTGAAAGCGGTACACCCGATTTGTGAGACTTGTGGAGGTCCACATTCTTATTCAGAGTGCCCAGCCGTCGGTGGCTACGCACATGAGAATGTTTATGCTGCTACAGGAAACTACAATCAACCGCAAGGAGATCGAAATCTTCTTAGCTACCGTTCAAACAATTATCTCGGACCTCCCGGTTTCAACCAAGAACAAAACCATAATCAAAACCGTTTCAATGGTAACAACAATCAGAACTGAGGAGCTAATGCTAATCATGGTAATCAACACTACCAAGCTCCTCCACCTCAAGTTTACCAACAACCACCTCCTCAACAATCTTATCAAGCACCTCCTCAAGTCGCCCCGAACAACGATTTTCTAGCTTACATGAAGAACTCCGATTACACCATTAAAAGTTTGCAAAATCAAATTAACGGTATGAGGACGGACTTCAAAAAGGAGATGGAAGCTACAAGCAACAAACAGATGACTGAAATAAGGAATATGATGGCTAGTTTCTTTCAAGCCAATCAGCCATCTACATCTTATTCTCAACCCTCGGGTTCCGGTTCTTTCCCAAGTAACACAATTCCAAACCCGAAGGGAGAAATGAAATCCGTTCCATTCGAGATGATGGGCCCTCGATGACTACTTCCTCTCCGGTGAGGAGTGTAGCACGAGAGACCGAGGTGACAAAGGACCCGGTAATTCCTCTTGATAATGGAAAAGCCAAATACGTCCAACCTCTGGTTGCCCAAGTTCCTTCTATCTCTGTCATAATGCCGAGTTCTAACCTTACATCGTGCAAATCTGTTCAATCATGATTCGACAAAATGAAAGTTGTTTCCGGAACCAAGTTCAAACTTACGACTGATATGATCAAAGCTGCTGAAAAAATTTATGAAGAGAAATTGGAACAAATTTCAAAGATTTCATTTGAGCCTACACCGTCTAATTCTTCCTCGAACCAAGCTCCCGAGAATCTTGGTGATCCCGGGAAATTTCTCCTTCCTTGCTCCTTAAATGATATTAAGGAATGTAATGCCCTAACCGATTCAGGTGCAAGCATAAGTCTCATGCCTCTTGCGATATATCATGAGCTTGGATTGAAGACTCTTATACCGACTCGTATGACTATCGAATTAGCTAATCGAACAATTGCTCACACGGTTGGTGTAGTCAACGATGTTATGGTACGAGTGGATAAATTCCATTTTCCCGTGGATTTCGCCATAGTTGATATAGAGGTCGACGCCCGAGTTCCTCTCACTTTAGGAAGACCATTCTTGAGAACCGCGAAAGTCATTGTGGATCATTACCAAGGAACGTTAACGATAAGAAAAGGAAATGAAAAAATAGTGTTTTATGCCGAAAAAACGTCAAAACCTCCACCCGATGATCATTCGATTCATAGCATCGGTGTGATTGATTTTTCTCAAGAAAGTGGTGATTCCATTTTACCATCTGATCCGAATGATGTGAAGAAAGTTGAACCTAAAACGTCTCGAATTGATCTTTCAAGGTTTACGATCAAGAGTATGTCGACAATACAAGCTGACGGAAAAGAAACAAGAAATGGAGTCTACAACGGAGTGGTGGAAATGCTAGCTCTAAGAGCACACCACTTGTCCCACCTCCGATTTCTAAGAAAATCAACCTTCCTTTGAGTGGCAATCCCCACTCCTTCTTCGAAATCATGGAACCTTCTTTAGAGATATCTTTCAATCAAGAATCTTTCAAAACGTCATTCACGAATCCCTTGTTCGAATTCGATTGATATACTCAAAATTTTTAAAATCAACTCTTTGACGAAGAAAGTGAGAAGTTCACCGATGAACTTGCTCCTACCGACTCGATTTTCTCTAAGGATGAAGAAGAATACGATGATCCGTTTTTTCCGAAAAAAGATAAGGAAGTGAAGATTTCGACAGAAGAACTTGTTGATCCTGAGGTCCAATATTATTTTTTAGCCGAGAGTGAATCCTCTCCTCGTGAGGATTTTCACATAGATGACACTTTGATCTCCTTCCTCTCCGAGGACAAGATTTTCAACCCCGGGATACGAGTTGAGGAGTTTAATGCTAAAAATATTATTCGAGATAAGGATCCTCTCTTGGATGCCTTCGTTGATGAGCCTTTGAGTAACACCTTTCTATACCATGAGCTCCCAACTTCTTTTGAGTATTCTCTTATCGATCCTTCATCCCTTCGTCCGCCCGCAAAACCACCGGATGATGGACCGATCTTTCATATGCCTTATGTGAGTTTGGGAGGAGTCATTCCTTATGTGCTTGAGCCCGACATTTTCTTTCCCTCCCAAACCACCCAGTCTCATTCTTTCGGGAATGAGGTCACCGTTTTTGACCCTGGTATCTCTACCATTTTCTTCCCCAAGGACAAATGAATTCAGGGATCGAGTCAAGCTAGCGACTCGGTAACCAAAAACAGTAGCGCTTCGTGGGAGGCACCCCATGCTTATCCTTCTATTTTCTTTCTATTTTCTAATAAGTGACGTGAAGGGGTTAGCCTCTTCGATTTCTCGTGTTTGGTTGTTTGTGATGTTGTGTTTAGGATGTTCCCGATATGAAGACTCTCGTGCTCGTCTTTTCTCCACTCGAGTTTCATGATCGATGTTGATGGAAATCCGATATCCGAAATCTTATCGACTAACGTTTATCTTCTAGCATACTTAATAAACGGCTTTTAGATTTTCGTGATACCCTTGCTTTAAACATTGAGGACAATGTTTCGTTCTAGTCTGGGGTAGGGTAATCTTCGATTTGATTTGACCGCACTTGCTTATTTTTGTTGTGTTTCTCTCGTAACCCCGTTTTTCCTTAGAAAATGAAAAATTGTGCAAAAATGAGCAAAATTAAAATTTTTTTTTTAGCTTTTGTTAAGTCTTTTTGATTGAAAAGTTTGCTAGTCTCTTAGATAAGAAACTATAAAAAGCGAATTCTAGCTCACAAGGCTAAGATTTTGCAAGTTTCCCTGAGTGATTTTAAATATGCATGACTTAATTTCATTAGACAAAGCATTTGCTAAGTTAATATATGTTTTGACATCTTGTTGACTTTCCGCTGGTGAGAGTAGGAATAGAATTCTGACTTGACCGGGCGTGTTGAGCCCTAGCTTGTTCCCTTAACCATAGGTAATCTAAAATTATCGCTAAGCATCAGGATCTCATTATTCGATTTTTAAATTTTATGGAGAAAGATCGAAATGATAGAGTTACTTATGAGTTTAGATGCTAAGCATGGAGTAGATGGTTCTCTTTAGAGCCCATCAAAGGTACTTATGGCTTTTTGTTCCCACAAAATTGTTTCACCCCATATCTGCTCTAAATAATTAGAGATGTTGAGTTTTTGGCGATAGTTAGTTCTTTTTCTTCTTTAAAGAATCTTTGTTTTAAAAACTGGGTACACATCAAGGATCCGTAATAAATAAGCAATAAGTGATAAGTGATATGTAATAAGTAAAGTTGTGAGCTACGGTAATGATCGGACCCTTGGATCTTTAGTCGATTGAGTGAGGTCTTAGCCTAGCCAGCGGGATTCTCATTTCATTAAGCCTATAGTCTTGAATTACCTGAAGCTCCAGAGTTCTGGCATAGCTCATACAAGTAAAGTATAAGTAAAAAAAATGATGAGAAAAATGAAAAGTCAAAGTATAAGTGAATAAAAATTCCTTGATGTGGACCTCATTTTTGGGACAATGGTTCTCGAGAGAAGGCGGATAACTAATTATCGACTTAGCTTTATATCTTTAATAATAAAAGTTATCAAACGAGAATTATGAAGAAGTTCATTTCTCACAAAAATAAAAAATTCTAGAGGCAAATAGGAAAATGGGAGCAAAAGGTAATTACACAAGTAACTTCCATGGGTAGTGTTAGCAAAAGGTAATCACACTCTCATTCCGTTAATTCGACTATCGCTCATTACACGCACGGGTTATTATATGTTAATTGAATTTGATTATGATATTCATGTTTTATGCGACTACCGATTGCTATGATGTGATTAATATGTGGTTATCTCGAGTTACTTTTCATCGATGATATGTGATATCACCGTTATGTGACTCTCTGAATTGTCCGTGACCATACTAAGGTGTAATCGATAGTTTTATCGGTTTATTTTGTGTACTTTGTTCGTATCTCGTGGACTATGATTATTCCGTGGTATTCTCATCTTTATTGTTGACCGTCATGTTTACATTTCTATCTATGCTACGGTTTGATTGGGTAAATGGGTCATCTTGTGACATCTGGCTTGTTAATTTGTTTAGTTGCCCTGCTAGGTCTTTAATTCATTTAATTATATATTTTATATTGTATTCCTACTTATTATGTGCGACCGCCATGTCGACCGCCGTTAGTACTTCCGCCATGTTATGATACTGGTTATGTTTTCAACTAAGGGTTCTCACTGTGTGAATTGCTATGCTCACTTCTTAATTAATTGCTTCCGCTTTCCTGTAGATATCTGTTTGGCTTGTATGCCTTCAGATTTCCTGAATTGATTGTATGATATATATGTTAATGTGGATGCTACGCGCTATGCTTGCTTATGTTTCAGTTCTTGTATGTGGTTGTTATGTGCTTGTTTATATGTCGCCGATGCTTTGCTTTTGTTTCGTCTCCTTGTTATCTATTCGTATTGATATCACAGATAATTGTAGTTCGCGGGATCCTCATTGACTCATTGTCCTTATTTCGCTTTAACTTTGTTATCCGTTTCTTTCATTTTGCATTTTATTTTATTTAGCTTTTGTTGTGTTATATCTGCTTTTGGCTTTTTAAGCTCAGCCGCATTTCTTTTCCTGCGGCAGGTGTTAGATTTGAAGATGGGCATTTGATGGGCTGAGAGTTGGATTATCTGAGTGGACCAACCCTAGTTACCTTTCTTGTTGGACTCATTTTGGCGGGCTATTGTTTTGGAAATTTTGGTTTATTTTAGACATTTGGATTTTGTAATTTTCTTGTAAATCTTTTGTTTAAATGTCTTGGTACGTTATTCTTTAAGACTTCCGCTTGAAGAATTTTATTTGTATGTTCGATATGACACCACAGTGACTTCTACCCTTTGTATCGGTCATGTTACAATTATGGTATCCGGTATGTGCTAAAAACACATACCTTGTCATTATCAAAACGACCCAAATCAACCAAGAAAGAGCCGCTATTGCTAATATTTGTGGTTTTCTTGAGTTTGTGCTTCAGACACGGCTGATATGTAAACACACAAAAGGAGCCAAATCGCGGCGTAAATCCGAGCACGAGATCAAGAGAGTTTGAGCCGAAAGGTGGTCGGGATTGCATTTTGGAAGATTTTATTCACTGAGGATGATCTTTGGATAATCAAGTTTGAAGAAATGTCAAGATCATCCCTCGAACTTTGAGAGTTTTGGCAGCGAATTGACCCTTCAAGTTTCAAAAGTTGCAAATTAGCCCTTGGTTTATTGAAGAATGACAAGAATGATCCTTGATAAATATTTTCATATTTACACCTTTGGTCCTTTGAAATTCAGAAAATACACTTTTGGTCCCTTAAATACACCTTGGGTCACTTATCTAGTCCTAGCCCAAAATAAATAAACAAACCCACGGCCCAATATTTAAAACCCGGTCCAAGTCCAAAGCTTAGCCAAACCAATACCCGTTACCCATTATCCCAACTCAGTATACCCTTTTTACCGGAGTCAACTCACCCAAGATCGGTCAAACCACTTGAAATAATATTAACAAATCAACCCGCCTTTATTTTACCCCAAAGCGGGAATCCTATGAACCCTAGAAATTACCCCGCGTCAATTGGACAAAATTACCACAATTAAGGGTAATATTGTACTTTCTGCACACACACACTACATGGCAGGCCAGTCAACCATCCGTGTGCTCAAGTCCACTCTATGCTCTCCTATTGGTTGAAGCTACGTGGTGTTTTTGATCCTAAGGTGGAAATGGAGTGGATGCGTTTGGGATTTGATCTAAAGGCTGCAAATGACTCAAAGAAGCACAAATGACAATTTCTAGATCCTTCCAAGAGCCTCAAGAGACCTCAAGCTCGGTTATATATACCTCCTCATTTCACTTGTAATCTCATGTAGAATATTGAGTAGAATTAGTAGCTTTTTAATGTTTTCTTTCTAAATTTCATTTCTGTATTTTCAGTTTTTCAGATTTCTATTGTACTCACAAGTTTATTAATACAAGTAAATTTCAGTTTTCATTTCCAATTAATCTCAATCACTTGCAATTACATTAATTTCAGTAGCTTATTAGTGTTTCAGTTACTCATATTAGCTTATATAAATTTAGTTTCAGCTTATTTACTCTATCAAATAAAAAATCACAAAAAAATAAGAAAAATTATTGAAAAATAAAAATGTCTTGAATCTGTACTTAAGAGCAAATCAGTTTAGTATAAGCTTTTATAAGCTCATCATTAGCTTATTAATTACTTATCAAGGTCTCTACTCAAGTTCTACTCTCAAAATAGTTTTCAATCAAATTAAGTCAATGGTACTGTTTGGTTCTGAATTGCTGATTTGATCATGGAAATGGAATGGATTGCTGATATGGAGCTTGGATTGGGTTTAATGTATTGTTTTGGGGCTGAGATTTTAGGATAGTGGTTACTTTGGTCTCATTGGCAAGCCATTGTGGCTAGGACTTCTTGTAAGTGATAGCTTATTTCAATTCTGTCAAATTGCAATTACTGTTTTAGTTTATATTTTAGTTGTAATATCTGCATGATTTAGTTGAAATTACTGTTGGATCTGTTTTTAATGATAATCTGTGATTAGGTTAGAACTTTCTTTGTAGATTGCATAATTGAGTTATATAAACTACTTTGTTTGGATGGTGGTTAATACCTTGTGCTAGAGGGTAGTACATTGGAATGGTTTTGTTGCTTTAGGCTTGCTTAGGTTTATTGCATTCATAACTGTCTCTATTTTGCATCTATTTTCATTCTAAGTCAAAATCTTATGTCAATCATCATGAAGTCACATCTGTTTGAATTAGTAAGTGAAATCTAGTATATAGGTGTAGTACTAGTTAAGTTAGCTTGCATTGGCTTCATTTCACTATATAACATCAAAATCAGTTCATCACTTTGAATCAAATCTCACTAAAGTCAAACTTTTAAACTGTTTCAAAAGTCAAAATAATGTCAAAGTCGTTTTTCTTCAAATCTTTGCAGCTTTGCACAAGGATCTATATAGCTTATTAGAAGCTCAAAATTGGTTTAGTCATAGTTTGCTTGGTGGTCTTGAGGACTGCATAATTGGTTTTTTCCTTTGAGCTTATAAATAAGCTGGTGCAACAGCTCAAACATAGGGTCAATTTAAGCTGTTTGGATAGAGTTAATCATTTAGCTTAATACTTGGTAGATCATTGATTAGAGGTTAGAGTAGCTTTGGATTTAGTTGGAATTAGCTTATTTTAGTATTACTTAGCTTGCCATTCTGTTGGTAGCTTAATTCACTTATTAGCTTATTTTAATTAGCTTATTTCATATCAGCTTACACATCACTTCTTATTCTTATACATAAGCCTTAGTTTTTATAATTTTCTTAGATTTAGAATAATATTTTAGATTTTAACTAAATTTTTCATTAATTTTCATCACTGTTTATTATTTTTTCATTATTTAAATCAGGCTTTTAGTCACTTTTAAATAGCTTTTATTGCAAATAATTAAGAAAAAGATCCAAAAATAATTTTCCTTCATTTTCCAAGAAAAATATAGAAAGCATAAAAAATATTTTTCCTTATTTTTCTCCTTTTATTTGGTGTTTTTAATAATTTAAATTAGATTTAAATAGTTTTAAATTAGTAGAAAATAGAAAAATAATCAGAAAAAATAAAAAAATAGTTTTGAAAATTCTCTTATGGTATTTTAGATTTTATAAAAATAGTTTCATATTTTTCCTTTTTGATTTTCATAATTTTTTAGTATTTTAAATTAGTTTTAAAAGTTAAAAATTAGTTTTTAATTTTAATAAAATCCAGAAAAATCAAAAAAAATAGTTTCAATTCATAATTAGTTTTCACATTGCATATCTAGAGTAAAAGTAATTTTAGGCATTTTTAGGACATAATTTAGACGTAGTTGCATTTTAATTACGTTTTATTAATTACGTTTTAGTTAATTCGCACTTAGGATTTTCCGTAAAATAGATTCCCTTAATTACTTTCCCTATTCCCGTAGTTTAAGAAAATCAAATTCAAACAAATCAAAACATCGAGCATTAAATTCCAAACCAAAAACGACGTTGGCAATTCACGCCTCGTTGGGAAACGATTCGGGTTGACTAATCCGTATCAACGATCACACACGGGATTTGATTTATTATTCTTTTTCTAAAGGAATTTGAATCTATCTTCGTGATTATTTTTGATATCGATATTGAGGTTTTATCCGCATACATGGCACATACCTCTTTAAGCCTTCTGCCATTATCGCAAATCGTGTCCGAAACGTTTTAAGTTTCTTACGGTTAGTCATTCACAAGTGGCTAGCTTGTGTGAGATAACTTGACGGTTGATTCACTGAAATCAGCTGTCGAGCCGTTTCGTCTTGTTGACCTTAGGATTGACCGGAGGACTGTAAACATTAGGCTTCCGTCGCTCTGATTCTTTTCCGATTCCTTCGGTTGTCGTCGATTTGACTTCGATATTTTGTTTTCGCTAATTGAATCCTTCCTTCTTTCGCATTTAATTTTGTTTGATTTGCCTTCGCACATCTGGTTGTCGATCGTTAGATGGAGACTACTCTTGGAGTAGATGGTGCGGTATGGTGCTGACCCTAGCGTTGCTGCTGCAGCCCTCGGAGCTTTTGGAGAGGTTCGGAAGTAGAAGCCGCACTTACCGCCATGCTAAGACATTATCGTGATGTCAGCCAAGAGAGCTGGACGGATCAACCAAAGGCGCGAAGACGGTGACAAGATTCAACTGGTGGCTAAGAAGATTCATCTACTTCACATGACTGGGCGCGACCTGTGTTACTCCGATTTGTTTGTCATGCGTTTGTGGCGGTTTGATATTTTGCTGTGTGATTTTGATCGGCATTGCTCTTCTTTGATTTGTTCAAAACTCGGTTTGAATCGTGAAGTTTCATCGTCTAGCATTTTGGTCTTATCTCAGCCTTTGTATTTGAATCGCCGCGAATGAGTCATGAGGAACCGTTCCGAGCAAGTTGGTGGCCTTCTTTCAAATGGTAAGGTTTGGTTTGATGTATTATGTCTTTGCATGTTTGTGAATCTGTCCGCTTTTGGTTTGTGCTTGCTACCAGTATGTTATCTGTTGATGTCATATTGGTTATGTGATTTGTCATGACCCGACGTAATATGATGACAATAAAGACTTGTTATGTGATGCAAGTATTATGACGCCTGATCACCGTGATAATACCGAGATCATATAATTTGAACTTATTGAAATTGTGCGACGTCTTGGGAAATGCCAGGGTTGGTAATGCGTGAATGGACTATGACCTATATCCGTTATTTGTCGACCCACATGTTCATTTGAAATTATGTACCTCTTTGTGAGATTCTCATCGACATCTGTTACGTATAAGTTTGGTACGCTTTGGAAACTGAAATCGGTATGATTTGTGTGGAACTATGGATTGCTACGTCTGCCTTTTAAACTCGCGACGTCTCGAAGTACTTCGGCGACTTCAATTTTCGAGGACGAAAATTTTCTTTTTAGAGGGGAAGAGTTGTAAAACCCTAAAAATCTCAAACGCGTGAAAAGACAATTTTGCCCTCAAACTTAAAATTTATACAAACTCGGAAAACACGTCAACATCATTTAACAAGTTATCTTAAATATATTATACACACATTATGAAAGTAATTAACTTATGATATGAATTAATAGAACATAAATGATTAAACTATAAGTAACAAATAAACATATCAATATGTACACAATTAACCTGGACTACAAAAGAGACTACATACGTAATGAAGAGATAAGATTGGAAAGTCAATATTTTGGTCCTCCCTCCCCCTTGATGGCCGGCCATGAACCTCTCCTCATTATTATCCATAATCAATTTCATTAAGTCTCATTTACACATTTCCATCTCATTCAAAAAACACACCAAGAAACCCTAGATCTATTTCTTTCACCATATTGGCGGCACATCATTATTTCTCCATTTTAATCCGAAAATCCGACAAAGCAAGGTGTTCCTAGGAGGCTCGTGATCGTGTGGTGATTGATTGGTGGCGTTGTGATCGTATTTGGTTCAATTGAAGCTTGGACGTGGGTTGTTATTTTGGGTCGGGGTTTAGAAAGCAAAGGAGGCTTGGTTTTGATCGTGGTGGTTTATCTCTTGTTTCCTTGTCACGCATTATCGCTACTAGGTAACGTATCATCATCTCACGTCTCTCCCTTTTTGTTTCTTGATTTTAACGTGGCTATGGAGTCATTATTAAGGCTTGTTATACGAAAATGAAACACATAAAATGATGAATATGTTTGTCACATGAAATGATAAATGGATTACATAAAATCATGATTCTAAACCTATATGATTTGAATGATATGTGGCATGTAAATATGAATACAAATCTGATTTTGGGTCTCTCATTATGTCGACATATATGAATTATATTAAAGGGTTAAATGAGCTTGTGAAACTATAACGTATATTATGTGATAAATGGAATCAATAACGAATGATTTACGAGGTTGTTTTGATTATTATATGGGGCGTACATAATATGATTTGGTGAAGGATGTATCGACCCAAATGGGGTGTTGGTTAATATGTTGTGTAATCTATGATAATCGAGTTTACATGTGTTAAAACTTATACGTTAATCATAATCGAAAAACTAGGTTTTGTATTTGATGATTTAATAAAGATAAGGGATTATTTTGTAAATTATGAAACTTGATGGATTAACTTGTTAATATGTTAACTAAATGGATTAAATGAGTAAAAGGAGTAAACTTGCTATATTTACACTTTTAACCCTAAACTTTGCAGTATTGACATTTTAAACCCTAAACTTTTATAACTTGTCATAAATGATCCTTAAATTATAATAACACTCATTTTCACTATTTAACTTAAGATAAGTAACTAAACCTGCTAATTATGGAAACCTACTATTTCTGGAAAGTTACTAAAAATAGAAAGTACTTAAAATGGAAAGATTACTAAAAGTGGAAACCTGCTAAAAATAGAAAGCCGTCTTAAACTAGTGATCTGATTCTTATAGAACATTATTTAATTCTTAGGTTCCGGACGGCGGCATTGATTCATCGTGTGACTTACGTTTCTATTTTCTTGCTTCGATTGAGGTACAGATATTTTGACCTTACCTCTTAAGGTTTCTCATGATTCGTATATATCTTTCGATACTAGCTTGAACTGTTATGCTTTACTCTAAGCCTCCTTATTAGGCTTCCCTATAACTTTGCTATGCTTCCTTTAATTGAATCTCCTATGTGAGCGCTTTGATATGAACTTTGATATGAACTCGATATGAACTCGATATGAACTCGATATGAAACTTTGATATGAAACTTTGATATGAAACTATGATATGAAACTTTGATATGAACTTTGATATGAACCCTTATGATATGAATATGCTTTGACCCTTCACCGATACCGAGCCAAATATGTTTCCTAGTCGAAGGTAACGACCGTGTCATTGATTCACCAATGGCATGACTTTAGTGTGGTTGAGTGATGTTCCACACCGTCCCCATTATGATATGATTATGAGCTCACTATATGTATATGATTTGGCCATTTTGTTCCGGGGCATGGATGCATCCTAGATATGATATGTTTTGAGGGATTTGATCTGTTTGGAGATATATATGGTGAATGATGTCGGGTGCAATTCGCGTCTTCACAATTCCGGGAGCTAGCTACTCCATTTGTTACTGAGGTCTCCCTCCTATGATATATATATGGTATTCAGAGGTCACCAAATACAATGGTTACTTATGATATGATATGATATGATATGATATGATATGTTCCGGGCCCGTGGTAGATTTTTGACAACCCTTACACCTTTGATATGCTATATTGTACCTTTTGTATTCCCAACGCACTATATGCTACGTTAATTGTTCATTACTCAGTACCTTTATATGACTCACTCTACTACCAAGATATATATATTCCATTGCTTGATCTGTCACACTCTCATTCCGCTAATTGGACTATCGTTCCATTTACGTACCGGGTTATTATATGTTAATTGGATTTGATTATGATATTCATGTTTTATGCGACTACTGATTACCCTGCTATGATGTGATTAATATGTGGTTATCTGAGTTACTGCTTTCATCGATGATATGTGATATCACTGTTATGTGACTCTCTGAATTGTCTGGTGACCATACTAAGGTGTAATCGATAGTTTTATCAGTTTATTTTGTGTACTTTGTTCGGTATCTCGTGGACTATGATTATTCCGTGGTATTCTCATCTGTTTATTGTTGACCTGTCATGTTTACATTTCTGTCTATGCTACGGTTTGATTGGGTAAATGGGTCATCTTGTGACATCTGGCTTGTTAATTTGTTTAGTTGCCCTGCTAGGTCTTTAATTCATTTAATTATATATTTTATATTGTATTCCTACTTATTATGTGTGATTGCCATGTGTTGACTGCCGTTAGTACTTCATGTTATGATACTGGTTATGTTTTCAACTAAGGGTTCTGACCTGTGTGAATTGCTATGCTCACTTATTAATTAATTGCTTCCGCTTTCCTGTAGATATCTGTTTGGCTTGTATGCCTTTTGATTTCCTGAATTGATTGTATGATATATATGTTGTGTGGATGCTCTCATATGCTTGCTTATGTTTTAGTTCTTGTATGTCTGGTTTGTATGTGCTTGTTTATATGTCGTCGATGCTTTGCTTTGTTTCGTTCTCCTTGTTATCTATTCGTATTGGATATCAGATAATTGTAGTCTGCAGGATCCTCATTGACTCATTGTCCTTATTTCGCTGCAACTTTGTTATCCGTTTCCTTTCTTTCATTTTTCATTTCAGATTTTATTTAGCTTTTGTTGTGTTATATCTGTTCACTGGGCTTTTTAAGCTCGCATTTCCTGCTGGAGGTGTTAGATTTGAAGATGGGCATTTGATGGGCTGAGAGTTGGATTATCTGAGTGGACCAACCCTAGTTACCTTTCTTGTTGGACTCATTTTGGCGGGCTATTGTTTTGGAAATTTTGGTTTATTTTAGACATTTGGATTTTGTAATTTTCTTGTAAATCTTTTGTTTAAATGTCTTGGTACGTTATTCTTTAAGACTTCCGCTTGAAGAATTTTATTTGTATGTTCTGATATGACACCAGAAAGTGACACTTCTACCCTTGTCGGGTTGGGGTGTTACAATTATGGTATCTGGTATGTGCTAAAACACATACCTTGTCATTATCAAAACTGACCCAAATCAACCAAGAAAGAGCCGTTTATTGCTAATATTTGTGGTTTTCTTGAGTTTGTGCTTGTACAGGTACGGATATGTAAAAACACACAAAAGGACAAACGGACGTAAATCCGAAAGCACGAGAGATCAAGAGAGTTTGAGCTGAACCGGAAGGTCGGGATTGTGCATTTTGGAAGATTTTATTCTCTGAGGATGATCTTTGGATAATCAAGTTTGAAGAAATGTCAAGATCAGTCCCTGAACTTTGAGCTTTTGGCAGAATTGACCCTTCAAGTTTCAAAAGTTGCAAATTAGCCCTTGGTTTATTGAAGAATGACAAGAATGATCCTTGATAAATATTTTCATATTTACACCTTTGGTCCTTTGAAATTCAGAAAATACACTTTTGGTCCCTTAAATACACCTTGGGTCACTTATCTAGTCCTAAATTAAAATAAATAAATAAACCCACGGCCCAATATTTAAAACCCGGCCAAGTCCAAAGCTTAGCCAAACCAATACCAGTGCCTCCATTATCCCAACCTGTATACTCCTTACCCAGGTCAATCTCACCTAAGATCCGTCAAACCACTTGAAATAATATTAACAAATCAACCTCGCCTTTATTTTTACCCCAAACCGGGAATCCTATGAACCCTAGAAATTACCTCGTCAATTGGACAAAATTACCACAATAAGGGTAATATTGTACTGCTCGACACCACTCCCATTAATATGGGCAGCTGTGTCAACCATCCGTGGTGCTCAAGTCCACTCTATGCTCTCCGTTATCGCTACGGTGTTTTGATCCTAAGGTGGAAATGGAGTGATGCTTGGGATTTGATCTAAAGGTCAGTAAAATGACTTAAGAAGCACAAATGACAATTTCTAGATCCTTCCAAGAGCCTCAAGAGACCTCAAGCTGGTATATATATTCCTCCTCATTTCACTTGTAATCTCATGTAGAATATTGAGTAGAATTAGTAGCTTTTAATTTCTTTCTAAATTTCATTCAGATTTTCATTTTTCAGATTTCATTGTACTCACAAGTTTATTAATATAAGTAAATTCAGCCATTTCCAATTAATCTCAATCACCTACACATTAATTTCAGTAGCTTATTAGTGTGCTTACTATATTAGCTTATATAAATTTAGTTTCAATTATTTACTCTATCAAATAAAAAATCACAAAAAATAAGAAAAATTATTAAAAAAATAAAAAATGTCTTGAATTGTATTTCAAGAGCAAATCAGTTTAGTATAAGCTTTTTAAGCTCATCATTAGCTTAAAATTATTTATCAAGGTCTCTACTCAAGTTCTACTCTCAAAATAGTTTTCAATCAAATTAATAATGGTAACGCTTTTGGTTCAATTGCTGATTTGATCAATGGAAATGGAAATGGATACACATATGGAGCTTGGATTGGGTTTAATGTATTGTTTTGGGGCTGATATTTTAGGATAGTGGTTACTTTGGTCTTATCAAGCATTGTGGCTAGGACTTCTTGTAAGTGATAGCTTATTTCAATTCTGCTCAAATTGCAATTATCATTAGTTTATATTTTAGTTGTAAATCTCGCATGAGAAATAAAATTACCGTTGGATATGTTTTTAATGATAATCATGATTAGGTTAGAACTTTCTTTGTAGATTGCATAATTGAGTTATATAAACCAATGCTTGGACCTTCAAGTTAATACCGCGGCTAGAGGGTAGTACATTGGAATGGTTTTGTTGCTTTAGGCTTGCTTAGGTTTATTGCATTCATAATCGGTTTCTATTTTGCATCTATTTTCATTCTAAGTCAAAATCTATGTCAATCGATCATGAAGTCACATCTGCTTGAATTAAAGAAATCTAGTATATAGGTGTAGTACTAGTTAAGTTAGCTTGCATTGGCTTCATTTCACTATATAACATCAAAATCAGTTCATCACTTTGAATCAAATCTCACTAAAGTCAAACTTTAAAATCATTTCAAAAGTCAAAATAATGTCAAAGTCAGCTTTTCTTCAAATTCATACTTTGCACAAGGATCTATATAGCTTATTAGAAGCTCAAAATTGGTTTAGTCATAGTTTGCTTGGTGGTCTTGAGGACTGCATAATTGGTTTTTCCTTTTGAGCTATAACAGCTGGTAACAAAATTTCAAAACATGGGTCCAATTTTGATAGAGTTAATCATTTAGCTTAATACTTGGTAGATCAACATTAGAGGTTAGAGTATCGGATTTAGTTGGAATTAGCTTATTTTAGTATTAATTTTAAATTTCGCCATCGCTTGGTAGCTTAATTCACTTATTAGCTTATTTTAATTAGCTTATTTCATATCAGTTTTACATCATCGACTTTTATTCTTATACATAAGCTTTAGTTTTTATAATTTTCTTAGATTTAGAATAATATTTTAGATTTTAACTGAATTTTTTATTAATTTTCATCACTGTTTTTATTATTTTCATTATTTAAATCAGTTTTTAGTCACTTTTAAATAGCTTTTATTGTAAATAATTAAGAAAAAGATCCAAAAATAATTTTTCAATTTTTCCAGTTTAAGAAAAATATAGAAAGCATAAAAATATTTTTCCTTATTTTTCCCTTTATTTTATAATTTAAATTAGATTTAAATAGTTTTAAATTAGTAGAAAATAGAAAAATAAAGAAAAATAAAAAAATTAGTTTTGAAAATTCTCTTATGGTATTTTAGATTTTATAAAAATAGTTTCATATTTTCCCTTTGATTTTCATAATTTTAGTATTTTAATTAGATTTAAAAGTTAAAAATTAGTTTTAATTTTAATAAAATCCAGAAAAATCAAAAAAAATAGTTTCAATTCATAATTAGTTTTCACATTGCATATCTAGAGTAAAAGTAATTTTAGGCATTTTAGACATAATTTAGACGTGAGTTTCTGTGATTTAATTACGCTTTTATTAATTACGCTTTTAGTTAATTCAAGACTTAGGATTTAAAAATAGATTCCCTAATTACTTTCCCTATTCCCGAAGAGTTTAAGAAATCAAATTCAAACAAATCAAAACATCGAAAGCATTAAATTCCAAACCAAAACGCATGGCTATAACACGCCTTCGGGAAACGATTCTCGGTTGGAATAATCCGGTATCAACGATCACACATGGGATTTGGTTTATTATTCTTTTTCCTAAAAGAATTTGAATCTATCTTCAGTGATTATTTTTTGATATCGAGAGGTTTTATCCGCATAATACATACTCTTAAGCCTTCATTATCGCGAAATCTGTCCAACTGCTTTAAGTTTCTACTTGTTATCATTCACAAGCTAGTTTTGTGCGAGATAACTTGATTCCGTTGATTCACCGGAATCAAATTCTTGGCCGGCCAGAGGTTGTCACCACAATATCGCTTTGAGGTTTGACGATTAGACTCGAGATCCTTTCATTCGCGGAAGATTTTTAAAAAAAAAAGTAAAATATTTTCTTTTGTATATATATATATATCATATTAAAAATACAAAAAGATTTTGCTAATAAATAGAAGACACCATTATAAACATTCTCAACGGAGGTGTTATCATTAATAAGTTCCGGAACTAAAGATCAAAAACTCGTTTTGTGTCGCTTTCATGGATCGATTTATTTCTATTTGATAAACAACCTGCGTGGTATAAGGACGGCCCTAGGAACATTAAATTCATGGCTGTAAAGAAGCGAGAGCGAATAGTCAAAGGCCGACCTGCCCGCTGGCCAGGCGTTTTGTTCCGAAGTGATTTATTCATTGGGATTATTGGTTGTTAATGAGGTTTTCAATACCGTATCATTTTAATTGCCTTGGTTTTGGCGGCATGCGACTCGACTCGATCTAGACGACTTCTGGCTAATCAACGCACCGGAAGCATTAATATGGCTCCAACGACCACCTGAAAACCCTCCCCGGTCCTAATCCTCCGATAATCAAAATTCCGATCTCAATCGATGGAGGAGTTATTCAACCTACAATGTAAGCGGGAGGGAGAGGATCATTGCACCTGAACTAATTTTCAAGCAACCATTTTAGCTTGAACACCATATGATGAACAAGTAAAAATCGCTTGTCTGGAATTTCATGGTTTATTCTGATGACGATGCAACAAACATCTTGATAAATTTTTGACCGCCACTTCCGTAGTATGAAATAATGGGGTCTCCGATGACGCTCTTTCGCCCTATATCTTTCCCATACCCCTTGGGACTCATCATGCCACGTTTGGTTTGATCGACTCCAAGAATTTATCTTCATTCTTCTCGAAATGGTTTCAAGTTTCTCGCGTACTTTCTTCAACCGCCGATGGTGACGTAAATTGGAGAAACGATACGTAATTTCGCAATATCCCGAATAATCTTTGTTTGAAGCTTCAAATCCATATAAGCTTGCATTGATCGATGTCCGAATCATAACATGTTGCTTGTCACCAAATTGATACGCTTTTATAATGGTTTAACGTTGGAGACACCGGAAACGATTAATGCCGGTGGAACTTTCTACAGAAAGACGCCCGAGGAATGTGTTACGATCTATTGAGAACATGACCGCCATTACAACTAATATTAGATTCTACCGCAAAGGTGCATCATCATCTCGATCAACACGCTTCTAAATAGCCATGAACAACAAAAGATCGACTTATATCTTACTTGATTACTCGCATGAATAACGTAATCCAACCAACAAGTGAAAGCGGTACACCAATTTGTGAGATTTGTGGAGGTCCACATTCTTATTCGTGAGCGCCTGTACCGGCCGGTGGCTACTGGCGAGTGTCTAAATACCTCGAAGCATTTTATACCATTTCAGACCGGCACATCTGAAAACACCTGCAATATCAAAATGATGAAAAAATACAAATAAGTGTTTTATGTTTAAAATGCAAAAATACCGGAAACGTGATGAAAAACGCATCGTTAATAATTGCCGTATCCTGCTCAAAGTTGTCAAAACGAAGTCCTGAAACCAAAACTTGTAAAAAATATCATTAAAGCTTTCTGATTCACAAGCACCAAAATAATCCTTAAGTTAAAATCTCAAATACAACTTTATCCTCCTCAACTTTGCAAAGTACAATGGTCCCTTCGGGTGTTTTAAATGGAAATTTTATCAACTACCCTTTATACTATTCTTATTTGACATGATTGGTCCTTTTGTGATTACTTTGGGATATTTCATGTGCTCTTCTCTCACTAAGAGTACAATTGTCCTTGGGTTTGATTTACAAACTGATTCACCAAATCAAAACATAAACCAAATCCAAATCCAATCCAATACTAAACCTAGCCATGTCCCCAGTCTAAACGGAATCAAAAATTTCAATTCTACCCCTTTTGCATTAATAAAATGCATCCAAGCTCTGCTTCTTCTTCTTCCTAAACCTCCCACTCCACCTCAACACCACCTCACCCTCTCCAGCCTCACCCCACTTTTACCTACTCTACCCACTCCTTCACTCACCCTGTACCAATAAATGCTGCCATTCCCACTCCATTTTCACCTCAATTACCTAGTACTCATGTTATTTGGGAGCAAAACCACCAACTTGGTCCAAAAATATCACAAAATTCTGTCCTTTTACACTCCAAGAATCCTTAATTGCTCGAACTAATTACATGGGAGAGATTGAAGTATTTTTGATTTGAATGGGTTTAGACTTACGAGATTCAAGTGGTTCAAGAAAGGCGGAAAGTCTCAAAAGCTGCAAAGATCTCCCGAAGAGTCATATAAAGAGGAAAGAAGTATTGAAGAGAGTAGTTAAAAGTAGCGTAGTTTTGTTTAAAATGTTGTTTTAATATTCTGTTTTCCGATGATTGTTCAAGTTTTTAAATACTTTGTAATAAATGCGTATAAACTAAGAATCTATTTTCACTTTAATCTCGGCTTTGTATGCCATTTCAAGATTAATATGCAATTTTTCAATTCAATTTCAAACAGCCTTTGTTGGCTATTCTGAAGCACTTGGTGATTGAATATTATGGGTTATAAGTTTATGCTATGTGTTATCCCTCGGGCTTTCTGAACTTTGAGCAACGAATACATGTTTATGTATTAATTTTTAAAATTTTATAGATTTCTCTCTAAAATAAGTGTTTAATCCTTGGCCTTCAGCTTTAACTCTGTTTCATCTTAGTTAAAATAGTTAAGTTAATGTTACTTGGTTTAAAATTATTTTGAAAGTACTGGCTTCAAACAGCTATTATTAAGAGGTTGGATTTAATGTTAAATTATATTCAAAGCTCTAGTTGATGTTTTGTTGTTGTTTCATACCATAGTTTGGTTTATAGTCACTAAGCAATGTGGTCCCTATTAAAGTCAAAAAATGATGTTTTAACCATTGGCTTAGATGACCCAGAAACTCACCGGTGAAATTCACTTGGCTTTTATAATTGTTTTTCCTAGCTTAAAACTAACTTGATTACAAATTATAGCTGGAATATAATAAGTCAGTATAATAGATTATAAATTCATGTTTCAAACTAGGTTAGTAATTTTAATGTTTCTCAAAATTTCCATTAGTCGCTTTAAATAAAATGAATAATTTTATATAGGATTAGATTAGACGGAAATATGCCCTTTAAGATATTAATATTTAGGCTTCGTTAAACAAAATTAGAAAAAAATGCCATTCCTCTTCTTAGCTTTTATAAGTTGTTAGGATTTCTGCCTTTTTATTTTTAGTCTCTAAAACTGTCTCAAAATATTACCTTAGTTTTATGAAAGCCATATGGAGTTCATTCGAAGTTTTAGTTTTTATGTAATTGTTTTTGAGAATGCCAACCCTAGTTAACTGATGCAGTCATTAAGTTTGAAATTTCTTAATTGCATGTTTTATTTATGTTTCAAACGAATAGCTTTTTTGGTTTTATCCATTTTAATTAAATAATACTTGAATTATCAGCAGCTCTGTTTTCAGCTTTTTCAAAAGCTTGTACTAAGTTTATTAAGTAAGCTTAAGTTAGTATTTTAGATTTTGAGATAGTTTTGAAGAATCCTTTGATAGTTGCATGTCTTTTTCTAAATTTCTCTCCAAGCTTGACAATAGCACAAATTAGTCTTCCTTCAAAGTTGTCCTGTTTATTATTCCACACCTGAAGTTTGCCTTATTTGGTTCATTGCCAGTTTTGTCCAAGAAGCTATTTTAAGTCTTAATGTTCTTTCTGGCTGCAACATTAGTATGACTTCTAAAGTGTTGAAATCTTTATTTCCACTCCTTTTTCTCAATCTGTTTAGTTTTATTGAGCCACCTGTTATCCTTGTGCTTATTTCCAAAATTAGCTAATTACATTTATAGTTCAAATCCTGTTTATTTGTAGTTTTTATAATAAAGTCTTAGTTAATAACTGGTTTATTTTAAATGTGCTTTTAAATAAGTTTCAAAGGAAATCAAGAAAAAAATGGAGCTGGTGCAAGGAGGCAGGTCGGAACCCAGACTCTCCTATATGGAGAGCGGTGGCACTGGGATACCACTTAATTCTCATCATAGCTGTACTATTAATCTCTTGAACCCCCTGTTCCTCATTTAGTTTATATAATGGAACATTTGCTTATTTCTAGCTTATTCAAAAGTAGTTTTTCCAAGTTGGTATTTTTTAAGTCCAAAGATTGATATTATGGTTTTTACAAAAGTTTCGATTTTTCCAATAAGTTTTAGTATTTTAAACATTTAATTAGTGTTTTTAATAATTAATTCATGAATAAAATATAAAAGCCCAAAATATAAATCTTTTTTCTTGCACTTTCTTTGTCTATATAGTGAATAAAATTAGTTTTATAATTTCAGTAGGCTTTCTTTTATTTCCCAATTAATTTGACGCTTTTGTTTACATACCTGGGCTTCATATTTTACACTCTCTAACGCTTCTGCTTAATTTTAGGTTACGCTTTAAGTTTATTTAGGTTTCACGCTTTTAATAGTTTATTATTTTGTTATTTTGTTTTGTAAATAAACGTCTTTATCGACTCTGGCAAAAATAGTGATAGCGTTTTATTTAATATATTTTAACTTTTTCATTTCTTTTTAATTTGTGATTTAAGTCGGCTGTAATTTGTGAATTTTCAGGGTAATTATCTCATTAAAACCTTCCTCGATCATTTCATATCCTTAGTGATCATTCTATCATCTCGAAGTAAGTTAGTCATACCAATTCATCATCCGGTGGACGAACGCACTAAAGAGAATCTACCATATTCTCTCGACTTAAATTGCATTGGTGCTTAACCGTTGAAGTTTCTTTACGGTCATTCACAGTGAGAGACTTGACGTTTTGAAATCATCAATTTTATGTATGGCCGGGAGGTCGTGTTGTTTTAAGCATTTCAGATCCATTCTTAACATATACCACCTTTTGTAAACAATTTTCAAAATCAAAGTTCATTAACACTTTTCCTTAAAGTGTTAAATAACTCCAAAATATTTTCATTCTTTGTTTTTATAACATGTTTTTCAAAAATACCAAAATATTCCTCTTTTTACCCTTCTACCTTTTTTGATTCTTCATTTCTTACCCTCTCATGGAACCTTTGATTTTTCTGAAGTGTCTTATCCTCACCCCTCTGGTTGTCAATGGTGGGCGGTCCTAATGGTGGCAATGTCTCCAGCTTGTAAAGGATGTGGTGAATCAGGAAACGGTCTGTCTGGAGCAACCCAAGATCCCTATTCCTACCATACTAATAACTGATTTATTCCATCAGGCTACCACACCGGAGACTCCAGCTTATATCGTTATGAGTACTCGGATGGTTCACACCTACCAGCCTATCATCAATGGAAACACGCCATTCATGAGCAAGTTCCCTCGATAATACTCATTATGACCAAAGATTGATACATTCCACAGCCACATCATTTTATCACAGAGTATTGTAGAGGTCCTCACTCTAGCTCACATCATTAAACAGTGGAAATCCACCTTTAAAATACTAATGCACTATTAGTTTTCAAGACCAAATCCTCCACAACAATTAAATGATTCAAAGCAACTCTCACATGAAACTAATGCACTTTCTACCTACATATCTTGAGAGTTATTAAAAAGAATCTAAGTGAGAGTCAGCTATGTCACAAGGAGAAATCCATGGGAAGAATTGTTAGGAGTGGAACGGTCGCTAAATTAGGATTCCTGTGGATTGCCATCAAAAACACTTTTAGTGAATCAATTAGACTACAAAAGTATTCAAATTCTAGGTCTCAATTCCATTTTCATTCCCCTCGATGACGCATGACGATGAAGATACCTCTTTGATATTTTGCCACTTATTCATCAAATTCATCGCTTCGAGATCTCCAGACCAGGAAATGCAGAGAAAAAGAATACGGACCAATCAATTAAAGGAAATTAATGGAATCCTTGTAGAATCTTATAATCGCTAGTCCTTCTCAAATCCTTTCATGTCAAGTTATCACACCTTTAGTGTTCACACCACTAACATTGGAAGCAACTTCGACATAGTTCTTGGCGAATTCTAATAATTAAAGTTCTAGTGTTGTGTTTATCTTGTCCCAAATTCAAGAGTCATGGGAATTCTAGCATTTGTAGTGATATCCCTACCCTCTTGTCTTCCAAATGATCATATAGATGTTCCTTCTATCATTTTATAATTACCTTTATCTTGTGAGACATAAGTTATAATTATCTTTCTCGAAGTTTTTGTCAGCCTTAGGAGAAGAGAATGAGGAAGAAATAATCCAAGACTAAGCTCTTCTTGCCTTACTATTGAATTTTGTTAATCTTTTCCTTGTTTTGTAGAATCGGTTTTTTTAACAAGTTCTTATTCTTCATATCCTATCCCCTTTTAGATATTGAACTTTTGTTCAATGATTCTCTATTCCCCAATTGCAACGCTCCATTTTGGATCATACGGGAGAGAAGATTAGTGGTATTACCACTTCTCATTCCTCCATTTCATAATTCTCCTGTTTTAATGATTTCATTCACTTTTGAGGAGTGTAATCAAAGGAATCACCAACTAATCCTTAGTTTTATGAATCTCATTCTCCTTGAGGAGTTCTCTCTGTAACTCTCACTCATACATGTCTTCAATCGAGATAGATATCTATCTTCTACTTTGGATCTAGACACACCCGGGAGGTTTCTAGACTAATGAGTTTAAAAAGATTAAATTACACTATTATGAATTCTCCTTCCGAGCGATTGATATAATCATGATCTTTATCATGACTTCACCTATCCTGCTTTAACACTCGAATGAAGATATTATCTTTGACCCCAGATTACTTATCATTTTCTATGAGTCAAGTTCTATGTATATTCATCTGTGGAACTTTTCACTGCATTATAATGCTTTATACAAACATCTTAATGAAAGTCCATGGAGCATTGTTTCCACTTACTTCCTTCTTAAATTAAATTAATTCACGAAATAAGCTATCTGTAATCAAAACAAAAGAGAAGCTAAACATGGTTTTCACCTCGTTTTAATTAATTTAGTGAGATTTTCCCTACATGTTGTTTATGTCTTAAAAAATTGTTACTATTAAATAAAATAAAAATACTGTTAATAATAATAATAATAATTGTTGAAGTTTCCACACTTTGAATATTGAGTGGACACATTCATTTCTAAGTAGAAATTCCGGCTAATTTGGATTGTTAAATGTACTCCTTTAGTCCCTTTTCAAATTGGCCAAATTTTAAAATTTTTATTTAGTGGGAAGTATCTATGTACTTAAACACAACAAATGGTAATTCACCCGCGTCTAATCGCGCATATATGGATTAATAATCCCAGAGCAAACGGCTCTTGGCAAAGATATTATCTCAAACTGGCTGGATTCTGGTAATTCGCTTCCAAAATTGTATGGTATTCACCACCATATCCTTAAAAGTGAAGAGTCGTATAGCCCGCTAAGCCGTTATGGCTCAGGTAAAGGCAGCTGGAATCCATAATGGGTAATCACTCACCAAAGGATATTTTATCTAAGAGTTATTAAACTACAAACGGCTCGTAAAGACAAATCAAATCCGAGGAAAGCTTAAGATTTGGCTCAAAATCATTCGGTTATCATTGTACCAAGGTTCTTACTGAACCCAAACATCATTACCTGTATAATGGCTTTTGCTAAAGAGGATAAAATCCATTAACTTTTTCATAAATCAGTCATTAGGGACCAGCAATATCTTAGCGCCTGATGAGTGTCTAAATACTCATCATTTTTATACTATCTAGATCGCAAAACATCTGAAAATACTCAGAAATGTATCAAAATGATGAAAATATCACAAATAAGTGTTTTATGTGTTTTAAATGCAAAATACCAAAATCGATGAAAACGCGATCAAGTTTGCATAATTGGCGCTTTTAGTCCCCAAGTTTCAAAGTTGTCAAAACTAGTCCCTGGTTAATCAAAACTTGTAAAAATATCATTAAAGGTCCTTGGGATTCACAAGTTGTTCAAAATAATCCTTTGAAGTTAAAAATCTCAAAATTACAACTTTGGTCCCTCAACTTTGCAAAAGTGTCAAAATTAGTCCCTGGGTGTTTTAAAATGGAAATTTATCAAACTACACCCTTATACTATTCTTATTTGACATGATTGGTCCTTGTGATTACTTTGGATATTTTACAGGTTTGGCCCCTCAATTTTCAGGAAAGTATAAATTGGTCCTTGGGTTTGATTTTACAACCGGATCTACCAAATCCAAAACATAAAACCAAATCCAAATCCAATCCAATACTAAACCCAGTTACAACCCCAGGCCCAACAACCAGCCCACCCTACCCTTTGTACTAATAAAACAGACCCAAGCCTTCCCCGTGTTTTCTAATCTTCCACCTCCCCACTCCACCGTAAACACCACCTCACCCTCTCCAGCTCACCCCTACTTTACTACCTACTCTACCCACTCCTTTCACCCCCTCTGTCAGCCTAAGCCCCCCACAATAAATGCCATTCCCACCCATTTTCACCTCAATACCACTAGTACCCACAAAGATTGAGCAAAACCACCCAACTTGGTCCAAAATATCACAAAACTTGTTCCTTACACTTCCTAACACTCCCAAGAATCCTTAATTGCTCTGGAACCGCCTCAATTACACGCGGAGAGATTTGGCCATTTTTTGATTTGAATGGTTGAGATCACTTACAGAGATTCAAGGGTTCAAGTGAGGTGGGAAAGTCTCAAAAAGCTGCAAAGACTTCAAAGAGTCATTATAAAGAGGGAAAGAAGGCATATTGAAGAGGGTAGTTAAAAAAAGTAGTGTAGTTTTAGTTTAAAAATGTTGTTTTTAATATTCTAAGCTTTCCAAGGATTGTTCAAGTTTTTAAATACTTTGTAATAAATTTTTAGTGTACTAAGAATCTATTTTCAGTTTTAATCTCAGTTTTAAGTGCCATTTCAAGATTATGCAATTTTTCAATTCGAATTCTCAAATCATTTGAAGGTTATCTGAAGCAATTTGGTGATTGGATATTATTGGGTTATAAGCTTTATGGAAAGCTATTAGTGTTGTCCTCTTTAGTTTCAACTTTGAGCAACAATACAATATGTAAGCAATTTTCTTAAAATTTACATTTCTCAAAATAAGTGTTTAATCCTTGCCATTTTCAGCTTAATCCTGTTTCATTCTAGTTAAAATAAGTTAGTTAATAAGTTACTTGGTTTAAAAATTGGTTTTAGTACATTAAGCTTCGAAACAGTTATATTAAGTAGTGTTTGGATTTAATGTTAAATTGTTATTCAAGCTCTTAGTTGAAGTTGTTTGTTGTTGTTTCATACCATATTAGTTTAATATAGGTCAGTCAAGCAATGAAATGCAGTCCTCATTAGTTAAAAAGTCAAAATGATGTTTAATCTCATTATTAGAGTTAACTGTTAGAAACTCCACTGTGAAATTCATCATATTGGCTTATAATTTGTTACTCTAGCTTAAAACCAACTTATTACAGCTTATAATAACATAATAAGTCAGTATAATAGATTATAAATTCATAAAAGTCAAACTAGTTAGTAATTTTAAAAGTCAAAATTTCCATTAAGTCGTTTTTGAATAAAATGAATAATTTTATATAGGATTAGATATTAGGATTTAGCTTATGCCCTTTTGGGATATTAATATTTAGCTGTTAAACAAAATTAGAAAAATACAAGTTTACCTCTTCTTAGCTTATAAGTTGCTTATTTCTCAGCTTATTTTTAGTCCTTTTCTCCAAAACCGTCTCTGCACACGCTAGCTACCTAGTTTCACAAGCTCATATAAAGCTCATCACAGAGCTTAAGCTTATGTACTTAAGCTTTTTAGAATGCCAACCTAGCTAACTTACAGTCACAAGCTTGAAATTCTAATTTGCAGCTTATTTGATAAGCCTGCAATAAGCTTTTTGGTTTGTCCATTTTAACAAATACTTAGTTCATCGCTGGTTTTACAGCTTTTCAAAAGCTTCTACCAAGCTTATTAGTGTAAGCTAAGCTTAGTATTTTAGATTTTTAGATAGCTCAGCTAGTTAACTTGATAGTTGCATAGTTCTTTTTCAGTTCCAAGCTTATTACAATAGCACAAATTAGCCTTCAAAGTTGTCCCATAACCTGTTTGGTTATTCAAGCACTGAGTTGCTTATTTGGTTCATGTTGCTTATTCAGTGCTTATTTTTAAGTCTTAATGCTCTTTTCAGTTGCAACATTAGCTTAATTTCAGTGTTTAACTTATTTCCAATTTCCTTTTTCTCAATTCGTTAGCTTATTAAGCCACCTTGCTTATCCTTGTGCTTATTTCCAAAATTAAGCCACTGTTAAGATTATAAGCTCAAATCTGAGCTTATTTGTAGTTTTTATAATAAGTCTTAGTTACATAATTTGCTTATTTAAATGTGCTTAACAAGTTTCAAAAAAAGAAAATCAAGAAAAAAAATGGTTGTGCAAAAAGGGAGAGGCAGGGGTCGAACCTGAGACCTCTCCCTTATAAGGGTGATAGTGGTGTACCTGGATACCATGCGCCCTTGGGACTTTTCTTGTCATAGTTTGCATTATTAATCTCTTAACCCCTCTTGTCTCATTTAGCTTATACGAACATTTAAGCTTATTTCTAGCTTATTCAAAGTAGCTTTTTCCAGTTTTGTATTTTTTTTAAGTCTGTATTAGTATTAAGTATTTTTACAAAAAGTTTCAGATTTTTCCAATAAGTTTTAGTATTTTTAAACATTTAATTAGTGTTTTTTAATAATTAATTCATAATAAAAAATATAAAAGTCTAAAAAATATAAATCTTTTTTCTAAAATTTTCTTTTGTCATATAGTGCGTAATAAAATTAGTTTTACATTCGTAGGCCTTTTATTTCAATAATTTTACGTTTTTGCTTGCGCTCCAACGTTATTTTTACACGTAACGCTCGTTTTCATTTTAGGTTACGTTTTAAGTTTATTCAGGTTTACGTTTTAATAGTTTATTTAAGTTATTTTGTTTTATAAAATAAACGTTCATCGATCTGTAAAAATAGTGATAGCGTTTATTTAATATATTTTAACTTTTTCATTTCTTTTAATTTGCATTTAAGTCGCTGTAATTTGTAAATCTTTTCTTTAGGTAATTATCCAGCAAAAACCTTCCTGATCACTATCCTTAGTGATCATTCTATCATCTGAGTGTTTAATACACTAATTCATCCTCCGTGGGACTTAACGACCCAGGAATTCACTATATTCCTCTGATCTTAAATTGCATTGGTGCTTAAACTGTTTTGAGTTTCTTACGGTTGGTCATTCACAAGTGGCTAGCTTGCGTGAGATGACATGACGGTTTTGCACCGATCAGCTACGCACATGAGAATGTTTATGCTGCTACAGGAAACTACAATCAACCGCAAGGAGATCGAAATCTTCTTAGCTACCCTTCAAACAATTATCTCGGACCTCCCGGTTTCAACCAAGAACAAAACCATAATCAAAACCGTTTCAATGGTAACAACAATCAGAACCGAGGAGCTAATGCTAATCATGGTAATCAACACTACCAAGCTCCTCCACCTCAAGTTTACCAACAACCACCCCCTCCTCAACAATCTTATCAAGCACCTCCTCAAGTCAGCCGAACAACGCATTTTCTAGCTTACATGAAGAACTCCGATTACACCATTAAAAGTTTGCAAAATCAAATTAACGGTATGAGGACGGACTTCAAAAAGGAGATGGAAGCTACAAGCAACAAACAGATGACTGAAATAAGGAATATGATGGCTAGTTTCTTTCAAGCCAATCACCGCCTACATCTTATTCTCAACCCTCGGTTCCGGTTCTTCCCAAGTAACACAATTCCAAACCCGAAGGGAGAAATGAAATCCGTTTCCATTCGAGATGATGGGCCCTCGATGACTACTTCCTCTCCGGTGAGGAGTGTAGCACGAGAAACCGAGGTGACAAAGGACCCGATAATTCCTCTTGATAATGGAAAAGCCAAATACGTCCAACCTCTGGTTGCCCAAGTTCCTTCTATCTCTGTCATAATGCCGAGTTCTAACCTTACATCGTGCAAATCTGTTCAATCACGATTCGACAAAATGAAAGTTGTTTCCGAACCAAGTTCAAACTACGAACTGATATGATCAAAGTCAAAAAAAATTTATGAAGAGAAATTGGAACAAATTTCAAAGATTTCACTTGAGCCTACATCGTCTAATTCTTCCTCGAACCAAGCTCCCGAGAAGCTTGGTGATCCCGGGAAATTTCTCCTTCCTTGCTCCTTAAATGATATTAAGGAATGTAATGCCCTAACCGATTCAGTTGCAAGCATAAGTCTCATGCCTCTTGCGATATATCATGAGCTTGGATTGAAGACTCTTATACCGACTCGTATGACTATCGAATTAGCTAATCGAACAATTGCTCACACGGTTGGTGTAGTCAACGATGTTATGGTACGAGTGGATAAATTCCATTTTCCCGTGGATTTCGCCATAGTTGATATAGAGGTCGACGCCCGAGTTCCTCTCACTTTAGGAAGACCATTCTTGAGAACCGCGAAAGTCATTGTGGATCATTACCAAGGAACGTTAACGATAAGAAAAGGAAATGAAAAAATAGTGTTTTATGCGAAAAACGCAAAACCTCCACCCGACGATCATTCGATTCATAGCATCGGTGTGATTGATTTTTCTCAAGAAAGTGGTGATTCCATTTTACCATCTGATCCAAATGATGTGAAGAAAGTTGAACCTAAAACGTCTCGAATTGATCTTTCAAGGTTTACGATCAAGAGTATGTCGACAATACAAGCTGAACGGAAAAAAAACAAGAAATGGAGTCTACAACGGTAGTGGTGGAAACTGCTAGCTCTGAGAGCACACCACTTGTCCCACCTCCGATTTCTAAGAAAATCAACCTTCCTTTGAGTGGCAATCCCACTCCTTCTTCTGAAATCATGGAACCTTCTTTTGAGATATCTTTCAATCAAGAATCTTTCAAAACGTCATTCACGAATCCCTTGTTCAATTGATTGAATATACTCAAAATTTTTAAAATCAACTCTTTGACGAAGAAAGTGAGAAGTTCACCGATGAACTTGCTCCTACCGACTCGATTTTCTCTAAGGATGAAGAAGAATACGATGATCCGTTTTTTCCGAAAAAAGATAAGGAAGTGAAGATTTCGACAGAAGAACTTGTTGATCCTGAGGTCCAATATTATTTTTTAGCCGAGAGTGAATCCTCTCCTCGTGAGGATTTTCACATAGATGACACTTTGATCTCCTTCCTCTCCGAGGACAAGATTTTCAACCCCGGGATACGAGTTGAGGAGTTTAATGCTAAAAATATTATTCGAGATAAGGATCCTCTCTTGGATGCCTTCGTTGATGAGCCTTTGAGTAACACCTTTCTATACCATGAGCTCCCAACTTCTTTTGAGTATTCTCTTATCGATCCTTCATCCCTTCGTCCGCCCGCAAAACCACCGGATGATGGACCGATCTTTCATATGCCTTATGTGAGTTTGGGAGGAGTCATTCCTTATGTGCTTGAGCCCGAAATTTTCTTTCCCTCCCAAACCACCCAGTCTCATTCTTTCGGGAATGAGGTCACCGTTTTTGACCCTGGTATCTCTACCATTTTCTTCCCCAAGGACAAATGAATTCGGGGATCGAGTCAAGCTAGCGACTCGGTAACCAAAAACAGTAGCGCTTCGTGGGAGGCACCCCATGCTTATCCTTCTATTTTCTTTCTATTTTCTAATAAGTGACGTGAAGGGGTTAGCCTCTTCGATTTCTCGTGTTTGGTTGTTTGTGATGTTGTGTTTAGGATGTTCCCGATATGAAGACTCTCGTGCTCGTCTTTTCTCCACTCGAGTTTCATGATCGATGTTGATGGAAATCCGATATCCGAAATCTTATCGACTAACGTTTATCTTCTAGCATACTTAATAAACGGCTTTTAGATTTTCGTGATACCCTTGCTTTTAAACATTGAGGACAATGTTTCGTTCTAGTCTGGGGTAGGGTAATCTTCGATTTGATTTGACCGCACTTGCTTTATTTTTGTTGTGTTTCTCTCGTAACCCCGTTTTTCCTTAGAAAATGAAAAATTGTGCAAAATGAGCAAAATTAAAAAATTTTTTTTAAGCTTTTGTTAAGTCTTTTTGATTGAAAAGTTTGCTAGTCTCTTAGATAAGAAACTATAAAAGCTTAATCTAGCTCACAAGGCTAAGATTTTGCAAGTTTCCCTGAGTGATTTTAAATATGCATGACTTAATTTCATTAGACAAAGCATTTGCTAAGTTAATATATGTTTTGACATCTTGTTGACTTTCCTCTGTGAGAGTAGGAATAGAATTCTGACTTGACCGGCCGTGTTGAGCCCTAGCTTGTTCCCTTAACCATAGGTAATCTAAAAATTATCGGCTAAGCATCTGCGGATCTCATTATTTGGGATTTTAAATTTGCGGAGATCGAGAAATGATAGAGTTACTTATGAGTTTAGATGCTAAGCGTGGAGTAGTTGGTTCTCTTTAGAGCCCATCGAAGGTACTTATGGCTTTTTGTTCCCACAAAATTGTTTCACCCCATATCTGTCTAAATAAGTAGAGATGTTGAGTTTTTGGCGATAGTTAGTTCTTTATCTTCTTTAAAGAATATTTGTTTTAAAAAATTTGGTACACATCAAGGATCCGTAATAAATAAGCAATAAGTGATAAGTGATATGTAATAAGTAAAGTTGTGAGCTACGGTGTCGAGATCGGACCCTTGGATCTTTAGCCGGGATTGAGTGAGGTCTTAGCCTAGCCAGCCGGGATTCTCATTTCATGAAGCCTATAGTCTTGGAATTACCCCGTGAAGCTCCGTAGTTCATAGCTCATACAAGTAAAGTATAAGTGTAAAAAAAAAAAAAAAATGATGAGAAAAAAAATGAAAAAGTCAAAAGTATAAGTGAATAAAAATTCCTTGATGTGGACCTCATTTTTGGGACAATGGTTCTCGAGAGAAGGCGGATAACTAATTATCGACTTAGCTTTATATCTTTAGCTGAATAAAAGTTATCGAAACGAGAATTATGAAGAAATTCATTTCTCACAAAAATAAAAAAATTCTAGAGGCAAATAGGAAAATGGGAGCAAAAGGTAATTACACAAGTAACTTCCATGGGTAGTGTTAGCAAAAGGTAATCACACTCTCATTCCGTTAATTCAGACTATCGTTCCATTCACGTACCGGGTTATTATATGTTAATTGAATTTGATTATGATATTCATGTTTTATGCGACTACTGATTACCCTGCTATGATGTGATTAATATGTGGTTATCTGAGTTACCTGTTTTCATCTGATGATATGTGATATCACTGTTATGTGACTCTCTGAATTGTCTGGTGACCATACTAAGGTGTAATCGATAGTTTTATCAGTTTATTTTGTGTACTTTGTTCGGTATCTCGTGGACTATGATTATTCCGTGGTATTCTCATCTGCTTATTGTTGACTGCGTCATGTTTACATTTCTATCTATGCTACGGTTTGATTGGGTAAATGGGTCATCTTGTGACATCTGGCTTGTTAATTTGTTTAGTTGCCCCGCTAGGTCTTTAATTCATTAAATTATATATTTTATATTGTATTCCTACTTATTATGTGTGATCGCCATGTGTTGGACGCCGTTAGTACTTCCGTTATGATACTCGGTTATGTTTTCAACTAAGGGTTTGACTGTGTGAATTGCTATGCTCACTTATTAATTAATTGCTTTCGCTTTCCTGTAGATATCTGTTTGGCTTGTATGCCTTCTGATTTCCTGAATTGATTGTATGATATATATGTTGTGTGGATGCTACGCCTGCTATGCTTGCTTATGTTTCAGTTCTTGTATGTCCGGTTTGTATGTGCTTGTTTATATGTCGTCGATGCTTTGCTTTGTTTCGTTCTCCTTGTTATCTATTCGTATTGGATATCTCAGATAATTGTAGTCCGCAGGATCCTCATTGACTCATTGTCCTTATTTCGCTGCAACTTTGTTATCCGTTTCCTTTCTTTCATTTTGCATTTCAGATTTTATTTAGCTTTTGTTGTGTTATATCTGTTCACTGGGCTTTTTAAGCTCAAAGATTTCTTTTCCTCAGGTGTTAGATTTGAAGATGGGCATTTGATGGGCTGAGAGTTGGATTATCTGAGTGGACCAACCCTAGTTACCTTTCTTGTTGGACTCATTTTGGCGGGCTATTGTTTTGGAAATTTTGGTTTATTTTAGACATTTGGATTTTGTAATTTTCTTGTAAATCTTTTGTTTAAATGTCTTGGTACGTTATTCTTTAAGACTTCCGCTTGAAGAATTTTATTTGTATGTTCTGATATGACACCAGAAAGTGACACTTCTACCCTTGTCGGGTTGGGGTGTTACAATTATGGTATCCGTATGTGCTAAAACACATACCTTGTCATTATCAAAACTGACCCAAATCAACCAAGAAAGAGCCGTTTATTGCTAATATTTGTGGTTTTCTTGAGTTTGTGCTTGTACAGGTACGGATATGTAAAAACACACAAAAAGGAGCCAAATCAGACGTAAATCCGAGCACGAGAGATCAAGAGAGTTTGAGCTGAGCCGAAAGGTCGGGATTGTGCATTTTGGAAGATTTTATTCTCTGAGGATGATCTTTGGATAATCAAGTTTGAAGAAATGTCAAGATCAGTCCCTGAACTTTGAGCTTTTGGCAGAATTGACCCTTCAAGTTTCAAAAGTTGCAAATTAGCCCTTGGTTTATTGAAGAATGACAAGAATGATCCTTGATAAATATTTTCAGATTTACACCTTTGGTCCTTTGAAATTCGAAAATACACTTTGGTCCCTTAAATACACCTTGGGTCACTTATCTAGTCCTAGCCCAAAATAAATAAACAAACCCACGGCCCAATATTTAAAACCCGGTCCAAGTCCAAAGCTTAGCCAAACCAATACCCGTTACCCATTATCCCAACTGTATAACCCTTTTTACCCGAGTCAACTCACCCAAGATCCGGTCAAACCACTTGAAATAATATTAACAAATCAACCCCGCCTTTATTTTACCCCAAAACTGGGAATCCTATGAACCCTAGAAATTACCCCGCGTCAATTGGACAAAATTACCACAATTAAGGGTAATATTGTACTTTCGCTGACACCACTCACACATGGGCAGTGCCAGGTCAACCATCCGTGTGCTCAAGTCCACTCTCTGCTCTCCTATTGGTTGAAGCTACGTGGTGTTTTTGATCCTAAGGTGGAAATGGAGTGGATGCGTTTGGGATTTGATCTAAAGGCTGCAAATGACTCAAAGAAGCACAAATGACAATTTCTAGATCCTTCCAAGAGCCTCAAGAGACCTCAAGCTCGGTTATATATACCTCCTCATTTCACTTGTAATCTCATGTAGAATATTGAGTAGAATTAGTAGCTTTTTAATGTTTTCTTTCTAAATTTCATTTCTGTATTTTCAGTTTTTCAGATTTCTATTGTACTCACAAGTTTATTAATACAAGTAAATTTCAGTTTTCATTTCCAATTAATCTCAATCACTGTTACATTAATTTCAGTAGCTTATTAGTGTTTCAGTTACTCATATTAGCTTATATAAATTTAGTTTCAGCTTATTTACTCTATCAAATAAAAAATCACAAAAAAAATAAGAAAAATTATTGAAAAATAAAAAATGTCTTGAATCTGTACTTAAGAGCAAATCAGTTTAGTATAAGCTTTTATAAGCTCATCATTAGCTTATTAATTACTTATCAAGGTCTCTACTCAAGTTCTACTCTCAAAATAGTTTTCAATCAAATTAAGTCAATGGTACTGTTTGGTTCTGAATTGCTGATTTGATCATGGAAATGGAATGGATTGCTGATATGGAGCTTGGATTGGGTTTAATGTATTGTTTTGGGGCTGAGATTTTAGGATAGTGGTTACTTTGGTCTCATTGGCAAGCCATTGTGGCTAGGACTTCTTGTAAGTGATAGCTTATTTCAATTCTGTCAAATTGCAATTACTGTTTTAGTTTATATTTTAGTTGTAATATCTGCATGATTTAGCTGAAAATTACTGTTGGATATGTTTTTAATGATAATCTGTGATTAGGTTAGAACTTTCTTTGTAGATTGCATAATTGTGTTATATAAACTACTGTTTGGATCAGTGGTTAATACTGTGCTAGAGGGTAGTACATTGGAATGGTTTTGTTGCTTTAGGCTTGCTTAGGTTTATTGCATTCATAACTGTCTCTATTTTGCATCTATTTTCATTCTAAGTCAAAATCTTATGTCAACTGATCATGAAGTCACATCTGTTTGAATTAGTAAGTGAAATCTAGTATATAGGTGTAGTACTAGTTAAGTTAGCTTGCATTGGCTTCATTTCACTATATAACATCAAAATCAGTTCATCACTTTGAATCAAATCTCACTAAAGTCAAACTTTTAAACTGTTTCAAAAGTCAAAATAATGTCAAAGTCAGTTTTCTTCAAATCTTGCAGCCTTTGCACAAGGATCTATATAGCTTATTAGAAGCTCAAAATTGGTTTAGTCATAGTTTGCTTGGTGGTCTTGAGGACTGCATAATTGGTTTTTCCTTTGAGCTTATAAATAGCTGGTACAAAATGCTCAAACATAGGGTCGAAGCTCGTTTGGATAGAGTTAATCATTTAGCTTAATACTTGGTAGATCACTGATTAGAGGTTAGAGTACTGGATTTAGTTGGAATTAGCTTATTTTAGTATTACTTAGCTTCAGTTACTGTTTGGTAGCTTAATTCACTTATTAGCTTATTTTAATTAGCTTATTTCATATCAGTTTACACATCAGCTTCTTATTCTTATACATAAGCCTTAGTTTTTATAATTTTCTTAGATTTAGAATAATATTTTAGATTTTAACTGAATTTTTCATTAATTTTCATCACTGTTTATTATTTTTCATTATTTAAATCAGTTTTTAGTCACTTTTAAATAGCTTTTATTGCAAATAATTAAGAAAAAGATCCAAAAAAATAATTTTTCAATTTTCCAGTTTAAGAAAAATATAGAAAGCATAAAAAATATTTTTCCTTATTTTTCCCCTTTTATTTGGTGTTTTTCATAATTTAAATTAGATTTAAATAGTTTTAAATTAGTAGAAAATAGAAAAATAATCAGAAAAATAAAAAAATAGTTTTGAAAATTCTCTTATGGTATTTTAGATTTTATAAAAATAGTTTCATATTTTTCCTTTTGATTTTCATAATTTTTAGTATTTTTAATTAGATTTAAAAGTTAAAAATTAGTTTTTAATTTTAATAAAATCCAGAAAAATCAAAAAAAATAGTTTCAATTCATAATTAGTTTTCACATTGCATATCTAGAGTAAAAGTAATTTTAGGCATTTTTAGGACATAATTTAGACGTAGTTGCATTTTAATTACGTTTTATTAATTACGTTTTAGTTAATTCGCACTTAGGATTTCCCGTAAAATAGATTCCCTTAATTACTTTCCCTATTCCCGTAGTTTAAGAAAATCAAATTCAAACAAATCAAAACATCGAGCATTAAATTCCAAACCAAAAACGACGTTGGCAATTCACGCCTCGTTGGGAAACGATTCGGGTTGACTAATCCGTATCAACGATCACACACGGGATTTGATTTATTATTCTTTTTCCTAAAGGAATTTGAATCTATCTTCGTGATTATTTTTGATATCGATATTGAGGTTTTATCCGTACACACATACCCTTAAGCCTTCATTATCAGCAAATCAGTGTCCGAACTGTTTTAAGTTTCTTACGGTTAGTCATTCACAAGTGGCTAGCTTGTGTGAGATAACTTGACGGTTGATTCACTGAAATCAGTATCAGAGCCAGGTTTCGTCTTGTTGACCTTAGGATTGACCTGTGAGGACTGGGTAAACATTAGGCTTCCGTCTGTTCTGATTCTTTCCGATTCCTTTCGGTTGTCGTTCAGATTTGACTTCGATATTTCTCTTGTTTTCGCTGAATTGACCTTCTTCTTTTCGCATTTAATTTTGTTTGATTTGCCTTCGCACATCTGGTTGTCGATCGTTAGATGGAGACTACTCTTGGAGTAGAGGGTGATGGTGCTGACCCTGCGTTGCTGCTGCAGTTCCTGAGCTGGAGAGGTTCGTGGCGTAAGCCGCACCGATCGCCATGCTAACTGAAGACATCGATGCTGCTGAAGAGAGCTGGACGGATCAACCAAAGGCGCCAAGACGGTGACAAGATTCAACCGGTGGCTAAGAAGATTCATCTACTTCACATGATCAGGGCGCCACAATTCGTTACTCCGATTTGTTTGTCATGCGTTTGTGGCGTTGATTTTGCTGTGGTGATTTTGATCGGCATTGCTCTTCGATTTGATTTATTCGAACTCGGTTTGAATCGTGAAGTTTCATCGTCTAGCATTTTGGTCTTATCTCAGCTTTGTATTTGAATCGTCAGTAATGAGTCATGAGGAACCGTTCCGAGCAAGTTGGTGGCCTTCTTTCTGGTATGGTAAGTTGGTTTGATGTATTATGTGCTGCATGTTTGTGAATCTGGGTCCTGTTTTGGTTTGTGCTTGCTACCGTATGTTATCTGTTGTAATGTCATATTGGTTATGTGATTTGTCATGACCCGAGACAGAATATGATGACAATAAGGACTTGTTATGTGATGCAAGTATTATGACTTCGATCACCGATAATACCGAGATCATATAATTTGAACTTATTGAAATTGTGCGACGTCTTGGGAAATGCCTGGGGTTGGTACGTGAATGGACTATGACCTATATCCGTTATTTGTCGACCCACATGTTCATTTGAAATTATGTACCTCTTTGTGAGATTCTCATCGACATCTGTTACGTATAAGTTTGGTACGCTTTGGAAACTGAAATCGGTATGATTTGTGTGGAACTATGGATTGCTACGTCTGCCTTAAACTCGTACGTCTCTGAGTACTTCGGCGACTTCAATTTTCGAGGACGAAAATTTTCTTTTTAGAGGGGAAGAGTTGTAAAACCCTAAAAATCTCAAACGCGTGAAAAGATAATTTTGCCCTCAAACTTAAAATTTATACAAACTCGGAAAACACGTCAACATCATTTAACAAGTTATCTTAAATATATTATACACACATTATGAAAGTAATTAACTTATGATATGAATTAATAGAACATAAATGATTAAACTATAAGTAACAAATAAACATATCAATATGTACACAATTAACCTAGACTACAAAAGAGACTACATAACGTGCAATGAAGAGATAAGATTGGAAAGTCAATATTTTGGTCCTCCCTCCCCCTTGATGGCCGGCCATGAACCTCTCCTCATTATTATCCATAATCAATTTCATTAAGTCTCATTTACACATTTCCATCTCATTCAAAAAACACACCAAGAAACCCTAGATCTATTTCTTTCACCATATTGGCGGCACATCATTATTTCTCCATTTTAATCCGAAAATCCGACAAAGCAAGGTGTTCCTAGGAGGCTCGTGATCGTGTGTGATTGATTGGTGGGCTGTGATCGTATTTGGTTCGAATTGAAGCTTGGACGGGTTGTTATTTTGGGTCGTGGGGTTTAGAAAGCCAAAGGAGGCTTGGTTTTGATCGTGGTGGTTTATCTCTTGTTTCCTTGTCACGTACATTACGCTACTAGGTAACGTCATCATCTCACGTCTCTCCCTTTTTGTTTCTTGATTTTAACGTGGCTATGGAGTCATTATTAAGGCTTGTTATACGGAAATGAAACACATAAAATGATGAATATGTTTGTCACATGAAATGATAAATGGATTACATAAAATCATGATTCTAAACCTATATGATTTGAATGATATGTGGCATGTAAATATGAATACAAATCTGATTTTGGGTCTCTCATTATGTCGACATATATGAATTATATTAAAGGGTTAAATGAGCTTGTGAAACTATACGTATACGTATGTGATAAATGGAATCGATAACGAATGATTTACGAGGTTGTTTTGATTATTATATATGGGCGCATATAATATGATTTGGTGAAGGATGTCTCGACCCAAATGGGGTGTTGGTTAATATGTTGTGTAATCTATGATAATCGAGTTTACATGTGTTAAAACCTATACGTTAATCATAATCGAAAACTAGGGTTTTGTATTTGATGATTTAATAAAGATAAGGGATTATTTTGTAAATTATGAAACTTGATGGATTAACTTGTTAATATGTTAACTAAATGGATTAAATGAGTAAAAGGAGTAAACTTGCTATATTTACACTTTTAACCCTAAACTTTGCAATATTGACATTTTAAACCCTAAACTTTTATAACTTGTCATAAATGATCCTTAAATTATAATAACACTCATTTTCACTATTTAACTTAAGATAAGTAACTAAACCTGCTAATTATGGAAACCTGCTATTTCTGGAAAGTTACTAAAAATAGAAAGTACTTAAAATGTAAAGATTACTAAAAGTGGAAACCTGCTAAAAATAGAAAGCCGTCTTAAACTAGTGATCTGATTCTTATAGAACGTTATTTAATTCTTAGGTTCCGACGGCGATTGATTCATCGTGTGACTTACGTTTCTATTTTCTTGTCGATTGAGGTACGATATTCGACCTTACCTCTTAAGGTTTCTCATGATTCGTATATATCTTTCGATACTAGCTTGAACTGTTATGATTTACTCTAAGCCTCCTTATTAGGGCTTCCCTATAACTTTGCTATGCTTCCTTTAATTGAATCTCCTATGTGAGCGCTTTGATATGAACTTTGATATGAACTCGATATGAACTCGATATGAACTCATATGAACTCGATATGAAACTTTGATATGAAACTTTGATATGAAACTATGATATGAAACTTTGATATGAACTTTGATATGAACCCTTATGATATGAATATGCTTTGACCCTTCAGTTCGATACCCGAGCCAAATATGTTTCCTAGTCGGAAGGTAACTGACCGGTCATTGATGCACCAACGGCATGACTTTAGTGTGGTTGAGTGATGTTCCACACCGTCCCCATTATGGTATGATTATGAGCTCACTATATGTATATGATTTGGCCATTTTGTCCGGGGCGTATGGATGCATCATAGATATGATATGTTTCGAGGGATTTGATCTGTTTGGAGATATATATGGTGAATGATGTTGGGTGCAATCCGCGTCTTCACAATTCCGGGAGCTAGCTACTCCATTTGTTACTTAGGTCTCCCCTCCTATGATATATGGTATTCCGAGGTCACCCCTCCGAATACAATGGTTACTTATGATATGATATGATATGATATGTTCCGGCTCGTGGTAGATTTCTGACAAGCCTTACACCTTTGATATGCTATATTGTACCTTTTGTATTCCCAACGCACTATATGTTACGTTAATTGTTCATTACTCAGTACCTTTATATGACTCACTCTACTACCAAGATATATATATTCCATTGCTTGATCTGTCACACTCTCATTCTGTTAATTCAGACTATCGTTCCATTCACGTACCGGGTTATTATATGTTAATTGGATTTGATTATGATATTCATGTTTTATGCGACTACTGATTACCCTGCTATGATGTGATTAATATGTGGTTATCTGAGTTACCTGTTTTCATCTGATGATATGTGATATCACTGTTATGTGACTCTCTGAATTGTCTGGTGACCATACTAAGGTGTAATCGATAGTTTTATCAGTTTATTTTGTGTACTTTGTTCGGTATCTCGTGGACTATGATTATTCCGTGGTATTCTCATCTGTTTATTGTTGACCTGTCATGTTTACATTTCTATCTATGCTACGGTTTGATTGGGTAAATGGGTCATCTTGTGACATCTGGCTTGTTAATTTGTTTAGTTGCCCTGCTAGGTCTTTAATTCATTTAATTATATATTTTATATTGTATTCCTACTTATTATGTGTGACTGCCATGTGTTGACTGTCGTTAGTACTTCCGCTGTTATGATACTGGTTATGTTTTCAACTAAGGGTTCTGACCTGTGTGAATTGCTATGCTCACTTATTAATTAATTGCTTCCGCTTTCCTGTAGATATTTGTTTGGCTTGTATGCCTTCTGATTTCCTGAATTGATTGTATGATATATATGTTGTGTGGATGCTACGTCTGCTATGCTTGCTTATGTTTCAGTTCTTGTATGTCTGGTTTGTATGTGCTTGTTTATATGTCGTCGATGCTTTGCTTTGTTTCGTTCTCCTTGTTATCTGTTCGTATTGGATATCTGTGTAATTGTGTTCTGCAGGATCCTCATTGACTCATTGTCCTTATTTCGCTGCAACTTTGTTATCCGTTTCCTTTCTTTCATTTTGCATTTCAGATTTTATTTAGCTTTTGTTGTGGTATATCTGTTCACTGGGCTTTTTAAGCTCACGCATTTTTCCGCGGCAGGTGTTAGATTTGAAGATGGGCATTTGATGGGCTGAGAGTTGGATTATCTGAGTGGACCAACCCTAGTTACCTTTCTTGTTGGACTCATTTTGGCGGGCTATTGTTTTGGAAATTTTGGTTTATTTTAGACATTTGGATTTTGTAATTTTCTTGTAAATCTTTTGTTTAAATGTCTTGGTACGTTATTCTTTAAGACTTCCGCTTGAACAATTTTATTTGTATGTTCTGATATGACACCAGAAAGTGACACTTCTACCCTTGTCAGGTTGGGGTGTTACAATAACTATGTGATGTACTAATTTTTAACTAATCGATGCCGTGAATTATATTGTGTGATACCTTATTTTTTACAACGTAGATAACTATGTGATACACTAACTGTTAACTAACTGATGCCCTGAATTAAATAGTGAGATGCCTTAATTTACGAAATGTGATGCACTTATATTTACCATTTGTGATGCACTTAGTTCTATTACCGATTTTGTTTGCTAATTGTATCTTTGATGTAATTATGATGTGTGCAAGATGATTCATTTCCAAAAGACATGGTACATGGAGACGACAGTGATCAAGATAAACCAAGAGTCCAAGAAACGTTTACATCTAATATGACTAATGATAAAGATGAACCATTCAGTTTTTTTGGCTTGAGCAAAAGAACACATCGTTATCACGTCCCCACTCAGATACTAAAACGCATACCAAGAAACCCAGAAAATGAGGACAAAAACTGAATCCTAAGTGCAGGACACAGAAGGTTTAGACGATGGTTTCGTCAATTATTACTGATGATGAGTCTTTTTCTTAGTTTGGTTATTGATTTTGAATTCTTAACTAGAACTCTTGTTTTGAAGATTTAAAATTTGGAGACAAGTGTACAATTGGAATTTTACTGGTACTTGTGCTTAACACATTGGAAAACAAATGTATAATGTAATGTATAGCTAGATTATTATTATTAAAAACACTATTTTTTCAGAGAGCATATAAGCTTTATGTCATGTATGTACAGCTAGATTAATATTATGCTTTTACTGCAAAGAATTTATGTGATTATTTGAAAGACAGGCATCAAGTCCAAAATTTAAACAACCATTAAAAACTGAGGAAACTGTAGGAAAACATAATTTTTGGTTTTTAAGTTGGTCACTATTTCTTAAGCTTTAACTTGTTGTTTTCATTTTCTCAATACATAAATGGCCAAAAAATAAAAGAAAAAGAAGAAAAAACCAAACACACTTCAATATTTCGCAACAACCAGCACCTTTATTATTCACACTGACACCTTTATTATTTACACTGATGCACCTTTATTGTACATTTTTTTCTGCATAGTACGGATTTGGATATATCATTCCAATCATCATTATACAATCATTCAATCACTTTTACTTCAACAATAACATTGTTATATAAAGCAATGTAGCATTTCATTTACATGTGTGTAAAAAAGTAACATATAGTTCTAGTATGGATCTCATCATTTTATTTTCTACATCGTATCTTGATAAAACCAAAGATAATTGTTTCTACTATTAAAAGTACTTAAAAACATGAACTAATACCACATAACTATATTTACTACCATTTGGCATCTACTAGTAAATCAGGAGTCTATGGTCCTTGTCTATGTAGTAACAGTCAAAGTGACAAGGTTTGAATGGCGAAGGGACTCAACATAAGAACCTCGACTATGAATTCTTGGTTCCCATGTGTATGCCAGTATCACTCTTATTATGGAATTCCTATTACCAGCCTAGAATCCAAGTGTCGTCCTGCATTGCAACTATAAATTAGTTCTAAAAAGCATATCAGGAGCCAAAATGTTGGCTTAAAATTTTCAGCATTACTTTCAACAGGTAAGTCAATTATTTTATGCAATTACATTAATCACTTTATCGGGGCTGCAAAACAGGCATGTCATGTGCTTAGGTTACGGGTCAAAACAAGTACTTTTTGGGTCAAATTGATTTATGTCTATTACCAAAACATAAAAACATGTGTAATTACATTATTATTAGAGAGGTACAAAAATTACATGTTTCCAATATCAGTAACACATGTGTACCTACGTCCATAAAGTGGTTCAACTAAACAAGTTTTTAAAAGTGGTTCATCTGATTCCTAAATTTGACTTTGACGATATCCTACACGGACATTTAAGGTTCAAAAATCTACTTTACATCCATTACCTAAACATAAACACAAAAACAAGGGCCATTTTCTTAATTTGCTTCTAAGATCAAATCGCTGGATTATGATGGTAGGTGTTGGCAGATTGTGAAATAAATAGACCGATACATTATTACTATTGAGATGCAAGAAACATCTCTTCATTTTAATCGTATTTAGTTGTCGCTTGGAGTGTCAAATTTATACAGATGCTGTAACACCCCGACCCGACAAGGGTAAAGATATCACAATACGGTTTCATATCAGAACCTTAACTAATGTACAATAGCGGAAGCCTTTACAAAAACTTATAAAAGATAATATAAATGACTTAAAATTCAAAATAAATCTAAGATCTCTATGGTCAAGTCTTGCTCTCAGCTGTACTCTCAACCCAGATCAGCTATCCCATAAGCTCATCTTGAATGCTAAATACCCGCCATAGAAAAGAAAGGCGGCCGAGCTTACAAAGCCCAAAGGAACGTATATAACTAAACAAAAGCTAAAATGTAACATAAATACGAATAACGAAATCAAAATGAAATAATGACGAAGGATCTTTAGGATTCTTCGGAAACACTAATATACGAAATCCAAACAACCACATAGCTTTTAGACATCACATAGCACATTAAAGACATAAAACAAACACATCGAACAACCAAATGCATAACATATCAAATAACAGACACGATAAGCCAAATGGAAAGTCTCAAAACTAACGGAAACAGCTTCTAGTAAATAAACATGGCATTCATACAAATCAATTAATCAACATTTAATACACTTAATGCAATAATTTAGCAATGAAATGGCGTACAAGTCATGGCGCATATAATAGCTAAACCAGCTCAGATCCAATCCTAACCTTAGCAGATTTTAACATGGCAGGTCACATATGTAGATAAATAATTAACCTTCAAAACACTCAATTGTACACTAGCACATTCATCTCAAGAAATCAACGATTCACGAAAGATAACAAATCATAATATCGATATACGAATCATGTTTTAACGTATAATCCCGCCCTAGCATGGCAACTAATAATCACTTAAACAAATACGCCATAAGCACGCTTCACTAACATATCATATCGTAATACATAATATAAACACTCGAAATACCGAATCATACGATACTTAACACGTATAACAGATAAAGATTTAGTCAACTACCACGAGCCCGTAAACATATCGATCATACATATCATAAGTAACCATTTTATTCTCGAGGGTGACCTCGAATACCATATATAATATGAGGGGAGACCTCAAGTAACCAATGGAGTAGCTAATCCCTGAATTGTGAAGACGCCAGATGCACACTACATCATTCACCGTAAAAAATATCGATAACGACGATCTAGGATGCATCCATACCCTTCCTACATATTCACAAATATGCTTCACCATCCGTAGACGTGCGTAACATCACTTCTATCGCCTCTAGAGTCATATCGAGGTGCATCATCGATACGACATGGAACCCCATGACTAGTGAAATATTTGGCTCGTGTCAAACTAACTCGAAGTCAAACAGATGTCATAAATGACACGTGATCATAATTCATCATAAAGGTCACGATAACTTATCGATAACATCATATCATAAGGTACATATTCAGATATTCGAAGTCAAGTCATATCACAGTGGCATATCTTACATTCATAAGCAGAAGTTTATAATCAGAAGTTCATAATCAACCATAGCAAAGTTCAACGAGTGTGCATATCAAAATCTACCTAACATAAGTTCACATCAGATATCACATAGTTCACTAGAACATAAGTTCATATAAGCAACAGATCAAACATTCAGGAAAAAGGGTTCATAGCAATGGCATCGGGAATCCTAATAAGTGAAATAGAAAAGCGAATGAAAAGAACATCATAAGGAACCTTTACTAAAAAGGTCAAAATATCTGTACCTTAAAGCAAATGAGGGAAAAGCAAACGAATGTAGGAATACGAAGATGTAACGTCGCGTCTCCTCCAACGAATCTACACGGATTATGATTTATTTAATACTTATTAGTATAATGGATCAATCTCATTAATACTTTTTAGAGTTGTCAGATTATTCTCATTTTTAGTGACGGACGGAATTCCAACATTTTAGAGTATTAGTCATTACTTAGCCAAACTTATGGGTTGCAAAAGACAAACGGTAAATTTAAGGGTTTAATATGGCATACTTATCTTATTTGAGAACTTATATGATCATCATTCATAGTATAGGGTTTACAAATGTCAAAGACGGATTTTAAGATTCTCTTTCAAAATAGTTTACATAATCTTTTATAACTTACATGATTAACCCAAAACTCACACGTAACATTGTTCGAATGCAAACCTTAATGAGACCATTCATGCAATACTTTAATTCATTATAACTCACGCATGTTCCCGACACACTTAGTACTAGCTCATTTACTCTAAATCAAAAGCCATTAATGATTCCAAGACTTACCATCTCTCACATGAAATAACGAATCTACACACTTAGCTTTTAACCCTAATCAACTTCCGATTTATGTTCTAGGGTTTCCCATACTTTTAATATCACTTAATACACATTCAATTAACATGTTACTCCTTTTAATGATTTCCACTTTGACCTAGAACGTATGAAAACTCAAACAGAAATTAACTTAACTCATGCATGTCCTTACGTAATTTATTTACACATGTTGACCCATAATTACTCAAAATTACATATTACCCCCTTAACATCTTTAATCATACGACCTAACCTTATATTATCGATTTACACTTTTAGCCCAAAGGTTTTAGAATTTACAAAACATACCCCTTTAAGTTAAATACAATTCGAATGGCCCTCCATGTATCCAAAATTACATGTTTAACCGCCATACTTATTTTATACGCTAGTACCTTTATTTTACTGTTCACAAAAATAACCTTTAAGTTTCAATATTTACAAAACCAACCCAAAACTTTTATATAAAGCCAATAATGCATTAGCTCAAGTACAAGCCCTAAACCTAGGTGTAACCCATCATTAGCTCATCATTATTACTTCATTTATTACCCTTAATGATAACAAGAAAAACCCTAGTTCATGCAAACCCTAATCGCTCCTTTTAATTTTCCTTATTTATATACGATCAAACCATAAAACCCCAAACAAATCACACAAGCTTCGAATTCATAAATATGTATTTTATTCAGGTCTTATAACATGTAATAACTTCTGGAAAAATCAAATCATGGTCTTAAAAATTATCATAAGCTTATTCGCTAGTTTATTCGCTTAGGTTTTAATCCAAAACAATTTCGTGTGACTTGTTAATTATGCATGGACAATTTTTACAGGTTCTATATGACTTGTAGGACTGAAAGCAACATTAGAAACATACCCTTGATGAGCTTTGGTCGTTAGAACAAAAGAAACCAAAACTTCCAATCTAAAACCCTAAATTGACCCAAAACTAATCACGATCAAACCAGCTGCTTAGGACCTCGAACACAATTTTTCTCACCTTCTTTACCTTCAAACTCGTCCTAGAAAAATAGTTTCAAGCCTTGGAAACTGGAAGTCAATTATGGAGGTTTTTAGGTCGGTTTTAGGGTTAATCGGTTATTAGGGATTAAACTAAACCGTATAATGTATTTATATAGGGTTTACTATTTTTCTTGTGGGCTTTATAATGTATTGGACTTAAAATAAATGGACTCTTAATTTCATAAATTTATATTGGGCTTTTATTAATTAAATTCTTTGATAAAACAAATTAAATATATACGGCTAATTAATTAAAATACAAAACGAATTTTATAAAATCATAAACTATAAAATTACCTTTTACAAAGCGTTTAATATTTATTTAGATCATGTGTGATATTTCTTAAAAATTTTCTGAATTTACATAGCTTATTTGGTATTCTTTAAATTAGTTATTCATACTTTTGATTGTAGGGGTATTTTGGTCTTTTTGTGAATTTTAGAAATTCCAGGTATTACAATTCTTCCCATCTAAAAGAAAATTTCTCTAAATTGAACAAGACGGAAATGTAATGTAAAACTAATCGGATTTCGTGACTTCTAGGAATATAACTAACGTTAATCTTATCTCTGAACAAATGGATTTCTTATCGTAATATTTTAACTCATATCCGTAAATTAAATCAATAGTCAAATACTTATAATAGATAATTACATACGTATCAGAATAAGGGCGGAGAACAGATAAGACGCAGAAAATCGAACGACAATTTCTAACTTATTTAGATATCTAATGATGAGGACATCATATGCATAGACGAAATAAATCCTATGGGCCTCCATAGTGGTAGAAATATGTGGAGACGTATAAGCTTAAGGTGGTCATAGCAATCTATAGGTTCGCATTGATCATAACAACTTCGATCCCAATCGTGACAAAAACTTATATCGAAAGGTATATCGACAAAAGTCTCACAATTAGGTACCGAATTTCAAACGAACATGAGAAGCACCAAAAAGTATACAAGTCAAAGTCCATTCACGATCAATCACGTGCATTTCCCAGACGCCGATACCTTCAATAAGTTCAGATTATGTGATCTCGTATTATTACGCTGATCGCGCCATAATACTTGCATCACATAACAAGTTCTTATTGTCATTATATTCGATCTCGGGTCATGACAAATCACCTAACTAATATCATAACAAAACATACCACATAAAGATAATACACAGATAGCAAGTAACATACTATAACAAACCATATACACATTCATGCAAAGATATAACGCATCGCACAACTTACCATATTACCAACAAACGATGCTACCAACTTACATAAACGCTCCTCATGACTCACATGACGATCCGAAAGAAAAGCCGAGATATACCGAATGCTAAACGATAAAACCACGATCACACCGAAGTTCAACAAATCAGAGAAAAGAAATACGGATCGTAATCACTTAGCGTAATATCAAACCGCCACAAAACGCATGACAAACAAATCGAATATCACAAGTCGCTACCAAATCATAGGAAGTAGATGAATCTTCACCACCGTTGAATCATGTTCGCCGCTATGCCTTTAGTTGACCGCCCCACTTCCTCTAGCAAAGATCCGATGTCTCCAACAAGACCGGTTAGCCGCTGTGGCTTCGCCTACTTAACCTCTCCAAAGACAGAACCATCGCAAAGAACTAGTGGTCGGCACCATCTTCTTCGCTCCACGGTAGTTCCATCTAACGATCGACAAACGGACGGTTTAAAAAATAACAAAATTCGAATAACAAAGGAGGGCCAATTCAGGGAAGGCAAAAGGATATCAAGTCAAATCAACCACCATCAAAAAGGGATCGAAAGATATCCGAACGCATCGGAAACCTAATGTCTACCCACTTCACAGTCATAGCCTAAGCTCTAAGGGTCCTAAACCTAGAGCTCGATACCATAAATTGTAAACACCTCGACCACAAGGGTAAAGATATCACAATATGGTTTCATATCAGAACCTTAACTAATGTACAATAGCGGAAGCCTTTACAAAAACTTATAAAAGATAATATAAATGACTTAAAATTCAAAATAAATCTAAGATCTCTATGGTCAAGTCTTGCTCTCACCGTATTTCTCAACCCGATCAGCCTATCCCATAAGCTCATCTTGAATGCTAAATACCTGCCAGCAGAAAAGAAAGTGCGGCCGAGCTACAAAGCCCAAAGGAATGATATAACTAAACAAAAGCTAAAATGTAACATAAATACTAATAACGAAATCAAAATGAAATAATGACTAGGATCTTTTAGGATTCTCGGAAACACGTAATATACGTAAATCCAAACAACCACATAGCAGCTTAGACATCACATAGCACATTAAAGACATAAAACAAAACACATCAACAACCAAATGCATAACATATCATAATGATACGATAAGCCAAATGGAAAGTCTCAAAACTAACGGAAATGCTTCTAGTAAATAAACATGGCATTCATACAAATCAATTAATCAACATTTAATACACTTAATGCAATAATTTAGCAAATGAAATGGCAGACAAGTCATGGCGCATATAATAGCTAAACCAGCTCGTGATCCAATCCTAACCTTAGCAGATTTTAACATGGCAGGTCACATATGTAGATAAATAATTAACCTTCAAAACACTCAATTGTACACTAGCACATTCATTCAAGAAATCAACGATTCACGAAAAGATAACAAATCATAATATCGCATATACATAATCTTTAACGTATTAATCCCTGTCCTAGCATGGCAACTAATAATCACTTAAACAAATACCATAAGCACGCTCACTAACATATCATATCGTAATACATAATATAAACACTAAATAACCGAATCATACGTAATACTTAACACGTATAAATGATAAAGATTTAGTCAACTACCACGAGCCCGTAAACATATCGATCATACATATCATAAGTAACCATTTTATTCGAGGGGTGACCTCGAATACCATATATAATATGAGGGAGACTCAAGTAACCAATGGAGTAGCTAACTCCAGAATTTGTGAAGACGCCAGATTGTAATACCTACATCATTTTAAAAAATATCGATAACGTGACGATCTAGGATGCATCCATACGCCTCTTCCTACATATTCACAAATATGCTTCACCATCCGTAGACGCGTAACATCACTCTAATGCCTCTAGAGTCATATCGAGGTGCATCAATGATATTTACATGGAACCCCATGACTAGTGAAATATTTGGCTCGGTGTCAAACTAACTCAAGTCAAACAGTCATAAATGACAACGTATCATAATTCATCATAGGTCACGATAACTTATCGATAACATCATATCATAAGGTACATATTCAGATATTCTAAGTCAAGTCATATCACAAAGGGCATATCTACATTCATAAGCGAAGTTTATAATCAAGTTCATAATCAACCATAGCAAAGTTCAACGAAGTGTATATCAAATCTACCTAACATAAGTTCACATCAAATATCGCATAGTTCACTAGAACATAAGTTCATATAAGCAATGTGATCAAACATTCAGAAAAAGGGTTCAATGGCATCGAATCCTAATAAGTGAAATAGAAAAGCGAATGAAAAGAACATCATAAGGAACCTTTACTAAAAAGGTCATAATATATGTACCTTAAAGCAAATGAGGAAAAGCAACGTAATGTAGGAATACTAAGATGTAACGCCGCTGCCTCCTCCAACGATCTACACGGATTATAATTTATTTAATACTTATTAGTATAACGGATCAATCTCATTAATACTTTTAGAGTTGTCGGAATATTCTCATTTTTAGTGACGGACGGAATTCCAACATTTTAGAGTATTAGTCATTACTTAGCCAAACTTATGGGTTGCAAAAGACAAACGGTAAATTTAAGGGTTTAATATGGCATACTTATCTTATTTGAGAACTTATATGATCATCATTCATAGTATAGGGTTTACAAATGTCAAAGACGGATTTTAAGATTCTCTTTCAAAATAGTTTACATAATCTTTTATAACGTACATGATTAACCCAAAACTCACACGTAACATTGTTCGAATGCAAACCTTAATGAGACCATTCATGCAATACTTTAATTCATTATAACTCACGCGATGTTCCCTACACACTTAGTACTAGCTCATTTACTCTAAATCAAAAGCCATTAATGATTCCAAGACTTACCACTTCTCACATGAAATAACGAATCTACACACTTAGCTTTTAACCCTAATCAACTTCCGATTTATGTTCTAGGGTTTCCCATACTTTTAATATCACTTAATACACATTCAATTAACATGTTACTCCTTTTAATGATTTCCACTTTGACCTAGAACGTATGAAAACTCAAACAGAAATTAACTTAACTCATGCATGTCCTTACGTAATTTATTTACACATGTTGACCCATAATTACTCAAAATTACATATTACCCCCTTAACATCTTTAATCATACGACCTAACCTTATATTATCAGATTTTACACTTTTAGCCCAAAGGTTTTAGAATTTACAAAACATACCCCTTTAAGTTAAATACAATTCGAATGGCCCTCCATGTATCCAAAATTACATGTTTAACCGCCATACTTATTTTTATACGTTTAGTACCTTTATTTTACTGTTCACAAAAATAACCTTTAAGTTTCAATATTTACAAAACCAACCCAAAACTTTTATATAAAGCCGAATAATGCATAGCTCAAGTACAAGCCCTAAACCTAGGTGTAACCCATCATTAGCTCATCATTATTACTTCATTTATTACCCTTAATGATAACAAGAAAAACCCTAGTTCATGCAAACCCTAATCGTTCCTTTTTAATTCTTTCCTTATTTATATACGATCAAACCATAAAACCCCAAACAAATCACACAAGCTTCGAATTCATAAATATGTATTTTATTCAGGTCTTATAACATGTAATAACTTCTGGAAAAATCAAATCATGGTCTTAAAAATTATCATAAGCTTATTCGCTAGTTTATTCGTTTCTAGGGTTTTTAATCCAAAACAATTTCGTGTGACTTGTTAATTATGCATGGACAATTTTTACAGGTTCTATATGACTTGTAGGACTGAAAGCAACATTAGAAACATACCCTTGATGAGCTTTGGTCGTTAGAACAAAAGAAACCAAAAACTTCCAATCGGCGAAACCCTAAATTGACCCAAAACTAATCACGATCAAACCAGCTGCTTAGGACCTCGAACACAATTTTTCTCACCTTCTTTACCTTCAAACTCGTCCTAGAAAAATAGTTTCAAGCCTTGGAAACTGGAAGTCGAATTATGGAGGGTTTTTAGGTCGGTTTTAGGGTTAATCGGTTATTAGGGATTAAACTAAACCGTATAATGTATTTATATAGGGTTTACTATTTTTCTTGTGGGCTTTATAATGTATTGGACTTAAAATAAATGGACTCTTAATTTCATAAATTTATATTGGGCTTTTATTAATTAAATTCTTTTATAAAACAAATTAAATATATACGGCTAATTAATTAAAATACAAAACGAATTTTATAAAATCATAAACTATAAAATTACCTTTTACAAAGCGTTTAATATTTATTTAGATCATGTGTGATATTTCTTAAAAATTTTCTGAATTTACATAGCTTATTTGGTATTCTTTAAATTAGTTATTCATACTTTTTGATTATAGGGGTATTTTGGTCTTTTTGTGAATTTTAGAAATTCCAGGTATTACAGATGCCTTATTATTTCAATACAATATTCCATACATATGCCTTATTGTCTTAATACATATGCATTAAACACACAAATTGATGCCCTAATAAATTATTAAAACAAATGCATTAAACAAAATGAACAAATTGATGCTCTATTTAGTTTTAAAACAGTCAAACAAATATATGACTTCAGTAATTTTAGTATGTTATTATCTAACAAACAAATGCTCTTTTTATGATACCTTGATGCACTAATCAAACATACAAAGGCTCAAACAGATTTCAGCGTTCGACAAATTAATCATATTGCCTAATTATACTCAATTCAATGTTGTAATGTGTCACAGGATTCACTAATAAGAATCAATGATTCCCTTATACAATATTAGTAATGCCTTGTGATGGCCAACGATGCACTAAACATACAAATGGATACATTATACATATACACATATGCCTAAATATGTCTGACTATGCACTAATCATTCTAATTGATGCCCTAATCATACTCACTGATGATCTAATATGTTTCAATGATGCACGAAACATACAAACATATGCCCAAGTATTAGCAAGAGCATATCAAATAGTTCCATCATTTAGATTGTAAAACTTAAGCTATGATCACAAATTGGTTTCTATTATGTTTGCTTCACTATTCTTTTTATCAAAAATATACAATGGTCAATGAAGTGTTACTAGGTCAGCCCAAGCAAACTCACATCGGCCTGTATTAAAATGGCTTGTTTTGAACCGTTACCCAACCCACCATACACACCCTTGTTAGGTAGAAGACTAAAGTTTTATAGGCTTACCTTGGTAGATATTCAGTGACTATCGACAAATTTAGGGGTTTAATGACAACACCCATAAAGAGAACAAAATTTGAATGTTGTAAGCATCTCATTATTGCAACCTAAAAAACAAAAATCACCATATACATAGTTTCAAGCAAAGGAAAATAATTAGAAAACCAAATAAGTCAAGAAAAAGGTTAAAACTCGCCTCCCGCAAGAACTCGTCAAATCTTCTAATTTAAAAATCTTGTTCCAAGGAAAGAGTCTTTACAGCAACATCCTGGAATATCTGCACCTGTTAATTGGCACAATCTCTAATTAACAACATGCATTCATCAGAAACAGAAACTAATTAAAGATCTTTCGTATTGTCGCATTAGCGATCTTAATAGCCACAACTTTTAGATGCACTAAACATACAAATAGATAACCTACTATGACCAATGATGCACTGAACATACAAACGGATGCACTAAACATACACACTGATGCCCTGATGTGTTCATCGATGAACTAAACTTACAAATAGATGCTCAAGTAGTTCCATACATGCACTAAACATAAAAATGGATGCCCTACTTTAACCAACGATACACTAAACATACAAAATGATGCACTAGACATACTCACCGATGCCTTAATATGTCTGACAATGCCTACACTAGTCATACTCATTGATGCCCTAATTTGTTCATCGATGCACTAAACATACAAATAGATTCCCAAGTAGTTCCAACGATGCACTAAACATACAAATGGATGTTGATGCTCAATTATTTTTCAATGATGCACTAAACCTACAAATGGATGCCCTACTATGACAAAAGATGCACTAAACATACAAACGAACACACTAAACATACATACTGATTTCTTAATATGGCTGACGATGCACTAAACATACTCACTGATGCACCAATCATATTCACTAATGCTCTAATATGGTCAAAGAAGCAAAATACAAACATTATGCAGCAATCACAATCACAGATGCACTAATAATATCACTAATATTATATGATGCATAACGTATAATCTATGCTCCAAATAGACACATAGATGCTCTAAGATGTCACATCATTCAATCTTAAACACATATGCTTCAAATTAGTGCATCGCCTATATAAAATCTTATTCAGACATTTCATCAAACACCTAGTGACCAATTTTAATAAACATATTTTTTGATGCATTTGTCTTCTCAAATTTGTTTCATATGTGGTAGAAAACATGATTATGTGATGATAAACTTTCAAAAAAACTTCAAAAATCATTACATTATTGATTTTAAAAAAATGCACTAATTTTACACATATTCTCCTGGTGTATGTATTTTCGGCAGGTGTTGATGTCAGTGATTTGACGGTTGTTGGTGGCTTCCAGTGGTTAATAATGGTGGTGTTTCGCTGGTGGTGGTGCCCGCGATGGTTGTAATGGTGGTTCCCGATGATAAATGGCGATGTAATGATGTTGATTTGAAAGCTATTGATGGTCATTTAATGGTGGTGGTTCCTGGTGATAATGACAATGGGCGGCGGTAGTTCATGGTGGTTGTAATGGTGCTGGTGGTGTGAGTTTTTTGAAGATTGGTTTGTTTTAATCTTTGTGTGTTTTTTTCTTTTTTTGTTATGAAAATGATAATGGCTTATCGAGTATTTGTTTGCAATGTTTCAATTTTACCCCAAAGTTTGAGATTTTTTCATAATCTACCCTGTAACTATTTTTCTCACTTTTCTATATAATTACACTTTTCTCTAGAACCAACCCCTATGTATGTATGTATGTATGTATGTATGTATGTATGTATATATATATATATATATATATATATATATATATATAGGGGAGAGTTAACGTGAGATTAAACTTAAAGTTGTAAAAATAAGATCAAGTCTAAAAAACCACCAAAACATTTATAAATAACAATTTTAGCAATAATACACATAAAAATAATATTTTAACACAAATTAACATTTTAGCAACTAATAACCAAATGATACATGAGTTTGAATTAGTGATACACCTGATTCACATTACCTTAATAAATATTCCAAAACCTGATACACATACAAAAACCTGATACACATTACACTTCTAATCAAAGTGTATCACCTAGGTTTCGTAATTTTAAAGAGAAATCTATCGAAACTTTAACAATTTTAGTTGTAAGGAGAGTGTCGCTTGTCAAATTTTAGTTGGATCTCATTTTAACAACTTTAAGTTTGATCTTATTTGATCTAGATTCTATATATACATATATACATATATATATATATATATATATATATATATATATATATATATATATATATATATATGCATATATATATATATATATATATATATATATATATATATATATTATATACGTATATATAATATATATATACGTATATATATAATATATATACATATATATATAATATATACGCATATATATATATACATATATATATATACGTATATTTATATATACATATATATATATATATATAGAAATCGGTTCATTTGAAAACTTGATCTCGGTGGAAAAGTGAGAAAAGTGTACAAATCACCCCCTCCTCCTCCCCCTCCTTTTTTTTCCCAACTCAAGGGGCCTTATTGTAACTTCTTTTATTTTGTAAGGTTTGTTTCGTAACTTTTTATAAATTCCCAGATTCATCATATATAATGCATATTTGTTTCTCATTTGTTTCTCTCCTCTTTCAGTTCGACCTTCATATCCACCGGCTTTCACCACCATCGCCACCGTTCACCATCATCTCCCCATCGCTTACCACCGTTCCCCACCGTTCACCATCATCTCCCTACCATTCCACACAGTTCACCATCATCTCGCTCACCAAATCATCTCGTTATAATTCTTATATCGCTGAACAAAGTAAGTTTATTAACTTATTTCGATTATATATTTGTTAGTTTTGTTCTCTAAGATCAAATATAAAGATGATATACGTGTCTGTTATGAGTTATGGTTTTTGTTACGAGTTTTGATTTGGTAATTATAATGTGTGTTCATATATGTATCGATTTTAAGAGTTTGTGACATGATGCACTATATAGTTGAGTTAATTGAAACAAATTTAAGAAAAAAAAAGACTTGTAAACGTGTTTGCAAAACTTGCACACAATGTGTTTGATAAAATGCCTGAATGAAATTTCATAACTGTGATGCACTGATTTTACACTGATTTTCACTGTGTTGTATTTATGATGTGGAATTATTTATGATGTGGAATTATTTATGCTTTTTAGATTTTTAACTTGCTTAATATTTAGCCTTAGGTCCTGTAATTTTGCATGCTTAATCTATGGTAGGTAGTATAGTTATAACTTATTTTTAAGAATTTTTAGGTGGTCCCTTATGTAGCTTTTTCCTAGCTTAAACTAGCCCCCAACAGCAGCCCAGACATCTAGCTTCTTTAAGTTTATTTCAGATTACACTTTAGCTTATTTAGCATACTTTAGTGCTTATTAGATCCCTTAGATTATGATAGCTTACCTTTAGCTTATTAGTGCTTGCTTAGTGCTTATTTAGCCCATTTTAGCCTTAGTAATTTAGCACTAGGAATTCCCAAAACTGCTTATTGGTACACTTATTCTTGCTTTACTCTTTTTAATTGTAGCTTATTTTTTTTGTTCTTAACTTTTAAGCTAGCTTATCTCTGTTTTAAAATTGTTTGTTTAATAGCTTATTGTAGTTTATAAAAATCTGTTAGTAAAGTTTGTTTTGATTTTGTTCACTGTTGAGAAATTAAGCCATTAAACAGCTTATTCAAAAGTTTTCAAAGTTCAAGCTTTTACAAAAAGTGGTTATTTTAACATCCTTTTCAAGCTGTTAAAGAAAAAAAAATTGAAAAAAAAAAAAAATTAATTTGCAAAAAGGCAAGTACCAGATTCGAACCCTAGTTCTTTGCTTCACAAACACAACACAAACATCAATCACCAAATGCCCTTGGGTCTTTGACTGGTTACATGAAGCATTCAGATATGACCATCATTTGGTAATGAACGCCTTCTCTTGAATGGCTTTTGTGTGTTTTTGATATTCGTACTAACAATTGACGTGTTTTTAAAGGTACGATGCACCACCACATGGTGTGGTTTGGAGTTGGACTGGAACGTGTTGTGATGCTTTTTCTGTGGCCTCAACAACATCTGAAATACATTACTTTTCCATGTGACCCACGAAGACCCATTGATATAATGAGTAGTTTGTATTTATATATTGATGCACCTTTTATTTTAAAATTGATGCACCATATTTCAACATTGATGCACCTTTTATTTTATCATTGGTTTGATGAGCAAAAGACTCACTGATATAATGAGTAGTTTGTATATACATTGATGCACCTTTTATTTTAACATTGATGCACCATTATTTCAACATTGATGCACCTTTTATTTTATCATTGGTATGATGAGCAAAGTAATTCTCATTGACCACTTACTATCTTCAAATAAATGCACCTTTATTTCAACATATACAATTGTTTTATTATGGAAGTTACGAGATTGTCACAGGCGTAATATTGAAACCTTGGTTTTTGAAATAGTGAGCAACTTATAGTTGCCTTCTAGGCTATTTGAAGTTGCAAGTATTTAGATGGTCCGTGAGATATTTTATTTGTGTTAAACAATGATCTATAGCAATTTATACATTTAGTATGTTATAATTGGAAGAAGTTGATACGTCACATACCTTTCGTTTTCGAATTTGATTAATATAAGATGTATTCTTTATGCTTATATTCAAGCAGATACAGTTTGAAGTGTTTGTATCATCCAAACTCCTTATTTTGCAAAGTAATTTACAATAATATTCGTCTTATCATTTTTTTACAAAACAAGAAAATGCAAATATTATGCCATAGATGTTGTTTCATGACAAAAGAGAGGTCCAGATTTGGCTTCAGGGGCAAAACCAAAAGTGCTTCCAGAATATGCATCTGATTCTATGCAGGTGGAAGAAGATCCTTGACCCATCCAGGTGACCAAGTCATCTTACTGTCATATAATTTAAAATGGGTCAATGCAGTTCATATTATAAAGTCTTGTAGTTGTAGGAACAAAACACTAAATAAACGATTAAATGAAGTTCCTTATTTATTGGTTTCTAGACACTGAACCAAGAATTCATTCACCTGAATAGTGAGGGATTGTATTACTTCCTTAGTAGTTTGGTCCTTTACTCTTTCATCCCGCGCTTGTTCAGTTGCTTCTTTCAATTGCCTTGATTTCCTTTCAAGTTTAGCTTCAAGAAGTTGAACTTTGTGTGAGAGGTCCTTCACCTACATAACATATATCTTTTGGTGAAATTTCAGTCATGTCTAAGACGAGATGCATAGTGAACAATTTAGTTAAGGGAAATATAAAGTAGGAGCTTGTCAAAATTAAGATAATGATATTATAAATAAATAATCATTTCCAAACTTACTCAACACTCATGGTGCAATATAATTTTATAAGCGCATTTGAGACATAGTTGGCGAAAAGGAGAGTGATGGATATAAAACATATACCATTTCGATGCACTAATATCTACCTTTTTGATGCACTAAACATATTCCACAGGTGACCAGCTACGACTGTAACGACGACGATAGCGTACAGGGCTGCGTGATACACTTGGACTTCGGGTCCTGCTTCTTCTATCTCGGTACCTATAAATGAGTAATAAAGCATCAGTTTTTTTGAACGAAACAACATCAGTAGTTAATGAGCAATAAATCAGAATTAATTTTTTCAAACTTGTGATGGCTTCTTTATTTTGAGATATAAGGTTCCTATTTCAAAGATACCTTGGTGGAGTTATGTCTCTCAGAGGGCTGCGATACCTGTAGCTTGAATACCTACACACAAAATTACGTGAGTTATACACATAAAATATGTCCAAACAGATGCTATAAATATGAAAATAGATGCACTAATATCTACCTATTCGATGCACTACTCATACTCATAGATGCCCTAATATCTATCTTTTCTCGACTCAGCATAATATATAAATATCTCATAATAATACATAAAGCTTATATCATATATCAATTAACAACGTTCTAAATCAATAGTCCCAGTTATTAGCATACCTCCCTTTATGCGTATATAAGACGTCGGTTGATTAAAAGTGTCATAATAATCTAGTTCATACGTTTCACAATCGAAACTCGGAGGGTAGGTATCTCATGCCGTTTTCTTACTAGCAGCTTACGACACCTACATATTAGATAACTAACATTAACCATAGAGAAAAATATGAAAACTTCCAAAAAATTCTAAAATAATACTCGAGAATCCAGAAAAATAAAAGAAACAACTTTTGATCAGAGGAACTATGATTTGGGCATGAATCTGATGTAATAAGCACTAGTTAAATAAGCAATAAGCCACAATAAGCTACAAAAAGCTATCACAACCTAAAACTAACCTAAACTATCTGGGAATAAGCTACTGCAACTGATTAGAATCCTAAAAGCACAATTAAAAGGTAAATAAGATCAAGTTCACCTTCAAACTATCTAATGCCAAACGGCCCTAATGCATCAACTTTAATCTATTTTTGGTTATTTAGAGCATCTGTTTGGTTACTAGATGTTCTTAATCATACTCATATATATATATATATATATATATATATATATATATATATATATATATAGGGGACCTTTATTTTGAGAACCCTATTAAGTGCGAGAATAGCGAGAACCCCTTATGTACTCCTAGAAATGCATATTGTGCAACATATCAATGCAACATAGCATTTTTGAATTATTAAACCTTTTTAATTAATTTAAAAGGGTATAATAGTAAAAGCCAATTTTATATTATTTTTGATTTTTTAAAATAAATAAATCCTATTTTTAAAAAACATTAAATTTTTTTTTTTTTTTTTTTTTTTGCTTTTTTCTAAACATGCATGTTTTAAAACTGATTTAGTGCATATGTGTTTTTATGAATTTTATTTATTATTTTGGTTTTTGGAATAGTTTTATCGACATACATGTTTTTCATAGTGAAGGGCATACATGTTTTCTAGATAAGTAAGTTTATATGAAACCAAGAACATACATGTTAAATACAAAATCCACTATCGATTGATATACAATTAAATACAAATTTCTAAGAAGCAGAAATACATGAATCTAATTGATCTATACACGTGTGTACAAGTAATATTTAACGCAAACAGATATATGTGCACACTCCTTGTTATCAACATTTTCAGAAGTCGGACATATATGCACACTCGTAGTTGTCAAAGTTCAGAAGTTGGACATATGTGCACGCTCCTTTTCAATGTTTCAAGACGGAAAAATGTGCGACACTCGTTGTCATCATTCTTTAATTCATTACTTACGATGAAAAGTATACAAATTAGGAAAAATAAACGCAAACTAATATACACACGTATAAACACATGTATGAAGGCTTAAAATTAATTTTTTTTATTTATGTTTTTGGAATAATATTTTTACAATTTATGTTTTTCAAATAGTAAAGTGCCTATGTGTTTTCTAGATAATGTAAATTTATCAGAATCGAAGAACATACATGTTAAATGCAAAATAAAGAAGCTATAACCATTAAATTAAAATTATTTGTATAACGACGTTAAAAACATACATGTTAAACCAAAAAACATACATGTTAAATATATGTTAAACCAAGAACAAACATGTTAAAAACATAGTACATGTTAAACCAATAACTAAAGGTCTAAATCAAGATCTTAAAAGCACAACCATCCTAATGTCGTACTAAAGGTCTAAATCAAGATCTTAAAAGCACAACCATCCTAATTTCGACACAAAGGTCTAAACCAAGATGCATTGTAAATATGCCTTAAAGAATACCATGAGAATCTTAGACTAAGATAACAAATTGTTATTATCAAGTGGCATCAAGAAGAATACTAGTACTGATGGTCTGACATAAATGTTACTCTATTAACAAAACAAAAATAAAATAAAATTGAAGTAGAACTAATTATATTAGAACAACTAATAAAATACAATAGACCCACCTGACTTCTTTTTCACAAGACTCAATATTCATCTCTTATAGTCTCTCTGTTAGAATTCATTAAAACGTAAACCAAAACTGAAAAAAATCAATCTTTTTCACAAGACCCAATATTCAACTCTTATAGTCTTATCGATAATAAAACCTTTAAAGAATTAGAATAAACATTAGACTGAACAAAATGCCTAAACACGAAAAAATATTGCTAAAACATGAAACATCACAACAAACTTAAAAAAAATACTACTGAAACACAAAAGTTGATGCTGAAATTGACATGAAAATGCAATAACAAACAGATCACACTTATATAATAAACCGCGTAACCTTGTATGTGTCTTTCTTTACTTTTTCTAAATTTGTGTGCATTTACATAACAATCGGATAATTATTGTGTTGCTATTATTTGTGTGCATTTACATAACGATATACTTACATGATTGAGAGGAGACCTAGTGCTTTAAGGAATGAGAAGTTGAAGGAGTCTTGATCCGATTACATATGACGGGTCGATTTGGTCAGGCGTGAAGGTACATATAAGTGGGCGGCTAGGGTTTTGAGAGGAAGAGATATAAAAAAATGAGAGAGATAACTGTGAAAAGAATACAACACAGGTTAGGGAAACGGTTTTTGGGTTTGTGATCCTATTTTTATGGAAAAGATTAAATTCCCACTTTACCCCTAATTTATTTTTTTTTATCAAATTAAGTTGCATATATTTACAAAAAGGCCATTATACATTGAAGTGATGTACATTATGTATTATTAATAGTAAAAAGGGGGTTCTCGCAGTACTCGCACTTAACAGGGTTCTCAAAATAAAGATACACTATATATATATATATATATATATATATATATATATATATATATATATATATATATATATATATATATATATATATATATATATATATATATATATAGGGTATATTACTAATTTATTGTAGCCAATTGGCTACAATTTTGTGCTATATAATGTGGGTCCCTGATTTTTTTGTGGGTCCCGATTCTTCGTGGGTCCCAATTAAATTCATTGCTAGTGTATTTTTTATGAAGGATTGTAGCCAATTGGCTACAAAAATTGTAGCTAAGTTATCCCCATATATATATATATATATATATATATATATATATATATATATATATATATATATATATATATATATATATATATATATATATATATATATATATATATATATATATATATATATATATAGTCCGCTAGATAAAAGTGTATTTAAAGAGAAAAGTGAGAAAAAAAGTTATAGGGTATACTATGAAAACAATCGAAAGTTTAGGGTAGAAAATGAAAAAACAAATTAAAATAAAGGAATTCACTCTCACAATTCAGCAGACACTCACCATCACCACCACCACCGTCTTCCGTCGCCACCATATGCACCGTCACCACCACCACCATCTGCACCATTATCACCGCCACCAACATCGCAACCGGCATCATTAAAACCACCACCATTAAAAAAGATAAAAAAACAGCCACCAAATCTTATCAAATTCTGATCAAAATCCGATCCAATTAATCGTGAAAGCAGAAATTTTGTATTTCAGATTATCAGAAAAATGAGGAAATATGTGATGCATTTTTGTGAGAACTCAAACAATAGTAAGTCCATAATTATTAATTGTTCAATTTTTATGTTATTTTGTGCATCATTGGGTGTATGATATCATAATTAGCATTTGTGTGAATATGTGTAAAATTAGGGCATCTGTGTAGATTCATACCTGCATGTATAAAAATGACATTTTACTGAATCTGTGCAAAAAAATTATATTACGTCATCAGTTGGTTTGAATTAATGCATCTAGTGTACATTTTAAAGCGTCAGCAACTCAACCCAAATCGATCGCTCATAAGCAAATGGGTTGAAAATGGCAATAGTACGATATAATGAAATTTTAGACAATATAACCCAAATCGATCGCCCATAAGCAAATGGGTTGAAAATGGCAATAGTAAATTAAATGGGAAAATGGGCATTGAGTATGATTAGTGCATCGAAAAGGTAGATATTAGGGCATCTATGAGCATGATTAGTGCATCGAAAAGGTATATATTAGGGAATATGAGCATGATTAGTAATCGAATAGGGTTTGTAAGGATAGATTAAGAAGAATGTAAATTATGTTTAGGATTTAGCAGGGAAGTGAATGACTGATACATGTTTGTTAAACAATGTGGCATCATAAACATGTATATTTAGTAGTTGATGTCAGATACTCGGATTTACAAGTAGCTTTGGTGCTTAATTTCTTATTCGTCACCATAGTGGCTCCTCAATCTATATATCACTCTTGCAATAGGATTTTAGCTTTTGTGATCATGAAACCATTTCACGTGTATGTGGTTGATTCGGATTGTTGTTGTTGGGCTAAATGCATTATTATGTTTTCTTAAGTTCTCTTATTTAATTGTTATTTTTATTCGTTTTCCGCCACCTTTTTATGTGTTTTGGTGTAAGATGTTTATACCTTTCTTTGTCTTCCGTTTTCAATCAGATTCCTGTAGCTCGAATGTTGCTGTTGCATAGCAGCTGGTTTTAATGGGATAACATTTATGCTCAGCAGGTAGTAAACGGCTACAGTGATGAATATTCAAGTCAAAATGAAGTATCTACATCAATGATTAACTTCTTAATGAAGAAAAACATATTACTGCTGCATTAGGGTGGTAACTCTAAGAGGGTCCCGTGGGCAAATCCCATAGGGAAAGTCTTCCTACCACTTCCATATCTAGTGGCAGATGACCCTGATGGACCCTTACCTTTGCTTTTTGATCATATACTTGTAATATATTATTGTGCCAGACAAGCTTATAAAAATCAAGGTTACTCTTCTGTTTACATCAAAAGGCTGATGCCTAATTTTGCGTGCTGAATTTCCTTTTTAGTGGCATAGGACAACAGTTTAAATCCTACAATACAATTTTTGAAAATCGCTTGTCATCATTCCTAGAGCAACATTTTAGGTTTCCTTTAGAGTATGCAAGCTTATTTTTGGTTGGATAATTATGCATCTAGCATTATTTGGTCAACAATCAGGGGTCACTTGATTATATGATATTTGGATTGTCAATTTATGTGTTAACTTGATTCTTTCTTGATAAGTTACTATTTTAGAAATTTCCAATTAGTTACCAAGTGGCTTTTGGGCCAACGATAGCGGTTGAGCTCGTCTGTCTTTAGTTTTGAGTTCGAGTCTCTCGGAGACATAATAGTGTGAGTTGTTTTCTATTATTTTAAAAAAGAAAATTTTAAAATAGTACGATATAATGAAATTTTAGGCACTACAAATGGATACCCTACTATGGGTAGAAAATGGCAATAGTAGATTAAATGGGAATTAGGGCATCTACGAGTATGATTAGTGCATCAAAAAGGTAAATATTAGGGCATCTATGAGCATGATTATTGCATCAAAAGGGTATATATTAGGGAATCTATAAGCATGATTAGTAATCGATTAGGTTTTGTAAGGATAGGTTAAGAAGAAGGTAAATTTTGTTTATGATTTAGCAGGGAAGTTAATGTTTTGATCAAACTTTAAATCATCTAGAAATAGTAACACATTACGCATATGTGTTTTCTTTGATGCCTAACACTATATAATTACAGAATTACATCAAATTTATGAGAAATTATATTCATATTCAGAGAAAGACTAATAAGAATACACTTTCTTGTCAAAATAGTAGTTCTTTTCAGGTCGGATATCTATTTGAACTATCAGAATATGTTAGCTCTTTTTCACTCAACAATGTTATCACATGATTTATATGGGACTCGTAAATGGGCTTTTCTTATGTTTGGAAACATTTTCTTCATTCAAGTCGGATTTACCTCAACTTGCAAACCAAGGTGGTTGGGGTAAAGAAGGCTCCTATAAAACGAATTTCTGGTGAAACTACTTCCTCGTCTCATGCATTGAAAGGGAAAAGAGATGTGCTAACTAAACAATCTGGTATATTGACTCAACTTTGATCATAATGAACGTCATGCTAGATAATGAATTTATTGTATTGGTATATAACTGTTTACCATGATTTTGCAGAGGCAATAGACTTCAGAAACTGGTGTGAAAGTGAGTGTGTCAGGCTTATTGGATCTAAAGGTATTACAATCTGAAGTGATCTATTTTAATATATGTTGTTGCTTGTATCTATTGTTACTCATATCACTATGGAGTTAGATATTTGAATAAAACTATAAATCAATAAAACTATAAAGAATGGCATATAGTGAGGTACTTTAGTTCATCCATTTGAGGTACTCTAATGCATCCGTCTGAGGCACTTTAGCACATCCGTTTGAGGTAATTTAGTACATCCATAAAAAAACTTAATGTTGTACTAGATCAATACAAAACTTAATGCTGTATTAGATCAATACATGTTTCATGAGGCAACTTGAATTTACAGATACCAATATATGCTTGCGCTCAGGATATCCTACATCATGGATCATATCAATACCCGATGTGCCTGCAGATTGCAATTCCAATTGTACCTACAATTAGAGTACTCGTAACATTTACAAAGTTTAAGGAGCTACAAATTCCATTAGAAAGAATTTTCAACACCACTCTCGAGCCATACTCATTGAGATTCTAAATCGAAAGAACTATAGGGATCAACATAATGGATCTCATGGATGAAAGAGAACCGTGGTGACCAATCAAGCGACACCGATTGTTGTAGCTTCAGGGATGAAGTAGACCTCTTCAACATGGTGATTGTTTGTTCTAGTGGTTTTGGTAGTTTGTCTCAGGAACATCTTCAACATGGTGTATCAATGGTTTAAAATTTAAATTATTTATTCTTGCTCATTATTTATATTTTTTGAATGGCAATAGTTGTTTAATTTATTTTCAGAATTACCACTTTGAGTACTTGCAACGTGATGTCTGGATGTGTTTTCGTTAATTTGAGTTGTGTATGAAACTATTAGTGCCAAAAAATAGAATATGTTGGTGACTCGTAAAGAGAAGTCGTTCACATTTGATAAAATCAAGGGTAAGTTAGGAATTCTTTTTGCCTTAACAATCTGTATTGTTATTGTTGTAGCCGACATAAAACTGCACATTTAAAACTGAATATATTTATACATTATTGTTATGTACACATGAAATGGCAACTAAAAGATACAACTCATAGTCGACATCTTAAGTCTAAACTGTCCTACAAACTATATATGACACTAGTTGATCAAATCAATCAACATATGCTGCACAAACTGCACCTTTTTTCTATTACCAAAAGCGATCCTTCTTAATGCTCAAGTACCCAGCCATCACCTTTCCACCAGTGTTTATCATTCCATCAATGAGAAAACACCAAAGTGAACCCAAGGCTCCAATGAAGAAATCAGCTTCAGTAACCATCAAAAAGTTAACAAGTGAATAGTTTGTACTTATTTCTCTACCAAGAATTGCTTCATATACTGCCATTGTTATGCCTCCCACTTGACGTCTCACATTTGAGTAGTAGAACTTCCAGCATATAACTTTGGAGGATTGAGAATGACTATGTACCATGCTTCATTTCTAGAAACAACATTCTTCATAAACACAGTTGCATCTTGTTTCAGGAAATGTAAATAGAACGGTCACAAAATGTACCTCAAGAATGTCAACAAATTTACATCGAGTCATGATGCATTGCAGTTAGTCAACACATGCAATCCACAACATTTTGAACAAAAAAGTACACAAAATTCAGTCAATCATTTCGTCAAACACTTGGTATACTAATGCAATCCATAACATTTCTAACAAAAAAATACACACAACTTTGTGAGTTATTTGATCGAACACTTGGTCAACACATACAATCCGAAACATTTTTAACACAGTGACGCACCACATTCAAACTCATATCAGATACAAGTATTCTTTAGACTTATCACATTGAAATTCACTATACAAAAACATAATTAACTTTGGGCAACGATGATACCTTAGTATTGAAAAGAAGCTCAAAAATTGGTTAAGTAACCTCCGTTGATGTTCACAAGTGTAGTTATAGTTATTCCTCATTTCGATTGAAACCTAACTGAAATAGCTAATTATCCAAACACCAACGGTTGAAAGGTGGGGAATGGTGATGAACGATGGGGAATGGTGGTGAACAATGGGGAATGATGGTGAGCGACGAGGAACGGTTGTGAAAGTCGGTGGTGAGCGACGAGGAACGGTTGTGAAAGTCGGTGGATATAGGCATTATATATGATAAGGAAAAAAAGGGTGTATTTACAAAAAAGACTCCTGAAAAAATAAGAAAGTGACAAAGTGGCCCATGTAGTTAGCTGGAAAAAAAGGAGGGGAAGATGGGTTGATCTAACGGTTGAGATCACTTCTCTCACTTTTCTCTTGATATCAACTTTTTAAATGATCAGATCTATATATATATATATATATATATATATATATATATATATATATATATATTGGAAAACTAGAAGGGGGTTGAATAGTTTTGCCAATTAAAACTTCTTTTAAACTATTTAGATCGACTTATGTCAATCTATTTGGATGTGTGTTGGATGTTGATAAACAAACATATAGAAGTATGTAATGAAAAGATAAGAGTAAGAAGCACAAAACCACAACGCGAGTATTTATAGTGGTTCGGCTACAAGGACACCTTCCTTGCCCTACTCCACTCCCCGAGTCACCTACTCGAGAGTTCATAATCACTACACGACACCAACTCCTTATGGTGGAGAAACCTTTACAACGTTGCCTACTCTTTTTCCGGTACTAGGCTAACCACCGGGTTCTTTCACACCAAGGTGAACCACACCTACTACAATGTTGCCTACCCTTTATCCGGTACTAGGGTAAGTACCGAGTTCCATTACAATGGAGGAACTACTACCCAACACTACACCAACGACTAATCCCAAAGGAGACCAAATCCTTATTACAACATCATCAAGGATATCAATATCCTTGGATCTAATACTAATCTATCTTGTACATCGAAACACACCATATCGAATGTACATCTAAGGAACCTTTCACTAATGCCTTTAAATTGATCTTCAAGAGACCATTCACTAATATCTTGTGACTTGGCTTCTAGGTACCCTTCACTAATGCCTACAATACGTACGATCGACACCTTTCACTAATGTCTTCATCTTGACACTTGAGACATCTTTCACTAATGTCTTCAACACTACACTTCTTAGAAGAAAGAAAAAATCATCAACAAGAAGACTTCAGTAGTCTTGATGATGAGGAAGTATGGCAACTCATGGACTTGAGCTTGCTTGACTTCAAAGGTGGTGATCTCGCCTTTAAGAGGAACCTAGAGAATCACACCAAAACAAAACTACAGACATAGATCACTTGGATCTGGGGTTAGAGAGTTTTAAACTCAGGGAGAAAGTATGTTAGAAAGGGGTGAGAAACAATGAAGAAATGACTCACTATTTATGGAGGAAAATGTCTACTGTTCCCCGGATCCCATGGATCCCTCCCACAAGGGATCCGTCTAGCGTAAAGCTAGGGATCCGTGGGACGCTCCTCTTTACCCATGGGTATTTTGGTTATGGGTCATGGGTCATGGGTTATGGGTTGATCCATGGGTCTTTTACTAGATACAATGCACCTAGTCACATGGGTATGGGTCAATACCATGGGTTATGGATATTATCCATATATGATATAAGCATGATGTCATGCAATGGGTTATGGGTCAAGCTCCATGGGTCATGGACTTTGGGTTGTACCCAACTACATTCAATGTATTTGGTCAATGGGTTATTATACTTAAGTTTCTACCCATTTATATTACCTAATATACTACATACTAGTTATGTGTATATTTTACCCAAATATGTAAACACTAGTTGTTGTACATATGTAATACTAAATGATAAAATCACTTATACTTGTTTTAGTGTTTTATGTGAAAACGTAAGTGTGTTAGAAACTATTAGTTCAAACTAATTACGTATTTTATTTGTTTCGTTAAAATGATTTTACGTTTGTTATCGACAAAACATTAGAAGATCGTAAAATATAAATAAACATTTTTACGGCTTTATTTGTATTAACAATCTCCCCTTTTTGTTGATAATAAAACATAAAATTATTTTAAGGAAAATCTAAAATTCGTAAAAGTTTGAATTTGTGGTTTTTACTTTCTTCTCCCCCTTTTTTTCGAAACAAAAAGAGTATCAAAAGGAAACTAACACATTGTTTTAGGAAAAACATGTGAAAGAAAGAAAAAATAGAGAGCAAGTAACAGGAAAGGATCTCGTCTTTATTCCCACTTGACGAGTCCATCCCTATGTGAGGGCGTCAAGAAAATAATACTAAGCTAGTTCATTTGCAATTTTGTTTGCAAATTGTTTCTTCCTTGCGACGAAGAAGCTCCCCTTAGAAGATTGCAATTTTGCAATGGGGAGGTCATGAAACGTAATCCTAATATTGCAAGTAATTTTTCAATGTATTGCTTTGACAAAAAGCTCCCCTAGCTTTAGGGTGTCAAAGTCTTCATGTGTAGATTGAATAACTAGAAAACAAAGGTTATAAGACAAGTATAATGCATAATTTCCTGCAAATAATACTCAAGTTAGGAGAAAATTAGTTTTCTGTGTCACGGATCCCACGGTTCCCTCCTTGTAGGGATCTGTCTAGGTAAATTAAAGGGATCCGTCTAGCTGATGATTAAATTTCAGCAATAATGATATAAAAAATAATGTTATCATCAAAATGAGATATGTTTTAAACAACATAATCATATATTCAGAAATATAGCAAGTAGCATGTAATTTCATTTAATAAAACTAGAGGTATGATATACATGACTCTAAAAACTAAGAAAATGAACGATACATGACTTGGAATTACTAGACTTATCTAAGTAACACTTGATACTAGGAAACCACTAAAAATCCTCTAGCTCAAGTTTGCTTATGTTTAATCTCGTCGAAACGTTCGAGGAGGTGATAGAACATGAAACGTTGATCTTCTCGTACTTCATGTATCAAACTTTCAACATGTTGACAATGATAACAATCTTTGTCATGGCTAGGTAGTGGTGGTGAAGGAAATGAAATTGCTTGATGCGAAGGATCAAGTGAAGCGGGTTGGGGAGCCTCAGACGACGGAGGGATTGGTGGAAGCACATTTGAAGATGGCTCGACCAAGAATGATGGTGGTGGTAGAGAAGTGTCAACTTCCATATGGTCGGGTGGTAGACCTTGATAATTTATCATAATCCAAATGGGATTATGTGATGTGACGGCGAAAAGGAAGCCGGAGCTAGTGTTGACTCAACACCAAGATTATGTACCATTATTCCTCCTAATGAGGAGAATGTTGCCGTTGGAGGAGGATGATACGGCCTAGGAGGAAAATCCTCTAAATTGTAGAGGTGTGGTGATGATAGTGGAGTTGTAAATGAAATAGCTCTAGGAACCAATGGTGATGGTTTAGTGGAGATGATATTGTTTAGCCTAGGAGGTATGGTGGTGTTTGGCATATGTAGTTTTGTGGGTACTATCCTTTTAGGAATTGGTTTGATTGGTTGAGAAGAAGTCCTTGCATTTTTTGGCTTGACCGGAGATGATTCGGTTGAAGAGATTTCGAGTATAACACGAGCAATTTTCTTGGGTGGTTCTTTGGTGGATAAGTTGCTACTTGGAGTTTTCCTCATGATGAGATGATTTCAAGAGGTTTGTAAACGTTTCTTAAGTGCTGAAAATTAGGATGAAGATGATGACTTTAGAAGTCCTAACAATATGGTTTATAAAGCAAGAGATTTGGCAAGTGCATTCAAGACTTAAGCCACTAAGCTTCATTGGAATGTGATGATTAACATGCACAAGAGTCAACTTCAGAGTTTGTACTGATCTAGGAACTCATTTAAGATGAGATGGAGTGTTTAAGTTAGGAAGATGAGCTTGAAATGATTGTTTTAGCTAGAGTTGACATAATCTATCACCCGGATCCCACGGTTCCCTCCAATGAGGGATCCGCCTAGGCTAATCCTAGGGATCCGTCTGTCAGCAGCTAAGAAAAGGTAACAATGATGTTTGTAAGGTCTAATGCCTATTTCTTCTTGAGTGTTTCACTTTATCTAAGTGTCTTAAATGAAGGGGTGCTTAAGTACTTGAGGGTAATGAGTTATGTAGCTAATTATTGCCTTTTATGGAAGAGATTGGAACTTTCATGAGTACCAATGAATGAACAAAGATGACACTAAAGATTTTTGAGAGTGTCAAGTTGAGCTAAATGATCCTAGAGATCAGATAGTGACTTAGGATAATGTTTTGGAGAATATCCTAAAGGCTTAAGATGGAAAAAATATAATTTGATCAATTTCGACCAATTTTGAGGTAAAGATGATTATGATCAATTTTGCCATAATTGAAAATTTTCCAAGGCTAGATGTGAGGGATGATGAGTGAGCTTGAGAGCGGAAGAGTAATAGGTTTAAGTGAAACGATAGATCTACAAGCGTCTTGATTATGATCTAGGTGAGTTATGTGTGAGTAGGAAGGATCTACTTAACTTGATAAGGACTTAATTTGCCTTAAGACACTATGTTTAGCTTAGTGTGAGGTGTTCTAAAGACATGTTTGAAATACAATGATTGTAATTGCATTTTCTGTTTGTCGGATCCCACGGTTCCCTAAGAGTAGGGATCCGTCTAGTACAAACTTTGGGATCCGTCTATCTGCTAAGCAGGACCTTTACTAAAGGTATGCAATGATTTTGACAATGCATTATATTCCAAGGTCAGTTTAAGAGGTTCTAATACTAAGATATCAAATGTAAGATGTTTTATTTCATGAAAGAAATTGGATTACATCGATAAAGCATGAGTACAAAAGGATTGATCCTATTTGAAAGACTACTAAGTTCCTTGAGCGTTTTCACTAGAAGGATCATCAAATGGTTGATGAGTGTTGGTGGAATCAAGAATGAAGAAAGTCTTCATGAGAGATATGTTTAGCGGTTCCATCATCTTGTTCACAAGTACGTACAACGGACTTTGAAATTGAGGATGAAAGTGCATGACGTTATGATAGAGTCGCGTCAAGAACATTCCATAAGGGATGAGTTTATTCTTGGAGCCTTGAAGATTTACAATCCGCCTTGCGAAGAAGTAGGCGAGATTGTATGGTTGTTGTATTAGCAAACAATACATTATGTGAGCACAACAAGCGGGAAGGATTTCTCGATTTCCCCTAAGACTCCAAAAATTTTCACGTAGAATGAGTGCAAGAGGTTTGTACTCTTCACGAATGTCCCGTGTAAAGATAATGTTTGGATCGGAGTAATATGGTCGAGGTTTGCATATTATGCGATTCAAATCCTCCGGGGAGGGTATGTATGAACAATATGGACTATTTTCTTCACGAAAGTTGAAGAGAGAATCAAGAGACCAATCTTCGGTGAAAGCACATTGTCCATGATTTGGAATCCGGAGGATGTGAGCAAATCGCCCAAGGGTTAAAACGAACTTTTGGTTTTTGATCCAAAACCAAAGAGAAAGAGAGCGATCCTCGTTACGAACGAGTTCGACTTGACGGAAGAATTCCAATATAAACCTTGGACATATTTTCTCGTTAATTTCGAGAAGACATTCCAATCCTATGGCTCGGAAGGCGGTATTGATACCTTCTTCAAATTGTAGAGAGGTGTCTACAATACGTCCTTCGTGGAAGTGACGGTTTTCGAGATTATTGAACCCACGGACATGATTGCCAGGTGTGTTGGGCTCAAGAGAGATGTTCGGAGTGTAGACGCTAATGAGTGAAAAATCAAACTCATATTCATGCGTCATAGTTGAGCCTATAGAAACAATGAGTTAATAGAAGGTGATGTTTGTGGTCAACCAATGATTATCTAACGTTTTTACTAGATTTTTATTAACAATGGTTTTTAAACAATGACACTTAACTCACTTATGGTTTTGACATTCTAGTGGAATATTACTTTTAGAAAGAAGGTGGTTTTTATTATGCATGAAAAACTGATGTCCAGATGTACGGTTCCCTTTCATAAGGGATCCGGCTAGTATACTTGCCGAGATCCGTAGGTCTGTAGTAACAGAAACAGATTTGATAAAAAATAGGTTTTACAATTTTATACCAAGATATGTGTTTTAGCCTACATTTTCTTTTAGCATGCATACATGACTTCTAATGTATCATGAGAGAATACGAAACATATAAATCAAAAGAAATGACAAACACATTATGATAATAATAACCTAGATAAACTAGACTATTAATAATATTTCATTTCAATGCTAAGAATGATATAAAGGATTGGGTATATGATCCCAATGTAGATTAACAACACAAAGTATATGTCTCCGTATGAAAACTTCATCATAGGGAAGACAAGAGCGATGAGTGTTAAGGCGATGAGCACGAGGGGATGTAAACCATGTTGATGGCGAGCCTTCTTGGTTTCGGATGAGATGAAATGGAGAGGAAGATGAAGTTTTGAATGAGAGGAAATTTTTGAAATTAGAAGATTTGAAAAAGTGGGGATTTGATGGAGTAGATGACGATGGGAGTTTTTATGGGGAAGGAGGAATTTTTGAAATTTGTGTTTTGTTTTATTATTGGAAAGATATGATTTTTGGATTAAATGAAATAAAATACAAGTTTTATATACCACGACTTTAGACGAAAAAATAACACGTATGTGAGAAAAGGCTTCCTAATGAAGCTTCATGTAATACATGTATATGCACAAAATATAATCATATAAATACTTATGTAGGTATACTTAATTATCAAGCTAATGTCATTTTAGAGATAAGTAAAGAATCATACCTCTAACGCACTTAGGAATGTCTTTACAAATGACACAACAAATGTCACTAGACAATTTCGGCTCCTTTGTGTATAAGATACCTTCTTAGGGAAGGTATTCTTGTTACCAAGCGATTCCTATAGCTTGGTGGGTATGAGCTTTGACTAATCAACATGACAATGAAGATTAGTGCATTTAAATAGAAAATAAATAAATAAAATGTTGTCATCTAATCAACATCCAAACAAAGAGTTTTAAAAGACATGGTGTTTGTTTTTGTGAAAAACATTCTTTGTAGTTTTCAATTAACCATGGATCGTATCAAGTTTTTAAAGTACAATATACTTCAAGAAACTTGGTAACGAAGCTCTGATGCCAATTGTGGAAAACTAGAAGGGGGGGTTGAATAGTTTTGCCAATTAAAACTTCCTTTTAAACTATTTAGATCGACTTATGTCAATCTATTTGGATGTGTGTTGGATGTTGATAAACAAACATATAGAAGTATGCAATGAAAAGATAAGAGTAAGAAGCACAAAACCACAACGCGAGTATTTACAGTGGTTCGGCTACAAGGACATCTTCCTTGCCCTACTCCACTCCCCGAGTCACCTACTCGAGAGTTCGTAATCACTACACGACACCAACTCCTTATGGTGGAGAAACCTTCACAACGTTGCCTACTCTTTTTCCGGTACTAGGCTAACCACCGGGTTCTTTCACACCAAGGTGAACCACACCTACCACAACGTCGCCTACCCTTTATCCGGTACTAGGCTAAGTACCGAGTTCCATTGCAATGGAGGAACTACTACCCAACACTACACCAACGACTAATCCCAAAGGAGACCAACTCCTTATTACAACATCATCAAGGATATCAATATCCTTGGATCTAATACTAATCTATCTTATACATCGAAACACACCATATCGAATGTACATCTAAGGAACCTTTCACTAATGCCTTTAAATAGATCTTCAAGACACCATTCACTAATGTCTTGTGACTTGGCTTCTAGGCACCCTTCACTAATGCCTAAAATACGGACGATCGACGTCTTTCACTAATGTCTTCGTCTTGACACTTGAGACATCTTTCACTAATGTCTTCAACACTACACTTCTTAGAAGAAAGAAAAGAATCATCAACAAGAAGACTTCAGTAGTCTTGATGATGAGGAAGCATGACAACTCATGGACTTGAGCATGCTTGACTTCAAAGGTGGTGATCTCGCCTTTAAGAGGAACCTAGAGAATCACACAAAAACAAAACTACAAACAAAGATCACTTGGATATGGGGTTAGAGAATTTTAAACTCGGGGAGAAAGTATGTTAGAAAGGGGTGAGAAACAATGAAGAAATGGCTCACTATTTATGGAGGAAAATGTCTACTGTTCCCTGGATCCCACGGATCCCTCCCACAAGGGATCCATCTAGCGTAAAGCTAGGGATCCGTGGGACGCTCCTCTTTACCCATGGGTATTTTGGTTATGGGTTATGGGTCATGGGTTATGGGTTGATCCATGGTTCTTTTACTAGATACAATGTATCTTAGGAGTGCAATTCACCTAGTCACATGGGTATGGTTCAATACCATGGGTTATGGATATTATCCATATATGATATAAGCATGATGTCATGCAATAGGTTATGGGTCAAGCTCCATGGGTCATGGACTTTGGGTTGTACCCAACTACATTCAATGTATTTGGTCAATGGGTTATTATACTTCAGTTTCTACCTATTTATATTACCCAATATACTACATACTAGTTATGTGTATATTTTACCCAAATATGTAAACACTAGTTGTTGTACATATGTAATACTAAATCATAAAATCACTTATACTTGTTTTAGTATTTTATGTGTAAACGTAAGTGTGTTAGAAACTATTAGTTCAAACTAATTACGTATTTTATTTGTTTCGTTAAAATTATTTTACGTTTGTTATCGACAAAACATTAGAAGAACGTAAAATATAAATAAACGTTTTTACGGCTTTATTTGTATTAACAATCTCCCCTTTTTGTTGATGACAAAACATAAAATTATTTTAAGGAAAAGCTAAAATTCGTAAAAGTTTGAATTTGTAGTTTTTACTTTCTTCTCCCCCTTTTTGTCGAAACAAAAAGAGTATCGAAAGGAAACTAACACATTGTTTTAGGAAAAACATGTGAAAGAACGAAAAAATAGAGAGCAAGTAATGAGAAAGGATCTCGTCTTTACTCCCCCTTGACGAGTCCATCCCTATGTGAGGGCGTCAAGAAAATAATACTAAGCTAGTTCATTTGCAAGTTTTTTTGCAAATTCTTTCGTCCTTGCGACGAAGAAGCCCCCCCTAGAAGATTGTAATTTTGCAATGGGGAGGTCATGAAAAGTAATCTTAATATTGCAAGTAATTTTGCAATGTATTGCTTTGACAAAAAGCTCCCCTAGCTTTAGGGTGTCAAAGTCTTCATGTATATATATATATATATATATATATATATATATATATATATATATACTGTATATGAGACTTGCATCTCGTACAGCTCAAGCAAAAACACCCAAATACTGGTCGGAACGGATATGTAATAGAAAGAAACTTATTGCTTTCCGATTCAATCTGCTCTGAAGATATGAATCAAAAAAATCCGAAAGTTCTTCTTTGTGGTGATAATACCAAAATATCAAGTTGGCTCAGTCGTCTTTATCTTGATCCTTACGGGCCTCTTGAATCCTCTCTTCCCTATTTCTTTCTTTTATTTGTTTTTGTATATAATTTTTTGATTTGTTTTATTTATTATTGATAGGAATTCTCTTGTATATATATATATATATATATATATATATATATATATATATATATATATATATATATATATATATATATATATATATATATATATATGTATGTATATATATATATATATATATATATATATATATTTCAAAAAGAAATTTGTTGTTTTAATTTAGGTCTCCCTAACACCAGAGAGTTACCCGACTCCACAGCTTGTCATCAAATTGCCTCTCACATCATTCCTCCATCTTGGAAAGGGACCTTGCAGGCTATGGAGTTCTCTAAACTCTGTGATCTTCATGACAAGAGCAACATTAGGCAAGTGGCTCTGGATAATGTTTTTAATGAGAGGACGAGGGAAAGCATTGAAGGTGCAGAAGAGTCCAAGGTTGAGTTAGATAAAGCTCGAGCAAGGGAAAGGGTTAGGGAGGGGGAGTTAAAGATGTTTCAGGTGAAGGTTGGTGAAGCTTCAAGTGATGTGGAAAATACTGAGTTTTGTTAATACAAATAAGCTGTAAAAACGTTTATTTATATTTTACGATCTTCTAATATTTTGTCGATAACAAAGGTAAAATCATTTTAACGAAACAAATAAAATACGTAAATAGTTTGAGCCAATAGTTTTCTAACACACTTACGTTTTCACATAAAACACTAAAACAAGTATAAGTGATTTTATGATTTAGTAACATATATGTATAACAACTAGTGTTTACATATTGGGTGAATATATACATAACTAGTATGTATTATAATGGGTAATACAACTGGGTAGAAACTTAAGTATTTGAGCCATTGACCAAATACATTGAATGAAGTTGGGTACAACCCAAAGTCCATGACCCATACCCATGGAGCTTGACCCATAACCCATTGCATGACATCATGCTTAAGTCATATATGGATAATATCCATGACCCATGGTTTTAATCCATGACCTATGGTTTTAATTCATGAACCATGGACTAGATGCATTGCATCTTGTAGATACATTGTATCTACTTGGATACCCATGATCCATAACTCATGACCCATGACCCAAAGCCCATGGGCGTCCCACGGATCCCCAGTATTACACTGGACGGATCCATCAAGTGAGGGATCCGTGGGATCCGTGGAAGAGTAGCCATTTTCTCTCTATAAATAGTGAGCCATTTCTTCATTGTTTCTCACCCCTTTCTCACATATTTTCTCTTTGAGTTATAAACTCTCTAACCTCAGATCCAAGTGATCTATGTATGTAGTTTTTTTTTTGTGTCATTCTCTAGGTTCCTCTTAAAGGCGAGATCACCACCTTTTGAAGTCGAGCAAGCTCAAGTCCATGAGTTGCCATGCTTCGTTATCATCAAGACTACTGAGGTTCTCTTGTTGATAGTTCTCTTCTTTCTCATAAGAAGTGTAGTGTTGAAGACATTAGTGAAAGATGTCTAAAAGAGTCAAGACGAAGACATTAGTGAAGGGCGTCGATCGTCCGTATTGAAAGCACTAGTGAAGGGTGCTTAGAAGTCAAGGCTAAAGGCATTAGTGAAGGATGCCTTGAAGTCAAATCACAAGGCATTAGTGAAGGGTGCTTTGAAGATCGAGTCAAAGGCATTAGTGAAAGGTGCCTAAGGTGTACATTCAATATGGTGTGATTTGATGTACAAGATAGATTAGTATTGGGTCAAATGATATTGATATCCTTGTTGATGTTGTTATAAGGAGTAGATCTCCCTTGGGGTTAGTTGTTGTTGTATTTTTGGGTAGTAGTTCCTCCATGGTAATGGAACTCGGTATCTAGCCTAGTACCGGATAAAGGGTAGGCGACGTTGTGTTAGGTTTGGTTCTACCTCGTGGAAGAACCCGGTATCTAGCCTTGTACCGGATAAAGAGTAGGCTACGTTGTGAAGGCTTCTCCGCCATAAGGAGTTGGTGTCGTGTAGTGATTACAAAATCTCGAGTAGGTGACTCAGGGAGTGGAGTAGGGCAAGGAAGGTGTCCTTGTAGCCGAACCACTATAAATACTTGCGTTGTGGTTTTGTGCTTCTTACTCCTTATCTTTTCATTACATACTTATATATGCTTGTCTATCAACATCCAACACACATGTTTAAATAGATTGACATAAGTCGATCTAAATAGTTTAAAACCAAGTTTTAATCGGTAAAACTATTCAACCCCCCTTCTAGTTTCCACAATTAGCATCAGAGCTTTGTTACCAAGTTTCTTAAAGTATATTGTATTTTAAAAACTTGATACGATCCGTGTTTAATTGAAAAATACAAATAAGGTCTTTTACAAAAACAAACACCATGTGTTTAAAACACTTTGTTTGGATGTTGATTAGATGACAATTTTTTTTCTCTTATTATTTAGTTACATGCACTAACCTTCTTTGTCATGTTGCTTAGTTAAAGCTCATACCTACCAAGCCATAGGAATTGCTTGGTAACAAGAATACCTTCCCTAAGAAGGTATCTTAAACACGAAGGAACCGGAATTGTCTACTGACATTTGTTGTGTCATTTGTAAAGACATTCCTAAGTGCATTAGAGGTATGATTCTCCACTTATCTCTAAATAACATTAGCTTAATAAATAAGTATGCTTACATAGGAATTTATATGATTATCTTTTGTGCATATTCATATATTACACGTAGCTTCGTTAGGAAACTTTTCTCGCATACGTGTTGCTCTTTCGTCTAAAGTCGAGGTTTATAAAATTTGTGTTTTATTTCATTTAATCCAATAATCATATCCTTCTAATAATAAAACAAAACACAAATCTTAAAAATTCCTCCTTCCCCATAAATCTCCCTCCGACGTCCACTCCACCAAATCCTCACTTTTTCAAATCTTCCACTTTCAAAAATTACATCTCATTCAAAACTTCATCTTCCTCCTCATCTCATCTCATCTCAAACCAAAACCAAGAAGGTTCTTCATCTTCATGGTTTACATCTCCTTCGTACTCATCGCCTTAACACTCATCGCTCTCGTGTTCCCCATGATGAAGTTCTCGTATGGAGACATATACTTTGTGTTGTTAATCTACATTGGTGTTATATACCCAATCCTTTGTATCGTTCTTAGCATTGAAATGAAATATTACTAATGTTCTAGTTTATCTAGTTTATTTCTCAAATATGTTTGTACTTTCGTTTACTTTTTATCTTTCGTATTTTTTGGTCTTGAGATACATTAGAAACCGACAATGCATGCTAAACTAAACATTGGCTAAAATACATACCTTTGTATAAACATATAAGATGCAAAACCACAACGCGAGTATTTATAGTGGTTCGGCTACAAGGACACCTTCCTTGCCCTACTCCACTCGCCGAGTCACCTACTCGAGAGTTCGTAATCACTACATAACACAAACTCCTTGTGGCAAAAAAGCCTTCACAACGTCGCCTACTCTTTATCCGGTACAAGGCTAGACACCGGGTTCTTCCACGAGGTAGAACCAAACCTATCACAACGTCGCCTACACTTTATCCGGTACAAGGCTAGATACCGAGTTCCATTACAAAGGAGGAACTACTACCCAACACTACACAACACCTATCCCAAAGGAGACCCACTCCTTATTACAACATCATCAAGGAAATCAATATCCTTTGACCCAATACAAATCTATCTTGTACATTGACACACCATATCGAATGTAGACCCTAGGCACCTTTCACTAATGCCTTTGACTTGACTTCCAGGCACCCTTCACTAATTCCTTCAACACGGACTTTGCGGCACCTTTCACTAATGCCTTTAACACGGACTTTTGGCACCCTTCACTAATGCCTTTGACACGAATCTTCGACACCTTTCACTAATGCCTTTGACTTGATCCTTTAGACATCTTTCACCTATGTCTTCAACACAACACTTCTAATGAGAGAAGAAAGAACTATCACAAGATAACATCAGTAGTCTTGATGATGACGAAGCTTGGCAACCTATGGACTTGAGCTTGCTTGACTTCAAGAGGTGTTGATCTCGCCTTTAAGAGGAACCTAGAGAATCACACAAAAAAAACTACATAGAAAGATCATTTGGATATGAGGTTAGAGAGTTTACAATACTAGGAGAAAATGTGTGTGAAAGAGGTGAGGCACAATGAAGAAATGGCTCACTATTTATAGACAAAATATGCTACTGTTCCACTGATCCCACGGATCCCTTGCTAGAGGGATCCGTCTAGTGTAATACTAGGGATTCGTGAGACGCTCCTCATTACCCATGGGTTTTGGGTCATGGGTTGTGGGTTATGAGTCATGGATCCTAGGCTTTGGACCATGGGTATCCAAGTAGATACAATGTATCTAGAATATGCAATGCATCTAGTCAATGGGTTATGGGTTAGCTCCATGGGTCATGAATAATACCCATTATGACTTATGCTTGATGTCATGCAATGGGTCATGGGTTATGGACTATGCTCCATGGGTATGGGTCATGGACTTTTGGTTTTACCCAACTACATTCAATGTATTTAGCCAATGGGTCAAATACTTAAACTTCTACCCATTCTATTACCCAATATAGTACATACTAAGTATGTATATATCTACCCAATATGTAAACACTAGTTGTTATACATATGCATTATTATAACATGAAAAACACTATTACTTGTTTAGTGATTTATATGAAAATGTAAGTGTGTTAGTAAACTATTGGCTCAAACTATTTACGTATTTTATTTGTTTCGCTAAAATGATTTTACGTTTGTTATCGACAAAACGTTAGAAGATCGTAAAATATAAATAAACGTTTTTACGGCTTATTTGTATTAACATATATATATATATATATATATATATATATATATATATATATATATATATATATATATATATATATATATATATATATATATATATATATATATATATATATATATATATATATATATATATATATATATATATACACGATCAAATAAGATCAAACTTAAATTTGTTAAAATGAGATCCAACTAAAATCTGACAAGTGGCACTTTCCTTACAACAAAAATAAATTTTTTGTTAACTACAACTAAAATTGTTAAAGTTTCGATAGATTTTTTTTGAAAATTTATGAAACCTAGGTGATACACCCAGACCAATAAACTGACAAATTCCATACTCTACTAGCTTGCTAGACCCGATCAAGCTAGTGTCCCTACCACGAGTAACCAATGACAATGCTTGGGGAGACATCAACCCAAAACTCCTCGCAAGCCTACCAATCAAATGTGCACCTTAAATCATGCTCTTTGTTGTGAACCCCTTCGATCCGGTTGCCATGAACTTAGACAAATACCAAGGAACATCAATCAAGTTCCCTCCATCCATACCCTGAAGCAAATACAAGTCATCCATTGTCATCTTTTCCCTTGCCGAATGCCTTCATTTGATGGAACATGCAATAATCCTATGAACCAATCGGCGAATGGGACTTCTAATCATTGTGTAGGAAGGGGGTGCCTTGAGTTATAACTCGCAAGGTTGTAATCACTTGGCCTAAATCTCTAGCATTGATCATAAAATTCACACCACATATTAGACCCAAAATCCATTTTGTTATACAAACCCATATGAAACAAGAACTGCCTCAAAGTCATTTCCCTTCTCACCTCTCCAGGCTGGAAATAGATCGAGGGTGCATTAATGTCGGTAACATCTTCACTAAACTCCACGGATGCCAAAAACTCTCTAATATACTCTGGAATGACGGGCTCTCTAATCTTGAAGAGCCTTAACCAAGTTGAGCAAGAGAATGAACCTATATCGCTAGTGTACTTCACCTTGCAAAATGATTTATGTTTCCTACCCGCTGCCCCATTGTTTATTGTTTCAAACTCGGTGAAATCAAGAATCCTTCTGGTTTGTCGATTTCCTTTTCTGCCAATTTTTCATAATCGGCCCTCGATGATTTTTTAGAGATTTTTACTGTAGCGATCGCCATTAAAAGGTGTGGTAAAAACCTAAATGTTCAGCCGTAGCTGAGTTTTTATACTGTTGAAAGAGTTACGGCGTAATTGAAAGTTATGGTTACACCGTAAATAATTGTTATAATTAATTTTTAATTATTAAAATTTTATTATATATTTATATAATAGTTACGCCGTAACTTGACTAAAAGTTACGCCGTAATTAATAGCCTCAAAATTAATATCTTAGGATATATCTAATAATTGCAATACGAGAGAGTGAAATACGTACCTTACAAGGAACAGGAGGGTACACACTTCTCTTAATATAGGTCAAATATTATATACCTTAGATCTTCAATTAAACTGCTTCCTGGCAGCGGCGCCGAAAAACTGATGTGCTATTTCATCCTGCCTTTAATATTTATAAAACTGAGATATACTAGGATAAACACATACTAACGGGCAGAGAACCCGATCAGTTGAAGTAAAACCTTAGGTAAATCCAAGTGTCGTCTCAAGAGAGCTATGATCTGAAAGAACTAAGATACTATGAAATAAATAAGATACAATGATAGTGATATGATAAAATAGATAGAATTATATTAAAACAGGAGTAGAAATCAGGACAAAGTAATAGAAGAGTGAAGCTTAACCAAGATTTGAGATATGTTTTAATTCTCAATATTTAAGCTCAATATAGTGGGTAAATATCACTAGACTCCTTTGGTCAATTCGTCTTAGCCTATGATTCTTAGACCCCTCACCAAGATGATCAGATCACCCGGGATCATTTAGTAATCTAATAGCAGTCATTAAGTATCAAATCTACTAGACTCAGTCTATGGAAACCCGGCCGTTAGGAACTTAGATTTCCCCTAGCTTCTTAAATACCTCCACTTGATAGGTGATCATTTGGTCAATTCGCACACAAAGAATGGTTGTATTATGGCCAATTCCTTCCATACTTCGCAATCTAGTGAGTTGAGGTCAGTTGGTCAATTCTCCCAACTCCCTAGATACTAACAAGCTTATAACATTACTGAAACTAGCGATCTATGATAAGACTAAGTAGATGTCTATAAAGAGTAATAAAGAGGATAAATAACATAAACTTAAACTTGAATTAATAACATGAATTCATAGTATGATCTCTAGAAAAACATAAAAGAATTCAAACTCGAATACAAAGGAAATCGTTGATGAGAACTTCGTTCTTCATACTCCTAAGCCATGATTCTTCTTCTGTGGTTGCTCTCCCCAAACCCTAGAAAGGTTTGGGAAAAGGGAGATGTCTTGAAAATGCAGAATTCGTCTTGTATTTATAGGCGGGAAACCCTAATTTGAGCTACGACATAACTCTATGAGATAGTTACGCCGTAGTTCTTCATAAGCAGATATACTGATGTTAATCCAGGATTACGACGTAACTCTAGCTGATGGTTACGCCGTAGTCTTCATAAAATGTATTTTACACCGTAACCTTGCTGATAGTTAGGCGTAGTCTTCATTAGCTACGTTTGGTGTGGTAACTACGCCGTATCTTGATCTGTGTTACAGCGTAGTCTCATTACAGCGTAACTCTATTAGCATGTTACGTCGTAGTCTTTGTAAATATAATTACGGCGTAACTTCATCACTTAGTTACGCCGTAGTCTTTGTGAATGTAAGAATACTCCAACTTGAGCCCAAAATCATCCAAACACTACTTCTTCATAGCAAATTATTCCTGAAATGAAATAAGAAGAAATAAAGACGATTCCAATAACATTTTAAGCATAATATGTCAATAAAGGGGGAAATTAACACTTAGAATATCAGGATTATTTGATGTTATCAGTGAGACCATGTTGTGAAGGTAGAGGTAGTTATTGGAGGTAAATCGTGTGTGATTAGCAATGGTGTTAAGGTCGAGAAACCCGGTGGGGGTGTAACATCCCTTCCTTGTTCCATGACGATCTTTTAGTGAGAGTGGTTAAAATGGTTACAAACTTGGGTGTAACGAGAGTAATAGTAGTGGGTCCCACGAATGACGCCACTAATTGTACAATAATTTGCACGACCAGGCTTCGATAGCGATTGAAGGTTAACAGGATGTATAATCTTGCCAAGATTTCTCGTAACTTGAAAATAAGAAATACTAAAACACTATGATAAGTGATTGTGCAGGAGTTGGACCCTGCGAACCACCTTCGGTGTGCGAATAAGTATTTTCTATGGTAACAATGTGAGTGTAAAGTAAGTATGTAAATGTTTGATGAATGTACCATAAGTAATAACCCCTCCAAGCTATTTATAGGGGAATAAATAGGCCTTGAAGGGCTGTTGCACACGTTTCGGGGGATCATGGGGGTGTCCCATAATTTCTGGTAACCGCTGGGCTTAGTGACCCATGTTCTCAACCTTGGCGGGAAAGCTGAGGTAAAAGAGAAACGTGGGTATGACCAGGTCAAGGTTCTCCTCTGTGCTATTATCTTCGAAGGATCCACCCCGAAGGATAGGAAGCTTCGATTGGCGAATTCCCAAGTGGTAACTATTGTAGATCAGTATTTTGACGCCAAAAGAGATTTTAAAAGGTTAACTTGAGGTTCGAAATGTAGCTTTCGAAAATGTTCGAAGGGGTGGCCTTCGAGCAGTTCGGACGGTACGTTTTCATTATATTTTCTACTTTCTTGCTTATGTGTTTTCTTTTAGCTAAACCAACTACAAGTTATAAGGGGGTGATTGGGTCTAACCCAATATTATTAGATTCATTTTAGGCCTACCAAAATTGGTCCATTTAAAAAACAAGTCATATGTTGATTAGTAGTTATCATTTATACTGGATTGAATTAGCAAGCTACTGCCACTTCTATATGTTTTTTGTTCAAACCATGGAATAAAGTATATTTGCTTACTGTCTGAAAAACGCACTCCCACGCTTACATTATGTGGTTACAGCCTTGCTACTATTATATGTCGATATGGCCACTGCTTGAAATATTATTTTCCTACATTTGGTTTAAAGTAACTATAGATTGTGTTTGAAAATGATATGCCTACATTTGACCTCTTTGAACGTTTACATGTTAAATCACATAAGTGGGGTGCATAAAGTTGTTCTACTTTAGCTTATATGGCCATTAATTTTGCGTATTATGAATTTTGCAGCCGATTATTCATACTCATTTCTTCTTAATTCAAATTTTGTAAGATCATAACTTGAAGCCTCATGATACGATATGTTTCAGCGGGAATCAAAGGCGTCTCCCTATATAAATGGAAGCTAAGGGCCAATCAATGCTTTTATGATTTTGGTATGTTGGTGGTTATTGTTTGGCTATATCTCGAAAACTACTACAAATGTCGTCTATAAAGAAATACTTCAAAGTCTATGATCAAGGTTTAAGAGGTATGTACAATATACATATGACATGTTTTATACCATATGTTATTCTAATATATTATTAACAACCTATTTTTACTTACATTTTCTGTAGACTATTAGGTGTTCACGAACAGACATTGGCTATTAACTTGATTAGCGCTCACCGATGTCATTTGCTATTCAAGGCCATCAAATTTGGAGACGATAAAGCATGGACATTTATTATTTTAATTGTTACAAATTCAATTGTTTAGCGAATAATTCACGTATTATCTCATTGTCTCTTTCACATATTAATGGAACATGTTTACATTCGTTGTTTTCTTATTATCTCATTTTCATATTTTTTTAAAAACCCTGTGAATCAACGGGTCTTTAAGCTAGTAAATATATACACAAAAAGAACATACATTGTAATTGTAATTCTTGTACAACCATCCTTCAGATTCAGCCCAAACATTCTCAAGCTTTTTTATTGTGTTCTATATATAATGGCATCTGACTAAGGTCCCATAGGTACACTGTATATAAAACCTAAGTACCAAAACTGTACCTATGGATAGACCATGTTAATGTTGCATCACATGATGTTTTTATACGAACTTAACAGAATCAGATGCCAAATTACACTCTACATTGATGTTGAGTTTCTAACCTCCGAGTGAAACAGCCATATATAGAGCTAATCAGTCATGGTTATTCATAGGACAAATTACCACTTCTAATGGCCCGCTGCTGATTGCTGATTCCTTTACCCAAACGTGAGTTGGATGAGCCAAAATCTGTTGGTTTTCCAACATAAGGTGATGAAAGCTTGGGTGAAAGCCACTTCTTGACAACAACCCCGTTAATTCGGATTTTTCCAAATGACTCGTTTCCTATGTATGATATCCTTAGCCTTCTCAATAATGCGGAAAAACCCTGGGTAACTCTGTTCATAGTAAACGACATGATTAAAATGCGATATGTTTTTCCGAAAAATGATATAATAAGAGAAGAAACAACTTTCCTAAAATGAGAAGGGACACTCACCTTCCTGCAACATTCATTGTTTTATCACCCATGGGAGCCTTAATTTGTGTCTTTACTACAGGCAGCAAGATGCTAATGTTGGGCAGTTTCACACCTGAAAATATAATTTCACACAGGATGTATAAAAAAATTGTAGTTATGATTCATTTATCACTTTGTGTCTAATCTTCAGAAAGCTAATAAATATAAGTAAAAGCAGGGAGCCATTACCAGCAGCTAGCCGATGCCTAAGACCCTTCAAGACTGTCAAGAAGTAAACCTGGGTAGTTTTTATACAACCAAATATCAATTGAGCATGGCCTGATGAACAGAGTTTATGGAAAAATATAGACATGTATGCATTTTTTTACTCTACGTTATGGAACTTGAAATAAGGATTACTCATGAAATTAAAGTTATTCTGAAGCAGCAAAATTACAATCATACAAGTAAAAAAAACTAGACTCACCTCAGCTGTATATAATGGTAATTCAGTCACATCCACGACTATCGGACTTTCTTTTAAAGATACACCGGGAAGTATTCCAAGTGAAGTGGCTTCCTGAAGTGAGAAAGGAAATATGAGAGATATAAAAAAGGGTGAAAGCTAAAGATACGTAACATATTTGTTGAAAATGACCGAAATACGAAACAAACTTTATCAGTTACTAGAATCACCAAAATAATTTCAATTTTTGAACAATATAGCTAACTTTCCAAGTGATTTGACTTAAATACCCTTGTGTTGTTCCCCTTTGATTTTGTTATTGAATTTACATTTATTTTTTAGTTCTAAAATTCTAATTTCCTAGATTCCGGCTTAAAAGATTCCGGCCAAGTTGCTTAATTTGAATGGTCAAAAGTGTAAAAAATGGTCAAAAGTGAACTGGGTAAAGAAATTCAATCTGACTGGGTAAACAAATTCAATCTCACTGCATCGTATATAATGGTCAAAAGTGAACGGAATCTGGGAAAACGGAAAATCGGAATTACACTTTTGACCATTGAGATCAAACACTGCATTATATTATTACACTTTTGAGAATAAACACTGCATTATCTCCAAGTGAGATTACACTTTTGACCATTAAACAACCTCTTGATTTGAGATTACACTGCATTATTTATTACCACGTTTCATAAATATAACTCAATTCAATCTCAAATCTCTTTCTCAAAAGTGTAATGGTCAAATTCAATGAGGTAGGATCAAATGAGAAATATAATTAAGATGAGAAGAATGAGAAAAAATCACAACCACAAATATTAAATAAAGTGTAATAAATTCCAAAAACAATTTTTCTCACTAGATCCATACTCCAAATTCAATTCCAAAAATAAATGGTCAAATTCAATCTCAAATCTCTTTCTGGTCAAAAGTGTAATAAATAAATGCACTTTTGGGAAAACGTATATTATGTCCAAGTGAGATTAAACAAATTCAATCTCACTGGCTGGAAAAATGGAATCTGGGATAATGGTTTTATAAATGGTCAATGTGCATCGTATATAATGTGAACTGGGTAAATGTGTTTATGAAGATCTTTGGATATCGATGAACAGAAAGAGATTTACAATGAAATTGCTTAAGGATCAAATAATCTCCTTAATTTACTCAGTTCATAAATAAAGTGTAATCAAAGACCATTTACTCATATATAATGTCCTTAATTTACTCGTATATAATGTGAACTGGGTAAATGTGTTTATGAACTGGGTAACTGGTGTTTATAGATGAACATATTAAAAAAATGTAAATGCAAGAACAGAATCAAAAGGGAAGAACACAAGGGCATTTTAGTCAATCACTTGTAGATAAGGTCATATTAGCGACATTGACAAAAAATTGAAATTATCTTAGCGATTCTAGTAATTCATAAAGTTTGTTACGTATTTCGGTCATTTTCAACAAATATGTTAAGTATCTTTAGCTTTCACCCTATAATAAAATAGAACCAGAAAAGAGGAGACAAAATGGTAGCAAACCTCAAGCAAAGAAAAAGCGCGAGGATCATATTCCCCAAAACCATCAATTAGAGAGCAGAGATTTGATCCTTTAGATGTTTCTGTGATTATTCCCAGATTTTCAATCAGTCTAGCTTTTAAGGATGAATCTTGAGGCAGCCGTAGACATCCCAATACTTTTGAAAGTTCCTCAATTGATGGAACAACACCAGCATTAACTGTTTCTCTATATATCATCAACACCAATGTCGTCCTGCAAATGATCAGAAAGAACTAAAACTGAGTAGTTTGTACATAGAATAGTTACATAAATCCTCCATTGACTAGTAGCCAATCTCCTTTGTAGCCCCTAAAGCTTTAAAACTAACAAAGTCCCCTGGAGACTTTTAACCATCTCCAAGGTGGCCTAGTGGTAAGGTGGCCCGAAGGTCTCAAAAGAAACCGGTTTGGGCCTTCGCCGGGTTAACATTTTGAGATGGCCAGGGAAGAGTCCGGAAACAGCCACTCGAATACCGGTTAGGCTTCGCACATCAGAGCCAAAAAAGGCTCGACTTTCCACGGGTAGCCTGAACCAGGATCCCTATCCATTTATCCGTTTTCAACCACCTTCACCTACAGACGTTTACCACTTACCAAAAGTATTTCACATGTCATAACTTTAGTGGTGCATTGCCCATTCAGTACATCTTACACCATGTCCATTATTTTAAACCTCATTACTCTGTAAAACTCTTATACGCCTCTTAAGGCTAAAGTCTAAACTACCATAAACTTTGAAGCAATTTAGATGGTCAATTGGCAATCTTATTTAACAGATATGCCTTGTAGAATATGCTGAGAATGATTGATGTAAAATATGCTCTTATTCTCCAAGCAGGAACTAGTTCATAGAATCTTCTATCCTGGTACGAAAATAAATTAGTATCTAGATCAATGTTATAGTAGTTTACAAGAGGTTTACCATTCGCTGTTTATTATTAACCGTCCTGAGTCAAAAGACAGAATTGGCTCACCAACCATACAAGCTTTCTCAAATCTCCGGTAGCACAAAGCTTCAAGATCAATTAATAGAGAGGATTAATTAAACACCCAAAATGGTTTATTCTTCTGACAAACAAACTTATATAGTAATAACTACTTAAAATATTAGGACAAACAATAAATACGGAATGCAAGAACAATATATGAAATTTTAACAGTTGACACAGGCTTACCAATCAAACATCTGCACATTACAAGATTTAGGGAAACACCATCCTTTTTTGCCTGAGAACGGAGCATTTGACCAACTTCAAGATCATCCTTCCTGTATTAACAATCACAATATTCAGATATATTGATTCATGATAATATAATGAAAAATATATCTTGAAGTCTTTAGTAATTACTTTTCACTTGCCACCAATAAAATGGAGTACGTGATGGAGTTTGGGCGTAAGCCGAACTTTTTCATATCGCACATAACTTCGACAGCCTTTGACAGTTCATCCCCATCACCTGCAGCAGGAAATTTTACATATTTATCAATATGTGACTTGTTAGAAAAATCCTCTACTGTGATTTGTAAAATGATACATTGAGAAGATCGTAACATGAAAGCATACAAGCAATATGAGGGTGATTCTGAAATTTTTGTAAACCGACTGGGGAAGTATATATAAGGATCCATTTATGAATGAAAAAGTTACTTCTGTAGATGTCACATGAAGCAAATTTCCTATTTGAGGGACCAATGAGTACCCATGCAGAAATTGAAAGAACTCAACAACCTTTAACTGAACTTCTTTGGAAATTGTATTATGTGTGGCAAATGATTGCATATAGTATTCATCCATTTCCATTTTCACATAGAAAGTACACAAATGTAGGCAGTTGCTGCTTATACAAACCTATATATCCTACCAAGGAGTGTTGCTAAATCACCAAAGGAAGTAGGAAAGTAGGAAGAAAAAAAATATTAAGACGTTTTATATAAAAAAAAAATAAATAAATAAATAAAATAAAAATAAATAAGGAACAATGAGTATGCATTAAAAGTTATAGGCAGAAAGAGAGCAGACGATAGTGAGAAAGGTGGAATTTGAATGGGGGTGTATTGGCTCGGCTATTGGATCAGTGGATCATGTTTTAATCTGTCGGATCACATAAACGGTCAATCCAAATTAGATATAGAACCAGACCATGTCCATTTATGGCCTAACTGCAAATTTATTAACCACCATAAGATATTAATAAATGTGGGAATTAGGGGAGCAAACTACACTTACATAAGGCAGTAATTAATGCATTCATCATCGACACTGCTGGTTTCATCCTCATCTTTATGACATGTTCATATAATTCCAGTGCCTTCTTCCAGTTTTTTGCCTGGGCAAGTGAATTGGCAATTATTTAACACTTTTAGAACCAAAAATTTCAGAATCAGCAAGGATAAACTAAAAATATGTTTTACTGGGAAATGAATTAGCCCAAACAAAACAATTTCTCGTAACTATCCTTTTTATTCCTTTCAAATTTCATTACATTGATTACAAAGTATAATCAACAACCTATGATAGTATCCAGGAATTGAAGACGCGCAGAAATAAGTGGACAGCATCATAGTTATGCTAATAACACTCTGTTCCCAGAGTGTAAAGTTGAAAGAAGAGAAATGAAGAGAAAAGAAGAGAGAAAAAAATGGGTTTTTAGTTTTGCATTCCCAAGTCGGAAAGTAAAGAAAGGGAATGTTACCAAATTATGCAAAAAAAAAAACATCTTCTCTCCAAATCAACCCAATTTGGGAAGAAGATTAGGAGGGCAAATTTGGCATAATTTCCTACCCCTTCTCTTATCTTCTCCAATAAAAACTCGGGAACATGAATATTTTTTCATTTCCTCTCCACTTCTTTTCTTCTCTCCAAATAAAAACTCGGGAACATGAATAAATTTTCTTTTCTCTCCAGATAACATAAGGTCAAAGGAATCATAGGTTTGATACGAACAAACATACATTGCTACAAGCTCCCATCAGTGAGCTATATGATATGATTCCCACATCTATTCCCTTATTCCTGGCTTCTTGTAGAATTTCAAATGAAGCATCCAGCTTCCCAGCATGCCCAGCCACATCTATTAATGTGCTGAAAAACATCTACAAGATAATGAAAATTTTATGTTCATATATCTATACGAGAAAATTAGAATGAATATTTCCATTGTTGCACAGATGTTGCGCAAACTAAAGCAAAAGAATGATATCAAGAGAACCAAATGCATACTATGCTTTCACTCTCACAATTACAGATATTCGGTACACAATTTAAAGGAGATGGGGTGTAAACTTCTCAAGAAAGGTCTAAACCTCATCAGGGAGGATCCCGTCTTTTGTCATATCATCATAGACACTGCATGCAAACTCCCAATCACCATTACCACTGCAGCTATTAACAGCAATGGTATAAACTTCAGGAGTGCCCTTGATTTTGAATTTTTTAATCATACCATATATCTCTCGTGCCCGATCAACCTAAAAGAAATTCTTAAGTCCGTGTAAATTGGAACAAATCACTACAGAATATAACTGAAAGATACACAAAAGAAGAAACTGAATTGTCTAACCTGACCAGCATTCATACATGCTTTCATCAAGGCTCCAACTGTGATATGATCTGGGTCTATAGGATGTGTTTCAGAATTCATTTCTGATAATACATCAAATGCTCGATCAACTGCTCCTGATTGACCACATGCACTGATAAGCGCGTTGAATACAACTCGGTCTGGTTTCACATTCTACTGCATGCATGTATAAACCAACTATATAAGTACAATAAAAGGAGAGTGCTGACAACTGGAAGAAATCACAATTTATTTTAAAAAGGGAAAGTTTTGGTTAAAGTAAAAATTGTTTTATTTACATACCTTTGACCTCATGATACCATAAGCACCAAATGCCTTCGCAACTTGCCCAGCTTTGGCGCAACCATCAATAAGTGCCCCATATGTGTGAACATTTGGCTCCACTCCAGAGTTGACCATTTCATGGAAAACCTATAAACATGTAATAGTATATGTAACTAAATCTAGCATATGACTACAATATAATAAAATATCCATGGGTGAAAAAAATAAGAGCTGAAGTCCAATAGTACTTTTTGCAGACTTGAAACAATGATGTGGATATGGCCTAAAGTTGGATGTTTTGTACATAGATTGATAATCATTAAGGTGAGGTTTACAGGTCTTCAACGAATAAAAATAAATAAATAACAATACAGTTATACAGCACAGAAATATCTTTATACAAATCAACGCAATGTATCTGAACCCCACCAATTTCATCTCCAGTCTTGAGACCGACAATACTCTAAGTACCAAGGTGAAGGAAACAGGGAGGGAAAAGAACGAGATCATACCTTAAACATTGTATCAACCTTGTTACTCCTAGCACACGTTGATATAAGGGTGGTGTATAATTTACAATCAGCTCTTAATCCAGCTTTCTTGACGAGTTTCAAAACCTCAAAAGCTCCTAAATACAAGATATTATGAAAACAGAATAATGAGAGTAAAAATAGACAAACTAAACTTATATCCAATTCAATCTATGTATAACTGTAAACATTATGAAAATAGATTAAAAATACCATCTAAATCTTCAGAGCATGAACAAACAGACATAAGCGTATTAAATGTGCTTAAGGTCGGTTTTGGAACAAGATTGACAAAACGAAAAGCTTCTTTCACGGCTTTCTGACTTCTACACACGCTAAGGAACCCCATATGGTAAACCTAGAAGCATGATGTTTGTAGCATTAGTGAATATACATAAATAAAATAAACAAACCAGTGGTATCCATACTTAGTTGGTTAGGCTATAAAGGAAACTAATATGATGACCATTTAATCAAAGGTTACGAAGAGGCAGCCTTACATTATTCATGTCTAACAGACCTTTTTTGACCAGATATTCAAGCTTTTCTAAGCTTTCAGTTAACCTACAACAGAAAAATGAGATATACATGAGTATAAGCTTCTTCAGGGAATAATTATTGAAAAGCTCGCAACATCAAAGCTACTACTGAAGTATAAACATATTGAGGAAAAATGCAGTGACTGAGAGACTATTCATGTAATGTAAAAGTATTGATCAAATGTGTATCAAGTGGAATGAGGAATTGTGGTATAATTTCTGAAAACTCATGTATTACCTGCCCTCTTTAAGAAAGCGATGGTATGCACGAAGTTGCTGTGAAGCATACACTTTTGCGTTTTTTTCTTTCTTTTCTTGTGATAATGGGATCAAACCTCTCAGGTCCTTCTTTGTCAGCATAGATTTTTCTTTGTCACTAGAAGACACACCTTTCTTCCAAAACTCTCCCCTTCCATTAAGAGGTCCACTTTCAGATTTTCCATTAGGTAACGTCGCCTTAAACTTTTCTGGAAAATAAATTCAACTTTTATGTCAATTTTGACCAACTGAAAACAGAGAAAAATTGCGAATAATAGAGGCCCTTAAATTATACCAACTAAAAAAGTACAAATAACTGCTAAGCATAACCTGCAGCATGAAGAAATTCCTTTGCAGAAAACCTCTCGGTTTGAAAGACAGAACTACTCGTTGAAGAAGAAAATCCATTATTCCCGAACGAGGAAAGCTCAGGCATTACTTTTGTACTAGCAAGATTTTCCATGGAACTCGCTACATATTGACTGGTCTCATAAAACGAGTGTAACCCATTGTGGGTATACTTCATAGGTGTAAAACTGTACCTGTTAACATCACGTTCTTTAGTAAGCACATAGTTTTTCTCTTCAACGGCATTTCCTTCTGCCACCATTCTATTTACAGGAAGAGCCGCAGCCACCAACTCAGTTTCCACAACTAGCTGCTCATTTTTATGTTTTTCAATAGGCGGAACACAAAGCACATCGCCTGATTCTAGAAGCACACTTAGTGATTCTTGAGATGACAGTTCAATTACTTTACGAGATTCCTCAAAAGATGATTTGATCATTACAAAATCTTTTTGAACAGAGGAGTTAACATCAGCTGACGCTGAAGATTCTATGATGGTAGAACCATTAATATGTGAACCTAATGTGCCACTTGTTACTGGTTCTTCATGCAACATGACAGTTTGATTGTACTGCACATGTGCTGGTTCACCAGGAATATGATGGCGCAAGTCTTTAACTTCCACCACATCAGAATTCTCACCTTGCAGACCACCATTTGATGAGTGTTGACCATTGACCGTATGATTTGGCATAGTTGAGGTTTGTTGGAAATCTTTAGGACCAACTGGCTTGGATTTCTGCAGAAATACAAGAATAGTTATAAACTTGCATTATATGTATCTTTTGTTTAAGGATATTGGAAAAATATACTAGGAAACAGAGAAATAAAAACGGCTAGTTTTTGGTCTACTAATATAAAGAAAGTTGCAATATATCCTTTTCCTTTGATTTGTTGGCTTCGCATGCAGGGTCCTTACTATTAACTGATTCAAAAGAGCGACTAAGACTATGATTCTAAACTTGTAATATAAAAGGATATGAAAACAATAGTTTGAAAATAGAAAATAACCACTTAATCGAATACTGGGCACGAGAGGGTAACCAATATTTATACTCATGTCATGACTAACCTAAAACTTGGGCTTGAGCCTAATCCAATACAGATACATGAGTCTAACACAAATACTAATACCAATCAAATACAAAGTGCGATTATATGATTACCTTACTCGACTTATTGGTATAATTGAAATAAAAAACAGTAAGAGCGGAAACGGCAACAAAGGAAACCACAACAACAACCGTTTGCGGATCCAAAGCCGCACTTGTCCTAAACACAAACCTCTTCCTATTCCTAACACTTTCATTTCTCAACCTCACGCCGAACCCTAACCCTAACCAGCAGCATTTCCTCCGGCGAGACCTAAACTCCGGCCGCCGGAAACATATCGCCGGAGATATGCAAGAAGTAATTAACGGTGGTTGTTGTTGATGATTCGGTTTTAGGATGAAGATTGAACTTGCATCCATTGGTTATGGATATGTGTGTGTTTTTCTTTTGGTTATGGATAGAGTGAGTGCGAAGGAGATGATATGGTTAATCTGTTGGGGGTGTGATGACGTGTCATTGGTGGCTGTTATTTGGAAAACCCGCGCTATCAATCAGTTGTTATCTATGCTGGCCTACCACTCTGACAATTTTAACTTTCACTACGGGTTTGAAATGTACTCCGTTCTACTCGTATAATACAGTAACATTCACATTGATATTTTAAAATCTTTCAAAACAAGTGTTATATTTTTTTATTTGAAAATTTCATATATATGTATTAAAATTTTCATATATATCTAAGGGTGAATTGCATATATATCCTTTCAAAACTTAGGAATTGCATATATATCCAACTAAAAACACTAATTGCGTATATATTCTTTCAAATCATTAAAAATATCATATATATATATATATCCAAATAAATAAAAAATATAAAAATAAAACATAAACTAAATGATAATTATTACTTAATTTGAATTTTGACCATTATACCCTTATATGTTCTCTATCGAATAAACATCTTATGTTTTCCCAGTAAAATCAAAACCACCATTATACCTCTTGACAAACAATTTTTGGATCAACTGAAAAAATGACTTATATTGCGTTAAATACGAGGAAACGTCATTGTGGTTGCCGCATATGATACCTTTGATGGAGAAAAACAATGCTTAAAGTAAAACACAAAACCAATATAAAATATTTGACATAAGACTATTATTGCAAGTGAGGAAGAAAAACTAATTAAATAAGGAAGGGGCGTTGAAGATATATACTTCTTGCGCATGCGACAAGATATACAATGAGAAAGAAGAAATTTATATTTACTGTTGTGGCAAGAAGTTAAATAGTCAATTATAGTTTAATATATAAGATTACTTCCACCAAACTTTAGAGTGGAAAGAAGAATTGCAAACTTACGATTCATGTTGATGAAAGAGGGATACTGGTAATGTTATGAGAACGGTATAATAGATAATTTAAAGAGATTTGCTTTTGTTTATTAATTATTTGATTATTTGGATATAGGTGACATTTTTAAAGGTTTTGGAGGATATATATGTAATTATGATTTTAGGTTGGATATATATGTAATTATTAAGCTTTGGAGGGATATATATGCAATTCCTCTTATATCTAAATACGTATTAAAATATTATGCATTTAATATTTACACTTTGGATATATATTAAATTAGTAATAAAAGTAAAACGATATATGAAATTAATCTTTTTAACTAAAAAGAAGAGATTTTAGTAAGTGGAGATGATATTTATTATTGTAGAGTCTAGTTAATGAGATTTCTTATAAGTTTGTACATTTTGAAAGTAGACACTTGTTACGAGACAAAAATAGTAACTAATTTCTTCGAATTTTTGGTTATTGAAATTTTAATGAAATGTTGGGTACATTTGGAATTAAAGTTGTTTGTGAGATAAGTCATTAGATCATCAACGTTACGGCTAAAAATGTGAAGCTATGGCTCATGCTATCATATCCCATCCCGTGCCATAGGTGTCTAGTTATGTTATTTTTTATTTTGTAAGTGAAACGGGCACAAAAGAATAAGCAAAAAGGTAAAGTTTAAAAATATAGTCGTTTTAGATTTAAAAAAAAAAAAGAAAAAAACTCTTGCTTTAATATTTTTTCTTTCATTGCATTGTCAATTCAATATACTTTTTTACCTTAAAAAAATCTTTTTATTCACTTTCATTTTGGATCCCAATATGATTTTTGGCTATTTTTTGTGATACTTGCTCTAAAATTATCCGAGAAAATATATGCATCTTTTTAATCGTGAGAACACTCTCAATCTTTGGGTAATCAAGGAACGAGTGTTCGGTTCCTTATACGAGGACAACTATACCACGCGAAATGGAGGTTGTAGAAGAACCCACCTAATTACTCCGAGGAGAATTTTAGGTGAAGGTATCGTAAGAGCTCTAAATTTTTTATAAATAGTCGATGATATCACCAATTACAATGTTGAACCTATTCTCGAATACTTCATTTTTTTAAGCAATAACCCGATTGTAAGAATTGTTTAAAAAATCAAGAAATCGTGGTTAGTAAATTTAACTAATTGCACATAGGTCCACAGGCAAACGTGCATTTTTTTAAACAATGACCCGATTGTAAGAATTGTTTAAAAAATAAAGAAATCGTGGTTAGTAAATTTAACTAATTGTACGTAGGTCCACAGGCAAACGTGCAACATACATGGATCGAAAGATGAACACCCAACGAAGAAAAAACAAAGAACTGCGTGATAAAAAAAAAATGCACAACGACATTCAACAAGCTACTATGAAGCATCTATGGAACTCTAATCACTAGATTGTATTTTTTGTATATCATCCTTTTAATTTATTTTGAGTGTATTTTTATTTTTAATTTAATGCAAATTTGTTTTTTATTTAATAAATGAAGAGAAAAATGTGAGGTTCGAAGAATTTGTAACTTGAAATGATGAGTGAGATTATTTTGAGTTTTTTACCAAATAATTGCCTTTTTAAAAAATAATGACCAATGTATGGTATATCTAAAAATATTATCCATTGTATGGGCAAATAAATCCACAAGCTCGTCAGTGGCTACAAAGACACGCATTTGATAGATGGACACTTGCACACGACGGTGGAAAACGATATGGGTTACTCACTACAAATTTATCAGAAATCTTTAATAGTGTTCTAAAAGGTGCTCGTTTTCTTCCAATTACTAGATGCGTCCAACTTACATTTTATAGATTGGTGCACTACTTTGATGTAAGGCGTCCTCAAGGAATTCGTGCTCAAGCTAGTGGGGAACGATATGCCCCCATGTTGTTGCAAAACAAGAAGCCTTAAAGTTGAAAGCTAGTGCACATGCTGTGAGATCATTTAACCGGGAGAGAGGAATATTTGAGGTGATAACTCAAAAAGGAAGAAATGTGCAAGTAGTTAATTTGGAAAAAGAAACTTGCATGTTGATCAATAAACAACTTGCTATCAAGGTATTTGATTAGTTTTATCTAAAGTAAATAATTTTTGATGTTTTTTTAACATGTTATTTTCCTCATAAGTTACTTTTCACATGGTTCTTTGCAGATCAACGTGTTGGAGGTGAAATGATGTTAGGAGCATAACTTGATGAAGAATTGATATACTTGATGAAGAATTGATGCTACAAACAATTTGCATATTTTTTATTTGGCATGAATTATTGTTTGAATCTATTTTGCTATTGTGTCTTTGGATCAATTAACTTTTAAATTTTGTTTTGATAAAGACTTGTTGAAGAAATCTATTCGTAACTCATTATTGTAAATTTATTGCATTGTTGAATTTTTTTTAATACAATTTTTGCCCAGAATCCATCATTTTTTTAGCATGTAATTTAATAATTTATATTGTATGAATATTGTGACTTGTGGGTTTAAAAAACCAGGTGAACAATTCAAACATAAAAAAAATAGGTGAACAATTGAATGAATATACTATTTTTGCTTTTGGTCGAGTATAAATATTAGCATGCTTCATTAAATGAATTAAAATGTAAATTAAAAACAATAATGAAAAGAAACACCATACAATAGTCAATAATATTGAATATGCCATACATTGGTCATTATTTTTTGAAAAAACAATTACTTAGTAAAAAACTCGATTATTTTTGTGATAAGTTATAGGATCCAAGTTATAGGCTAAAAAAATAATGTGACATCTATAATTCAGCGCCATAGTTGGTGGTATATCAATGGAATTAAAAATTGTTGTCTGTGTTGAGGTTGAGAATTGAACAAATCAATGCTTTGACGCTCGTAATTGTTATTTGTATGCCACAATCATCCCTTGTTTTCTTTTCATGCCATATTGAGATAGAATGACAACATATGTACCTGAGAACCATGGGCTAACACATAAATGGTTATAACTGGAGGTGTACATTGACCGGTTTGACTAAAACCGAACCGGCTTTGAAACCCGAACTAGTTTTTGGTCAACGGTCAAGAACTGGTTTTGACCAAAAACTGGTTCGGTTCGGGTTGGATTTAGAGGGGAGAAAACCCAGACCGGTGGTAACCGATTTAGGTCGGTTCCAAGCCTGTTCAGTTTGGAAAAACCGGTTACAAACCGTTTTTTTCATTTTTTTTAATCTGTTAAGCAGGCGCATCAATGTTTTCGGGTTTTTTTTTTTTTTTTACACAATAAACTCACTTATCTTCAACTTTTATTTAATAAACTCATAATACATCAAACATAAAATACTTGAAACACAAAGCTAATATGTCATTCCGGAAAGACCGAGATGACAAGAAAGGAAAAAGTGAAAGGAAGTGCTTTAGATGTGGAGATACAAGTCATCTAATAGGAGATTATCCCAAGCCACCTATAAGCAAAACTCAACGAGCCTCTGTAAGTGGTGCTTGGAGTGAAAGTGATGATGACGAAGAACCAAGTAAGGAGGAGATTGCTCTCATTGAACATGAATCAAACGAGGTACATTCCGGCTCATCTTACTCCTCTATTGATGATGACACTTTGAAAAAATAATATAATCAATTATGTGAGCTTAGCTTAAAAATTATAACTAAAAGCAAGTTTTTAAAAACTAAAAAGGAATTTTTAAAAAACGAAGGTTATGAGTTAAAAGAAAAGGCAAAACGCTTATAAAAGAGCAAGGCTAATGACGATGGTTGTAAATCATGTCAAGAGCTTGGTCTCAAAATAGAAAAGCTAAAACTCACACAAGAATTTCTTATCAAACATAACTCAAAATTTAAGAGATTTGACAAAAACATTTAATGTCTGGATGAAAATAGTAAGAATTCAAAAAGTACCAGGAAATAGAAGTGGATTAGGCTTTAATGAAGTAGTAATTCCAAGTAGTCAAACCAAAACGGCCGGAAAAGACAAACAAACTCTCCCAACTAAAACAATAAAACCACGGAACAGATGGAACCAAAATTTTGGTTCCGTTAGTTGAACCAGAAGGTTCCGTGGTTACTGCAGTAGGACATAAATTTTGCGAAACAAACCGTAGTGAGTTTGTCAAAGTTACTAAGAAATCTAAAGATATTATTAAACAAAAACCTGCTGTTAGAATAGAAGTAGGACTTGCTAAAAATAAATTTAGATCTAAAACCACTCAACAAAGGCCTAAAACACCTATTACCAAACGCCCCTTTCCCAAAAGCAACTACAACACACAACCCAACTATCAATATACCAGTTGGAATCAAAACTTTCCTAGACCATATCAGACTCCTAATTATATGTTATGGAATCCATATCCATCATTTCCGTACATGAACCAAGCAAATGGTATGTTTAACCCAAACGGACCCATGAGATATTGGGGACCAAACGCTTTAGTTGTATGTTTCATAGGTATGCTTGAAAGTCGGCTTAGAGCCTGATGAATGGATAAAAGATAGCGGATGCTCAAGACACATGACGGGAAACAAAAGCCTTTTCTCAACATACCAAGTGTACGACGGAGGTAATGTCACTTTTGGTAGCAATCTCAAAAGCAAAATCATTGGCAAAGGTACGATTGCTCATGACTCTCTAACTATTGAAAATGTTACTCATGTTGATAGATTAGGATTTAACTTGCTTAGTATTAGTCAACTATGTGATAAAAAGTATAAAGTCCTATTTGAAGAAAATGGTAGCAAAATCCTAAAAGATGGTATCACCATAGCAAAAGGAGTTAGGAAAAACAACATATACGTCATGAAAATAGATAGAACATCTAGAGAGAAACTTTTCTTAACAACCTTAGATGATAGCTCTACTCTTTGGCATAGATGTCTAGGTCACGCTAATATGAGACTCATTCAAAACTTGTCCTCAAAAGAGCTAGTTAGAAACTTACCCAAGTTGAAATATGACCAACACTTTTGTGATGCTTGCAAAATTGGGAAACAAGTTCATAGTAGCCATAAGGCTAAAAACATGGTATCCACATCTAGGTGTCTAGAGCTTTTGCATATCGATTTGTTCGGTCCATCCGCTATACAAAATTATGGAGGCAACTTCTATACTTTGGTCATAGTAGATGATTACTCAAAAACCAAAAATGAAGCTTTTGATCAAATTGAAATATTTAGTAAGAAAATTCAAAATAAACTAGGTGTCAACATTGTGTCGATCCGAACGGATCATGGTCGCGAATTCGATAATGAAACACAATTTGGAAACTTTTGTGATACTAATGGTATAACACACAACTTTTCGGCTCCTCGAACACCTCAATCTAATGGTGTAGTAGAACGGAAGAATAGGACTCTTCAAGAAATGAGTAGAACAATGCTTAATGAACATAACATACCCCAAAAGTTTTGGTGTAACGCCGTAGACACATCTACTTACATTTTAAATTGAGTCTTAATACGTCCGTTCTTGAACAAAACACCTTATGAACTTTATAAAGGAAAAAATCCTACTTTAGGATACTTTAGAGTATTTTGATGTAAATGTTTCATTTTAAATACCAAATATTACCTCACCAAAGTTGACCCAAAGTCTTATGAAGGTGTGTTTCTTGGTTACTCACAAACTAGCAAAGCATACACTGTTTTAAACAAAGAAACAATGAGAGTCGAGGAATCGTTAAACATAACATTTGATGAAAGTCCACCTCCCTCTAAGACATCACCTTTGGTGGATGATGACTTAGTTGAAAGTCAACTTATTGAAAATCAAGAAAACAATGATAATAACAAGGAAGATGAACTATTAAATAAAGATATTGTAAATATCAAAGAATCCAAAAGCCATCCTTTACAAAAAGTCATAGGACAATTAAATCAAAGAACATTAAGATCACAAGCTCTAAATCAAAGTAACTACTTTTGTTTTGTGTCATCCATTGAACTGAAAAACGTAAACAAAACAATAAAAGATGAATCTTGTGTAATTGCTATGCAAGAGGAGCTAAACCAATATATTAGAAATGATGTATGGACATTAGTTCCAAAACCTAAAAATCATACTATAATTGGAACAAAATGGGTTTTTCAAAATAAAATGGACGAAAATGATGTAGTGTCTAGAAACAAAGCTAGGCTTGTAGCACAAGGCTATAATCAACAAGAAGGTATTGATTACGGCGAAACTTATGTACTGGTAGCTAGGCTCGAGTCTATTAGAATCTTACTTGAATATGCATGTGCACACAATTTCAAACCTTTTCAAATGGATGTTAAAAGTGCATTTTTGAACTGTTTCATTAATGAAGAAGTATATGTTGCACAACCTCTCGGATTCACCGACTTTGAAAAACCAAATCATGTTTTCAAACTTAAAAGGGCATTATACGGACTTAAGCAAGCACCAAAATCTTGGTATGATTGACTTAAGACCTTTTTAGTTGAATATAAATACACCATGGGATTAGTAGATAATACCCTCTTTGCCAAGAAAAATTGACTCACATATTATCATAGTTCAAATATATGTAGATGACATCATATTCAGATCAACTTGTCAAGAGCTATGTGATGATTTCTGTAAAATCATGCACGACGAGTTTGAGATGAGTATGATGGGGGAATTAAACTTCTTTTTAGGACTTCAAATTAAACAACTAGAAGATGGTATATTCTTTAACCAATCTAAATACATACACGATATGCTTAAGAAGTTTGGTCTTGAAGACTCAAAACCCATTAAAACACCCATGTCCTCGAAAACTAAACTTACCAAGGATGAAGAAGGTGAATCCGTAGAAAACACTAAATATAGAGGAATGATTGGTAGCCTACTTTATCTGACGACTAGTAGACCCGACATTATATTTAGTGTTTGTCTATGTGCTCACTTTCAAGAAGATCCTAAAACATCACACCTAGAAGCCATAAAATGAATATTTAGATACATTAAAGGCACTACATGTTTAGGATTATGGTATCCCAAAGGAACGGGTGTAGAAACCATAGTGTATGCCGACTCGAACCATGCCGGAGACTATGTCGATAGAAAGAGTACAAATGGTATTTGTACTTTTGTTGAACAATGTCTCACCTCATGGTTCTTAAAGAAACAAACGACCCTCGCTATTTCAACTCCCGAAGCCGAGTACGTCTCAGGCGTAAAGGCATGTCAACAAGCTCTTTGGATGAAGCAAGCTCTCGTGGACTACGGAATTCAACTCAATGATATCTCTATACTTTGCGACCACAAAGGAGTCATTTATCTCAGCAAAAATCCTGTCCAACATGCTCGAACGAAGCATATTGAAATTCGTCATCACTTCCTTTACGACAGTGTTCAAAAAGGAAACATCTCAATCGAGAAAGTATCCTCCGAAGATAACATTGCTGACATCCTAACTAAACCTCTTAAACAAGAACCATTTAATCTTCTTAGACTTGGATTAGGATTAATGGAACCAAACATGTAATTGAAAACATAGCTTAAAACTTAGCATGACCAAACACAACAAATTAGCCGAATTTACTGCAGAACCCGCGATACCAATCGACAACAAAGACGGAACCAATTTTTTGGGTCCGTCTGGTCTGTGGTTCACTAAGAACAATTTTTAAAACTACATAACACTTCCTCCTTCACAACCTACACAACCAAATGACCTACAAACACACATAACCTATAATTGAGGTATCTCATTCAACTAATCTCAGCCAAAATCAACATTGTAAGTCTCTTAACTATATTCCTTATCTTAATTCTGAGTCTAGGGTTCTAATTCATGCATAAAACCAAAACATGAGGATTATGCATCTTCTTGAACAAATCATCAATTACATTTGTTAAATTACATAACTAATCATATTTTCCTTAGTGAAGAATTACATCTCATAAGGCATTATCATAATTAACTAAAAACCACATGTCAAAATTTTGAAAAATTTCTCACTTATAAGAAAAAAAATTTCTCATTGTTCATACAAATAAAAACGTTATTTTCATCACTTGCATAATGTCTCTTGAATACTAAAGGTAATGCATAACTAATATGCATTCCCGGGTATATTCAAACAAAATTATATTGAATTAGGAGCATTTGAGTTATCTCTCATATTTTCACAAACATTGCTAATAAAAACTAATTTATGCATAAAAAGGAGTCGAGATAACCATAGCTCCACATTGTTTGCATATAGGCACACACTAGAACAAATCATCAATCTACTATTCGTTTTTACTAAAACATGAAACTTTTGCTCCTAGGAACAAACATGCCTCCTGCAAAGTACTATGATCACAAAGACACCCTTGACTACATACCACAACACCAAAAAACTAAGGGACTTACCAAAGAACAAGTCGAGGTTTTCAAAGGTTTAGAAAAATGTTACTTTCATAAAGGTAGAACAATTCACCCATCCTTCGTCGAAGGAACAAACCTTCGTCAAGAACTTGCTACCATCAACTTTGATAGTCTCCTAGAAATTGATGAACCTATTTGTCATAGATTCATTTTCGAGTTCTATGCTAGCGTAGTTCTCATAACCAATGATGATGGTCTTTTGGCACTTCACTTCAAAGTCAACCAACTTGACTTCAACATTCCTCTCACTTAATTTTCCCAAGAACTAAGAATTCCTTGTGTTGGAACATGTCTCTACTCGGACAAGTGGTCACTCTTGATTCTTGACTCAATCCATGACCGTAATCCTCCTTATCAAACTCCCTTGGTCGATAAAGATGTCATCCGAGAACACCTTTTCTTTGATAGGGTATCCGCAACTCGTGTCACTAGAACCGGGAAAGAAATCAACCGAGACCCATATGGAATGGAGCTTAATGAGCTTAAGCCTCAATTTAAGAAATGGGAAGAACTTCTTAGGGCCAATGTCATGAGTACCATAGGAAACCGTGACCATATCAACGCTTATCTTTGCTACATGCTTTATAGTTTGTCCACCCGTCAACCCTTCAATTTGGCATACTACATTTCCAAGAGGATGGCCGACATTCCCACTTAAGGAACCACCGCTCTTCCCTACGGGATGCTTCTTACCCGTCTCTTTAGAGCCTTTGCACCAATTTCGCCAAATCCTAGAGGGGTAAAAATTGACTATCCTCTTATTCCTCACATCTTTATGCCATTAAGTGATGAAAGGGTAGCCAAAACTAAGACCAAAGAAAAAGGACCTCAACCTCCTACTCCTTCAACTTCATCATCAAATAGCTTGGAAGATGCACTCCTAAATTCTAGGCTTCAACCTCACGAGTATTATGAGGCACTTCCAGAGATTGACAAACCCTCGGAAGAATTTAAGAAAACTAAGGGTATGTTCAAGTGCCTTGGTAGGATGCTCTCCAAGATCAACAAAAAGTTGGACAAGAAATGAAGGTTTTAAGGAGTGTTTGGTACAAGAACAAAAACAATGATGTATGATGTATTTTCACTTTCTAGGATGACGATTAAACTTTAAACAATCATATGAACTAACTTTGCCTTGCAGGGGGATAACATCTTGATGTTATCAAATTTTCACCATTTTCACTATTTAGTAAAAATCGCTAGCCCCTACTTGAAATACACGCTCCCATGTGTTTATATATCTGTTATTGCTTTTTCCTAACCACAAATGATGTTCTACATATGTTTTAGGAAAATTTACAGGATTCGAAAAGTTTACGAGGGTTAAAAATGCCCTATGTGAACAAAACAGGCACCCACAGGAGCCTGCAGGTATGTTTATATATGTGTTATTGCTTTTTCCTAACCAAAATTTTGGTTTTGTCCGTTTAAAATTTTGGTCCCTCCAAAATATCTATCACGGATCCGCCAGACCCAAAATCCGGGTTCCGCCTGTACAAAGTTTTGATTCCGTGGGAGCCTGCAGCTAAGCTAATTTTAACTTGTTTTTGTATTTTTAGAGTTTTGTACATGAAAAGGCAAACAAGTGACTACTATATAGAAAATAAGCAATAACAAGCACTATTTAAGCAGATCTGAAATATATAAAAGAAAATAAGCATAACAATAAGCACATAAACAGTTTATAGAAAATAAGCTGAAAATTACAAGTGCCCTTGCTCAAAACATGGCTATAATAAGCTCGCGGAGCTACTCTACAGCTCTAGCTTATCAAAGACAACTAATAAGGTCCAATAAGCCCCTTCCCAAACAGGCTTATCATACACAATAACTTATTTGGTGGCTAAGAGCTTAATTTGAGCTTATTTGTTATTTTGAAAGTAAATTGCAATAAAACAGAATTGAAATGATACAATACTTTTATTAAACTTAAAAAAAAGATTAAAATGCTTAAAAGGAAAGATAATTAAACAAAAAGTTAAAAATAAGCTCTACTAGTTAAAATCCTACATGAAGTCTCATGTGAAGAGTGAGGGGGTATTTATAGCTGGGAGAGGATGGTTCTAGCATCTAGGGTTTATTCTTAGCCTTCAATCTTGTCCATCCATTCCAACCCATAATGATCTAATCATTGTGAGCCCTTGGATTGCGTGCCATGCATGGATAACCAATTAGGAGCCTTGGGATCGCCACGCTGTTAAGTGGCAGTGATGTCAGATAGGTGTCAGTGTTTCTAGAAGGAATTGAGGAGGGCTATGGGTGTAATTTATTGTGGAAGACGGTGAACAGTAAAGGGGGTATATGGCGAGTAAATTTGGGTGAGAATTAATTTTAATTACTCGAGGTTTGACTTATTTGACTTTTGGGGCGGGTAGATATAAAAACGAGTAAGGGTGTGGTGATTGGGTTTGGGCCCCGGTAGATATTTAGGATTTGGGCCGATTGTTTGGATTTGGTTAATGGATTTTATAGTTAACCGGTTATGTTAACTTAGGATAACTAGGACCAAGTTTGCAATTACTTTGGACTTGTTTTGCAATTTTAGGACTAGTTTTGCAAAACTTGTTTTTGAGGGACTAGATGTGTAATTTTGGTAATGACGAGGGTATGTTTTGTCAATTTAAGCATCCAAAATCCAAAATGTAGAATTCTACTTCCCCGGCTACGGTTTTGACACTCTTTTCATTCCCGTGCTCGTTTTTCTTCCTTTTTGCCTTTTCTTGTCCATTTTGTGATATATGTTACCTGCACATGCATAAACACAAAAACACAAATTTATATGGCTTTAGAGGTTAGTTTTTGGTGTTTTGGGTCCGGTTTTGATAAATAAAAGGTATGTGTTTTCACATAAACCAAAATACCCCAGACTAGAAGATTGTCGTGTCCTCACGCAATGTCATTAACTCACTCTTTTGAAACCAAAAACTTCAAACCTCTCTTAAAATTTTTGAAAAGTAGCAAAGAATTCAAAAGAGATTGCGAAATCAATAGTTCTAAAACGCCCTGTTTACCCATTTTATTATGCATTAAGTAACTCTTTCTGTATTTTTCTTAAGTGACGGGATGTTGAATTTTCATTATTATCATAACTTTTAGGATCACAGAGTAAGAAGCACAACTCATAAAGAAGCGTCCATACTGATAAAATTTATCGTCATTGACTTTTCATGAGTCCTCAAACTAAGCTTACAAACGAAATAACAGCTACATACAAGTTAGATGCTAACACTACCCATAGATGCTACTTGTGTACGCATAGCTACTTCTCGCTCACATAATCCTAGTTCCTCTAAGGATTTTATTCTGAAAATCGAGATTTTTTTTTGTTTTTCTCTTTTTCTATTTCGATAGATTTTTAGTCTGAGAAAAGCATCAAGTTTAGACGCTAACTAGTTTCCAATCCTCCCCTCGAGAACCGTTGCTCACAAAATTGAGGTCTACATCAAGGTCCTAATTTAATACGATTTAGGGGGATATCCTTTTTAGTTCAACCGAAACAACTCATCTATGAGTCCAGAGACATAGGCTTTATTTAGATATCCCCCAGAGTCGAAGCTTGTCATTTATTCACATTTTAAGCACATATTAGCCTTTGGCTTTTGACCTTAGTAATTTTTCCTCCACCTTTTTGAAGTCTGAGACAACGGCGGCTAACCATCAAGAAACAGAAAACTTTTATGGCTTTGGATTATTAAATTTGATTTACTTCCACCTTTTATACAACCATGTCAACGGGAACGAACCGTCTAGGCACAAAAGTCTAATATGGCTTTGGTTCTTTCGTTATTACATATATGGCGCCAAACCCCGAGTCCTGTGGTCTTTTGACAACCGAAACAATAGCAGCTAACTATCCGAAATTAGTAGTTTATTACCCCGCAACACTGGCCGTTCTCCACAAATTTAAAATCTTAAATAATAAGATCCGCGAATGCTTAGCCAAATAATTTAGCTTTGCATATTTGAAATCAATCATGGGAACTTGTAAACTCTTGGCTTTCTTAAGCTAGAATTCACGTTTTATAGCTCCTTGTATGAAAGACTAGCGAAAGCTTTTAATTATAAAGGTTAAGGGGACAAGCTAGGGCTCAAGATGCTCGATCAAGTCAAAATTTGATTCCTACTCTCACCAGCGGAAAGTCAACAAGGTGTCAAAACATAAATATTATTTTTGAAAATGCGTCGACAAATAAAATCAAGTATCGCATATTTAAAGTCAATTAGGGAAACTTGCAAATTCTTGGTCTTGTGAGCTAGAATTCACATTTTATAGCTTCTTATCTAAGAGACTAGCAAAACTTTTCAATCAATAAGACTAGCAAAAGCTTCAAAATTTTTAAATTTTCTTACTTTTTCATCATTTTTTTGGTATTTTTGAGGAAAAACGGGGTTGCTAGAATACACGGCAAAGTGCTAGGAAAAAATCTAATCGAAAGATTACCCACCCTAGACTGAAATAAAACATTGTCCTTAATGTTTAAAGGCAAGGGTTCTCTACGCAAATCTAAAGCCGTTTATTAAGTATGCTAAAAGATAAACGTTAATCGATAAATATTTGGATCTCGGATTTCCCATATAAGCATTGAAGCATGAAACTCGAGTGGAGAAAAGACAAAACCATGAGCACGAGACTCTTCATAAATCGGGCAAATATTTGACATAAACATCAAAAAAACAAAACATGAGAAATAAAAGAGGCGAGCCTCCTCACGTCACTTATTTGAAAATAGAAAGAAGATAGAAGGATAAGTGATACGCGTACAACGCGCGTTCGGGGTCAAAGGAACTTCCTTTTCGTCGAGCAAGTTTTTCAACACCCTAGGCAGTGAGCCTAATCGTTGTAGTGTAGTATTAGGGTAAGCCTCGGGAATTAATATCGTTCTCTAGGGGAATAGGAATGCTAGTGAGAAATTACTACGCTAAGGTTGGGGTTGAGGAAGATTATTGTTTATCTTTTTTATGTTTTTTAGGAAATTGAAAGGTACGAATCTCGGGGTATTGGATTTGGGGGGGGTTTGGTATTTCTACCGATTACTCTACTTATCTAGTTAACTAAGCTAAGGTGAGTGTAGTCTATGTCTATTGTTGTGTGCTCTTATGATGTTTAAAAATGTGTTTACTTAGATGTTATTACTCCCTAGTTATCTCCTATTGATGGTTGATTTGTCACGTCCTTATTCTTAACGCGTTGTGTTTTCTAAGGTCGTAGGGTATGCGTTTATCCCTAACTCTTTGAAGCTACCTAAGGTTAATGACTACGAAATCTCTAGGATTCATAAACTTAACACTAAGGTTATCTTTGGATATTTAGCCTACAATTCCACTAGTAACTATAAGCTAAGGTTCAACAAAGACTAATCAAGCATTAATAACACAACGGATGACCTATCGCAATACTAGGTCAATAACAATTAAGATAAGAGACAACCAATCAATATTCAATACCTAGGTTTCATATATCTAAGCAAACACACAAGTAAATTAGCCGGACATGGAGAACATGCAAGCATACACACAAACAATTGATGACATGATTGGATTAATGAAGTAAAACGCTTATCTTGTTGTAAAATAGGGTATGAAACCCTAAGATACTACCCAAGACAGCCTTGGTTCGGTTTAGGTTTTTACTCCACAAAACTACCTCTCTAAAAACTGAAAAATTCGGATTCTATATATAGTGTTACATTATGCGACGGCGTCACTCTTTAATTGTGACGCTGTCGGGTCACCGCCATTAGGGTTTCGTCTTGGCCACGTCAACTCTGTGACGGCGTCACCTTATGCTTGTGACGCCGTCGCCTTCAACCTCTGACGCCGTCTGGATCCAAATCTAGGCCGTCTGAGTTGCGACGCCCTACTCTTTTAAACCTAATGCCGTCACTTGTAAATTAGCAATTTGCTCTCTGAGTCGTCTCAAGATGTTTCGCGACGGTGTCGCAATTAAGTCGTGATGCCGTCCCCTTCATTTCCAGCAGCTTGAGTGTCTCGATTCTTGACTTTGGCCATTTTCTTCGTATATTCGCGCCTTTTCGTCCGAATAAGTGTCATTCCAAAGAATTTGCCTTTAAGAGACCTAAAAAGTGAAAAGGAACGAAATTAAGTAGTAACGGATATAAAAGTGATCAATTAAGGGCTTAAATGACCCCTCAAAAGTGTACCTTTTAAATCCTTATCAAATATCCCTACACTTGGTATTTGCTTGTCCTCAAGCAAATGTGCTTTTTGCCAATTAATTTTTAAGTTAGGGATCATGAAGCATTAGTTTAGAACGATTCACAACACATATAAGTCCCGCAAAAGTCATAACAAGCACGGAAATTACATACTAGCACCTCACACGTGGTGTTTGGATACTCTCATCTCTTAGGTGTATATGAAATATATCAAGTTGGAAATGGAAGATAAACACTCATTAACCGGTCCTAGTACATAGATTACCATAGGCTTGAGACTAGATCAAACCTCCATCGCTTTGGCGTAAGCACCTAGGAAAAACTATCCAAGAGGTCTTTTAAAGGGTTGTAATGTTAGGCTTACGGTAGGGAAACAAAGTGTTTGGTGGGATAGGCGATTTAGTGGTGGCAAGTCAAAAATCTTTATGTTACAAGCATGAGAAGAATGGCGTTGCTAAGCCAAGACTCGGCACTCTAAACTCTAGATAAATTAAAACAAACAAACATAAATTTAACGATAGATGTAGGATGGTAGCTCGTATGTTTTTTCATTTTTTTTCATACACTTTTACTCTACCATCCTCTACGATAACATCAAAATAATAGGGATTTATAGGCACATCCCTACACTTGAGTTTTTATTACTCTAACACTAATTTGACCCGAATTGAAAAGATCAAAACACTTGGAGTACATTATTACGTAAATAAAGGGAATTTGAATTTAACGTTCCCTTCCCGTCATTTCATAAAATTTAACTTTTCCCATGAGTCCCAATCATCCCAAAACTGTGTACAAAGGATATGACTCGACTTAGCAACTTATGCAAGCAACTAGATAATTGAACTAAGGGTTTAGTATGATAACAATAATGCACTAAAAGTGAGTGCATACAAGGTAGGCTAAGGCGATTTGGGTGTACATTTGGGGTGGATTGTAAACAATGCTCTTCATTGATATTCCGGAAAACCAAAACATCATGAGAACCGTGAAAAGGATAGGCTCTGAGGGGTTAACTAGGGGTATCGTGTACTAAAGATGAGTACAACGCAAGGGTGTGGGGGAATTACTCAACCGATGTGGAAGAAGTAATTATATTACGGGTATCAAACAAGGGTTATCCTAATGCCTCTTATCATTTAGTTATTCCTAACTACACAAGTGTAGTCTCACTAGCGATCTCGGAATGCATCACAAAACAAGTTCTAGAATCTATTATGCTACCAGTACACACTCGAAGTATTAAAGTGGAATGCTTTAATTCCTACAAATCTAAGGGCTATCCTCACATTTTGGGTGGAATTTAAGTGGTAAAGGGTTTTTGTGCTAGTCATATAATTTCCTATCCATGAGACGCTTTATTAAGACTAATGGCCCACTCCTACATGTCATGAAAAATTTTTAATTTGGTGCCAAAATTACCCTAACCAATATTTCTCATGGTTTATTACACAAATGAAATTGGACAAGGCAAATAGTCAAGGATAAGCATAGTTTCAAAGTTCCCGTTTTATTTTCCCTCCCTACACTTAAACTGAACATTATGGTCTATTACACAAATGAAATTGGACAAGGCAAATAGTCAAGGATAAGCATAGTTTCAAAGTTCCCGTTTTATTTTCCCTCCCTACACTTAAACTGAACATTGTCCCCAATGTTCCCCGAAAGTATCAAAGTTATGATAATGGAAGGTAACTAAAAACGAATGAAACTAGTACTCCCCTGATTGGCTCGGTAGGATCCGTGTGAAGTAGTGGTTAAATTTTCTTCCAAGAAGAGTGTTTGCGTGAAAAGCTCCTTCCAATCTTTTGTATCTTCTTCTTGATAAATCAAACCTGCACACTTGAAGAAAACAAACGAAACCTTCGCGTAAAATCGGCGGTAACAATATATATATGACTCTACTAAACTAGGATATAATGCTTGTGGAATGGTTGTTTACAGATTTTATGGAAAATTAAGACCTGGAAAATTTCAAAAAATTATAAGTAGCTCAGAAAATGAGAAAAAGTAGTAAGCAGTTTCTACTCCTCCTGACGCCGTTATGACCCGACGCCGTCGTTATCCTGAAACCGGTGCGATTTTATGGAAAAAATTCAGGAAAATTTTTATCTTTAGAATCCGGAAAAATTTACTACAAAACATCCATTATGACTCGATACAAGCATTTGACTCGAATAAACACAAATGTATATCTTTTAAATAATCGTAATTCTCATTTTCACGCTCTTTTTGAAAACGTGTGTAATTCTCCCTACACTTATCCCTTATGTAAAATACCTTTATATGTAATTAAGACGAGGTTAAAGACAAAATAAAGCATTTTTACAAATTTAAACATGAGAATAAACAATCAATAAAAGATATACGACACACAAACAAGCAAACAATTAAGCATGGGTTGCCTCCCACGAAGCGCTTTTCTTTATTTATGAGTCTTGTAGCTAGACTCGAAGTCGTGCCCCTACGTGGTCTTGTTTTTCATTCTCAATGAGAATTCTATCATATTGACAAAATTTTCATCGACTCTATACCTAGGCCCTAGGGTCAAGCAATCCTTATAATAAAGTCTCCTTTTCTCCCACATGAAGTTCAAACCTTTTTCAACATCGTCTTCACTTTTTTCCTCAAAAGCTCTAATGTTGTCTCATTCAAATAAGGATAAAGGGCCATATCCATTCGTCTTCCAAGGCATCCTATAAGTGATCTCATTGACCCCTTCCTTAAACCTAAACGTTCCTTCATACTTATTATGGCTCATTTTAGATGTTTCAACAAAGGGTTTTCCTAGCACTACTTGGGATAAGCTATAGTCAATGACACATCTGATGTCTTCTAGGACCACAAAATCAACTAAGTAGGTGAAATTTCCTATAACGACGTGTACATCTTTGTCTCTTCCCACAAAGTTGCAAATCCCATGATTTGTCGTTTCAGTACGTAGATATTTTCCGAAGAAATACAAAGGTATGTATTTCCCGGGTCGTTTTCCCAACGAGGGATGAATGGAGTTAAACAACTCACGTCGCGTTTCGGGATTTGAATATGAAAATAAGGAATTTTGGGGATTTCTACTCTACGGTGCAAGGGAAAGTAATAAAAAGTAATTAAAACTACATAATCTATAATGCAAACAAGGAAATTAAACTAGATATGCAAATTTAAACTAAAAACGCGTAAAACGTAATTATTAAGACGTGAATTAAATGCAAACTACACTATTTTAACCCATGAAAATGAAATACTATTTTTTTACAGCTAAGAACGATATTTAAAACTTATTTGTAATTTAAAACTACATTTTTTTTGGTTTTTCTTGATTTATTTTGAATTAAAAACTAATTTTAAACATTTAAAATAGAGCTAAAATACTAAAAATTAGGAAAACAAGCAAGAAAATTATAAAAATATTTTTAAAAATCTTAAATAACTAAAAATAATTTTCAGAACTGGAATCACATTTTTTTTGACTTTTTCTCTATTTATTATGAATTAAAAACTATTTAAAACTAATTAAAATGCTAGAAAATACTATTTAAACTAAGAAAATTCTGGAAAAATACTTTTTATGACTTTTTGATTTTTCTAAAACTAGGAAAATTGAAATTTCATTTTTCTGACCTTTTTCTAATTTATTTGAATAAAATGCTATTTAAAGATGCTAGAAAATGAAATTAAATGTAGAAAAATAGCAAATGAAAAGGGAAAAATATGAAAACTTCCAGTCTATTATAAAATAATACTGAAAACTAGGGAAAATTAACAGAAACAACTTTGGAGTACAGGAGATATGATTTGGGCTAGAAACTGATGAAAATAAGCACTTGAAATAAGCTAGAAGCAACAATAAGCCACTATAAGCTACCTACTCCTAAAAATAACCTATACTAACTGGAAATAAGCTATTGCAACTGTTTTAGATCTAATAAGCACAAGCTAGAGGCATTAAGATACAAAACAAGTTTCTAAATCCATTATGCCAAACACCCCTAACTAGCTACTTTAAGCCTAAAATAAGCTAGTTAGAAAAATTCCTAAAAATAAACTAAAATGGCCATGGAGTCCACAACCAACCAAAGAGCTTATATCCAGAATTTCAACTAATAAGGACGTAGCATGAAGAAATTAAAAATCAAAACTAAAAGCGCCTTAGGACTTAATGGGAACTGTTGTAGCAGTACAGATTTATGGATAAGCAGGCTACATAAGCACCTAATTAAACATCTAAGGGGATCTAAGGCAAAAACATGTGAAGTCCATACTGTAAGCTCCCTAGAGAAACCATAATCAAGGAAATTAAGCTAAACATAAAGCTAAAACTAGACTTAATCTACTATAGTAAAAGACTGCAGCAGAACAAAAGGCAGAATCAAGCAACTATGAGCACTAAAATGAGCAATCTAAATACTAATATTAGACATATAAACTGAGAAAAAAAATTAACTAGGGTAACTAGTGAGCAAGTAAAACCAATAAAAATTAACTTTGAACCTGATTTGTGTCATGAATCAAACTGATGAACATGGCTGTTTAGGGACAGAATGGAACTGAGACAGATTTTAATTTGAACTTGAAAACACAAATGGAACTTGAGTATCTGAAAACTTGATTGACAAAACTTTTTGAAAACAGTTTATAAACTAAATTAACCCAAATTTGACTTACTAAAACCAATTAAACACTAAAAATTTGACAAATCCAAACACTACTTTATAAAACCAAAATGCATTTTAACTTTAAAACTTTGATGAAAATTGACTTAAACTGAATTAACATAACTAAATTAACTCTAAACTTATTCATAAAACAGATTAAAACAGTAAAGAACTAGAAATTGATTAAGCTAACGAAGTTTGACTTATGTTGACTCTTGCAATAAAGTGAAATTCAGAAAAGTTTAGGCAACAATAAGCACATATAAGCTTTATAAAGCTTGTATGAGCTTATTTGAATAGTAAAAACAGCTTATGAAAGACAATTACAGAGATGATTACTAAATTGAATTTGAGACAATTCTTAAAAAAAATGAAAACTGCAATTCATTAACAAAACTGAAATACAAAGCTTAATTTGAAATTACAATAACTGAAACGACAATAAATTTGACAAAAATTAAAGATGGTAACACTTTTCTAAAAACAATGAAAAATGGACGACTTTTTATTGTGACTTGATGAGGGTATTTATAGCCAATCCTTGTGCTTGGGATGATCTCAGAAACTTCTTCAAGCACCAATCTCCACCCTTGATTCGTTTATGCATCACCACATCTTTCCACAGCCGTTAGATCATTTCCATGAGGTGTCTAAGCCAATGAGGTGCTGGGATTTGTCCACTGTGGCAATCCATGTGCTGTCACACCCTTTGACATGTCAGTACCTTCTAGATAGTGTACTTAAGTCGGGTAAAAGTGGGTGTGTAACTGGTTAAAATGGGGAAACGGGATAAACAGTAAAGATGGAGTGTTATTTCTGTTTTAGCGCGTTTGGTTTGAGATGGGATTTACTCGTTTGACTGAGGTGTTAATAAAATGGGGGTTCACGTGGGAGGTTTGGCCTGGGGTAAAGGTGGGTTCAAAATGGTATGGCTTTTTGTTTTTTTAAATGGGAAAGTTTAATTAGTTTTGGACTAGGATTTTATTAAGGATTTAACCAAAAGGACAATTAATGTATTTTGTAAAATCCAAGGACCAAAGTTGTAACTTTATGCAAGGCGAGGGTGATTTTGGTATTTTGGTGAAATGAAAGGTGAAATGGTGAAAACTCCTGAAACATGTCCCGAGATCCGTAATTGGCACTTTGAGCATCCAAAACTCATAAAATAGCATTCCGGCATCGGCTTTTGCACTCTTCTTTCTCTCGTGCTCGGTTTTCTTCGGTTTTGGCTTCTTTTGTCTGTTTTGTCATATCCGTACCTGCTCATACAAAAACTCAAGAAACACGCAAATATTAAGCATTAACGGCTCTTTCTTGGTTATTTTGGGTCAGTTTTGATAAAGAAATGATATGTGTTTTTGCACATATCAAAATACCCCAGACGAGACCATTGTCGTGTCCCCACGCAATGTAATCAACTCACGCTTCTAAAACCAAGGATTTCAATCTCTTTCTACTAAACCTATGAAGAAGTAGCAAAGATTCCTCAAAAGAGATTAAAAACCCTTAATTCTAAAAACGTCCCGTTTACCTTTTTTTATTTCACATATATATATTACGATTTAGCACATTCAGATTATGAGTGACGGTTTGTTGAACTTTCATGTCGATCAATAACTCCAACATTTTTCAAACGACACGTTAGGATCACGGAGTAGGAAACACAACACAGCGTGAAGTGACCATACGGATAGAATACATCGTCCCTGATTTTTCACAAGTCCCCAAACTAAGTGTAAAATCGAAATCATTGTTAAATATGATTCTAGATGCTAACACTACCCATGGAAGTTACTTGTGTAATTACCTTTTGCTCCTATTTTCTTATTTTCCTCTAGATTTTTTTATTTTTTTTGTGAGAAATGAATTTCTTCGAATTTCTCGTTTCGATAACTTTTATTCCGATAAAGATATAAAGCTAAGTCGCTAATTAGTTATCCATCTTCCCTCGAAAACCATTACACACAAGAATGAGGTCCACATCAAGGTCCTAATTTCGCACGATTTAGGGAGAATATCTCCCGGATTCAAAATTTGGCTTAACACTTATTTCAAAGACATTTGTATTTTTGCAATTTAGGCCCTTGGTCTTTTCAACCATTAACTCAACGGGATTACCGTTTTATCAGAAGTCTTATTATGACTTTGGATTTTTCCTCTGCCTTTTTGGAAGTCTATGACAACTTTTATGGCTTTGGATTTTTCAACTTTAATACATTTGGGCTTTATTTCATGTTAATTTTTGTGCCAAACTCCGAATCCTACGGCTTTTATAACAATAGAAACAATAGCAAAGAAACTATCAGGAATCAGTTGTCTATTACACCGCAACACTGACAATACCTTGATGTGTACCCAACTCTCATGGGCAAGGATTCTCTAAAGAAGAATAAAGAACTAACTATCGTCGAAAACTCAACATCTCTAATTATTTATTCAACAAATATGAGGTGAAACAATTTTGTGGGAACAAAAAGCCATAAGTACCTTCGATGGGCTCTAAAGAGAACCAACTACTCCACGCTTAGCATCTAAACTCATAAGTAACTCTATCATTCCTCAATCTCCGCAAATTTAAAATCTCAAATAATGAGATCCGCAGATGCTTAGCCTATAATTTTTGATTATCTATGGTTAAGGGAACAAGCTAGGGCTCAACACGCCCGGTCAAATCAGAATTCCATTCCTACTCTCACCAGCGGAAAGTCAACAAGGTGTCAAAACATATATTAATTTAGCAAGTGCTTCGTCAAATAATCTCAAGTCTCGCATTTTTAAAGTCACTTATAAGAAACTAGCAAATTCTTGTTTAAGCTTCGCATATTTAAAATCACTTAGGGAAACTTGCAAATTCTTGGCCTTGTGAGCTAGAATCGCATTTTATAACCTCTTGTCTAAGCAATTAGCAAAGGCTATTTCAAGAAAACGCATATTTAAAGAAACTTCTAAGAGACTAGCAAGAACTTTTCAATCATAAAACTAGCAAAAGCTTACAATTTTTTTTTAATTTTCTCATTTTTGCACAATATTTTCATTTTCTAAGGAAAAACGGGGTTGCGAGAGTACACGACAAAAATAAGCAAGTGCGGTCAAATCAAATCGAAGATTACCCTACCCCAGACTAGAACGAAACATTGTCCTCAATGTTTAAAAGCAAGGGTATCAACAAAAATCTAAAAGCCGTTTATTAAGTATGCTAGAAGATAAACGTTAGCCGATAAGATTTCGGATATAGGATTTCCATCAGCATCGATCATGAAACTCGAGTGGAGAAAAGACAAACTTCGAGCACGAGAGTCTTCATATCGGGAAATCCTAGACAAAACATCACAAACAACCAAACACGAGAAATCGAAGAGGCTAACCCCTTCACGTCACTTATTAGAGAAAATAGAAAGAAGATAGAAACGCTTATTTTGTTATCGAGTCGTTAGCTTGACCCGCCCCGAATTCATTTATCCTTGGGGAAGCAAGTGGAAAAGATAATCTCCATCGGACTTTCGTTCAAGAGGTTCGGATAAACATTAAAACATTAGAAAGTTCCACTCCGATGAGATACCCACGGTTCTTAGAAAGGAAAAGCGGTGATACCGGGGTCAAAGATGGTATCCTCACTCCCGCAAGAGTGAAGAAGAGGAGAATTCAAATTATATGTGAGGAATGGAATAAAGATTTTGATAACAATTAGGATCCATTCTTCATCTTCAAAAGCAAATTTTATATAATCTTTAATTTGAATTTGATCATTTAAGCTCATAGGGTGATTTCTAACAAAAACATCGGGAGGAAGAGACGGGGTGATGTCATCAATAACGGAACTCTTTTGAGAGAGTTGCTCTTCTCCAAAATTAAAATCTTCCTCAAGATCAAAATAGACACGATCATATTCCAGAGGAGATATGAAATGAGAGAGTTCACCGGAGAACTCCTCGAGAAGTAAATCAAGAGACGAATCCTTGAGCTCGGGCTCCGGAGGATTTTCTTTAGACGGCTCAACTTCTTTAATTTCTTCAATCGAGACAAACGGAGGTGGGATTTGTGCGGTACTTTTTAGACTATGAACTTGCACCTTTTCCATTATGGTCTCCGTGTCAGACTCATCACTTTCCTCGTCAAAGATTTGATTGTCAAAATTGAGAGTATATTCTGAATCGAATTCAAACAAAGGATTTGTGAAGGTCATTTTGAAAGTTTCTGAAATCGAATCGAAAGGTGTCTCAGATACCCTTGGGATTGGAACAAGGTCATGAATATTCTCAAGAGGAGTGCATTCGACTTCCTCATCCCCCATTGACAAGGTATCCGAATGTTCGTTAACGAGCGGATCGATCTTGGTTTTAACAATTTCCGGCGAAATTGGATCATCGACATCTTCCAAAACGACGTCACTTCTCTCAACCGGCGTGAGTGAAGGGGAAGAGTCGGAAATGATAGGATTGGAAATGGGAGTGGGATTGCCACTCGAAGAATCGTCATCGATCTTTAAGTTCTCTTCTTTAAATGGTTCATCGTCATCACTATCGTCAGAGTCGGAATAGTAAAAGGCGGGTGGATAACTCGGTCTTTGTTGATAATGGTGACTGTATCTTTCTTGCTCGCCAAAGACGTCAATTTGAGCACTCATAACGGGAATTTTCTCGGAATAATGATCACTAATCATAGTGGTAGAGTCATAAGGAACTTCAGCATCCCACTGATAATGATGTTGCGTCATATTCTCGATCAAATCATAAGCTTCTTGAGGAGTCTTCCGCATGAGATTTCCACCAGCAGCCAACATGATTTTGTCTCGATCAATCATAGTGATACCATGATAAAAGGTTAAGATTTGATCAAGAAGCAAAATTCGGTGATCGGGACATTTCTGTAATAACGATTTGAATCTTTCCCAAGCTTCAAATACAGATTCCTTGGGTAATTGCTGAAAATTAAGAATTTCTTTCCTCAGCTGCATCGTTTTTGAATATGGAAAGTATTTGGAGAGAAACTTGCGAAACATCTCTTCCCAAGTATGAATTGAATGTTTTTTAAGGGTATAAAACCAAGATTCGGCTTCGTGGGTTAAAGAGAAAGGGAAGAGATTCAATCGGATATCATCTTGCGAAACGTCACGTTGCTTCATGGATTGAGTGATAGATAAAAACTTGTTCAAGTGCTCATTAGCATCTTCGTCGTTATATCCATGAAATTGACAATGCTGTCGAAGAAGACGAACCATACGATTTTTCAATCTAAACTTGGTTCCCAGAACGATCGGTCCTCCTCGACCGATAAGTGATGGATGATAGAAATCCTCCATGGTCCGAGGATCATGGGGATTGAACGGTGAAAAATCGAGCATTATGGAGAATTAAACAATTTAGAGGGTAAAGAGATAAGAATTAAACATTTCAGAGGAAAACGAAGAGTATTTTTGGGTTTTTAAAGAAAGAAAACATAAAAGGAAAATAAATTTTGAAAAGGAAAATATTTTTGGGTTTTAATAAAAGTAATATGTACAAAAACAAAACGGTAACTTCACGAGGAAGGATCTTCAAAAACCGCGAATCGAGACGGAATACGAAAACTCACTACATGCCCTCCCCGGCAACGGCGCCATTTTTTGATTTGTCGTTTCAGTACGTAGATATTTTCCGAAGAAATACAAAGGTATGTATTTCCCGGGTCGTTTTCCCAACGAGGGATGAATGGAGTTAAACAACTCACGTCGCGTTTCGGGATTTGAATATGAAAATAAGGAATTTTGGGGATTTCTACTCTACGGTGCAAGGGAAAGTAATAAAAAGTAATTAAAACTACAGAATCTATAATGCAAACAAGGAAATTAAACTAGATATGCAAATTTAAACTAAAAACGCGTAAAACGTAATTATTAAGACGTGAATTAAATGCAAACTACACTATTTTAACCCATGAAAATGAAATACTATTTTTTTACAGCTAAGAATGATATTTAAAACTTATTTTTAATTTAAAACTACTCTTTTTTTGGTTTTTCTTGATTTATTTTGAATTAAAAACTAATTTTAAACATTTAAAATAGAGCTAAAATACTAAAAATTAGGAAAACAAGCAAGAAAATTATAAAAATATTTTAAAAAAATCTTAAATAACTAAAAATAATTTTCAGAACTGGAATCCCCCTTTTTTTTGACTTTTTCTCTATTTATTATGAATTAAAAACTATTTAAAATTATTAAAATGCTAGAAAATACTATTTAAACTAAGAAAATTCTGGAAAAATACTTTTTATGACTTTTTGATTTTTCTAAAACTAGGAAAATTGAAATTTCATTTTTCTGACCTTTTTCTAATTTATTTGAATAAAATGCTATTTAAAGATGCTAGAAAATGAAATTAAATGTAGAAAAATAGCAAATGAAAAGGGAAAAATATGAAAACTTCCAGTCTATTATAAAATAATACTGAGAACTAGGGAAAATTAACAGAAACAACTTTGGAGTACAGGAGATATGATTTGGGCTAGAAACTGATGAAAATAAGCACTTGAAATAAGCTAGAAGCAACAATAAGCCACTATAAGCTACCTACTCCTAAAAATAACCTATACTAACTGGAAATAAGCTATTGCAACTGTTTTAGATCTAATAAGCACAAGCTAGAGGCATTAAGCTACAAAACAAGTTTCTAAATCCATTATGCCAAACACCCCTAACTAGCTACTTTAAGCCTAAAATAAGCTAGTTAGAAAAATTCCTAAAAATAAACTAAAATGGCCATGGAGTCCACAACCAACCAAAGAGCTTATATCCAGAATTTCAACTAATAAGGACGTAGCATGAAGAAATTAAAAATCAAAACTAAAAGCGCCTTAGGACTTAATGGGAACTGTTGTAGCAGTACAGATTTATGGATAAGCAGGCTACATAAGCACCTAATTAAACATCTAAGGGGATCTAAGGCAAAAACATGTGAAGTCCATACTGTAAGCTCCCTAGAGAAACCATAATCAAGGAAATTAAGCTAAACATAAAGCTAAAACTAGACTTAATCTACTATAGTAAAAGACTGCAGCAGAACAAAAGGCAGAATCAAGCAACTATGAGCACTAAAATGAGCAATCTAAATACTAATATTAGACATATAAACTGAGAAAAAAATTAACTAGGGTAACTAGTGAGCAAGTAAAACCAATAAAAATTAACTTTGAACCTGATTTGTGTCATGAATCAAACTGATGAACATGGCTGTTTAGGGACAGAATGGAACTGAGACAGATTTTAATTTGAACTTGAAAACACAAATGGAACTTGAGTATCTGAAAACTTGATTGACAAAACTTTTTGAAAACAGTTTATAAACTAAATTAACCCAAATTTGACTTACTAAAACCAATTAAACATTAAAAATTTGACAAATCCAAACACTACTTTATAAAACCAAAATGCATTTTAACTTTAAAACTTTGATGAAAATTGACTTAAACTGAATTAACATAACTAAATTAACTCTAAACTTATTCATAAAACAGTAAAGAACTAGAAATTGATTAAGCTAACGAAGTTTGACTTATGTTGACTTTTGCAATAAAGTGAAATTCAGAAAAGTTTAGGCAACAATAAGCACATATAAGCTTTATAAAGCTTGTATGAGCTTATTTGAATAGTAAAAACAGCTTATGAAAGACAATTACAGAGATGATTACACACTTTTTTACTAAATGTATCAAAACCATCAAAACATGTTTTACAAGTAATATTGTTTACTTACATCTTATAAAAATGTATATGTACTTTGTATATGTTGTAATGGGTAAAAACCAAAGTCCATAACCCATGACCCAAGACCCATGATCCATTGACTAGGTACAATGAATCTTGTTGGGTAAAAACCAAAGTCCACAACCCATACCCATGGAGCATGATTCATAACCTATGACCCATTTCATGACATCATGCATAAATTTATGTTGGATATTATCCATGATCTAAAGTCCATGACCCATGATCCAAGATCCATAACCCGTTGACTAGGTACATTGCATCTTGTTGGGTAACCATGATCCAAATTCCATGACCCATTGTCTATAACCCATAACCCATAACCCGGTTTGCAACCCAAACTCCAGACTAAACTGACCCAGTAGCCGGATCCCAGGAATTGCACTAGCCAGATCCCTTGGGTGAGGGATCCACCAGAACCGTGGGACAGCAGGCTTGTTTTACCTATAAATAGTGAGCCATTTCTCCCTTGCTTACCACCACTCTTAGATATATTTTCTCTCTATATTCTAACCTCTCTAACCACAGATCCAAAGGATCATTCTATGTAGTTTTATCTTTGTGTGATTCTCTAGGTTCCTCTTAAAGGTGAGATCACCACCTCTTGAAGATATGCAAGCTCAAGATCATGAGTTGCTAAGCTTCGTCATCATCAAGACTACTGAAATGCTTCTTGTTGATAGTTCTTTCCTCCCTCCATAGAGTGTTGTGTTGAAGGAATTAGTGAATGGTGTCGAAGGTGTACATTCCACATGGTGCGTCAATGTACAAGTTGTGTAGATTGGGTTAAAGGATATTAATGTCCTTTCTAGTATTGTAAAAAGGAGTGTGTCTCCATTGGATATTTGTATTGGGTTGTAGTGTTGGGTAGTAGTTCCTCCTTTGTAATGAAACTCGGTATCTAACCTTGTGCCGGATAAAGTGTAGGCGATGTTGTGATAGTTTTGGTTCTACCTCGTGGAAGAACTCGGTGTCTAGCCTTGTACCGGATAAAGAGTAGGCAACGTTGTGAAGGCTTCTCTGCCACATTAAGGAGCTTGTGTTGTGTAGTGCTTAGAAACTCTCGAGTGAGGTACTCGGGGAGTAGATTAGGGCAAGGAAGGTGTCCTTGTAGTCGAACCACTATAAATACTCATGTCGTGGTTTTCCATTCCTTTACTCTTTATTTTTTTCATTACTTATTTGTATGTCCACCTATCAATATCCAACACACGATCTAAATAGATTAACATAAGTCGATCTAAATACTTTAAAACAAAGTTTTAATCGGCAAAACTATTCAACCCCCTTCTAGTTTTCCACAATTGGTATCAGAGCTTCGTTACCAAGTTTATTAGAGTATATTGTACTTTAAACACTTGATACGATCCGTGTATGTTTGAAAACTACAAAGAAGGAAATTTTTTAAAACAAAACTATGTTTCAAGAATTTTTTTATTGTTGGATGTTGATTAGATGATAACACGAATTCTTTTCTTTTCTTACACCTTATTTTGTCTTATAAAATGCACTAACCTTTCATGTCATTTTGTTTAGTTCAACACAAAATAAGCAGACTGTCAAGATTCTTTGGTAATAAGATAACTTCCCCAAAATGTTGTCCAAACCTATTACCAAGTAGATCTTGAAGAAACCAGAGTTGTCCATTGATAAAACTCGTCAAAAAGGACACTTAAATTGCAATAGAGGTATCACTTTCATAAGACTTACCTCTAAGTAATATTAGTAAAACATGTGTATGCTTGCATGTCACTAAATGGAAAATTATGTGTTTATTTTTTTGTTTCATATAAATATCTAAACATATTTATATGATATACGTGGCTTCGTTAGAAAAACTTCGTGCATACGTGTCATCGTCCGTATAAACCTTGGTATATCAATATGTGTTGTCTAAATCTAATCCCTAAAAATCAAATCCTTCTAAATACAAATAAAACAAAACACAAATCTCAAAAATTCCTTTGCCCCCATAAAACTCCCTTCGAACGTCAAACCCTCACCAACAAATCCCATTTTTCAAATCTTCCACTTTCAAAAATCTCACACACTCACAACTTCATCTTCTTCATCATCTCATTTTGAGAAATCCAAACCAATGAAGATCTTCCTCATCATGGTCTACATCACTCTCGTGATCATCATCGTCTCGCTCATCGCTCTCGTGTATCCCATGATCAAATTCTTGCATGGAGACATGTTCTTTGTTTTATTGATCTACATTTGTATCATCTATCTGATCCTTTATATTGCTTTAAGCATTGAAATGAAATATAAATGATATCATAGTTCTCTCGTTTCATTCTCGCGTAATATTTTTTATTTATTTATTTATTTTAGTCGTGCACTCAGAACCCCAACGTGTTTAAAACTATTAATGTAAGTTCAAAAATTACCACTATCTAAAACACATTTCATTTTGTAACTCATGAGTTATAAAAATAAAACCTAGGTCAAACCAAATCTCTGTCAAATCTGCAGATTCCCCAGATCCCTGGATTTCAATTGGCCAAATCCCTTTTAAAAGGGAACCGGCAGAACCGGAAGAACAGATGACAGAAACTCATGCATTATTTTCCTTTTATGCACAAACACCATTAAATCATTTCATGAGAACTTACTATAAAAGGAAAACTTCACTAAATGTAAAAAAGGAGCGAGTTAAAAATATAGGATTGTAATTGTTAATAAAATAGAATAGAACAATAAAAACGTTAGGAGATCCTATCACTTTACTAAAGTTCAAAAATATGATTAAAATACTTAAAAGTGTCACTAATAAAAAATGCTTGTACTCTCGAAGTTTTACTAACATACTCATGTAAAATATTCATTTCATGTCTATAGGTCTCAACATGTCTCATGAGTACGATTTCGATCATCAACTTACTTATTTCTACATTCCACACATATCTCTTGAACCTAATACTCCTGGTAACCATGTTCGTTGGTTCAATAATCTTGAAACTCATTTCTTTCATGAAGGACGTGTTGTTGACTCACCTCTAATCTTCCAAGAAGGTATCAATACCTCATTCCACACCATAGGACTAGAAGGTCTTCTCGGGAACAATGAGAAAATTTTTCCGCGGTTTGTTTTGGAATTCTTTCGTCAAGTTGAGCTCGTTCGTAACGAGGATCGTTCTCTATCACGATGGTTTTGGATCAAAAACCAAAAGTTTGTTTTGACTCTTGAGCAATTTGCTCACATTCTCCGAATTCAAAATTATGGACAATATGCTTTCACTGAAGGTTGGTCCCTTGATTGTCTCTTTAACTATCATGAAGAAAATAGTCCATACTGTTCATACATATGCACTCCTCAACATTCAAACTACTCAAATCCAAACATAATTCATACACGTGAACTCTGGGATGATCTTAAACCTCTCACAGTCATCCTACGTGAAAAAGTTGGAGTCTTGCAGGAAATCGTTATATACTTCCTGCATGTTGTGCTCACATGATTTACTGTCTCCTAACTCAACAACCATACAATCTTGCCTACTTCTTCGCAAGGTAAATTGTAAACCTCCTAGGCAACAAGAACAAACTAATACCATATGGGATGTTCCTGACACGCCTTTATCATCATATCATGTACTATCATCCACAATTTCAAAGCCCTCAATATTTACTTATGAATAAAATGATGGAACTCTGAATGCATCTCTCATCACTTCATTCTTCATTCCCAAATCATCAACTACTCACAACCCACTTGACGATCCATCAAACGAAAACAACGAATAATAAAATTTAGCTTATGAATAAAATATTTCCTTTAGAAAATCAATCCTTAAACTTTATCTTAATTCACCAATGTAACTTGATCACGTCTATGAAATACTTGTTTGTTGATCATTTTTTCCATATATTTGACTGTTTGGTGTTTCTACATACCATACTTACCATGTCTTACTTTTATACATGTATACTTACTGTAGAGATTGTTAGTTCCAAAATTCGACACTTGGAACAAAATTTTGCAAACTTACTATTAAGGAATCTGTCTCAGATGCGGCTATAACTAGCCGGATCCCTCAAATGAAGGATCCATGAGATTCGGGTAGATAGAAGTTACTTTTTAGCTTTCTTACATCAATCCAACCTTCCAGACCATATTGGACTAGTTAAACATGCTATATTAGGATCACTTAAACTTTCCATAGGCTCAGTTGATCTCGCATTCACTCATGGATGACTTAGGATCATATTCAAGGTGTTTTTGATTTATCATTACTTGAAAACTCACCATATTTTCTCTCCAATGTTTTCACATTGCTCTTCTCATCTCAAAACACCTAGTTTGATATTTCCCTTAATGTTAGCAAATTGATATTAGTCATCTTTACGTTAAAATGGTCTAAAAACTAGTTTTTCATTTCTTGTGATTTTTAAGGAATTTTCTAAATTTTCCTTTGATCACCATCTGATATCTATGATCATTTACCACCCTCAAAACTCTTAGTGTCATCCTTGATCACTCATTGGTGTTCATAAAAACTCCATTTATTTCCATAAGAGTCATCATTAGGTATCCTCACTCATTATGCTTGATCATTTAAGTCATATACCAATTAAGATACATGAGGATACTAAATCAATCAAGACATGTAGGTGCTAGACCTTGCTAGAACCTCATCACTCTTTTTCTTGGCTTTTGAAAACCGGATCCCTAGATTATAACTAGCTGGATCCCTCAAGTAAGGGATCTGTGAGAACCGTCTGCACAGACTACCTAATCTTACTTGATATAATCATTTCAAACCCTCTTTGTTAATCTAAACACTCCACACTTTCTTAAATGACTCCCTAGATTAGAACAACACTGTAGTTGACTCTTGTGCATGCAAATCATTGCAAATTGAAGAATCTTAGTGGTGTTGGCTTCAATTCACTTGCCTAATTTCTTCCTTTATAAACCACTTGTGTTTGTGCTTCCAAATCACCATTCAAACACTCATTCTCAGTAGCTAAAACTCCCTTTTACATTTCTCACTTCTATCATTTCACCATGAGAAAAGCACATAGTGCAAACTTATCAACCAAAGGACCTCCCAAGAAAATTGCTCGTGTAGTTCATGAAATCTCCTCAACCGAGTCATCACCCATCAAAGCCTCAAACACTAGAACTCCTTCCCAACCAACTTTGCCAATCAAACCAAATCCCAAAAGACTTGTTCCCCTTTGCCAAACACTACCATACAACCTAAACCAAACATCCCTATCTCCACTAAAGCAACCAAACTATCACCTCTAGAACCGAGAGCTATCTCCTTCACCACACCTCTTTCATCCCCAAACCTTTACTCCTTAGAAGACTTACCACCTAGGCCTTCTCATCCACCACCATTGCCCACATTCTCATCAATTGAGAAAATGGTACCACAACAACCCTCTTACCAAAACTTTGGTATTGAAACTATACTAGCACCCGTATCCTATTCTTCTTCACCCTTAAATGGTTGATTTTGGATTATGAGGAATCACCAATCTCAACAACCGGACCATTGGAAGTAGACACCACTTTAGCTCCACCACCAACACATATATCACCACTTTCATCCTTGGTAGAACCACCACCCACTTCATCAAACTTACCTCCACAAATTCCTCCATCCGTTGTGGAACCTCCACCTTCCTCATCAAACTTTCCACCTCAAACCACTCCTTTCCTACCATCTCCATTTCCTAGTCATGACAATGATTGCTTTCATTGTCAACATGTCCAAGGGTTAGTTGATGAAGTACGTTTCATGTACTATCACCTTTTTGAAGGTTTTGATGAAGTCAACAAATCTAATCGTCCCTAAAACATAGGAATACAAGCACAAGTGGTGTTTCCTCTAGTCTTAGGCATAACTTAGAATTATTAGGAATTTTTACTTTAATACATGTTTTATCATTTTCTTAGTTTTGAGGATACGTATATCATTTCTCTTGTTTTATTAAATGAAACTACATGTTTGTATGCTATGTAGTTATGTGAATATGTTTGGTGCAACAATACATAACTCATTTGGACGTTTACATCACTATTTATTTCTACATTGCTGCCAATAAGTTGCAGGTACACGGGTCCCAAGATTTTGCCTGGACGGATTCCTCAGATGAAGGATCCCGCAGAACTGGTTGACAGTTTCCAATTTTTGAGCTAACTTAAAGCTCATTTGCAGGAAATAATGCACCATATACTTGTTTTCTAATGTTTGTTTTGTAGATTTTCAAAATACACATGAAGACGTTGACACCCTCAACAAGGGGGATGATAAGGATTTAAAAGGTACACTTTTGAGGGGTGATTTATGCCCTTAATTGATCACTTTTGTATCCGTTACTACTTAATTTCGTTCCTTTTCACTTTTTAGGTCTCTTGAAGGCAAATTGCTGGAATGACACTTATTCGGACAAAAAGGCGCGAATATACGAAGAAAATGGCCAAAGTCAAGAATCGAGACACTCAAGCTGCTGGAATTGAAGGGGACGGCGTCACGGCTTAATTACGACGCCGTCGCGACACATCTTGGGACGACTCAGAGAGCAAATTGCTAATTTACAAGTGACGACATCAGGTTTAAAAGAGTAGGGCGTCGCAACTCAGACGGCCTAGATTTGGATCCCGACGGCGTCAGAGGTTGAAGCCGACGATGTCAAAAGCATAAGGTGACGCCGTTACAGAGTTGACGTGGCCAAGACGAAACCCTAATGGCGGCGACCCGGGGGCATCACAATTAAAGAGTGACGCCGTCGCATATTGTAACACTATATATAGAATCCGAATTTTTCACTTTTTAGAGAGGTAGTTTTGTGGAGTAAAAACCTAAACCAAACCAAGGCTGTCTTGGGCAGTATCTTAGGGTTCCATACCCTATTTTACAACAAGATAAGTGTTTCACTTCATTAATTCAATCATGTCTTCAATTGTTTGTGTGTATGCTTGCATGTTCTCCATGTCCAGCTAATTTACTTGTGTGTTTGCTTAGATATATGAAACCTAGGTATTGAATATTGATTGGTTGTCTCTTATCTTAATTGTGATTGACCTAGTATTGCGATAGGTCATCCGTTGTGTTATTAATGCTTGATTAGTCTTTGTTGAACCTTAGCTTATAGTTACTAGTGGAATTGTAGGCTAAATATCCAAAGATAACCATAGTGTTAAGTTTATGAATCCTAGAGATTTCGTAGTCATTAACCTTAGGTAGCTTCAAAGAGTTAGGGATAAACGCATAACTTACGATCTTAGAAAACACAACGCGTTAAGAATAAGGACGTGAAGATTCAACCATCAATAGGAGATAACTAGGGAGTAATAACATCTAAGTGAACACATTTTTTATCATCATAAGAGCACACAACAATAGACATAGACTACACTCACCTTAGCTTAGTTAGTTAGATAATTAGATTAGTTGAGTAATCAGTAGAAATACCACCCCCCAAATCCAATACCCCGAGATTCGTACCTTTCAATTTCCTAAAAAACATAAAAAAGATAAAAAAATAATCTTCCTCAACCCCAACCTTAGCATAGTAATTTCTGACTAGCATTCCTATTCCCCTAGAGAACGATATCAATTCCCGAGGGTTACCCTAATACTACACTACAACGATTAGGTTCACTGCCTAGGGTGTTGAAAAACTTGCTCGACGAAAAGGAAGTTCCTTTGACCCCGAACGCGTGTTGTACGCGTATTGTTGGAATCACTCCTAAACCTTAATCAAGTGTTAGTAATTCATATGTAATTGTTAGCTTAATTATGGCCTTTATGTTTGTTATTAGCCTTAAGCTTATGTAGAAGGCCCATGAGCTTAGGCCCATGTCCAATAAGGAAAGGAAGGGAACTAGGAGTGTTGCCCTAGCTTCCCTCCTATATATACCCCTTATAAACCTTCATTTGAAGGTTGGTTGTTCAATTTATCTCTTTCACATACTCCACGCCTAACTCTTCTTTATTCCTACGTGTATGTGTGTGTGGTTTATTGTTCAATCGCCTTTATCTCTTTCTATTAAGCTTGTGTTGTAAATCTAGTGACCTCACAGTGGTATCAATCGCCTAACTAGTTGGGTGAATCGTTATTTCTTGAAGTGGGTTTTTTTGGTCCTACGCGTAGAATAACGTGATACTTTGGTTCGCTTAAAAACTCGTTTTTTACACTTTTTAATCCAAGATTCTTGTACTTTCAATGTTTTAAGGTGTTAAAATACTTGTTTTTGGCAAAAAGTTTCAACCTTTACGCGTGGATCTACGTTTTTAAGCTTGTTTTTGAACGAGGGTGTAAACCTACGCGTAACCGTTTTGAGAGCTTTGGATCATCAAGTTTCACACTTTTGTGTCATTTTGGTGTTATTGAAGCTATTTCATCTTACAAAAACTGGTTTAGAAACATCTTTGGGCAAAATCATTTTTACGAGTAAGATTACGCGTATCAAAACCCTAATCTTATGCGTAACATTATCCGTGGTTTGATCTTCAGTTTCGTGGTTTACTCCGTGTTTTCTTGCTTGGATAAGCCTGAAAATACGTCGACTTTGGATATCTTTTGCACTGTGATAGTGTAAAAGATCATTTGGGCAAAAACCGTAAACTTACGCATAAGCATAAAGCTTACGCGTAGAAATCCTACGCATAAGATTCATCTTACGCCTAAGCCTAGTCTTACGCATAAGGTAATCCTACGCCTAACTTTCTACGCCTAACTTTGTGTCTACGCATAACTTTAGTGCCTTTACCCTACTTACGCGTAAGCTAAATCTACGCGTAACTCTTGATTGTTACGCGTAACTTTGGTGTTTTTACGCATAAGTCCTACTTGGTTTCTTGTGATTTCTACGCCTAAGGACACTTCATCAACAAAGGTTCATTCGACTACCAAGATCCATTTTTACCAACACAAGTTTTCAACATGTCACAACCACCATACTCTAACTATTTCCCTTACACTTATTCTCAACGTCAACAACAACTAACTCCACAACATTAACAATGGAATCAACAACAAGCAATTTATCAACAACAATTTAATCAACAACATACTCCACAACTTGGTGCAATTCAACCACCTCAAATGGTTCAAACACCACCAAGTCTTCAAGTTCAACCCTACACAAATGACTTCAATCAACATCCATCAAGGAACACTATGAAGGAACCCACTTGGTTTGCAAAGATGTGTGAAGCTTTAAGCAGCCAACAATCATTTCATGAGGCTGGATCACTTGATAGACCTCCAATGCTCACTCCAGGAAACTACGATCAATGGGTGATAAGGTTCTTTAGGTTTTGTGATCTGAAGAAGCGACATGGAAAGTTCTTAAAGAAGGTTATATTGGAAGTCCATTTCAGATGCCTACTGTTATCGTACCCGCTGATCCAAATGCTAATCCACCAAGAGATGAACAATCCAACATTGCTACTATTGCCGACCTGAATGCAGAGGAACTTCTACACTATGAAGCTGATGAACTTGCAATGCAATATATCCTCTTAGGATTACCTAACCCAATTCTTCGAAGTGTTGATGCTCAAAAGACTGCAAAGGAAATGTGGGATCATATTCATCTTCTTATGGAAGGATCTGTACTCAATCAGGAGAATTTGGAATCCAAAATTTACTTGGCTTATGAACACTTCATTATTGAACCTGGAGAGACACTAGAGTCTTATCATCATCGCTTTTCAGACATCATCAATGATTTGGATAAACACAACATCATCATGCCAAGAATTGCAGTGAATACTAAGTTCCTAAGTAGTCTTGGTCCTGAATGGTAGAAGTATGTCATTTTTCTCCGTCAAGCAAAGAATATGCATCATTCTACATATGGATTATTGTACGATTACTTGAAGCCTCATGAAAAGGAAGTTGATAGGGAAAGGATTCTCCGTGCTCAAATTGCTCCACCGACACATCCGGAAAATCAACAACTTGCCTTATATGCTCAAAACAGTTATTCTCCTCAACCAGCAACTCAACCAACTGCTACAATCACACCATATGATCCCTCACAGCCTCAATCTCAACAAACTCAATTGGTTCCATACAACAACAACAATGCTCAAGCACTTGTCAGTGAAGCTAATGAGGAATCTGATCCGTTCGAAGCACTGCAACAAGGATTTGCTATGATTGCTAATGCCTTTAGCCGTTATACCAACAAATCCAACAACCGTATTCGTTCCTCATCTAACACAAGGAATCAAGCTGTTGTGAACAATGGACGAGTTGAAGTTCAGAATCGTGGTTATGGTCGTCAGATGGGCGGTGGTCAAGGGTTTAATGCTGTGGGTAGGAATAACAATAGAGCTCAAGTGGTGGAACAGGGAAATGCTCAAAATGGGTTGAATGGTCTTCGATGCTACAACTGCAATGAGAAGGGACATCTGGCTAATGCATGCCCAAAGCCTAGGACTAGGGCAGTGCTTATCACAAAGAGGCTCTTCTTTTGGCTCTTAAGGATGAAGCTGGTGGAACTCTCACAGACAAAGAACAGAGCTTTATGGCAAATGCTGACTCAGATGATGATATGGAGGATTTGCAAGCCAATGCAGCTGTTATGTTGATGGCTAATATGCATGAGTTACACATGAGTGACACAGGCCCAGTGTATGACACTGATGGCTTGTCTCAGGTACCCGAACAAACCATATTCATCTCTGATCTAATATCTCCGCCAACATCTGAATCCGCAAGGCTCGAATGTTCAAAATGAGTCGTCCACATCTCATTCCGACGATTTTCAACTAGACCCGTAGTTATATTTGACGATCAAGATGACCAAACGGTTTCCCTTGATAATCAAATTGACTCCGTGGTTATACTTGAGGATCTCATTAATGATCATGTTGTGACTCACGTTGAACACGCCGAACTTTTGCCTCATCCAGATTTTGCTCGTTTAATAAAAGACCAACAAACCATAGTGGAAGAATGTCGTGCAATTACTCAGGACTTGAAAAGTAAAAATGCACTGTTAACCAAGGATTTTGAATGTTTACAAAAGCAACTCAACTTTTTCAAAACTCAAGAACAACGTGAAAAAGGTTTTGAAGCAGCCTTTGCCAAATCTCATCAAAACGAAAAATATTTAGAAAGACAGATGCGTGATCTAGCCGCTTAGAAGAATGCTTTGTTGTCTGAAATAGAACAACTGAAACATGAACATAAAAAGCAAATTAACGCTCTCACCTTGGAAAATCAAAAAACTAAGGCTGAGTTGTTAACTTGTCAAAAACAGTTCTCTGCATACAAAAAGCATTCAACGAAACGAATAGATGATCATCTTGAACAAATCATCGGCTTGCAAAACAAACTTAAAGAGTTTAAAACTGTTGTTTACAAACATGGTGAGTTGGTCACAACTATTGAAAAGTTTACTTTAAAACCTAATCCAAATGGCTATGGACCAAATCTTGCTGATTACAAACCTAAGCTTTCAACCAAAGCATTCAAACCAAATCCTGAAGTTTCCAGTGCAGAATATAAAATTGATAATTCTGTTATGAGTGTTGTTGAATATCATCGTCAAGAGGAATTAGATGCAGAAGACGAGAGTCGATCAAAATTAGAAAATGTTGTTTACAACAAACCTTTTAATTATAAAAAGCGGTCACTTTCGTCACACCAACGGATTCTTCTAACACACCAAGGATTATCATAAAAACTTCTGAGTCTTCTAATGTTAATCCCAAACCAGATTATGCACAAACTTATGGTCCTTTACCTTCCATCGGTGAAGTAAACTCAAAACCTGAAAATCGTAAAATTCTTAGATATTTTGACCTTTTCATGGCTGACCTCAAAACTTTACAACATGAGATAGAATATCATTCTGAAATCAAAGTTCAACATTTTCAATCGCCTCTGGCGCGAGAACAAAGAGACATTTTTCAGAAAAATCTTTTACCAAATGTTAAAAATTTGAAAAGTTGTGCATTGTCTTGGGAAAAGGACTTTCATAAGGAACTTGGATTGATGAAGGTCGTTTTCGAGAAAACAGAAACATCTATTTCTAATACTAAACGTAAAAAGAAACTGTTGAGAAAAGATGTTGATCGACTCTTGGAAGATGTCATCTGTGCTGATGTCCATAATGTTGTGCTATTGAATTCTTTGTCATATGCATTTGATTATATCTCTGCTGATCTTTGTTGATTCTGTGGTATACGTTGAGAACACTGATAATGTGCTTCAGATCGAGTCCTTAAAAGTTGAAAATAAGCGATTGTCAAACGAACTTTCAAATGCAATACGTCGTCTTAATTGGTGTCAAAAAGATATTCACGATCAACAACTTGCTTTTCAACACAAAATCGTCGATTGCGTGACAAAACTTCGATCCAAAATTGAGCAACTAGATGATCAAAACGTGTCTTTTAAGTGTCAAATCTCAAAATATGAACAAGAACTTGTAAAAGTTAAAAGGAATATGGTGTCATATTTGATTTACTCAAAAAGACTCGTGATGAAGCGTCAATTGAACTTGATCATTATCTTGCACACACTAAAGAAGTTATGCATTTTGCTGGAAATATTCGGTTTGAAAATCAAGATCTGATTCACACTATCTTGAAGTTAAGAGAAATGTTAGGAAAGTATGAACAACTTCCGCCTACCGTGATTAAGAGAATAGCACCAATAACACTTAGTAATCATGAACCTAGAATCCCTACTGCCAAATCACAAGTTGCTAACGTGCTTCCTTCTACTGAAACAGGAATAGTTGCGTCTTTTCCAAACGTTCGCACTTCACAGCCTAGGAGCACTACATCGAAGAATAGGAAGTTGCGACCTAAGAAAAGATCAATAAGGAATGCTAAAGTAGAAGAACACCCTAGGACTATGAATAAGACTCACGTTGCTTCCACTATAGATATTGCGTCTGGCAAATGTAATAGAAATAGTGATGTAACGAATGCTAAACCATTAAGCACTTTTGATATTCAGTCTGATGCACCTTGTGTTATTTGTCGTAAAAGTATGAATTCTGATTGTCATGATAAATGTGTTGCTAAAGCTATCATCTCTCGTTTAAGGAATCCTAAGAACCGGAATACCTCTAGGCCCACTAATCTTTCTAAGTCTGTGCTTGGTAGACCGCCCTCTTTAGATTCTAAGAAACGCATTGCTGTCCCTGTAGCTCTAGTTTCACCTCCTAGGAATGTAGTACCACCTAGTGCATTCACTAAGACTAAAGCAAATACTAGTTGGAGATGGTAGAAATGGATATATAACACACTAGGATTTAAATGGATACCTAAAGCTATTGATGTGTGTATATCTACTATAACTGCTCCGGAACCCTCTAACATTTCGGGTTCCACATCTACTTCTATTCCATCTGTGTCGTCTGTGTGTAATGCAGGTGATACAGATCATTCTCTGGATTGTTGATAGCGGATGTTCCGACACATGACAGGCAACCTTAAACTGTTATCAAACTTTATTGCAAAGTTCATTGGCACTGTCAGGTTCGGGAATGATCACTTCGCAGCTATCATGGGCTACGGAGACTATATCAATGGGAACATCGAAATTAGCAGGGTTTATTATGTGGAAGGCCTCGGTCACAATCTGTTTTCAGTAGGTCAATTCTGTGATGGAGATTTGGAGGTTGCTTTCAGGGAGAAAACTTGCTTCATTCGTGATCTACAAGGAAATGACCTTATGTCTGGCTCGTGTAATTCCAGTCTTTACACTATCTCTATGCAAGACATGGTTGCTTCTTCTCCCATCTGCTTACTTTCAAAGGCAACATCAACAAAATCCTGGCTATGGCACCATCGTCTCTCACATCTAAACTTTCAAACCATCACCAACCTTGCTCGACACAAACTACTTGGAGGACTCCCATGATTTCGGTATTCTAAAGATCACCTTTGCTCAGCTTGTGAACAAGGAAAAAGCACTCGTGCTCATTTTCCTTCAAAGGTGGAACACAGCTCTCAGCATGTGCTTCATCTTCTTCACATGGATTTGTGTGGCCCGATGAGCGTGCAAACGATCAATGGCAAACGCTACATCTTAGTAATTGTTGATGACTATTCACGCTGGACTTGGGTCTACTTTCTTTGAAGCAAAGATCAAGCTCCACAGATGATCATCACCTTTCTCACGAAAATACAAGTTCAGCTACGAAACACCGTTCGACAAATCAGAACAGACAAAGGCACTGAATTTGTTAACCAAACTCTTCGTGAATTTTATGAGAAAGTGGGAATTCAGCATCAGACATCTATTGCATGCACACCAGAACAAAACGGAGTTGTTAAAAGACGAAACCGAACGTTAGTGGAAGCTGCAAGAACAATGTTAATCAATGCTAAACTTCCAGATTACTTATGGGCGAAGCGTATCTACTGCATGTTATACTCAAAACCGGTCTATGATTACAAACCGCCACAACAAAACACCTTTCGAGCTTGTCCACAACAGAAAACCGAATCTCAAACACTTTCATGTATTTGGATCTCTTTGCTATCCGAATAATGATCGTGATGACTTTGGAAAGCTCAAAGCCAAAGCTGACATTGGAGTCTTTATAGGATATTGTGATAATTCTAAAGGTTTCCGAATCTGGAATCGTCAAACAAAGGAGGTTATGGAAACGATTCATGCTCATTTTGATGAACTTACGGAAATGGCTTCTGAGTATAACAACTTGGAACCCGGTCACAACCGCTTAAACTTCCCCCAAACCCCTTCATCAGCTGAAACAAGCCCTCAGCTTACTCGTCAACAAATGGAAAGGTTATTTGCTCCGCTGTTCAGTGACGATATTGATGAACGTGCTCCAGGTGTATCCGCTGTTTCCGCTTTGCTCAACCGATAATACTCTTATACGATACACACTGCTACAACAACTACTGTTGAAGAAGCACCACCAGTTGACTCCAACACAACAGTTGAACAAACCGCTTCCAACAATGATGAATCGGCTGATGATGTACCCCCACCTGCAGATTTTGATCCAAATGCGTTCTTTAACCCGTTTGCTAATGAGACTGCTGCACCTGATGTCGCAGAATCTTCAACAAGCCATTTGAATCCTCAAAATCTGCACAATGTATACCAACATCAACCCTCCACACATAGATGGACAAAAGACTATCCTCTGAAAAATATTATTGGCAACCCGAATCAACCAGTTGTTACGAGACAACGTCTTCATACAGACGGTGAACACTGCATTTATGCTCTCACTGTCTGCCAAACTGAACCCAAAAACATTAAGGATGCAATGACAAAAGATAACTGGATTGAATCCATGCAAGAAGAACTCAACCAATTCAAACGTCTTGAAGTATGGGAACTGGTTGAAAGACCAACAGGGGTCTACGTCATTGGTCTCAAATGGATTTGGAAAAACAAATTGGATGCTGAAGAAAATGTTATCCGAAATAAGTCACGTCTGGTGGCTAAGGGTTATCGTCAGGAAGAGGGTATTGACTTTGAAGAATCTTTTGCTCCGGTTGCTCGTCTTGAGGCTGTTCGGATATTTCTCGCGTTCGCGGCTCATATGAATATAACGGTCTTTCAGATGGACGTCAAAACTGATCCCGCCTACCCGAACCATGTCTACAAACTGAACAAAGCTCTGTATGGTCTCAAACAAGCTCCTCGGGCATGGTACGATAAGCTATCATCTTTCCTCATTGCCAATAATTTTACCAAAGGTTCAGTCGACCCAACTCTTTTCATACAATATCACGGGGAACATATTTTAATTGTTCAAATTTATGTGGATGACATCATTTTTGGGTCAACTCATAAAAAGTACTCAATCGCTTTTGCAAAACTAATGAAGAAACATTTTGAAATGTCCATGATGGGTGAACTTACGTTCTTTCTAGGACTACAAGTTCATCAATCACCCCGTGGTATTTTCTTGAGTCAGTCCAAATATGCCCTTGAATTGTTAAACAAATTTGGAATGAATACCTGTGACACTTATGCCACTCCAATGGCACATACCAAGAAACTGGACGCTGATTTACATGGGAAATTGGTTGACCCTACCAAATACCGTAGTATCATTGGGTCTCTCATGTATCTAACAGCCAGTAGACCTGATATTGTCTTTGCTGTATATCTTTGCTCCCGTTATCAGTCGCGACCAACTGAAACCCACCTCTCTGAGGCTAAAAGAATCCTCCGATACATTAAGGGAACCATTAATTTGGGGATCTGGTATCCGAAGGATTCTGGTTTTGAACTAATCGTTTTTTCAGACGCTGTCCACGCAGGATGCTTAGATTCACGGAAAAGTACTTCAGGAGCGTTACAATTTCTTGGTTACAAACTGGTGTCATGGCAATCGAAGAAGCAGGATTGTACATCGCTGTCATCAACCGAAGCAGAATATGTAGCCATGTTGGCGTGTTGTGCTCAAGTCATTTGGATGAGAACACAACTCAAAGACTATGGTTACGTATTTGACAGAATCCCGATGTACTGCGACAATCGAAGTGCCATTGCGATCTCGTGCAACTCAGTTCAGCACTCGAAATCAAAGCACATCGATCTTCGATATCATTTCATCAAGGATCACGTGGAGCAGGGTACTGTTGAATTATATTTTGTGGGTACAGAATACCAATTGGCAGATCTTCTCACCAAAGCCTTGCCTCCCGCTAGGTTTAATGAGTTGGTCCACCGGATTGGTATGAGGTGTTTGACTCAAGAGGAATTGGATGACCTCCTAAAACAGTCTTAAAAAACCTGTCAAACACCAAAATCTCTTTTGTAAATATTTTTCAAAAACAAAATACAAAAATATAAAATCTGATAAAACAACAAAAATATTCTTCTATCTATTTTTCTTTCAACATGGCAAGTACATTTCATCCGTCAACACTCTAATCTTCAAAAATTCAGTATTTTTCCGATCAAGTATTGAGGGGGAGAAAATAAATACTTAATTGTTTCAATAACATCCGTGTACTTGCATGTTACTCTATTCTGGTTGTATCTTTTATCAATGGTGGTAAACTTTTCTGGTTAAACTGACACTCCTCGCACTAAAATTTATAATCTTTCAACATTTATCAAGTCGAGGGGGAGTGTCGTCATGTTTTTTTCCTAAAATCTTTTGTTTGGTAACCAAAATGGAAGTTAAAAGGCTTTAAATGAAAATGGAAAAGGTGGAGGGACCAAAACCGCCAAAAGGTTAAAGTCATTTTAATAAAAACACCTTCCACCTAACTTTTTCATCACATTTATTACTCCTAACCAACATAATCTACGCATATAATTCGTTCAACAAATCCGAAGTTTTGATCATCAATCTGTAAGTGTTTTTGCGTTGATAACACGTTTTTAAACATTGGTTTTGATTTTCAAAAGAATCCAACGGTTAAATTTACGTATATGGTTGTTTTTGTGTTATACGCCTACGCGTAAGAACACATGATCATACCTATGTGTTTGAGGTTAAGATAAATGGGTCAAAACGTTTCTTTAACATCAAGGATACTATGTTTATCCTGAAATTCCACCCAGAAACACGAATTGATGGTTTTTCAAAATTAGGGTTCTTGAGTCGATTTGGGTGTTTTCAAATGTGAAGGTTTTTGGTCAAAAATATTGTTGTGTGATGATGCTCTTATGATGAATTGATCATATCTATGCCTTAAAACTACCCAGAAACACTAATTGATGATAAATTAGTAACTAGGGTTTAATGTTCTTAGGTTTGGGTATTTTTGATTCACTGCGTTTTGGATGTTAAAACTTGGTTATTAGACTCTCACAACACCTAAGACCTACCAGAAAACGTTTGGTGTAAATCCTATGGTTAGAAATCATATGCGTAATCTATGAACCTTAGGGTTTTGACTTACGCGTATGAATTTCTACGCGTAAATGCTTAACATGCTTTCATGCCATGATCTGTTTTTTTAAAAAATGACTATACATGTTAAGATTGATGATATGATGATTTTATTTCAGGCTTGCTACGCATAAAACTCAGAATCAAGGTCCTTGTTACTCTACGCATAAGGATCACCTTATGCGTAGAAAGTTATGCGTAAGAGAAATCTTACGCGTAACTATTACGCGTAAGGTTCTACAAAGGGACTACGCGTATCCTGTGAAGGATATGCGTAAACAGTGCCTCTACGCATAAGGTCTACTCTTACGAGTAAGCCTTACGCGTAAGGTCTTATATACGCCTACGCGTAAGCTCTACGCTTAAGGCCCCCTTTTCTTACGCGTAACATTTCTTACGCGTAAGTAAGGATCCTACGCATAAGCTTGCGCCTACGCATATACTTCTCCTGTTTACACGTAACTTTGCCATATCTATGCATAAGCCTTGATCAAACCTTCGTTTTGAATTGTTACGCGTGCAAACTTGTAAATAAATGAATCATAACGTCATGAATCCAATAATGTCACTAATAAACTTAAATGTATAATGTGTTGTGAAAATATGTGATAACATAAACTTTAAAACTTAAAGTTAACTAACTCACGAAACGTTTCTCGACGTCATTGAAATATTGGACATACAAGTGACTTAGGACTCGTAACAATCAATGACACAGTACATTCAATAATCAGTCAATAAAAACCTTCTGTTGACTAACATTATGTCTTTCGATATGTTGGTTCTTTTGGCTAATGTTATTTCAGATCAGGACATGGCTGCTTAAATGAATGTGGATGCACCTGAGGTTCTCACAATTGCCGATATCTTCCCTAATGGCTATCCAAGAAAGATTGTAAATAACAATCTCAGAGTTGACTTTGAAACCCTCACATGCTCAGAATCTTCTTGCTTGATTCTTTGTGGATATTTTAAAGAATCATCCCTACCAGAACATGCTCTCACACTCTGCTACAGTACCAGAGATCTACATAAAACAATTCTGGAATTCAATGCAAAGGATCAAAGGTCAAAGTACGGTGACAGTGACATTAAATCACAAACAAATCACCATCACACATGCAGATTTACGGGCCGTTCTTCTTATTCCTGATATCGAGCCAACCGACTTCTATGCCACACCTACTAAAGAGACAGTTCTGCAATTCCTGATGGATATTGGCTATGATGAAGCTTCAGGAATTATCACTAAGCATTCTCATGTGGAGCTTAAGAACATTCCTCAACCGTGGAGAACCCTCTACATCATCATCACCAAGTCAGTCTCTAGTCGTGACAGTGGCTATGAGCATCCCAAGCTCATGGAGCTGCAAATATTTTGGTCATTAATCAACAAGAAGGACATCGAAATTGAAGCTCTGATATGGGATGACATGATGTCATTTCTCAAAAAGCTTGGCTCAAAGATTCCCTATATCAGATACACAAAGCTGTTGATCCAGAGAGCACTTGGACTTCATCCCGATATTCCCAAGAGGCTCAATGACCCCGACAATCACGACATGTTGACTGAACCCATCCTATCGGTCAGAATCAAGGAATCGTCAACAAAGAAACAGGGTGCTGTGTTACCTGATCACCTTCTGACTAATGAAATCAAAAAGCTTGAAACATACAAAAGGTATCTTGTAGAAGTAAAAGAAGGAAAAGTTGGTCATCTCGATGAAAAGTCTTCTGGAACACCTATAAGGAAAACCAGAAGAGGAAGTGAAGGAAGTGCTGCTAGCACTGAGAGTCAGAGGATGTTCCCAAGGAGGAATCCTCCACGAAAGGGGACGGTTCCCGCCAAGGAAGCTGTTCCTATTCCGGTATCTAAGCCTGAACCGCAAAGAAAGCTAACAGACGAGGACTCTGAGGATACTGCATCAGATGAAGAGATTTTCTACTCTGAAACTGCTAAAGATGACACTACAACAGTATCTAAACCTCCTAGTCCTCCAGCTGATCAAGGAAAAGGGAAGACTCCAATACTTGTGCCTTATGAAGAAAGCTCAAGCTCAAATGAAGAGCAACTGGATAAATCATACAAGAAGAAGTTCAAATTCGTTAGACTTCAACACGTTGCACAACAATTTGCTCAAGAACAAATGGGTGGCCCCGGAGGGTCAAGTGGTGCAGCTCAACCTTCACCAGATCCTAATGCGGTTAATCAACCCGATAAGGGATCTGGTGCCACCACTTTGGAGCAACAACAAAAGTCCGTGGAAGAAACTATTGAGCATGAATTTGAGGAACCTGTTAAAGAAAAGTCCGAGAAAGATGAGGGTGACAAAGAAAAGACTGAGACAGAAAATACTGAAGAGAAAGAAAAGTCTAGAGATGATACTGATTATGATAAGTTTCTGCTAGACAGTCCTGCTCGCTCAGAGGAGAAAACCTCTGCACCTCCAAAGGATCCAGAGTCTCCTCATGTCTCTTCATCATCAGATTCGTCTTCTCATTCTTCACCACCACCATAAAAAAGATCAACTAAATCAACATCCAAATCAGTAAAGAAGCCACCTCGATCTTGGATTTCTCATACTCATAAAAGAATTGTGAATGCGGTAAAATAGGTTAGAAAGAAAGACATGCTTTACAAAAAGCTAAATTTTATTGCTGACCAGTTAACGTACCTTCATGATGAGAATGACAAGATGCAAGTTGAAAGGGAGTATGTATAGAAGCTTATGAAGGATGATCTTCAAGGGAGCATGGACGAGATGATAAAAGGATACACTCACAAGTTCTTAATGGAGGTCGTTCCGAAACTGACAAAGGAGATGTATACCAGACAACTTTATCCGAATCTCTTACATTTAGCCAAGCAAGCCATGAAATGAACTCCGATGAATTTGAGCATCAATCCAGTTGAAACTACAATCTTCTCAGATGATGAATTGGTGAACCGGCTAGTAGCCCAAATTTCGAAATGCTCTGCAACATTTGCCTCCCATGAAGCTAAGTTGTTTGAAGCATTGCTGGAATACCAACTCAAGTCATCATTCAGAGAAGAAGCTGTAAGGCCTAAAAGTTCAAGAGATGACGAAGACAAAGATCAAGATAAGTGTCACAATTCTCAATTTGTCTGGTGATCATCATCTACATTCATCATACTCAGTCATGCAGCCTCCACCCCAAAGGACTCCAACTCAACAAAGTTCTCCTCCTCGCTCTTCTGCAGATAAACCTCAGGATTAGAGACACCACCCCACCCCAACTCAGAAAACCGGTGACCACTTTAAGTATACGGTGGTGGCGATGAAGAATACCATGAGCCCCAACAACAACCGCCTCTCCCGACAAAGTCTGAAACCAGGAATCCTCATCTAGGCCTAAGAAAAAGAAGAAGAAGGAGCCCAAGGCTGACGTCCTATCCTGGCTAGATGAAGATAACACAGAGGAATTTGAATGGTTTTCTACACTTGTTAATTCCACTCCCTACCTAGATGAAGGTCAAGAGGTTACAGAATGTAGTACATTGGAGCATGCGAAATTTCTACAAGAAAAATTCCGTGTGAAGAAGATGACAAAATCTGAGTTGAAGCGAATCAAGAATGAAGCATTTCAACTTCTAAAAGACAGCTCGAAAAGTGCCATCGAGGTCGAATATCACCTTGATAATATTGCACGAGCCATGTCTAACAACATGGATTGGCTCAACCCAGAAGCAAACATCGACTTCACTCAACGGGACAATCCTCCATATTACACAGACTGGTCTAAACCTCTCCCTACAATTGGCCAACCTGATCAGCCTACGATTCCATTCAGGTATTTCTTCAACAAAGACTTGGAATTCTTCTACGGTGGCGATGGTTCAAGGAAATATGCTACATCATTGACACTTCCATTCCCAGTGACCATATACTCAAAATGTATAGCTATCGAGGAAAGAGCTAATCACTTGTTCTCCAACAAAGTGGAAGCATACGACCGAGATGCAATGTATGGGATTCATCATTGGCCGGAACGCCGAAGAATCTACTACAGAAGCTGCCAGGTCCAGAAGTCTTAACATGCAATGTTCAGTACTAAAAACATCGTTGCCATCAAACACGTTGATCTTTCGTCTAAATGGGATTACACCTTTCTCAAGAATGTTGTGGTCAAAAAACAAGACGAAAGAGATTATGCATTCTCTGAAGCTGACTTTGAGAATTTGTCTATCAACGACATTGAAGACATGTACCTTGCCAAAGTATAGGGTCGCATGAGTCATTGCTCATCTTCATCAGACGCATAGTCATCAAAGAACGTGTAGAAGATCTCCAGCTTGTAGTTGAATCTTATCAAACCCGTGTCAACTTCACTCCACCGCAGCTTGATCTTCCCGACATCAACCAACTCTCACAATGTACACTCATCAGCAAACCATTTGGCGTCGTTTACCGTAGTGAACTTCAACGCAATTGCTTGATGGCGTGCAGAGATCTTCACAAATTTGGGGATCACACGTTGAAGTTGGTTAGGGACGGATTGGCTTACCGGTTGAAGGATATACACCAAAAGATTGGGTCTCCTAAGTGATGGAATTCTCAGGATCGAAGGGATCTGAAAAGGATCATCACGATGATTGATGAACGGTTGTATAGAAGGGATCAGTTCAGAAGATTGGAAAGCTATGTTGGTGGTCGATCCAGGATTAACATCACCGGCTTTCAACGCCCGATTCACACTCCTGGCGACATCTCTGGACTACCTGGTACCCCTTAAACTGCTTCTTTCATTATTACTTTGGATGTATGATTTATTATGTCAATGGCTTGTGCACATATTATAGTGTACAACCCGTACTTGTAAATAAAGGACCCTGTGGTACGCTTCAGTGCCACAATCCTTATAAAAGGAGCGAAAGCTTCTTACTTTTGAGTAAAACCTATCAAACCTTTCACTTTTCAAGGTTTTGCTCAAAAGAACAAGTACTTTCCCTTATGATTTTCAAAACCTCAACCGTTTATATCACTTGTTGAGGGGGAGTACTTGATTTAAAACTTTGTTCACAAATTGTTCATAGTGGTCATTCTTCCCGCAACACTCGAAATGGTCATATTTATTCTCAACTTTTCAAAAATAACATTTTATATGCCATTTTTTAGGGGGAGAAAATACGTGATAAGAAATATGTTGTGTTTTGCTATATGAACTCTCGTGTAAAAGCCTTTAACCCAAGAATTGTGAGATCTTAAGCTGTCAGTCACTTTCGAAAAGACTTGTGGAGCGGGTAATAATTTCAAGCTAGTTCGCTAGTGATGTAAGCGTGTCTCGCAAAGGACTTGTCTGAGTAGAATGTACCATTCGAGAAACTCTTGGTAGACATGAACCTTGACGGGTTTGACAACCTTTGGGGTTTTCCACCTTCAAGATAATTATTAGAGCTAGTTTCACCTAAAAGCTGATAATGCAACTCTTTAACTATGCCGCGTAACCGTGTCTCGGCGGGAATGTCTATCTTGAGTCGATCAATTCAAAAGTCGCGGCTCTTTCCTCACTGTGCAGATTTCTGTCTAAACTCTAAGCACATGTGGAGGGGGAGTATTTCTGCTAAAAGATAAAACTCTCACAATGGTTCAAACATGTTTTCATTTACAAACCCTTTGAGAGATTTTCTTGAAAATGGTTTTATGGCAATGGAGTTATAAGGTGATTAAGGTTAGGAATAACCGTCCTATGATCCGCCAGAGGGATCTACCCAAGGACACTACCAATAGTTAGAATTTAGAAGTCCTTAGGTATGATTGTAAAAGGAGAGAATGAGAATCGGAGAAAGAAGGAGTTGAAGAATTAAAAGAAATGCAAAGAAAAGGGTGAAAAGAAATAGCCCTCCAGTTATTCAACTTAGAGGCGGAACACGGGTTCAATTCATATGCTACTGGTTTTCACTAGATGACACAGGTATTGAAGATTAAAAGTCGTCATGGACCCAGTGACGCATGCACTAAACCTTCTTAACCACTCAAGTTTCTCTCAACAGAAGCTTGTTTCATTCTCACAGGGAACCCTACGTAAACTATCGGCTTTCTCTTAGAGATTGCTGGTATTGAAGAAGGAGACCCTCTCCCTAGTCTCCGCTCAGGAAAACCAAAATGCAATATTGAGTCTAGAGCCACGAGATTCATCAAAAGATTTCTTAGGTACACTTGACATTTCATCACTTGACATTCAACAATAAGAATTTCAGTGGTACATTATCGAGTCCTTCACAGATCTTAGCAATCTGTCGAGAACATTTATGAGAGGTTCACATTTGTGATCCTTAGTGATTGAATGGAAACTCCTGCCAGGGTCAACATCAAATAGCCCTGACAGCAGGTCACTTCGGCAACTCCCCGTGGATTGCGCTTAGTGGTCTCAAACAGTCTACAGTCGTGAGGTGATGCTTGGTGTACCTCGGCTGACTCATCTGAATCGTAGGTGTACTTCGGTACATCGTGTTATCTCAATTGTGGGACTCCGATTCAGGAACGGCCTTTGTAAGAATTAGAGTTGTGTTTTCACACTATGCTGTTAACACTCTCGAAGTTCAAACTTGTAAGTGCCGGAATCCGCTTATTACTAACCGTTTTTATGTTTTCTTCTTATGGAAGCTCTGGAGCGGAATGATCGTGCAGATTCTTCTCATGCTCACGCCAACATCATCACTAATGGAAGTTCTATCCAAAAGCAACACAACAGTCAGAATGATTCTTCGTCAAATCAAAGAATCTACAAAGTTAAAGACTTAAAGAACTTCATCAGTATTGAATTCCAACGTCAAAAGAGCGTGTGAGCATGTTGAAGAATGACGTGGAGACACTGGAGCAGCGAAGCAGACCTGAGGCAGACTTGATGCAGATAACCACATAGTATCACTTTCATCACAAAGAAAAATGATCAAAGAACAAAGTTAAAGATGACGTCAAAGCATAACTGTTCAAAGAAAACTATCTCTCTACACTGGGGAGATTGTTCGAATCAAGGCAATTCTTCTCACAAGAAAGAAGAATGTCAGAAGACGTCAAAGCTTCTATTACATCAACGCCTTCACCGTTTTCATCACTAACACTTAGGGGGAGATTGTTGGAATCACTCCTAAACCTTAATCAAGTGTTAGTAATTCATATGTAATAGTTAGCTTAATTATGGCCTTTATGTTTGTTATTAGCCTTAAGCTTTTGTAGAAGGCCCATGAGCTTAGGCCCATGTCCAATAAGGAAAGGAAGGGAACTAGGAGTGTTGCCCTAGCTTCCCTCCTATATATACCCCTTATAAACCTTCATTTGAAGGTTGGTTGTTCAATTTATCTCTTTCACATACTCCACGCCTAACTCTTCTTTATTCCTACGTGTATGTGTGTGTGGTTTATTGTTCAATCACCTTTATCTCTTTTTATTAAGCTTGTGTTGTAAATCTAGTGACCTCACACGTATCAGGGGAGCTTTTCGTCAAAGCAAACCATTGCAAAACATTCACTTAGGCTTCCTAACTACTTAACGCGCTCATCAAAAGGGAGCACTCGTCAAGGGGGATCATTTCGTCAAAGTTAAAACCATTGCAAAAATACTTGTAATACACTCGTTTAGTCTTCCTAATTACTTGACGTCCTCAAACAAAGGGAAGCATCCGTCGGGGGAGGGCTAAAGGCGAGAACCTCCTTCTTACCTTACTACTTCTCTTTACATTTCTTTTTCTAACTCTTTCCAATTTTTTTACTTTTCACAAGTTTTTCTCAAAAACGTTTTCCACTATGTGTTAGTTGCTTTTTGACGCTCTTTTTGTTTCGACAAAAAGGGGGAGAAGTAAAAATTCCAATTCACATTTTTACGAGTTTTATTTTTTCCTTAAAATAATCTTATATTTTGTCATCAACAAAAAGAGGGAGATTATAATACAAATAAACCATAAAAACGTTTATTTATATTTTACGGTCTTCTAATGTTTTGTCAATAACAAATGTAAAATCATTTTAATGAAATAAATAAAATACGTAAAAGCTTTGAGCCAATAGTTTACTAACACACTTTTACTAAACATATCAAAATCATCAAAACATGTTTAGTTAAATAACGTATATCAAACAAAAGACATTTTTATAAAACACTTACAAGTAATATTGTTTCTTTAC
>OU343221.1:184027531-184113488 GCA_910596185.1 Chrysanthemum makinoi
TCCACATAATTGATTAACAAACTTCTAGACAAGATCTTCCCATGCTGTAATCGAGCGAGGGGTTTCTTTTTCTAGCCAAGTCTGGGCTGCCCCTTTAAGAGAAAATGGGAATAAGATCAATTTCACTACATCATGAGGAATTTGATTCATTTTGAAGGTTCGGGTTATAAGAAAAATTTCCTAATGTGTGAATAAGGATCGTCACTTTCAAAACCATAGAAAGGATCGTTACTTACGAAATCTAGTAACTCGACTTTTAATTCAAATTCGTCTGCAAGAACGGCTGGAACAACAATAGCATCCTCAATACCTTCGGTAGGTATTTGGAGCAATTCTAACATAGTTCACGTGTCCGCCATAAGAATTAAACATGAGAGGGATAAGAAGTTAGAATTAAACGGTTTAGAGGATAAAGAAGATTATTTTTGGGATTTTATAATAAGAAAACATAAAAGAAAATATTTTTGGGTTTTTATGTTTATCGGAAAAATGGAAAACACAATGAAAAATAATTTATTTTATTTTTGTATTTTGTTGCTTTTTTTTTTTAGTTTTATTTTTTTTTAATTTTTTTTTGTATTTTAAAACACTCTAGGAAGAATGTTTATGATTACTTTATTTTTGTATTTTTATATAGTAAAATGTAGGACCTAAGATATATCAACCTTATCACAAACCAATACCCACGTTTTGCTTAGAACACGTTAAACCAAACACAAACACGTATAAGAAGATGAAATAAAGAAAGGAAGATGGTGACTTGAAGATATAAGATTCGTGTATGATGTGAGAAAAGATAAACACAAGATGTTGTATATTCAATAAGGAAAAACACACACACACACACTTTCAAGCACACCCCTCAAATGACCATTTGAGGGGTATTTATAGTCCAAGGGACTTGATGCCCTAAAGGCTTTCTTATGGGCTTTTCGTGGGCTTGGACATGGGTTGGATTGGATAAAAGGCAAGCCTTACATAACTAGTACCCATTTAGCTTAGTCCAATCCACGAGCCCGTTGACTATTCTATCACGATATCTAACACACGTTACAAAGTTCCTAAATGTGAATGACCATCACTTCTAATAAAACTATTAAGGCTAACAATCTCCCCCTAAGAGGTGGTCATTCAAACGATGCTCCACTTGATTTGGTCTATACTTTTCTCGAGCTTGAACTTTGTGCGTAGATATAGAATAGTCTTAATTCTTTGTTCCTTCATGCTTTGTGATCAGATAATGTGGTTGTCTGCCGTTGTCAACTTCGTTGGTTAGGTATCTCCACGTCTTTCTCCACCATGCTCACACTTCTATTTGACTTTTGGTTACCAATGATGTAGTTCTCGAGTCTTTAAACTTTGTGTAGCCTTTGATTGTGATGAGAACTCTCATGTGTCGTTGGTATGAGCATGTTGCGATTCTGCACGATCCATCCGCTCCGGAGCTTCCATAAGAAGAAAACATAAAACAGGTTAGTAATAAGCGGATTCCGGCACTTACAAGTTTGAACTTCGAGGGTGTTAACAGCATAGTGTGAAAACACATATCTAATTCTCACAAAGGCCGTTCTGGCTGGAGTCCCACAAGTGAGATAACGATATACCGAAGTACATCTACGGTTCGATGAGTCGTGAGGTACACGAAGCATCACCTCACGACTGTAGACCGTTTGAGACACACTAAGCGTAATCCACGGAGAGTTACCGAAGTGACCTGCTGTCAGGGCTGCTTGATGTTGACCACTGCGGGAGTTTCCATTCAATCACTGAAGATCACGAAGTGAAACTTCTCATAAATGTTACGGCAAATTGCTAAGACCTGCGTAGGACTCTAGAATATATCACTTGTGCCCTTATTGATGAACAACAAGCGATGTCATGTCATGTGTTCCTATGAGATCTTTTGATGAATCTCGTGGCTCTAGACTCAATAAGTGCATTTTGGTTTTCTTGAGCGGAGACTAGGGAGAGGGTCTCCTTCTTCAATACCAACCAACTCTAAGAGAAGGTCAATAGATTATGTAGGGTTCCCAGTGAGAATGAAACAAATCCTTTTAAGAGGAATTGAGTGGCTAGAAGGTTTAGTGCGGTCGTCCTTTGGGTCCATGGCGTCTTTGTCTTCAATACCAGTGTCATCTAGTGACAACTAGTAGCAGATGAGTTGAACCGGTTTACGCCCTAAGGTTGAATTATGGAGGGCTATTTCTTTTCACCCTTTCTTTTACATTTCTTTTAATTCTTCAACCCCTTCTTTCTCCTTTCTCACATTACTCCTTTTTCAATCATACCTAAGGACTTCTAATACTAACTATGGGTAATGTCCTTGGGTAGATCCCTCCGGCTCTGGCGGATCATAGGACAAATTTCCTATCCTTAGTCACCTTATAACTCCATGACTGTCCCATGTTGCCATAAAACCATTTTCTTGAAAATCTCACAGAGTGTTTATGATAGAAAACATGTTTGAGACACTCCGCGAGTTTTATATTTTCAGAAACACTCCCCTTCACATGTGCTTATGAGTTTTAACAGAAATCTGCACATAGAGGGTAGAGTTTGCACTTTTGAATTGATCGGCTCATGATAGACAATTCCCCACGAGACAGGTTCGTTGCCTAGTTAAAGAGATGCATTGTCAGTTTTTAGGTGACAACTAGCTCTAATAACTAACTTGAAGTTGTAAACACTCCTTGAAAAGGAGGTTAGACCCATGAAGGTGAATATCTATCACAAGTTTCTCGAGATGGTACATTCTTGACTTTGATTCCCGTCAATTCATTGGTTTCGTCTGAGTCGAGCTCATTGTGAGATTCAAACAACGATCATTAAACATTTTGATCACATTTTAATCACGTCTCCTCCCCCTCAAAAATAGCATATTAGTGATATTTTTGATATCAACGGATTAAACAACATTTTAGAATCTTTTGGGGAGACAAGCGGATTTGATTTAAGCATGAATTTGGAACATTTTTGTTTTATACTCCCCTTTTAATAAAGCATAATCAATTAAAGGGTTTTAGAGGGAGTTATCTTGAGCACAAAGTATTTTGAAAGATTTTGAAAATCTTTTTGAACAATCTTGAAAAGGTGCTCAAGATGATGATGATTTCTCACCATTTTTAAATGTAGTGCAGGCGTACACCTCATTTTTCAATCAAAGCACGAGTTTTGATTTGAAAATAATCAAAAGTCATCATTTTAGTCCGGGTTTAAATCTTGAAGTATCGAAAGCCATTTTATGAAGAAATTTTGAGAAGCGACATGTTTTAGAAAACAATAAAGAACTCTCGCTCAAGCATCTGTACATACCGGTATCATTGTTGAATGACATTTCTAGAAGCGTCTGAGAATATCGATTATACGTGAGACATGTCGTGAGAAGAATATTTTTGGATTTTTGATTTTATATTGTTTTTGTATTTTTTGAAAGTTTTATATTTTTATATTTTGCTTTTGTTGGTTTTCAAATTTTGTATTTTGTTTTTCAAAAATATTTACTGCGAAGCTTGTTGGAAAATCATTTTCAAGAAGATTCGAGAAGACGTTCTAACTCCTCAGGGGTTAGGCTTCGCATTCAAATTCGTCGAACTAAATACTCAAACCTTTCTTTTGGAAGGGCTTTAGTTAATAGATCGGCGAGTTGGTAATCTGTCTTCACGAAGAATAATTCAACAGTACCATTTTCGACGTACTCTTTGATGAAGTGATAGCGGACGTGGATATGCTTAGTCTTTGAGTGATGAACAGGATTGCATGATATGGCTATGGCACTTTTAGAGTCACAATACATAGGTATTTTATCGAAAGTAAAGCCATAATCTGTGAGTTGTGTTCTCATCCATAGAACTTGAGCACAACACGCAGATAGAGACACATACTCAACCGCTTCGGTTGATAGTGCAGTGTAATCTTGTTTCTTTGAAGACCAGCTTACTAACTTTTCACCCAAAAATTGTGCTCCTCGGGATGTACTTTTTGCTGTAACTTGATCACTGCGTGGTCGCATCGAAAAGGCAATTAGATTAAATCCGGATTCCTTCGGATACCAAAGTCCCATGTGAATGGATGTCTTCAGGTACCGAAAGATCCGTTTAACCTCTTTGAGGTGCGTTCGGTAGGCTTTGCACGGAAACGTGCTAATAAGCAACCAGCAAAATGAATATCTGGTCGACTAGCAGTAAGATACATGAGAGAACCAATCATGCTCCGATATTTCTTCGGATCAATAGGTTTCCCAACCAAATCGGCTCCAATTTTTGGTGAAGTTACCATTGGTGTTCCGGCCGAGTCACAATTATCCATACCATGATTTTCAAAATCTCAGTTGTGTATTTAGCTTGATTTATAAAAATTCCACGAGGGGATTGATGTATTTGTAAACCAAGAAAGAATTTTAGTTCCCCCATCATGGACATTTCAAATTTACTTTTCATGAGATTTTCAAAATGTTTTGAAAGATTCGGATTAGTGGACCCAAAGATGATGTCGTCCACATAAATCTGAACAAGCAAAATGTCGTTTTGCATTTTTGTGTAAACAAGGTAGGATCAACTGTGCCTTTGGTGAAATTGTTTAGGATAAGGAAAGAGGACAGTTCGTCATACCACGCTCTCGGAGCTTGTTTCAATCCATAGATTGCCTTTTTGAGTTTGTAGGCGTAGTGCGGATGATTCATGTCTATGAAGCCTTCTAGTGACCACGTACACTTCTTCTTTCGAGTTCCATTCAAGAACGCGGTCTTAATGTCCATCGATAAACCGTGATGTTTTTGTGAGCGGCATAGGCTAAGAAAATCCTGACTGCTTCTAGTCTAGCTACCGGCGAATGACTCTTCAAAGTCTATCCCTTCCTCTTGTCTGTATCCTTTGGCCACAAGGCGAGCTTTGTTGCGAATGACAGTCATTTCTTCATCCGTTTGTTTTCCATAACCATTTACGATCAATGACGCGAACGTCAATGGGTCTTGGAACCATTTCCCAAGAGTCATGTAGGCGGTATTGGAGAAGTTCCTCCTGCATCGCTTCTATCCATGCGGGTTCTGCCATTGCCTCGCGAATGTTCTTTGGCTCTATATTGCTAATTGAGCAAAGGTAAATGCATAAGTCGCAATCGGTGGCAAGTTGGCGTCTCGTCTGAATTGGCCTTGAAGGTTCACCAATAACTTGTTCAATTGGGTGGTCTTTTGTCCACCTCAGAGTAGAAGGATACCGTTGGTTAAACGTATGCGAGTTAGATGGTTCTCGTAAGCTTGAAGAAGATTGGTGATTCGTAGCAAGCGGGTTTTCAAATAATTCTTCATCTAACGTTGCATCGTTATGGTTTTGGTTTTGCTCATCAACTGCTGGTAGAGCGGGTGCAATAAGCGTAGTAGATGTAGATGATATAGATGGAGTTGGTGCATTGGTTTCGACTGTTGTAGATGCATCTTCTGTTGGTGGTGGAGGATGATTTTGAGCGGGTGCAGCGGAATGATGGTTTGATGCATTTGTCGAAGTTCCACCATAGTATTCATCGAACATTAACTCGAAGAAATTCTCCCATTCTTGTTCTTTAGGATTGTCAATTGAAGTTGATTGAGCTCTTTGAGTACGAGTCTGAACTGATGTGTCGAGAGTCTGCGGTTTAGTGCGGGTTCTAGAGCGAGTCTCTGAGAAGCCATATGTGAAAGTTCGTCAAACTTCACATTCATCGTCTCCATGATCCTCCTAGTTCTCTGTTATACACCACTGAATGCCCTCGAGTAATCTGAATATCCAATGAAGATTCCAATATCACCTTTTGCTTTCAGTTTTCCAAGATCTTCTCTGTCATTAGTAGGATAGCACAAAGCGCCAAATACGTGAAAGTAAGAGATATCCGGTTTTCTTTTGTTCACAAGCTCATATGGGGTTTTATTGAATCTTGGATGGATAAGGGATCGGTTCGAGTGAAACAAGCGTGGCAACAGCATCAACCCATAGAAATAACGGTGCACTAGAATAGATTAGCATTGTGCGAGCGGCTTCCACAAGAGTTCTATTTCTTCTTTCAACTACCCCATTCTGCTGTGGAGTTCTAACAACTGATGTCGGATGTGTGATTCCAACATCTTCAAAATAAGCTCTTAACTCTGATTAGTGAATTCTGTGCGTTATCGTTCTTACAACTCTTACTGGAGTTTGAAGAAGTACTTGAATTCGTTTGAGAAAGGTGATGATGATGCTTGGTGCTTCGTCTTTTGATCTCAGAAACTTAACCCATGTATATCTTGAATAATCATCGGCGATAACAAGAATATACTTTTTCCCATTAATGCTTTCAACTCTCATTGGGCCACATAAGTCCATGTGCAACATATGCAACCTTGCTTCCGAACTAGATGCGGTTTGGGTTTATATGATGCTCTTTTGCTTTTCCTTGTTCGCATGATGGACATAAGTGATCCTTGGTGTATTTGAACTTTGGAAGTCCGTTGGCGATGTTGTCTTTGGCAATTTTGTTGATGGTGTCGAAATTGAGATGGGATAACCGTCTGTGCCACAACCAGGATTGTGTTCGGATGCTCGTGTCATAAAACATATTGGTGATGAAGAGGCCATTTGATTGATGTCGATAGCATACAAGTTTGTATCACGATTCCTGGTAAAGAGATCAGTGCCATCCAAGTTTCTAACGAAGCAAGCATTTTTCCTAAAAGCAACCTCTAAATCTGCATCACAGAACTGCCCGACTGAAAAAAAATTATGTCCTAACCCTTCGACATAGTAAACCCGAGTGATCAAATAATTTCCAAAAGGTAGATCTCCATAACCCATGATAGCTGCTACATGATCATTTCGAAGCGTCACGGTTCCCATGAATTTCCAGACGAAATTGATCAGCAGCTTCAGATTCCGGTCATGTGCTTGGAGCAACCCGAGTCGACGATCCAAAGACATATTTCGATAACTTGCCAATAACAGAAGAAGAAGATTTTGGAAACCGTTTTGATTTTGGTTCCTTTGGGTTAGAGGTAAAATCCGGATCACACTCAAAGAAGTTGTCTATATGTAGACGGTGCATCACTCATTCTACCATTCTTGAGTGTGAAAGTTCTACACTGGGTTTCCAAATGTCATCCTTAAAGTAAACATTATGCTCCCTATCTGTAGTGTAAAGCCTAAGTCTCGCAACTAGTCTTCCTATTCGTTTAGCATAAGTTCTTTTGGGAACATTCTTCTTAACAAGCTTAACAATCTCATTCTTAGAAACACAATCATCATGAACATTAGATAAAGATTTCTTGCAAGTTAAACAAGCAGATTCAACAGATTCATTAAACTTAGCAGATTTCATAGGTTCATTACATTCAGGTGAAATGTCTTTCTTATTCAAAAGCGGTAAATTCCTAGGGTGTTCTTCTACTTTCTTCTCTTTATTCAAGCGACTACTCTTAGAGGCCAGTGAGACTCTATTGTTCCTTGTATTGCTCTTAGGCTTTAGTCTGCTGCTCCTAGAGGTGCTTCCTAGTCTTGTAGAAGGTAAGGCACACTCATTAGGATTCACATTTCTATCTAGAGAAGTGGTTTCAGCTTTCCTAGTCTCTTTAGAGTGCTTTTCTAAACTTATGTCGTTTGTTCCATGTGGTTTAGATGTGGAGGCAGACGCATTAGTGGTACTCATCTTAAAAGGCCAGGAGCTAAAACTTTTGGTTTCTCGATAACCGCTTTTCCTTTATCAACATTTTGTTTAGGTAGTGCAGGTGGAGTGACTGGTTTTGATGAAACATTTTTCTCATTGACTTTTGGAGGAGGCATAGAACCAGACATTTTTGGTTTTAAAACGGTTTGGGAACATTTGCTTTCTCCATGAGTCAATGGTTTTAATCACAGTATCCACTTGCCTTTCCTTTTTGACTTCGGTGAGCCCTCAAAAGATCATTTTTCGTTTCATGTCATTGTAGGCAGCTCATCGACAATTTGTCATATTTACATTCCTCAGTTTTTCGATCAAGTTGTTTAAAATATGAGACATTTTCTTTTCAAGTTTTCTCAAGTGCTTTTCATATTTTGAAACAATTGTGGAGGTCTCAGACTAGAGTCTTTCATGATCTTCAACAGAATATGTTTGCAAAATAATGGACATAATATCAGTAGTCAGAACATCTTGAAGAGAGAATCATTTAAATTTTCCAAAACTTTGATGTGTTCAAAACAGTCATTAGCTTGCTTTACCAGGGATTTATGGTCCTTGACAAAGTCAGCTTTGTTTCTTTCAAAAGCTTGTTCAAAATGAATTACCCTTGCAGCTTGATGGCATTCAGTTGAGGGCAATTTGAGTTTTAAAGAACTTTCTTTGTTCGATGTCAAAACTAGAGAACCAGTTGTTAGGTGTAATAGTGGTTTTAGTTTAACAGTGTCTTGAAGATCCACAATTCTAGTTTTCACATTGTCTAAAATACTTCTCGCATCACTTGAGTTAAAAGGATTGTTTGAAGACATTTGTTCAATGTTCGAAAGAGATTTTGAGACAATGACTGGTTTTGAAACAGATTTTGAAGCAGGTGTTGACTCTTTGTTTGAAACACTTTGTGTGATGGAGAACTTTGACTTTTCTTTTTGATTGACAAAAGTAATTCCGTTAATTTTGTTCCATTTGTTATAATCAATTGGTTTGATTTCGGGATTCTTTTGTTTCATTTTTGATCTACTCTCCTCAAATAGTTCTAACGTTTCAAGAGAATCACGAACAATAATGGGTTCATGTAAAGCTTTTCCATTGTTTAACACATTCGGAGATTTCTGAGCTTTCTTGAGGCGAAGGAAGGGTCGTTACCAAATGCCATTCTATTGTTAGTATGAAAACGCGGATTTACTTGATTAGAAAGCATCTTGATTGTTTGAGCAGAATGACCCGTTGTAAGAAGCAAATTTTCCAAAGTTTTTATCTTTTCATTCTTATCAAGAATTTCATCAAGAAGAGAATCTTCTCGTTTTGAAAAATCGGTAATCAACTGCTTCTTCTCTTTTTCAAGATTAGAAAACATGTCTTTTTGTTTGGAAAGTTGGTTATTTAAATCGGAAATTTCCTTGTTTAAAGATTTAATTTTCAAGTTCGAATTCACATCAAGTGTGTTATACTTGATTTGCAATTCTTTTCTTTAGAAACCAAATTTCGATAACCAATTTCTAATTCTGATTCTTTGTTTTTCTGAAATTCAAAAGCTTTTGCGTTCTCCTTGTAACTCTCAAGCTCAGCGGTCAATTTGGCATTCGCGGCCTTAACATCGCGATTGACCTTTTAAACTTTCTCAATTTCAATGCCACAGTTGTTGATTAATGATTCAAAATAAGCGCGAGTTTCCTCATCGGTCTCAGTATTTTGTGCCACACAGCCTCCACTAGGATCCACATTTGGAGTTTGAGAGTTAGTATTGCTACAACTCGGATTGTCCATGTATGTATCATAAGTAGGTGCTGATGTCACAGAATCTTGTTCGTCATGAGTAAACACATCAAATATGACATTGTTATAGCATGGATGGTGATTGGTACCTCGATCTGCGTTGGCGTCATAGGCAGGAGGTGCGTCAGAATCGATGTCGTACTTAGTCTCCTAAAGATTTGCCATGAAGATGCAGTTTGCATTGAGTTCTTCGAGGTCTTCCAAATCATCCATAATAGCCATGAAGTCATGTTCCTCGGCACTCAATTGAAGTCCAGATTGTTCCTTTTGTGCCAACAGAATAACTTTCGAAGATCGCAAGATCCTTCTTTTTAAACTTAGTTGGACAATTCCTTGCCATGTGACCCAATCCTTGACAGTTATAACACTTAACCAGATTACCCTGATTCACATTTCCATAATTCCCAACGACTGGAGCTGCAACATTCCCATTCGATTACCCATACTCTATTTCCAACATTCGACCCATCGATTACCACGATTCGGAACGCTGATTACCCATGCGAAATCCAGTAGCATATACCTGCTGATTCCCAATAACTCCAACCATTTGACCTTGATTGCCCATGTTCACACCCGGCTGTGCAATTTGCCTTTTGCGAGTGTTTGATGAAATCCTTTGGTTGTTGTTAGTTGGTGTGGAATAGCGACCACTGAATGCTTTACCCAAGAATACAAATGCTTGTGACAAAGCTTCTTAGGTTCCATTTCAAGATCGGTGATTCCTTGTTCTGGTAATGTTGTTGTTGGTGGATAGTTTTGTTGTTGAGGATGTATTCTGCAAGTTGTTGTTATTGGAAGATGATGAAGCTTGTTGTTGTGTATTCACTGAAGTTTGAGTCTTTGCAATGAGTGCCAATGGATCATGATTCTTTGCTAATCTTTCTTGCCGGACTTCATTCACTTCATTTTGGTTTTGTTTCAGAAAATCGTTGAGTTGATCAAAGTTCACTTGATGTAAGTCCTTTGTTTGGTTGACAATAGTGACATATCGTCCCCATTCTTGGTAGATTGTTCAAGAACTTGATGTTGCTCACGATAGTTACGGTGTCAACTTGTTTCTGATTAGCTCATTCATTAAAGTACAAAACCTTCCATAGTAGGATTCAATGGATTCTCCAGGAGTAGATGTAAACTTCTCCCATGCAGTTAGCAACTTGTTCTCTGTGTCTTGTTGACCGATTTATGTTCCATGACAAAGTCGTCTAACACGTTCCCACATGTCGAAAGCAGTTTCACAACTGTCTACAGCAGCAAAGATGTCTCTTGGTAAACCCGGTTGTATAATATGAATTGCCATGTCATCTGCTTCGACTTGTTTCGATCCTCTTGAGTATTCAGTGTCTGTTTGAAGACGAAAAAATGGTGGGACGGGAGGTGTTGCATCAGGATTTCCAGGGTCTTGGACTTGTCGAGGTATGAAGGATCCATCTTGAATGGATTTGATCATCAATTTTCCATTAGGTTTTGTCTTGATGTAGCGAAGCATTCGACTTGTCCATTGAAGATAACCACCTTTTCCAACATAGGAGGGACGGTTTTGGCACCGGCTGCATGAATATCTTGTTGAGTTGCCATTGATGAAGGTATGATCGGATAAAGTTGATGTAGGATCGATTCAACGATAAAGGAGTTGTGGTTGATGAAGATTAAGCCGGTTGAGGTGTTTACGAGAAATCGTACTTTCGTAACCTTGGTTCAAAAATTTTAAGCCCAAAATTTGAAATTCACTATAAAAATCAATTCTAAGGTCTTATGAAAAATTTGAGTTATGACAATTTTGGCGTAAATTTGACCGAAAAAAATTGAATTTAGGCCCAAAAATTTGAATTTTTGACCAAAATTTTCACTGTTAAACCAAAATTTGAATCTCGTAAAATTGAGCGTTTAGTCTCCTCAAAATTTAAATTTTACTCAGTTTTCCGCCAAATTTGAATCTTAAATTTGAAAAAATTTAAATTTAAATTTTTTAATGAAGCTTAGGCGTAGAAACGAGTTACAGTAGGCGAGGCTTAGGCGTAGGATCTGGTGCTTATCGTAGGATCTTATCGTAGGAAGCTTATCGCGTAGAAACCTTATCGTAGAAACCTTAGCGTAGAAGAGAAACCTTAGGCATAGAAACCTTATGCGTAGGAACCTTAAGCGTAACCTTAAGCATCGTAGACAAAAAGTTACTCGAAACCTTACGCGTAATTTTGAAGTTATCGCGTAGAGTTACTAAATAAGCTTTTAGCTTATGCGTAAACTATGGTTAAGAACCAAAAATCCTTTACACTGTCACGGCGTAAGAGATATCCACAAGTCGAAGTGTTCCACACACTTATCCAAGTGAGGGAAGCACGAGTAACAATTATAACTACGAAGATTCTTCACTAAAAAGTTACGAGTAGAAAACTAGGGTTTTGACTTTTTGACTTCTACTCATAAGAAATTTCCAACGATTCAAATGATTTCTTTGCCAGATAGCCTTAAAAACACTCGAATAACCCAAACATGTTGACCTTTTCACCCAAAGTGCTTAGAAAAGTTACGAGTAGAAATGACCAAAGAACCAAAACGAGTTTCAAACTTAACCAAAAACGCGTAAAGCTTGAACTTTTGCAAAACTAGAATCTTTAACACTATATAAACCTTAGACCATAAGAATCTTGAAGATTTAAGTGCAAAAATAAAACCTCTAAGCGTGACAAATATGTAAAATAGAAGCTTTTCTGCGTATCACTACTAAAAGACTTCAACCAAAACACTCCTAAACCATTGTTAGGCGATTGATACCAATTGTTAGGACCTAAGATATATCAACCTTATCATGAAATACCCACGTTAACCAAAGTTATGCGTAGAACTCGTGAAACCCAAACACAAACGTAAAGCTTAGAAATAAGATGAGAAAGATTAGATGGTGACTTGAATGATATAAAATCGTGTATATGTGAGATAAAGATAAACACAAGATGTTGTATATTCAATAAAGAAAAACACACACACACACTTTCAAGCACACCCCTCAAATGACCATTTGAGGGGTATTTATAGTCCAAGGGACTTGATGCCCTAAAGGCTTTCTTATGGGCTTTTCGTGGGCTTGGACATGGGTTGGATTGGATAAAAGGCAAGCCTTACATAACTAGTACCCATTTAGCTTAGTCCAATCCACGAGCCCGTTGACTATTCTATCACGATATCTAACACACGTTACAAAGTTCCTAAATGTGAATGACCATCACTTCTAATAAAACTATTAAGGCTAACATAAAATATGTACGAAAGCAACGTAACTCCACGGGGAAGGGTCTTCAAACACCAAACTTCAAACTCCTCGGCAGCGGCGCCAAAAATTGATTTACTTGTTAAGTATATATATAAATATAGTATTGCTAGTAGGCAAAAAAACCCCGGGAAGGGCAAAATGGTAATTTCACACTTAGAAAAATGTGAAATCCCAAATTGGATCACGGGAAGTCAAACCACCAAATGTATATAACAGGAAGTATGGATACTCCCGGGTCGTTCTCCCAACGAGGTGTGCATTGAAAAATCAAATTCGTTGTTTAACATTTATGTGGTTTGAATATTTGGAAGTTTTTTTTTGTATTTTTGGTAAATAAAGAGCAAGACAATAATAATATGACAAGTAAATAATCTAATAAAGCAATAATAAAACAAATTAAACAAATAAGCAAGAAGCAATTAACCCTAAATGCAAATTAGAACTAAAACGTAAAAACCGTGAACGTAACACGAGTTTAAAAACCTAAATGATGCAAAACTAACCCCAAGAATGCCAAACTAATTTTCCTAAATTCTATGAAGTTTAGAAAAAAAAACTTTTTGTTATGGATAAATATGGAATGGATTTCCATATCTCTTAGTATTTATAGTTATCTTATTTAGAGTATTGTATCTTGTGGAATACTCCACTTTGTAACTATATATACATGCCTCCATAGAGAGATGAATATCAATTCTTCCGTGTTTCAATCTTTATTCTTGTTATTTGAGGTTCTCTTCTAATTAGTTTCACAACCGTTATCAGCACGCTCTATCTTCTGCAAAGGTACGTCCGAAACCATTCTCTTGTACTCGTTCAAGGTAATCGGAATCATCAGTTAAAAATGATTTTGTGTTATAGAATCACGAGTATAATTTATTGCTATAGGTTATATTGCTTAAACTCAAAATACGTGTATGATTGATGTTTATTGCTTTATCTAAACATAATAAAATATAAATAAAATGAAACATAGGTGTTTATTGCTTTAGTGATGTTATGTTACTTCTTGGTATTTAATTGTTGGAATATATCAATGATAGATTTTTCAAAAAGTGATTAGTATGAATGTATGATTCTTTATGAATACGAAATACTAAATTGACGTTTATTAATATCGCTCAATTAATTGGTACAAAGTATTTTATTAGTTTATATCTTTATTATATGCATATACTATTTGTTGTTATTCCTTGATTTTGAAGACAAGTTTTATGATATATCATATTTATATCAACGTTGTTTTGTTGCATCTGGATGTATCTTTTGTTTAGCGAATTGCATGCCTTAGCGTTTATGTTTATATATAAGTATATTAAATAAATATGGATGCCTTACAATTTTTGCTTTATAAAAAGTTTTTATTGCTTACTATTTGTTAGGTCACTAGTTTTACAACACAAGCATCAATAGAAAGAGTAGAGAGGAGAAGAGAGGCGGATGAACAATATCACACTCACACACGTATAAATGGTGAATGGTTAGGCGTAGAGTGTGAATGAGAGATAAATTGAACAACCAACCCTCAAGTGAGGGTTTACAAGAGTATTTATAGGAGGGAAGCTAGGGCAACACTCCTAGTTCCCATCCTTTTCCTTATTGGGCTAGGCCTAGGCTTATGGGCCTTCTACATAAGCCTAAGACTAAATACAAGCATAAAGGCCATAATTAAGCTAACTATTACATATGAATTACTAACACTTGAGTTAAGGTTTAGGAGTGATTCCAACAATCTCCCCCTCAAGTGTTGGTGATGAATAAAGCGGTGAAGGTGTGATGTAATAGTAGCTTTGGCGTCTTCGACATTCTTCTTTCTTGTGAGAAGAATTGCCTCGATTGAACAATTTCCTAGTGTAGAGAAATTGTTTTCTTTAACAGTTACGCTTGGCGTCATCTTTGTCTTTGTTCTTTGATCATTGTTCTTTGTGATGGTAGTGATAGTATGTTATTGTTTATGCGCATCAAGTTGCGCATTCAGTGCTTTCCTTTGCTCGGTGTCTCCACGTCATTGTTCAACATGCTCACACACTATTTGACGTTGGAATTCAGTACTGATGAAGTTCTTTAAGTCTTTAAGCTTTGTAGATTCTTTGATTTGACATAGAATCATTCTGCCTTTTGTGTTGCTTTTCGAGAGAACTTCCATTAGTAATGATGTTGGTATGAGCATGTGAAGAATACTGCATACGTCGATCAAGAAGCTCTAGAGCTTCCACAAGAAGTAAACATAAGAAAGGTTAGTAATAAGCGGATTCCGGCACTTACAAGTTTGAACCCGAGTGTTAACTTGACATAGTGTGAAAACACCACTCTAATTCTCACAAAGGCCGTTTCTGAACCGGAGTCCCACAAGTGAGATAATGCGATGTACCGAAGTACATCTACGGTTGAGATGAGTATTTGAGGTACACGAAGCATCACCACCTGACTGTAGACCGTTTGAGACCACTAAGCGTAATCCGCGGGGAGTTACCGAAGGCGACCTTTGTCGAGGTTTGTTTGATGTTGACCACTGGCGAGTTTCCATTTAATCACTCAGGATCACAATTGTGAACCTCTCATAAATGTTCTCGACAGATTGCTAAGATCGTGTAGGACTCGATAACATTACCACGATGTTCTTATTGTTGAACATCAAGTGATGAGATGTCAAGTGTACCTAAGAGATCTTTTGATGAATCTCGTGGCTCTAGACTCAATAGTGCGTTTGGTTTTCACAGTGGAGACTAGGGAGAGGGTCAGCAATCTCTAAGGGAAAGCCGATAGATTATGTAGGGTTCCCTGTGAGAATGAAACAAGCTTATGTTAAGAGAAACTTGAGTGGCTAAGAAGGTTTAGTGCATCGTCCTTTGGTCCATGACGACTTATAATCTTCAATACCGGCGTCACTAAGTGACAACCAGTAGCATATGAATTGAACCCGCCTAAGTTGAATAATATGTAGGGCTATTTCTTTTCACCCTTTTCTTTGCATTTCTTTTTAATTCTTCAACTCCTTCTTTCTCCGATTCTCATTTTCTCCTTTTTATGATCAAACCTAAGGACTTATAATTCTAACTATTGGTAGTGTCCTTGGGTAGATCCCTCCAATTTCTGGCGGATCATAGAACGGTTATTCTAACCTTAATATCCTTATAACTCCATTGCCATAAAAACCATTTACATGAAAATCTCTTAAAGTGTATGTGAATGAAAAACATTTTGTACCATTTGAATGAGTTTGATCTTTTGCATAAATACTCCCCTCCACATGCTTAATAGTTTTTACAAATGTGCATGGTGAGGAAAAAGGCGCACTTTTGAATTGAGCGACTCAAGATAGACAATCCCCATGAGACGGTTACATTGAATAGTTAAAGAGTTACATTGTCAGCTTTTAGGTGACAACTAGCTCTAATAACTATCTTGAAGGTGTGGACAAACCTCGAAAGGTTGTCAAACCCGTCAAAGATCATGTCTACCAAGAGTTTCTCGAATAGTACATTCTACTCAGACAAATCCTTTGTGAGACACGTTTACATCACTAGCGAACTAGCTTGAAATTATTACCCGTCCCAGACAAGTCTTTTCGAGTTACTAACAGTTAAGATCTCGTCAATTCGTTGGTTAAGTCTATAGTACAAAGATTCATTTGCAGTTACACAACATATTTCTTATCACATAAATTTTCTCCCCTCAAAAATGGCATATAAGTGTTATTTTTGAAGAAATGTTGAGAATAAATATGACCATTTTGATTTTATGGGAAGATTACCACTGTGAACAATTTGTGAACAAAGTTTTAAGTCAAATACTCCCCTCAACAGTGATATAAGCGGTTGAGGTTTTGATAATCATAAGGGAAAGTACTTGTTCTTTTGAGCAAAACCTTGAAAAGTGAAAGGTTTGATAGGTTTTACTCAAAATTAAAAGCTTCGCTCCTTTTATAAGGATTGTGGCGAAGCTTGTACCAGGGGTCCTTTCTTGACAATTACGGGTTGTACACTTTGTTATGTGTGCACAAGCCACTAGACATATATAATCACATCAAAATATTATGAGATAGAAGCAATTCAAGGGTACCAGAAAGTCCATCAATGTTTCGGGGAATGTGCTGAACGTTGATTGTCGGCAGAGCAATCTCTGGGAAGACCCGTACATAGCTCTCTCGTGTTACTGGCCTGATCCCCCGATACAACCTTTCATCAATCATGGTGATGATCTCTTCACATCTGTCTTTCCTTAGAATTCCATCGCTTTTTTAGACCCAATTCCTTCATGAATATCCTTCAACCTATAAGCTAATCCGTCCCTAACCTTCTTCAATGTGTGATCCCCAAACTTGTGAAGATCTCACTACGCCATCAAGCAGTTTAAGTGTTTCACTAAGGTAAACCACTCCGAATGGTTGGGTGATGTGTGTATATTGTGAAAGGTAGGTTGATGTCGGGAAGATCTAGGTGAGGTGGAGTAAAGTTGATACGGGTCGATATGATTCAACTACAAGGCTGGAGATCTTCTACCGGTTCTTTGATGACTATCGTCGATGAAGATAAGCAAGGACTTGATGAATTCACGTTGTACTGATTGAAAATTGTCTCATCGACCAATACTTTGGCAAGGTACATGTCTTCAATGTCGTTGAGACAAATTCTCAAAGTCGCTTCGAGAGAATGCATAATCCTTTTCGTCTTGCCTTTTGACCACAATATTCTTGAGAAAAGTGTAGTCCCATTTGGATGAAAGATCAACATGTTTGATGGCCCACGATACTCGAAATCTTGAACACTTCATGTTGAGACTTCGAACTTGGCAACCGTAGTAGATTCTTGACGTTCGGCCAATGGTGAATCCCATACATTGCATCACGGTCATACTCTTCCACATAGTTGGAGAACATGTGGTTAGCTCTTTCCTCGATGGCTATACAGATTTAGAGTATATTCTTTCCGGGAATGGAAGTGTCAGTGATGTAGCGTATTTCCTTGAACCATCGCTACCGTGAAGAAGAAATTCCAAGTCTTTGTTGAAGAAATATCTGAATGGAATCCTAAATTTGGTTCGTCTGGTTGGCCAATTGTTGGCAGGGTTTGGACCATCGGTGTAATATGGAGGATTGTCCCGTTTGGTGAAGTCGATGTTTGCTTCGGATTGAGCCAATCCATGTTGTTAGACATCGCTCGTGCTATATTATCAAGGTGATACTCAACTTCTATAGCACTTTCGAGTGTCTTTGAGAAGTTGAAATGCTTCATTCTTGATTAAACGCTTCAACTTCGGATTTCGTCATCTTTTTCACACGGAATTTTTCTTGCAGTAGTTTCGCATGCTCCAATGTACTACGTTCTGTAACCTCTTGACCTTGGATGGGTAGGAGTGGAATCAACAAGCTTCGAGAACAATTCAAATTCAGTGTTATCCTCGTCCAGCCATGATAAGGCGTCGAGTCATGGCGTTCTTCTTCTTTTCTTTGGCCTAGAGGAGGATTCGGTTTCTTGGCGTGTGGGGAGAGATGGGTTGTTGTTGGGGCTCAGGGATTTCCTCATCGTTACCACCATATACTCAAAGTAATCACCGGTTTTGATGCAGGGTGGTGTCTCAGAATCTTGAGGTTTTAGTGAAAGGCGAGGAGATCGTCTTGGTGGTGGAGTCCCCGGGGTGGAGGTGGTGGCATTGAGGAAGATTCATCGACTTCTTTGAACGTTTAGGTGGAGTCTTTGTCCTTATCACCGTCATCTCTTGATCGTTTTGGTTGACTTGCTGACTCTTTGCACGAAGTCCTGAGTTGATAGTCTAATAGAGTCTCGAAAAACTTAGCTTCATTCGAAGTGAAGGATCCAGCTCTTTTCGACATTTGCATCACCAATTTAGCGATTAACTTCGGTTTGGAAAGGTCAGATTCTTTGCTCATTATTTTTTAACCAATCGGCGATGTTTGGAGTAAGTTGTGCAGAATACTTCTCTAGTCACACGGGGCGATGTCGAAGAAACTTGTGAGTATATTCTCTTGCAGTCTTTTCAATTCCTTTTGGAAACCTCCTTTGATAAACATTGGATTGTTCCTTTCTGTCAACAACTTCGTTTATCCGTCTTGAAGAAAGTTGATTCGTAGTGAGTTGATTCAGCTTTTGTTGGTTACATCCTTCTTCTTTACTTGCTTGTGGCTTTAACAATCCTTGTTTTTGCCGGGATAACCAAGAGTCTGTTGGCTTCTTCACTGATTTTGATGTGGATCTGGTTGTACTTTTTGATGGTGGTGGTGAAGAGTGAGAAGATGAATCCGATGATGAAGAGATATGAGGAGATTCAGGGTCCTTTGGTGGCTCAGAAGTTTCCTCCTTTGAGCGTGCAGGACTATCTAGAAGAAACTTAGCATACTCATATCTTCTTCATTTCCGGACTTAGCTTATTCATCAGCTTTATCTTTCTTGGACTTTTTAGGTTTCTGGTTCTTCAATTTGTAATCAATAGAATCTTAGCGCTTTTGTTGTTTGCTCCAAGTGGTGGCACGGATCCCTTATCGGTTGATTAACGCCGAGGACTGGTGAAGGTTGAACTCACCACATTCCTCCGGGCCACCCCATTTGTTCCTTAGCAAATTCTTTTGCAACGTGTTGGAGTCTAATGAATTTGAACTTCCACTTGTACTTAGCATCCAGAGGCTCGTCATTTGAATCTTCTTCTTCTTGTTGCTCTGTGGAGTCTTCCCTTTCCTTTATCTGTTGTGGACTAGGGTTTAGGTACCGTTAAGCGTTTCATCTTTGAGTTTAGAGTAAAAGATCTCTTCATCATATGGTACCCTCGAGTCCTCGCTGTCTAGCTTTCTTTGCGGTTCAATCTTGGGAATAGGAATAGGAATAGCTCTCTTGGCGAACTTCTCTCTTACTTGGAGGATTCCTCTTGGGGAACTTCCTCTGACTTCGGTTGCAAGCTTAAAAGACTTCCTCCACTTCCTCTTCTCGCTTACGGTTTTCTGGTAGGTGTAAAACGGAAGATTTACATCTAGAAAACCAACTTTGTTCTCTTCCACAGCTTTCAGATACCTTTTGTAAAAGTTGAGCTGTTTGAGTTCATCTGAGAGAAGGTGATCTGGCAACACAGCACCTTGTTTCTTGGTAGTTGACTCCTTATCATGTTAGAGTGGGTTCAGACAACATGTCAAGATTGTCGGGGTCATTGATTCTTTTGGGGATATATGGGTTATATCCAAGTGCTCTCTGGATCAACAGTTTTGTATATCTGATATAAGGAATCTTTGAGCCAAGCTTTTGGAGGAATGTCATCATGTCATCCCATATTAGAGCTTCAACTTCGATGTGCTTCATGTTGATGAGAGCCCAAAGATTTGCATTCCATGAGCTTGGGATGCTCATGTGGCGACGAAAGCAAATTTTGTGATGATGATATAAAGGGTTCTCCAAATTTGAGAATGTTCTTTAGATCCACATGAGAATGCTTGATGATTACTCTTTTGTCGTACCCAATATCAATCAAGAATTGCGAACAGTCTCTTGTAGGTAGTGCAGCAGAGAATTCGGTTGGTATGATGTCAGGAATGAGGAGAACAGCCCTTAAATCTGTAGGAGTGATGGTGATTTGCTTGTGATTGAGCGTCACCGTCAAAACATTTTGACCTTTGATCATCTACATTGTATTCCAGAATTGCTGTATGTAGATCTCCGGAATAGTGGCAGAATTGGTGAGCATGTTCTGATAGGGATGATTCTTCAGAATATCCACTGCAATGAGACAAGAAGATTCTGAGCAGGTGAGAGTTTCAAAATCAACTCTAAGATTGTTCTTTCCAATCTTCATTGGATAGCCATGAGGGAAGATATCAGCAATGGTGAGAACATTTGGGGCATCCACATTCATTTGAGCTTCCATGTCGTGATCTGAAACACATTTAGCCAAAAGAACCAACATATCGAAAGACATAATGTTAGTCAACAGATGGTTTTATTGTCTAATTATTGAATGAGATATGTTAATGATTGTTACGAGTCCAAAGTCACTTGTTTGTTCAATAGTCCAATGATGTCGAGAAAAGTTTCGTGAGTTAGTTAACTTTAAGTTGTAAAGTTTATGTTATCACATATTTTTTCACAACACATTACACATTTATGCTTATTAGTGGCAGTATTGGTTTCGTGACGTTATGATTTATTTATTTACAAGTTTGCACGCGTAACAATTCAGAATGAAGGTTTGATCAAGGCTTAGGCGTAGAAATGGTAGCTTATACGTAAACATGAGTTATACGCGTAAACACAAGCTTATGCGTAGGAACCTGACTTACGCGTAAGAAATATTACGCATAGGAACAGGGGACCTTATGCGTAAAGCTTACGCGTAGGCTTATATAAAACCTTACGCGTAAGGCTTACTCGTAAGAGTAGACCTTATGCGTAGAGGTCACTGTTTACGCATATCCTTCACAGGATACGCGTAGTCCCTTTGTAGAACCTTACGCGTAAACGCTACGCGTAAGATTTCTCTTACGCATAACATGCTACGCGTAAGGTGATCCTTATGCGTAAATGGTTAACAACCTTGATTCTGATTTTTACGAGTAGCAAACCTGAAATAAGATTATCATAACATCAATATTTACACATTCATTCATTAAACGAGATCATGGCATGAAAACTTATCAAACATTTTACGCGTAAAAAGTCTTCGCAGCGTAAGACTAAACCCTAAAGTTCATGAATTACGCGTATGAAATCTAGCCATAGGATTTGCACCAAAGTTTTTCTGGTAAGTCTAGGAAGCCTATAGAGTTGTTTTATCCAAGTTTTAACATCAAACAAGTCATGAATCAAAAATACCCAAACCGTATGAATATAAACCCTAAATTCCAATTAATGAATCATTAGAGTTTCGGTTTAGTTATGATTAATTCAACTTGAAAACAACCTATTATAACAATCTTGATCACCAAAAACGTTCACAAATGAAAACGCCCAAACCCACGCATAAACCCTAATTTCCAAAGTCCATCAATTCGTATATCTGGGTGCATTTTGAGGATTAAAATGATATCATTGATGTTATAAAAACGTTTTGACACTATCTTTTTAACCATAAACACACAATCTTGATCATGTGTTCTAACACTTACGCGTAGACCACAAAAATCACAATATCTCAAGATTTAACCGTTGGATTTATGAAAAATTCAAAACCATTGTTTAAAAACTTGTTATAAACACAGAAACACTTAAAGATTGATGATGAAACTTGGATTAGCCGGTTCAATTTTAAGTAGGATTAGTTAGTTGTATGTAATAAATGTGAAGTGAAAGTTAGGTGGAGAGTATATTAGAAAATACTTTAAGATTTTGATAGTTTTAGTCCCTCCACCTTTTCCATTTTCATCCAAAGCCTTTTAACTTTCATTTTGGTTACCTAACGAAGAATACTCGGATATAACTTTGACGACACTCCCCCTTGACTTAAGAAATACTGAAAGGTTATAAATTTTAGTCCGAGGAGTGTCAGTGAACCAGAAATGTGACCACCATTTTAAAGAAACAACCGGGATAAGATAACATGCAAGTACACGGTTATTGTGAAACAGTCAAGAATTTATTTTCTCCCCCTCAACACTTGATTGGAAAAATATTAAATTTTGAAAGATTTGAGTGTTGACGGAAGATTTGTACTTGCCATGTTGAGAGAAAAATAGATAGAAGAATATTTTTGTTGTTTTACCTGATTTTATATTTTTATATTTTGTTTTTGAAAGATATTTACAAAAGAGATTTTGGTGTTTGACTGGTTTTTAAGACTGTTTTAAGAGTTCATCCAGTTCCTCTTGAGTCAAACACCGTATACCAATCCGGTGGACCAACTCATTAAACCTAGATCTGCCAATAGGTATTCTGTACCCACGAAGTATAATTCAACTGCCACTGTTCCCACGTGGTCCTGATGAAATGATATCGAAGATCGATGTGCTTTGATTTCGAATGGAACGAGTTGCACGAGATCGCAATAGCACTCCGATTGTCGCATGATACATCAGGGATTCTGTCAAATACGTAACCATAGTCTTTGAGTTGTGTTCTCATCCAAATGACTTGAGCACAACATGCCGACATGGCTACATAGTCTGATTCGGTTAAGGACAGCGATGTAGAATCCTGCTTCTTCGATTGCCATGACACCAGTTTATCACCAAGAAATTGTAGAGCTCCTGAAGTACTTTTACGTGAATCTAAGCATCCTGCGTGGTCAGCGTCTGAAAAAGCTATTAGTTCAAAACCAGAATCCTTCGAATACCATATTCCCAAATTAATGGTTCCCTTTATGTATCGGAGGATTCTTTTAGCCTCAGAGAGGTGAGTTTCAGTTGGTCTTGTCACACCCCCAAATTACCTGTTTTGCAGCGGAATGGAATTCCTAGGGGTTGACTGTCATAGCATCATAATCACAGTTATATTGAACGACCTAAAGTGCCGTTTGGAAAATACATCGCTTGATTTAATAAAACAATCAGAGTTGACAAGTATAGGTCCCAAATGAAAATCAACATGCGCAGAAAATAAGTTTGGTACAAGTCAAACGATGTTTTTAAAGTGTATAAATCCCATGTGAGACGCGTCGTCACCGCGACTCTATGATATGTCCACATGCATGCCATGAAGTGAATGCCTTAGTTATCTGAAAATACATTGCTAAAAGTGTCAACACAAAGGTTGAGTGAGTTCATAGAGTTTATGTATATGTTTAATACGACTACCACAAGTATAAGTTATGTATGACAATGATGTCACAAAAATGATACAATTGCTTAAGCACATGACACCAAGCTTGACTGACGTTAAGCCCCAGAGTGTTTTGCCAAACAACTTAAATAATGATAATGAAATGAAATTCATCCGTCCGGTTGGAATCCACCAAACCGGATGGAGGTGTCACCCTCGATAGATCTATCCACTCACCCTCGCTTCTATGAAATTAACGGTTCATGATTATGAAATGGGGACATTTAACTGGCAATGAGGTAACTTAAGCAATGTAATGAATTTGATATACTTGGTATTGTAATAAAAATGATGTACAATGTATTCTCCCCCGTAGGTTTGAAATAAAGTAAAAACTTGAATAAATGGGGGCTATGAAAACTCACCTGTTGCAATGATAATGATGATATAATGGCAATCCTGAAATGAGGCGCAACCTCTGACCGTGACCTATTATGAATCATATGTTCTAATGTAAATCATGAAGCAATGTCGTGAATGTAAATCCACATGTAATCTATACCACTTGTACGTTTTTGAAAATAGAATTTATCGTCGAAATGTATGTTTATGACATCTCGTCATGTTATAAAATACTTTACAAGTATTTACGTTGAAATGATATCTTACGATAATCATTTAATGATTTATTATGAAATTATAACTTTTCGTCGTAAAATAATGTCATTTGACAATTTCATGAAAGTGACTAATCGGCCTCGAAAAGCTAGTCGTAAAATGGTGCACGTCGAGTGTTAGGAAACAAACTCAACGGTTTTGGGAAGCTTCTATCATTATCTCAAAGTTTTAGCATTTAAGTTTTCATCCTAGAGGTCTCGATCATGGAGAAAAGTATAGGTGAAGTATGGTACTTGTACCCAAAATATTGTTTAAGGATGGTTTTCTGCAAAGTTTAAGTGACCGTATTTTATTCGTTACAACTCCGCTTGACGAACGGTTGGACATTTTGGAAAATATGATTGGCGAACTTACTTTTACTAGAAGACATCATGTTATAACAAGTACTACTTCAATGTTAAAAACGACCCTCAACATGGTCACTTGTTGCCGTAAGGTTTGTCTAATAGAAATATATTAGTTTTTCTTATATAATATAGTTACGGCAACTTCATGTAAACACGTGTAATTTAATCGTTACAAGTCCGTTTTCTACGTTTTATATACCCTTAGCTTCGTATCAAAGTATACTAATATATTTTTGATAATTCGACACATTTCATAACGCCTAAGCCTCATTTTTGACTCGTACAAAGTAGACGTAACATGCTGAATTTTCTGGTTTTTACACTTTTCGTCGTCAAACTTGAAAAATTCATATCTTCTTCGTTATAGCTCCGTTTTAATCCGTTCAAGCGGCCAAATTTTCTTTTTAAAGTGTATTTTCTAAATATCTAGGCCAAAAATTTTTACCTACTGTCGAATTTTCCATATTTCAAAAATATGGACAGACCCTTTAGAAAACTTGTCGAAATGAGTTTTTCTCGCGCAAAACCTATTCTAACCAATTCAAAACAACTCCGAAGCTATTCTAATCCTACCATACACCTTCTTAGGGTGTCATGAGTTCCTAGACATCACCAAAAGTGATATATTTGAAGGAGTAATTATAGGATGACACATATATATATATAACTCTTAAAAACAATGAAAAAGTGGTATAAATATCATTATGACTTGCATGTTTTTTCTCAAATATGATGAAATGAACATAAAATAAATATGAAAGATGAAAATGAATATGAGATGCTTACTAGTTAACTTGATGAGGTTAGTGAACAAAGGTTTAATCCTAAACACCCTAGGTTTTTATTTCAAAACCTAAACTAAGAGTGTAACTAGAGTGTAATAAACTTGTCTTGAAATTTTTTTGTGATCACCTTGGTCTTTCTATGGGTGGCCGGTTCAATGAAGAGAAGAGAGGAAAGGATATTTGATTTTTACACTTAGTGAAATGAGAAGTATGTGTAAATGTAAGTATAATATGAATATAAGTGTATGTATATAGTAGATATTTAGTGAAAAAGGAAGTGACTCATCCCTTGTGTCGACAAGGGTGAGTTTGATTTAGTTAATACATTCTTTTTTTTTTAAAGTATAGTTGTGTAGGTATAATGTGTAATTATTTAAGGGTAATTAGTAACTTGTGTACATATTTAAGAATTTAGGGTAGCGTTAGCTAAAAATAAATTTTAACGGATCAAAATAAAATATATTAAAGTCATAAAAATTATAAAAATACATTTCTTACAAAAATTGAGTGAAATAATAATTATCGTGAAGTATTTACGAAAACCGTCGTAGTTATATAAATTTAACAACTTATATACAAAATAAATTTAAAACATCGGGTAAACTAATAATATTATTTTTATAATCTTAATATGAGTATAAAAATATATCCGGATAATTTTTGGAAGTATCGGATCAAATGTTAAAAATAATTAATTACGCGATAGCGTTTATTTAATAAAAATTATACGTTTAACGAAAAATGCAAAACCATGCATGTACTAATATGATGATAATGATGCTAATGATATGTAGACTAAAACTAGTCTATATGAAATGTCCTTGATGATTGTTCATGAATTCGCAGCTAAACCATTAAGGTTACGCGAATTTGATACTCGTAAACCTAGTTTACGGTAAACAATGAATAGTGAAGCATGAATAGTGTTTTTGAAAAATGACCTGAAATTGTGAGTTGTCACGTTCGCCCAACCAAAAAGGAATTCAGTCCCTGAATTCAGTCCATGTTAGGTTCTACGGTGATATCGGTGAAAGTTGAGGATATTTGGGTCGCATCGGGTCGTCCAGTGTTTTCCGAATCGTACCGCGCTTTTCCAAGACGGGACTTTGAACATAAATATGTTGCCAACTTGATATTCTAATGGTTTGCGACTTATGGAACATACTTCCAATATTTTGCGTCGTACATCGACGTAGATTATCTAGCTATTTGTTGTTGTTTGTAACTGATTCTCGATTTGTACGATCACTTTGTTGTTTCATGAATGAGTCATTGACTAGTGAGTTGGACTTTCCTGATTTTGACCCATGAATACGTGATTAACACCTCAACCTTAGAGTGCCTCAATTGGTGCAGTCAATATGTTTAGGTGCTAGCTATTGTTGTAAAGCAACTTGTTCGATTAAGAATGATTTGCCTAATCCTTTCTAGAAAATCACACATGCCTTGAGTATATCTTCTAATGTTTGAATTGTTCTCTCGCTCTGACCAATGAGCTGAGGATAATAGGCGGCACTCATGTCCTAGTAGGTTCCATGGGAAGATTGAAATGGTTATCAGGAGCCTAAGGTGAATCGAATAGCTTGTAATAGGTACAACTGGAATTGATACCACGTGTCTCATGCCAAATTTCAAAATGTTAAATCTGTCAAAAAGGACCTTATAAAAAGGAATAGATTATGGGTAATAGTTGTGATTCCTCGCGTTTCTAGTTCTAGCGAATGTCATTACTTGCCTAAGGTGCTTAGTCTCCATGACAAAAATGTTTATTGTTTGATTATCGAAGTGTTTCCATGCTCTATGTTGTAAAGTCACAAAACCTTAAATATTTAAGTGATGTGGTGTAGTGATTGATTTTCAAGATTTGTCCCGATATTGAATGCTTCTAAAATTATTTCATCACTTAGATTGTTATCATGCTAGCATAAACATAGATATCAGCTTATACTATGTCGAAGAATGTTTGTTCTAATTCCACTTGTAGATGGAGTGTCATTGATTGTCTGTTATGTTCAAACCTGTTGCATCTCTTGATATGAAAGTGAGGTTATCCGTAATTTCTAGAGAACACAATGCCTTAGGGAAAGTTTATATCGATAACCTAAATTTAACCAAATTTTCCTTTAAGGGAAACTCATTGTAGGGAAGTTCACATATTGTTGAGGCCATGTTTAATGAAATGTTCTGTAGTCTCAGTTAGAAGACTTGGTTTCTCCCTATAGTGTTGCTTAGTGTGTATTCGCTTCGTACTAAATCTTGTAACTCGGTCTAGCTAGTACTTTTGAAATGATATAATTTGACTTCTAGTCCAAAATAGTGGTTCGGAATGTCTCGTGATGTCTTAAGATTTTTATTGAGTTTTGAAAGATCTCGCTACTTACTTCTAGTCCTTGTTGGTAATTCCGAAATCCTTTCATTGTTTTCTTGTATCGAGGAATCCTCCTCACAGATGGTATAGAAAGCCTTTCCTAAAAAGGTAACTCGTCAAATTCTAACTTATTGGTTGAGTGAGTGATGAATGATGTAGGAATCTATAGAGTGTTAAAAAAAATGTTTATGAACAATTTATCTGATTACAAAGCCTTGCTTTTGAGTGAAGATTGTTTTAAGAGATTTGAAATGATGCTTGTTACTTTCATGACATAATTCTTCTTGAATTATACATAGGTGATCAGGCCATGTATAATCGAGGACAAATGATGTGATGCTTGGTTTTGTTGAAATGATATTATGTTCCTCCGAAGTTTTAGATGGTATTCAACGTTTTGTTTTGTAAGATAATGGCTCAATGATTTTTCAGAGTAACATGAAAATCGTTTCGCATGATGGTATTAAATAGTTGATAAAATGACTGAAAGCCAATTGATAGGGTGGTAACGAAACAACTTTGTTTCAAAACTTTATGAAACAATGTTTCTAAGATAGTGTAGAATAGCTTGAAATAAAATTAAGTGAAATAATTTCGTGAAATGGTAGCAAAATAACTTGAAATAAAATTTGTTGAATGGTTTGTAGGATACATGGGAGAACCTCATAAAATGGTAATAGTCTCTTAATTGGTCAAGAATAAAGTTGGCCTAACCCCTAGTAAGATAGTGATGTATTGTCGCGAAATGATTGGAAATTGGGCAATTGGAATAGGAATGAAATGAACAAAGGTTGTGATTATCGTGGAGTTAATAAGGGATAAAGATTACATAAGATTGAAATGTACCTATTATCCTGCTCCTGTTGATGGTCAAATCGTGTTTCAAGTGTAGGAGTAGTAGGCGGTCTAGCATCAATAGCCCTAGAAATCTCACAGTCCTCAAACCTATGAGATGGTGTAGTGTCTATAGTCTTAGTGATAAATGATAATGGTGTGTCAAATCATGCACGCTTCCCAAGCTGCAAGTCAGGTGTATGAGTAGTGTCTATGAGACGTGATGGGACGGATGGTACTCTAGATGACAATGATGATGAAAATGATGACAATGATGATAATGAAAATCCTTGTGGTGAGTTAAGAAAATAGGTTCATTAGGACTAAACCTATAAGTTCTACCAAATGGTATAACCTGTCCCAACGGAATGATAAAAATTGTCCTGATCCTACGGTGAATCAATAGTGATCGCGATGGTGTAGGTGCAACTTCGTCCTCCTAAAAGGGTTCAGTCTCATCATCTGATGATATCGGTGTTGAGTCAACTGATGTTAAAATTGTGATAGGGAATGACAGGGCATTCTCCATGTCAATGTGATGTGAGTATGATGGGATGGGTATTTGAAGGCATCTATGTGACAATCGATTTTGAAATGAAAGTAAATAACTCGTAAAATGTGCGTATGAAATCGCATGTATAGTGACTATGCACTTATGATGAAATGATGAGATGCTATGATGAGGTAGTTATAGTCTAGGGTCAATGATGCAACCTAGTTCTCTATAACAGAAGCTCTGATACCAATCTGTCACACCCCCAAATTACCTGTTTTGCAGCGGAATGGAATTCCTGGGGGTTGACTGTCATAGCATCACAATCACAGTTATATTGAACGACCTAAAGTGCCGTTTGGAAAATACATCGCTTGATTTAATAAAACAATCAGAGTTTACAAGTATAGGTCCCAAATGAAAATCAGCATGCGCAGAAAATAAGTTTGGTACAAGTCAAACGATGTTTTTAAAGTGTATAAATCCCATGTGAGATGCGTCGTCACCGCGAATCTATGATATGTCCACATGCATGCCATGAAGTGAATGCCTTAGTTACCTGAAAATACATTGCTAAAAGTGTCAACACAAAGGTTGAGTGAGTTCATAGAGTTTATGTATATGTTTAATACGACTACCACAAGTATAAGTTATGTATGACAATGATGTCACAAAAATGATACAATTGCTTAAGCACATGACACCGAAGCTTGACTGACGTTCGCCCCAACAGAGTGTTTTGCCAAACAACTCAAATAATGATAATGAAATGAAATGCATTCGTCCGGTTGGAATCCACCAACCCGGATGGAGGTGTCACCCTCGATAGATCTATCCACTCACCCTCGCTTCTATGAAATTAACGGTTCATGATTATGAAATGGGGACATTTAACTGGCAATGAGGTAACTTAAGCAATGTAATGAATTTGATATACTTGGTATCGTAATAAAAATGATGTACAATGTATTCTCCCCCGTAGGTTTGAAATAAAGTAAAAACTTGAATAAATCGGGGCTATGAAAACTCTGACCGTGACCTATTATGAATGATATGTTCTAATGTAAATCATGAAGCAATGTCGTGCATGCAAATCCACATGTAATCTATACCACTTGTACGTTTTTGAAAATAGAATTTATCGTCGAAATGTATGTTTATGACATCTCGTCATGTTATAAAATACTTTACAAGTATTTACGTTGAAATGATATCTTACGATAATCATTTAATGATTTATTATGAAATTATAACTTTTCGTCGTAAAATAATGTCATTTGACAATTTCATGAAAGTGACTAATCGGCCTCAAAATCTAGTCGTAAAACGGTGCACGTCGAGTGTTAGGAAACAAACTCAACGGTTTTGGGAAGCTTGTATCATTATCTCAAAGTTTTAGCATTTAAGTTTTCATCCTAGAGGTCTCGATCATGGAGAAAAGTATAGGTGAAGTATGGTACTTGTACCCAAAATATTGTTTAAGGATGGTTTTCGGCAAAGTTTAAGTGATCGTATTTTATTCGTTACAACTCCGCTTGACGAACGGTTGGACATTTTGGAAAATATGCTTGGCGAACTTACTTTTACTAGAAGAAATCATGTTATAACAAGTACTACGTCAATGTTAAAAACGACCCTCAACATGGTCACTTGTTGCCGTAAGGTTTGTCTAATAGAAATATATTAGTTTTTCTTATATAATATAGTTACGGCAACTTCATGTAAACACGTGTAATTTAATCGTTACAAGTCCGTTTTCTACGTTTTATATACCCTTAGCTTCGTATCAAAGTATACTAATATATTTTTGATAAGTCGACACATTTCATAACGCCTAAGCCTCATTTTTGACTCATACAAAGTAGACGTAACATGCTGAATTTTCTGGTTTTCACACTTTTCGTCGTCAAACTTGAAAAATTCATATCTTCTTCGTTATAGCTCCGTTTTAATCCGTTCAAGCGGCCAAATTTTTGTTTTAAAGTGTATTTTATAAATATCTAGGCCAAAAATTTTTATCTACTGTCGAATTTTCCAGATTTCAAAAATATGGACAGACCCTTTAGAAAACTTGTCGAAATGAGTTTTTCTCGCGCAAAACCTATTCTAACCAATTCAAAACAACTCCGAAGCTATTCTAATCCTACCATACACCTTCTTAGGGTGTCATGGGTTCCTAGACATCACCAAAAGTGATATATTTCAAGGAGTAATTATAGGATGACATATATATATATATAACTCTTAAAAACAATGAAAAAGTGGTATAAATATCATTATGACTTGCATGTTTTTCTCAAATATGATGAAATGAACATAAAATAAATATGAAAGATGAAAATGAATATGAGATGCTTACTAGTTAACTTGATGAGGTTAGTGAACAAAGGTTTAATCCTAAACACCCTAGGTTTTTATTTCAAAACCTAAACTAAGAGTGTAACTAGAGTGTAATAAACTTGTCTTGAAAAATTTTGGTGATCACCTTGGTCTTTCTATGGGTGGCCGGTTCAATGAAGAGAAGAGAGGAAAGGATATTTGATTTTTACACTTAGTGAAATGAGAAGTATGTGTAAATGTAAGTATAATATGAATATAAGTGTATGTATATAGTAGATATTTAATGAAAAAGGAAGTGACTCATCCCTTGTGTCGACAAGGGTGAGTTTGATTTAGTTAATACATTTTTTTTTAAAGTATAGATGTGTAGGTATAATGTGTAATTATTTAAGGGTAATTAGTAACTTGTGTACATATTTAAGAATTTAGGGTAGCGTTAGCTAAAAATAAATTTTAACGGATCAAAATAAAATATATTGAAGTCATTAAAATTATAAAAATACATTTCTTACAAAAATTGAGTGAAATAATAATTATCGTGAAGTATTTACGAAAACCGTCGTAGTTATATAAATTTAACAACTTATATACAAAATAAATTTAAAACATCGGGTAAACTAATAATATTATTTTTATAATCTTAATATGAGTATAAAAATATTTTGGGATAATTTTTGGAAGTATCGGATCAAATGTTAAAAATAATTAATTACGCGATAGCGTTTATTTAATAAAAATTATACGTTTAATGAAAAATGCAAAACCATGCATGACCTAATATGATGATAATGATGCTAATGATATGTAGACTAAACCTAGTCTATATGAAATGTCCTAGATGATTGTTCATGAATTCGCAGCTAAACCATTAAGGTTACGCGAATTTGATACTCGTAAACCTAGTTTACGGTAAACAATGAATAGTGAAGCATGAATAGTGTTTTGAAAAATGACCTGAAATTGCGAGTTGTCACAGGTCTCGACTGATAACGGGAGCAAAGATATACGGCAAAAACAATGTCAGGTCTGCTAGCTGTTAGATACATGAGAGACCCAATAATACTTCGGTATTTTGTAGGGTCCACCAATTTCCCATGTAAATCAGCGTCTAGCTTCTTGGTATGAGCCTTTGGTGTGGCGTAGGTGTCACAGTTTTGCATTCCAAATATGTGTAACAATTCAAGGGCATATTTGGACTGACTCAAAAAAATACCACGGGGAGATTGATGAACTTGTAATCCTAGAAAGAACGTAAGTTCACCCATCATGGACATTTCAAAATTTTTCTTCATTAGTTTTGCAAAAGCGATTGAGTACTTTTTATGTGTAGACCCAAAAATGATGTCATCCACGTAAATTTGAAAAATTAAGATATGTGCCCGTGATATTGTATGAAAAGAGTAGGGTCGACCGAACCTATGGTGAAATTATTGGCAATGAGGAAAGATGATAGCTTATCGTACCATGCCCGAGGAGCTTGTTTGAGACCATACAGTGCTTTGTTCAGTTTGTAGACATGATTCGGGAACTCGGGATCGACGAATCCTTCTGGTTGGCTGACATAGACCGTTTCTTTCAGTTGTCCATTTAGAAACGCAGTTTTGACATCCATCTGAAAGATCGTCATATTCATATGAGCTGCGAACGCGAGAAATATCCGAACAGCCTCAAGACGAGCAACCGGAGCAAATGATTCTTCAAAGTCAATACCCTCCTACTGTCGATAACCCTTAGCCACCAGACGTGACTTGTTTCTGATTACATTCCCTTCAGCATCCAATTTGTTTTTCCAAATCCATTTGAGACCAATGACGTAGACCCCTGATGGTCTTTCAACCAGTTCCCATGCTTCAAGACGTTTGAATTGGTTTAGTTCTTCTTGCATGGATTCAATCCAGTTGTCTTTTGTCATTGCGTCTTTAATGTTTTTAGGCTCAGATTGGTAGATAGTGAGTGCATAAATGCAATGTTCACCATCTGAGTGAAGACGTTGTCTCGTAACGACTGGTTGATTCGGGTTGCCAATAATATTTTCTAGAGGATGGTCTTTTGTCCATCGATGTGTAGAGGGTTGATGTTGGTATACGTTGTGCAGATTTTGAGGATTCAAATGGCTTGTTGAAGATTCCGCGACATCTGGTGTAGCAGTCTCATTAGCAAACGGGTTAAAGAACGCATTTGGATCAAAATATGCAGGTGGGGGTACCTCAGTAAGAACATCATCAGCCGGTTCATCATTGTTGGAAGCGGTTTGTTCAACTGTTGTGTTGGAGTCAATTGGTGGTGCTTCTTCAACAGTGGTTGTTGTAGCAGGTGTATCAGGTATAAGAGTAGTATCAGGTTGAGCAGCAGAAACAGCGGATACACCTGAAGCACGTTCATCAATATCGTCACTGAACGGCGGAGCAAAGAGTCTTTCCATTTGTTGAAGAGTAAGCTGGGGCTTTGTTCAGCTGATGATGGGGTTTGGGGGAAATTTAAGCGGTTGTGACCGGGTTCCAAGCTGTTATACTCAGAAGCCATGTCCGTAAGTTCATCAAAATGAGCATGAATCGTTTCCATAACCTCCTTTGTTCGACGATTCCAGATTCGGAAACCTTTAGAATTATCACAATATCCAATAAAGACTCCAATGTCAGCTTTGGCTTTGAGCTTTCCAAAGTCATCACGATCATTATTCGGATAGCTAAGAGATCTAAATACATGAAAGTGTTTGAGATTCGGTTTTCTGTTGTGGACAAGCTCGAAAGGCGTTTTGTTGTGGCGTTTTGTAATCATAGAACGGTTTTGAGTATAGCATGCAGTAGATACAGCTTCTACCCACAAGTAATCTGGGAGTTTAACATTAATTAACATTGTTCTTGCATCTTCCACTAATGTTCGGTTTCGTCTTTCAACAACTCCGTTTTGTTCAGGTGTTCGTGCAATAGATGTCTGATGCTGAATTCCCACTTTCTCATAAAATTCACGAAGAGTTTTGTTAAAAAATTCAGTTCCTTTTTCTGTTCTTATTTGTCTGACGGTCTTTCGGAGCTCAACCTGTATTTTGTGAGAAAGGTGATGATCATCTGTGGAGCTTGGTCTTTGCTTCGAAGAAAATAGACCCAAGTCCAGCGTGAATAGTCATCAACAATTACTAAGATGTAGCGTTTGCCATTAATCGTTTGCACGCGCATCGGGCCACACAAATCCATGTGAAGAAGATGAAGCACATGCTGAGAGCTGTGTTCCACCTTTGAAGGAAAATGAGCACGAGTGCTTTTCCCTTGTTCACAAGCTGAGCAAAGGTGATCTTTAGAATACCGGAATCGTGGGAGTCCTTCAACTAGTTTGTGTCGAGCAAGATTGGTTATAGTTTGAAAGTTTAAATGTGAGAGACGACGGTGCCATAGCCAGGATTTTGTTGATGTTGCCTTTGAAAGTAAGCAGATGGGAGATGAAGCAACCATGTCTTGCATAGAGATAGTGTAAAGACTAGAATTACGCGAGCCAGACATAAGGTTGTTTCCTTGTAGATCACGAATGAAACAAGATTTCTCCCTGAAAGCAACCTCCAAATCTCCATCACAGAACTGACCTACTGAAAACAGATTGTGACCGAGGCCTTCCACATAATAAACCCTGCTAATTTCGATGTTCCCATTGATATAGTCTCCGTAGCCCATGATAGCTGCGAAGTGATCATTCCCGAATCTGACAGTGCCAATGAACTTTGCAATAAAGTTTGATAACAGTTTAAGATTGCCTGTCATGTGTTGGGAACATCCGCTATCAACAATCCAGAGAATGATCTGTATCACCTGCATTACACATAGACGACACATATGGAATAGAAGTAGATGTGGAACCCGAAATGTTAGAGGGTTCCGGAGCAATTATATTAGACATACACACATCAATAACTTTAGGCATCCATTTAAATCCTAGTGTGTTATATATCCATTTCTGCCATCTCCAACTAGTATTTGCTTTAGTCTTAGTGAATGCACTAGGTGGTACTACATTCCTAGGAGGTGAAACTGGAGCTACAGGGACAGCAATGCGTTTTCTAGAATCTAAAGAGGGTGGTTTACCAAGCACAGACTTAGAAAGATTAGTGGGCCTAGAGGTATTCCGATTCTTAGGATTCCGTAAACGAGAGATGATAGCTTTAGCAACACATTTTTCATGACAATCAAAATTCATACTTTTACGACAAATAACACACGGTGCATCAAACTGAATATCAAAAGTACTTAAAGGTTTAGCATTCGTTACATCACTATTTCTATTACATTTTCCAGACGCAATATTTATAGTGGAAGCAACGTGAGTCTTATTCATAGTCCTAGGGTGTTCTTCTACTTCGGCATTCTTTATTGTTCTTTTCTTAGGTCGCAACTTCCTATTCTTCCTTGTATTGCTCCTAGGATGTGAAGTGCGGACGTTTGGAAAAGAGGCAACTATTCCTGTTTCAGTAGAAGGAAGCACATTAGCAACTTGTGATTTGGCAGTAGGGATTCTAGGTTCACGATTACTAAGTGTTACTGGTGCTATTCTCTTAATCACAGTAGGCGGAAGTTGTTCATACTTTCCTAACATTTCTCTTAACTTGAAGATAGTGTGAATCAGATCTTGATTTTCAGACTGAAGATTTCCAGCAAAATGCATAACTTCTTTAGTGTGTTCAAGATAATGATCAAGTTCGTTAGATGCTTCATCACGAGTGTGTTTGAGTAAATCAAATATGACACCATATTCCTTTTAACTTTTGCAAGTTCTTGTTCATATTTTGAGATTTGACATTTAAAAGACACGTTTTGATCATCCAGTTGCTCAAGTTTTGGATCAGAAGATTGTTCACGCAACTGGGCGATTTTGTGTTTATAAGCAAGTTGTTGATCGTGAATATCTTTTTGACACGAATTAAGACGACGTTTTGCATTAGAAAGCTCGTTTGACAATCGTTTATTATCAACTTTTAAAGACTCGATCTGAAGCACATTATCAGTGTTCTCAACAGTTACCACAGAATCAACTGTATCAGCAGAGATATAATCAGATGCATATGACAAAGAATTCAATAACACAACATTATGGACATCAGCACAGATGACATCTTCCAGGAGTCGATCAACATCTATTCTCAACATTTTCTTTTTACGTTTAGTATTAGAAATAGATGTTTCTGTGTTCTCGAAAACGACCTTCATCAATCCAAGTTCCTTATGAAAGTCCCGTTCCCAAGACAATGCACAATTTTTCAAATTTTTAACATTTGGTAAAAGATTTTTCTGAAAAATGTCTCTTTGTTCTCGCGCAAGAGGCGATTGAAAATGTTGAACTTTGATTTCAGAATGATATTCTATCTCATGTTGTAAAGTTTTGAGGTCAGCCATGAAAAGGTCAAAATATCTTAGAATTTTGCGATTTTCAGGTTTTGAGTTTACTTCACTGATGGAAGGTAAAGGACCATAAGTTTGTGCATAATCTTGTTTGGGATTAACATTAGAAGACTCAGACGTTTTTATGATAATCCTTGGTGTGTTAGAAGAATCCGTTGGTGTGACGAAAGTGACCGCTTTTGAATAGTTAAAAGGTTTGTTGTAAACAACAGTTTCTAATTTTGATCGACTCTCGTCTTCTGCATCTAATTCCTCTTGACGATGATATTCAACAACACTCATAACAAAATTATCAATTTTATATTCTGCACTGGAAACTTCAGGATTTGGTTTGAATGCTTTGGTTGAAAGCTTAGGTTTGTAATCAGCAAGATACAGTCCATATCCATTTGGATTGGGTTTTAAAGTAAACTTTTCAATAGCTGTGACCGACTCACCATGTTTGTAAACAACAGTTTTAAACTCTTTAAGTTTGTTTTGCAAGCCGATAATTTCTTCAAGATGATCATCTATTCGTTTCGTTGAATGCTTTTTGTATGCAGAGAACTGTTTTTGACAAGTTAATAACTCAGCCTTAGCTTTTTTATTTTCCAAGGTGAGAGCGTTAATTTTCTTTTTATGTTCATGTTTCAGTTGTTCTATTTCAGACAACAAAGCATTCTTCGAAGCGGCTAGATCACGCATCTGTCTCTTTAAATATTTTTCGTTTTGATGAGATTTAGCAAAAGCGGCTTCAAACCCTTTTTCACGGTTTTCTTGAGTTTTGAAAAAGTTGAGTTGCTTTTGTAAACATTCAAAATCCTTGGTTAACAGTGCATTTTTACTTTTCAAGTCCTGATTTACTGCACGACATTCTTCCACTATGGATTGTTGGTTTTTAAGCAACAGATCAACATTTGGACGAGGCAAAAGTTCGGTGTGTTCAACGTGAGTCACAACATGATCATTATTTAGATCCTCAAGTATAACCACGGAGTCAATTTGATTATCAAGGGAAACCATAAGGTCATCTTGATCGTCAAATATAACTACGGGGTCTAGTTGAAAATCGTCGGAATGAGATGTGGAAGACTCATTTTGAACATTCTGAGCCTTGCCGGATTCAGATGTTGGTGGAGATATTAGATCAGAGATAAATATGGTTTGTTCGGGTACCTGAGGCAAGCCATCAGTGTCATACACTGGGCCTGTGTCACTCATATATAACTCATGCATATTAGCCATCAACATAACAGCTGCATTGTCCTGCAAGTCCTCCATATCATCATCTGAGTCGGCATCTGCCATAAAACTCTGTTCCTTGTCTGTGAGAGTTCCACCAGCTTCATACTTAAGAGCAAAAAGTAAAGCCTCCTTGTGATAAGCACTGCCCCTAGTCCTCGGCTTTGGGCATGCATTAGCCAGGTGTCCCTTCTCATTGCAATTGTGGCATCGAAGACCATTCAACCCATTCTGAGCATTTCCCTGTTCCACCACTTGAGCTCTGTTGTTATTCCTACCCACAACATTAAACCCTTGACCACCGCCCATCTGACGACCATAACCACGATTCTGAACTTCAACTCGTCCATTGTTCACAACAGCTGGATTCCGTGTGTTAGATGAGGAACGAATACGATTGTTGGATTTGTTGGTATAACGGCCAAAAGCATTAGCTATCATAACAAATCCTTGTTGCAATGCTTCGAACGGATCAGATTCCTCATTAGCTTCACTGACAAATGCTTGAGCATTGTTGTTGTTGTATGGAACCAATTGAGTTTGTTGAGATTGTTGCTGTGAAGAATCATTTGGTGTGATTGTAGCAGTTGGTTGAGTTGCTGGTTGAGGAGAATAACTGTTTTGAGCATACAAAGCAAGTTGTTGATTTTCCGGGTGTGACGGTGAAGCAATTTGAGCATCGCGGACTTTCCGAGGTATAACCTTCGCCACGACATTAGTGGCTTAGCTCTTCGCGCTTTCCGCAGGATTTTCTTATAGGGAGAGAGTCAGGGACGATGAAGCAATTTGAGCACAGATAATCCTTTCCCTATCAACTTCCTTTTCATGAGGCTTCAAGTAATCGTACAACAATCCGTATGTAGAATGATGCATGTTCTTCGCTTGACGGAGAAAAATGACATACTTCTCCCATTCAGGACCAAGACTACTCAGGAACTTAGTATTAACTGCAATTCTTGGCATGATGATGTTGTGTTTATCCAAATCATTTATGATGTCTGAGAATCTATGATGATAAGACTCTAGTGTCTCTCTAGGTTCAATCATGAAGTGTTCATAAGCCAAGTAAATTTTGGATTCCATATCCTCCTGATTGAGTGCAGATCCTTCCATAAGAAGATGAATATGTTCCCACATCGCCTGTGCAGTCTTTTGAGCATCAACACTTCGAAGAATTGGGTTTGGTAATCCTAAAAGGATATATTGCATTGCAAGTTCATCAGCTTCATAGTGTAGAAGTTCTTCTGCATTCAGGTCTGCAACCGTAGCAATGTTTGATTGTTCATCTCTTGGTGGATTAGCATTTGGATCTCCGGGTACAATGACAGTAGGCATCTGAAATGGATCTTCCAAGATAACCTTCTTTAAGAACTTTGCATGTGGCTTCTTCAGATCATAAAACCTAAAGAACCTAATCACCCATTGATCGTAGTTTCCTGGAGTGAGCATTGGAGGTCTATCAAGTGATCCAACCTCATGAATTGATTGTTGGCTGCTTAAAGCTTCACACATCTTTGCAAACCAAGTGGGTTCCTTCATAGTGTTCCTTGATGGATGTAGATTGAAATCGTTTGTGTAGGGTTGAACTTGAAGACTTGGTGGTAGTTGAACCATTTGAGGTTGTGGAATTGCTGCAAGTTGTGGATTATGTTGTTGATCAAATTGTTGTTGATAAATTGCTTGTTGTTGATTCCATTGTTGATGTTGTGGACTTAATTGTTGTTGACGTTGAGTATAAGTGTAAGGGAAATAGTTAGAGTATGGTGGTTGTGACATGTTGAAACACTTGTGTTATAAAATGGATCTTTGTAGTCGAATGAACCTTTGTTGATGAAGTATCCTTAGGCGTAGAAATCACAATAAACCAAGTAGCACTTATGCGTAAAAACACCAAAGTTACGCGTAACAGCAAGAGATATGCGTAGGTTTAGCTTACGCGTAAGTAGGGTGAAAACACTAAAGTTATGCGTAAAACAAGAAGTTAGGCGTAGAAAACTTAGGCGTAGGATTACCTTATGCGTAAGACAAAGCTTATGCGTAAGATGAATCTTATGCGTAAGAGGTTCTACGCGTAAGCTTAAGCTTATGCGTAAGTTTAGGGTTTTTGCCCAACTGATCTTTCACACTATCACAGTGCAAAAGATATCCCAAATCGACGTATTTTCAGGTTTATCCAAGCAAGAAAACACGGAGTAAACCACGAAACTGAAGATCAAACCAAGGAGTGAGTTACGCGTAGAACTAGGGTCTTGATACGCGTAGTTCTACTCGTAAAGTGACTTTTGCCCATAGATGTTTCTAAACCAGATTTTTGTGATGAAATAGCTTTAATATCACTAAAATAACACAAAAGTGTGAAACTTGATGATCCAAAGCGTCAAAAACAGTTATGCGTAGAACGGAACCCTCGTTCAAAAACAAGCTTAAAAACTATGATCCACGCGTAAAGGTTGAAACTTTTTGCCAAAAACAGTTATTTTAACACCTTAAAACATTGAAAGTACAAGAATCTTGGATTAAAAAGTGAAAAAAATGCGTTTTTAAGCAAACCAAAGTATTAACCACGAACCGTATGTTTTACGCGTAGGACCAAAAACCCACTTCAAGAACAATACGTTCACCCAACTATTTGACGATTGATACCACTGTTAGGTCACTAGTTTTACAACACAAGCATCAATAGAAAGAGTAGAGAGGAGAAGAGAGGCGAATGAAGAATATCACACACACACACGTATAAATGGTGAAGGGTTAGGCGTAGAGTGTGAATGAGAGATAAATTGAACAACCAACCCTCAAGTGAGGGTTTACAAGAGTATTTATAGGAGGGAAGCTAGGGCAACACTCCTAGTTCCCATCCTTTTCCTTATTGGGCTAGGCCTAGGCTTATGGGCCTTCTACATAAGCCTAAGACTAAATACAAGCATAAAGGCCATAATTAAGCTAACTATTACATATGAATTACTAACACTTGAATTAAGGTTTAGGAGTGATTCCAACACTATTTGAATCAACGATTTGATTGACACTCTTATGTGCCTTATTGCGGTTGTTGAATTTCTATTCCCTAAATACTTTGAATAATTAATGATAGTCTTAATTATGTAATATAAAGTGTGAAAAAATAGTAACGACATATTTGAGTTATTATGTAATGAGATTATTACACAATACGTGTTTATATATGAGCATGTATAGGTATCGATCATAAATGATTCTAACTTGTTACAAGTTCTATAGAGTTTAGGATATAAAATTTGTTTTACTGACATGCATGCTCTGAGTGACTCACCCTAACGTTTTATAAGTTGCTCGCTAATTCACTATTCAAACAGGATTTCTTAGGGTATAATCTATTATATTTGATATTATACTCTAGAAATTTTTACCTTACTTTATGCCTTTATATGTCCTGATAGTGTTTGAATTAGATCAATATTCAAGTTTTGTTTCATCCGAAATTCCGAGTATCACTGATATTTATGAGAACATCTATTTAGTGTTCATACATGTTAGGTCACCATATTATCACATCAATATGTATTTCTAGAGAGAGAAAGTTTTAGTGAGAGAAAGTGGAAGGAACTAATGAATGATTAATGAAAATGATAATTGCAATTAGAACCAACAACCCTCTCCCTTCTAGGGAGGGGGTATTTATAGTGTTTACATAAGTAGGGGTGTTTCCCCTTGGTTCTAGAAGAACCTTCTATCACAGCTCATGGGCTTACTACATGAGCTGTGAAACTAATTAAAAACATTTATAAACCATATTTATTAACGACCTATTACAAATGAAATGACCTACACTTGATAATAAAACATGTTCCTAACAATCTCCCCCTAAGGGTTGGTCATCATTTGTTGTCTTGATTTGGTCGTTTGACGTCTTGAACTTCTTTGGCGTTCATAGCTTGTGACGTCTTTGATTCTTTGCATCTTTGTTCTTTGTTCTTCTTGTTGTGATCAGTTGTGAAATCTGCCTTTTATCAACATCTTTGTTGTTAGTGATGAAAGTCATTTCCAGCATGCTCATACTTCTGGTGAAGTTTGTGATTCATATATTTGAAGCTCTCATTCTTTAACTTTGATCTTTATCTCATAACTTTGCAGATTCTTTGACTTTGATGTAGAATCTTTTTGAAATTTTCTTTGCTTTTTGAGAGAACTTCAATTAGTGTTGATGTTGGTATGAGCATGTGAAGAGTCTGCACGATCTTTTCCACCCGTGAGCATCCATAAGAAGAAAAACATAAAACATGGGTTAGAAATAATCCAGCGCTTACAAGTTTGAACTTCGAAAGTGTTAACAGCATAGTGTCAAAACACATCTCTAATTCTCACAAAGGCTGTTCCTGAACTGGAGTCCCATAAGTGAGATAACACGATGTACCGAAATACACCTACAGTTCAGATGAGTCGCTGAGGTACACCGAAGCATCACCCCACAACTGTAGACCGTTTGAGACACACTAAGTGTAACCCACAAGGAGTTACCGAAGTGACCTGCTGTCAGGGCTGTTTGATGTTGACCCTGGCAGGAATTTCCATTCAATCACTGAGGATCACAATTGTGAATCCCCTCATAAATGTTCTGGCAGATTGCTAAGATCTGCGTAGGACTCTGGAAAAATGTCACTTGTGTCCTTATTGTTTGAACAACAAGTGATGAAATATATAAGTGTTCCTAAGAGATCTTTTGATGAATCTCATGGCTCTAGACTTGATTAGTGCGCTTTGATTTTCCTAAGCGGAGACTAGGGAGAGGGTCTCCTTCTTCAATACCAACAATCTCTAAGAGAAAGTCGATAGATTACGTAGGGTTCCCTGTGAGAATGAAACAAGCTCTTTTGAGAGAGCTTAAGTGGCTTAGAAGGTTTAGTGCATTGCATCACTGGGTCCATGACGACTTTGTCTTCAATACCGGTGTCATCTTGTGACAACCAGTAGCATATGAATTGAACCCGGTGTCTGCCCTAAGTTGAATAATTTGGAGGGCTATTTATTTTCACCCTTTTCTTTAACTTTTCTTTTTAATTCTTCAACTCCTTCTTTCTCCGATTCTCATTTTTCCTTTTTCAATCATACCTAAGGACTTCTAAATACTAACTATTTGTGGTGTCCTTGGGTAGATCCCTCTGGCTCTGGCGGATCATAGGACGTTTATTCCTAAACTTAGTCACCTTTTAACTCCATGACTATCCTATGTTACCACAAAAACCTTTTCTTGAAAATCTCTCAAGATGTTTATGATGAAAAACATGTTTTGGTAAAACCTTGAGAGTTTTTGGTTTTTCAGAAATACTCCCCCTCCACATGTGCTTATGAGTTTTGACTGAAATCTGCACAGTGAGGGTAGAGCTCGCACTTTTGAATTGATCGACTCTTGAGAGACAATTCCCCACGAGAAACGGTTACGTTGTATAGTTAAAGAGTTCCATTATCAGCTTTTAGGTGACAACTTGCTCTAATAACTACCTTGAAGATGTAAACTCTCCTTGAAGAGGAGGTTAGACCCGTCAAAGTTCATGTCAATCAAGAGAGTCTCGGATTGGTACATTCTACTAAGATAAGTCTTGAAAGACAAATCTTTTCGATTACTGACATTCAAAGATCGTCAATTCATTGGTGATATCTGAGTCGAGCACGTTATGAGATTCTATAACTTCCTGATCAACAATTTTAATCACATTTCTCCCCCTCAAAAATAGCATATGTATGATGTTTTTGAAAACATGTTGATTAAAATATGCTTTTTGAGGTGTTTGAAATTCCTTTGGGAAGAAACGGATTTCAAGAACATTTTATTTTGTACAAAGATTTTGTGTTGCAAACAGTTAAGAAGCTTTCGCTCCTTTAATTAGGATTGAGGTATTGAAGCGTACCACAGGGTCCTATCTTTTGAAAATCGATATTTGTTGCAAATCACAGTGCCTTTAGTGTCTATTTTGCTTTTCCAAATTCATTTCAGCTTGATAACATAGACCCAATCTGTTTTTCAACAAATTCCCTTACATCAAGACTTTTAAACTGATTCATCCTGAGAAACCGTAAGAGATTAACTGCAATTCTCAACAATCTTCCCAATCCGCACTGCAAGTCTTTTGAAACTTCTCCATACACTTCCTTTTGATGAAGTTTTTGAATCAGCTTCCCCCCAAACTGACAATCGTCTTCATCAGATTCAAAAATTTGATTTGTTACGTAATCACAGTTTTACATAATGCGGAAAATTCGTTCAGGGGTAACATGCAAGAAATCAACAAGACGTTTGAACCCAGTGAAAGTTGAAACGATAACACCAAAGTAAGACGTTTGAACCACATATCATCTCATTTCTGCCTCCTGATCGCAGAAACTCGTGAAGGAAAAGAGTTTTCACAACGAAGGCAAAGAAAGCACATGACATATACTCTCTCTTCCCCCTGATCTTTTCGATGAATCAAAACATACACCACGTATGTTTATGATGAAATCGGAGACAGCGTAACCGTGTACGTTCAATTAATCAAAGAGGTATGAAGTACCATAAATATCTTGTGAGAATCAATTGCTGATAAAACTTCTCAACTTGTTCATTATGTTGATCATCAGTTGTGCCATCGTTGTTGGAAACAATTTGTTCTACTGTTATCAGAGATTCGGTTGAAGGTGCATCTCCAGCAATGGTTGTTGTTGTAGATTCAGGGTGTATCTAGAATTAGAATATGATCAGGTTGTGCAGCGGAAACATTAAATACATCTGAAGCACGGCTTTCTAAAGAATCTCCAAACAGTGGAGCAAACAAAATTTCCAATTCTTGACGATTGAGTACAATGGCGATGCAGCTGATGGATCATTATGTTTTAGACGGTGAGAAACGGGTCCTAAGCTGTTGTACTTAGAAGCCATTGCTGAAGTGCGGGTCCGAAACTGATTTATTCCGAAGCCATTGTTGTTGTACATGTATAGAAAGTAGGACGGGAGAGATAGAGACAGACATGGATCCCCAAGTGTAACTGGGTACCAGATGTTAGAAGCATAAAGTTGCAGTGTCACCTATCTTCTTGACACCTGAACACACTGTGTTGTTGCAAATGTTTAATATCTTGCCTGTAGGAATCCACCTAAGACTAACAGTTTTTAAAATTCTACCCGTGGGTATCCACCTAAGATTAGATCTAGGAAATGCTGAAACTTCTTTTGGAAAGAGTCTTTGTCCTATATTGATCCATCTATTAGGTTTCCGAAGTTTGTTTCTCAGTTCAACGGGTCTATTTCGAATTGTCTTTTGACTATACTTAGGTCTTTTTTGCAATACACTAGAAGGCGTCACACAAGGTCGTGAACCTAAGATTCCATCCTTTTGGAGTAGTGCCCTTTTCCTAGCCTTTTCTAGATCATAGTTCTTGTACGCGTCATTTGAATCATATGAATCTTTAATTTTAATGCTCGGTTTGGACACAGTGTTCGAACTAATCCTAGACGGGCCAGTTGCAGCTACATGTTGAGGTTTAACAAAAACAGGTTTAACAGAAACAGAAGCATTTTTCTCAGGCCAGGAATGTCGAGTGACTTGATTTGACAAATAATTATTCTCAACAACTTGGGAGGCAAACCATGGTTTTGAAGATTTTGATCGTTCAGATTTAAAAACAGTTGGTTGTCTAACTACTGATTGGTTTCTGATTGATTGTAGTGACGATTTCCCCAAGATTGCTGGTTTTGTAAATTTAGTATCCACACTCTTGCCAATTAATCTTCTCAATTTGTTTTGTAAAGCAACATGCGCAAGCCCCTTTGCTTGAATTTGAGCCTTTAGATGCTCATTTTCTTTTACTAATGTATCCACACGATTACTTTGCATTTTAACTTCAAGAGATTTGCAATATGCCTCTAGTTTTGAAAAATCTTTTTGAAATTGAGCAATGGTCTTTTTGAGAAGAATGTTTTCAGATTCAAGAATTTGATTTGACGATTCAGTTGTATTGTTTGCAACTAAGGGCTCAGACATGAGACAGTTGTATGGACATTGTGCAACATGCTGGTGAACCTCTCCTTCATTTCTGAATTCAGGTTGCTCAGTTTGTTTCGCATTTGCAGGCAGAGTATGAACAACAGTAGATTGTACCTCAACCATCTGTTCTTTGTCAAAGGTTGGCTCTGTGTCATAGGTGGGAATGATATCTTCCTCAACCATTTGTTCTTCATCAAAGTTGGGCTCGGTGTCATAGGTGGGAATGATATCTTCCTCAACCATTTGTTCTTCATCAAAGTTGGACTCGGTGTCATAGTTGGGTATGATATCTTCCTCAGATCTACTGTCATCCTGCTTTTCCAATGCTACAACCTCATTGTCCGTATTACTGACATTTGCAGTATTCTCATCATTCATGACAAGCCTTTGAGCATTCCTTCCTTGTACATCAACTCTTTCACCTTGCATGACTGCTTGATTTCGGGGATCAGATGAAGTCTGACTCTTTGAATTCTTAAATTGTGAGAACATCTTAGTCAGTAACATCATTCCTTTGTTTAATTCCACAAATGCATTTGCATCTTCAGAATCATCAGTAGCAAGGTTTGGTGAAGAAGGTTTTAAGTGGTAGATGGAAGGTGAGGAGATTTGTGAAAGCATTAGAGACATTGATGTAGTGAATTTTTATTTTCCCTCCAAAAATAATTATGAAAAATTTTCTCCCCAAAAATTTGAAATTCACTATAAAATGCAATTCTAAGGTTGTAAGAAAAATTTGAGGTTTGACAATTTTGACGCCAAATTTGACCCGAAAAATTCGAATTTAGGCTCAAAAATTTGAATTTTTGACCAGAATTTTCACAGTTAAACCAAAATTTGAATTTCGCGTAAAAATTGAACGTTTAGTCTCCCTTAGAAATTAAATTTTACTCAAATTTTCCCGCCAAAAAACTCAAATTTAGGCCCATATATATAATTTTTTATTTTTTTTGGAATGGATCTTTAAAGGATAGATGTGGTTTTAGGTTTATGTAGATTAGTAGCAGAAATCCAAACTTGCAGACAAGAAACTCGCAGAAGAAGAAACTCGTAGAAGAAGAAACTCGTAGAAGAAACTCGCCAGATTGAAACTTGCCAGAAAAGAACTCGCCAGAAAGAAACTCGCCAGAAAGAAACTTGCAGAGAGAAACTTGCAGAAAGAAACTCGCTGAAAGAAACTCGCTGAAAGAAACTCACTGAAAGAAACTTGTAGAAAGAAACTTGCAGAAAGAAACTCGCCAAACTGCAAACTCGCAGAAATGCAAACAGAAACTCGCCAAAAACTGCAAACTCGCAGAAATGCAGACAGAAACTCGCCAAAACTGCAAACTCGCAGAAATGCAGACAGAAACTCGCCAAAACTGAAAACTCGCAGAAATTTAAACAGAAACTCGCCAAAACTGCAAACTCGCAGAAATTTAAACAGAAACTCGCCAAACTGCAAGGAGAAACTCGCAGAAACTCATGAGAAACTCGCCAAACTTCATGGCTAACTCGCCAAACTCGCCAAAACTCATGAGAAACTCGCAGAAACACGTATTCAGTCCAAAAAATCCATAAATTTCAATCTAAAACACGTTTTTAAGTACGGATTTCTATTAAATCTAATCAATATTAACCTAAATTATCCCTTGGCTCTTGATACCACTTGTTAGGTCACCAAATGAAATTTAATCGAAATCCAAGAGCCAATATTAACTAGAATCAATATTAGTCTCCGCTTAGGAAAATCAAAGCGCACTAATCGAGTCTAGAGCCATGAGATTCATCAAAAGATCTCTTAGGAACACCTAATATCTCATCACTTGATTGTTCAAACAATAAGGACACAAGTGACATATTCCAGAGTCCTACGCAGATCTTAGCAATCTGCCAGAACATTTATGAGGGGATTCTCAATTGTGATCATCAGTGATTGAATGGAAATTCCTGCCAGGGTCAACATCAAACAGCCCTGATAGCAGGTCACTTCGGTAATTCCTTGTGGACCCAAATGAGCAAAACCGGTTAGGACCCTAACGAATTTTGTTTGCGTTTAACATTGATTTAGTGTTCATACACCCTAACGAATTTCGTGAACATTGTCTTTAATCATAATCAACTTAAAATTTTCGGTTCTCAATATATTTGCATGATATGTAAATGGAGATCTAAACAAGCATATATGGATTCATTAAATAATGTCAAAGTTTATCATAATTGTAATTGGTTGAATATGTAGGATTATGTGTGTTTATTCTTGGTTCAAAACTGAAGAATAATGTCTAGAAAATTGCATGGGGAAATTAGATAATTCTTAAGATTAATTATTGGTTGTTTTCTGTATCTTTGGCAATGAATTCATATTCTCGCTGATTATCTCCTTCCATGTGAGCATTTTTTTTGTAACTCATCACAGTCCTAATAAACATAAAGGTTAGTATACTTGTGTTAAAATTTTATGTGTTTGATGTTTTAACATCCGAAACATGGGATTTAGATTTTGGTTTGTGATGTATGTTCCTAGCTATCGATTATAGTAGTGGACAATTAATCAAACTAGCCATAACTATATGTTTTAAGTTACAAACTTTGGTTTGGATCAGCAATGAATTTTTTTTGAGTTTGTTTTTACCTATCTTGATCTGAAACAAATACATAAGAAACCATTAAATTATGCATCAATTACATATACGGATAATCTAATTGCAAAAAGTTTTATAGTTACTTGATTAAATAATTCTTATGGCTTGATTTGTCTATCTTATACTTCGTATATCCACAAGTTTAATACCCCTATCATGAAAATACATGGTATAGTTGTGGTAGTTTCATTTAACTATCTTGGATCTCACTAGCTAAGTGTGCATAATTAAGTCATGTGTTTGGCATTCATATCATTTGTTTAGCATTCTTACTACATAGTAACAGCAATGTTGAAATGTCATATATATGTGATATATGTTAGTATATAGTTTGGTTATCATATTGAACTTGTTGCAATACGTTTATTAAGAGTATGTTTATTGGTCGGAAAAAATTAAGTCTCAAAACTCAATTTAGATCACACAACTTCGTTGTACCTCTACGAATTACAATAAAGTGGATTTTTTTCTTTTTTCTTTTTTCTTTCTGTAATTTGATTTATAGCTATGAAACTACTAGATTATGCTTTGTTTTAATTAGAAAATTTTTATTAATCTAAAAACATGGAGGCATGATTAAGAAAGCAAATAATGAATTTTATATAAACGACAACCTCAAATTATGTTGTCAGTTTGAGAAACTATGACCATGTTTAATTTAACAAATATGAGACTGACATTTCCAATAGTTGGCTATAAACATCTCAAAATCATTAAAGATTGTTTTATGTGATCGTTGTAGCAATTTTTTTTAGGTTACCTAAGAATAAATGATATATATTAAATGTAAAGATGTATTAATTTACTCCAATTGTGTGAATGAGTTTTTCATGTATTATTTATTATGGGCTTTTATTTGCTTATGAGACGTATTGAAATCTCTAAATATGCTCATATAAATTTTAGTGTAGAAATATAAGTTCATTTATTATTCATATTACATGACTTTTGAATAAAGTGAGGTGCTAATTGATGCACAAGTGGTCATAATTTAGAGTTTATGAGCCAAGATTATTTATTGGCATGACCGGTTGGACCATCTAGGGTCAATGACGATGCGAAACATATGCAAGAACCATGGGTTCTTCAAAGGTGATTTCATTATTTTTATTGTTCTCGATGGAAGTGTATTGTTCACTTATCATCACCAAATTAATGTAAAGACTAAAGGGGGTGTATATAGGCCTAATACATCCGCCATATGGATCATTTTGAGTTTTAAAATTGATGCATCATCAAAATGATCATCAAAGACGCAACTTAAGGTTAGCGTGATTAGTGGCTCGGCATATAAAATACGAGCATAGTTTTCCATATTATATCTTTCCAAATGGTGGTGAATACTTCCAAGTATTGGGCGATTATTGGAATAAGTGTCGAACTTAAAAGTAACCCATGTTCGTACGCGAATTGCTTTTGTTAAAGCGTTCATAAAACGTCTTCAGTTGATTACAAAGCCAATAATTGTGAGAACAAAACTGTTAGTTTATGGGGCATGTAATTTTAAATGATAAAATATGAATTCGCATCTTGCCAACAATTAATAATTAATTCTCCCTATTAAAATGGTTTCGGTCACAAACCATATGTTTCCCATATAAAGTTTCCTGTAAATGTTCGGAACCTGTATTGTAAATCCACCACAAAGCACAAAAGGGATGTTGAAGTTGATAATTCATTCAGGGGGAGAATGAGCAGCAAGAAATATGGAATGAATTATGATATAAAAATGTTGATCCTCATACTAATGTGAATGATTTTAAAGTTCAAGGGACAATTTACATTCCAGATCCAGTAGTTGCCAGACAAGTTTTGTGACCTTAATAAAGTGACTAGATCATACATACACGGCTAATGCTCAAATTAAAATGTGTGTCCCAAGATTAAAACCAATTATTGATAGTCTATGGCACGTCTGCAACGTGATAGACTAATCTGTTAGGATTTGGAAAATCCAGTAGTTAAAGTGTCGGTCACCTCAAGTATATGTAATTGTTTGAAAGCTCGTAGTCGTAGTTATTTAATGTTAAGTAGTATTTAGTTAAGTAACACCGCGGAGGAAGGACGGGTCTTTACCCACTGTATGCCTGATCCACAGCCCGTCAGGTGGCGTTTTATTGTAAGACTATAAATACTCTCTACCTCCCAAGGTAGAGAGTTGGAGCTCATAATAAGATTTTTTCTTTCTCTCACTAAAGTTCCCAACTCTCTTCCATTTCTCTCTCTTGAACTTTCTCTCTCTAAACATATTGTACGCCACTTAGTGATTATGGTTTAGTGTGTTTATGAAATCCAATATGCTACAAATGGTATCAAGAGCCATGGTTTGATCACTCATCTTTTATGCTCTTTGTTTTGGTGGATTTCATAAGGTTTTTGGGGTATTAAGTGTTTAGAAGAGTTGGATTCATTTGGACAAATTCTAGTGTTAAAGTTTGAATTTTGCTTGTACTTTCGTGTTTAGGATCATCATATGTGTTTATGTTTTGAATTGGAAGGCTTAAATCATTGTGGTTTGGTTGTTTTTGATTGATAAAGTGGTTATTTGTGAAGATAGGACGAAGCGAGTTGAGTCTCGGACTTGCTTTTCTTCAAAGCGAGTTGCTTTGTTTTTGTATGCGAGATAGTATATGCGACTTGGCTATTTAGCGAGTTGACTTTCTTGCGACTTGGGTTCTAAGCGAGTTGTTTCATTAAGCGAGTTGTGTGTCTTGCGAGTTGATACTCAAGCGAGTTGGCTATTTAGCGACTTGTTCCATTAATCATGTTGACAGTGTTGCGAGTTCATGCTAATGCGACTTGGCTATTTAGCGAGTTGATTCCTTAAACGAGTTGTCTCCTTGAGCGAGTTGGGTGTTTAGCGAGTTGATAACTAAGCGAGTTGTGTGTTTTACTACTTGTCTAATTTTAGACTTGTCACTTCTTCGTGATACATTCTTACGGTTGTTCTTTTGGTTTAGTAAAATCCCGTGAAAGAATCAATTTCCCGGTTTAATCAATGAATTGTAAAATCCCGTAGAACTTGTAATCATGGCAAACATCATTCCTACTATTGTTTCTTCCGTAGCTAAGGACGTTCAAGCAGCAGGGTCAGATACTCGTCCACCTATGCTTGACAGAACTGATTATGATTCATGGGCTCAAAGAATCAGAATGTACTGTCTTGGAAAGGAAAATGGGGTCAACATTCTCAAATCTATTGATGAAGGACCTTATCTGGTTGAGACTACAAGAGACATAATTGATACTGCTGCAGATGGAACTATAATTTTTGGAATGGACAGGCCAAAGACGTATGATGAGCTCAATGATAAGGAGAAAAAGAGATTCGATGATGATATCAGGGCTTCTAACATCATACTTCAAGGTCTTCCAAAAGATATCTACAAGGTGATCAATCACAACACTGAAGCCAAGGCTGTGTGGGATAATGTCAAGATGCTTCTTTCTGGTTCTGAATTAACTATGGAAGACAAAGAATCACAACTCTATGATGAATTTGAGCACTTCAAGATGAAACCAGATGAGAGTGTCTATGAGTATTACGTGAGATTCCACAAGCTTGTTAATGACATGAGGAACATCGGAATGACTATGCCAAACATTCAGTTGAACTCAAAGTTTGTGAACAACATGAATCCCGAATGGCACAAGTTTGTCACCTCTGTGAAGCTAACCAAAGGATTGAAGAATACAAACTATGAGCAACTTTATGCCTTCCTTCTTCAGAATGAGAGACATGCCATATTTGAAAAGAGGATTCTTGAACAATTCAAAACAAATCCAGGAGAGACAAGCTCATCAAATGATTCAACTGCCTTCTATTCAAACATTGGGATTACCACTAAAGCTTCACAAGTTATACCCATGGGTGATGGAACTCACAAACTCATTCCCGATCCAATGTTCAAACAAGCTGATGCTGATGCACACGTGGGTAACTTCATTAATCAACTGGCTCTCCTGATTAGTCAAAAAATGAACTCTCTCCCACACACCAACAATAACCTCAGAACAGCATCTAATCCACACAATCAAGCCACTGTCAGAGATGGGAAGGTTATAGTACTACCAGTTCAAGAAAGGCAGTATGAACAAGGAAGAGGTGGAGTTGGTAGAGGCTATGTGACAAATCAGAACAGGGGAAGAAATGGAAATCAAGGACAAGTTAAGACGATCAAGTGTTACAACTGTGGAGGTGAGGGACACATTGCAAGAAACTGCACATCGCCAAAACGCCCTCAGAATGCTGAATACTTCAGGGATAAAATGTTGCTTGTTCAAGCTCAGGATAATGGTGCAACCTTGGATGAAGAAGAGTTGTTGTTTCTTGCTGAAGGGAATGCTAAGACATACGATGCAGATGTGGATGAGCAGCCAATTCAGGAGATAGGCCACAATCATCAGAATGCCTTTCAAGTCGCTGATTGTGATGCATACGACTCTGACGTTGATGATGAACCTACTGCACAAACCATCTTCATGGCTAGCATTTCTCCAATGGTCTCTCCTAAAGTCCCATCATCACCACAAGCTGGTCCATCCAAAGACAAAATCATTTCTGAGGTACTAAAACTATACGATGATGCTGATGTGCAAAAGATGCATGACAAAGTACAATCAACTGAAACTATTGAGTCAAATATTGAAGATATGGGTAATATCAATGTTGTCCCATATGATCAATATGTGAAACAAAGTGAAAGTGAAGTTGTACCAAGTGATGCATCTTCTGCAGCCAACGATGGCTATATTTTTGATGAATACACTGCATGTGCCCCTCGATGATTCTCGTTATCTCTAAACTTCATGCCTATAAAGAACGAGTTGCCATTTATGAACAACGTGCTAAGTTTGAGCTAACTACTTGTGAGCAGGAGTTGGATAACCAAATGCGTACAATTATTAGAAAAGTAATTTTAGAGAAGAAGTGTTAAAACAAGAGTTAAATTCCTTACAAGAAAAGCTTTCAAAACTACTAAGCAAAAACAAGAACTTCAAGAAAATGTTAAAGTGCTTAAGCAGGAATTTCATGCCAAGGAATCAAAATTTTTGAATGATTTTTCTAATCTAAAAACTTTGAAGAACAAGCTTGAAAATAAGTTGTACGCATACAAGGAATACCATTCAGACTGCTCACATGGTCACTAAGCATAGAGCTTTAAGCGATAAGTATAGTGTTCCCATTATAGATAAACCCAACCCTGAGTACAGTAAGTTAGCTAAGGCGGCTCAAAATGTAATTTATGATGGCAATGAGATTCTTAAACCTAGACAGAAACCTAGTTGTGTTGAGTGCACTGAGGAAGATAGAAAATTAGATGATGCATCTAGGGTGAAAATGAATAAGAAGCTAGAAGATCCTAAATGCAAAAAGAATAACATCACGATCAAACCCCATGATTACAAGAAGGAAAACTGGATCTCCTTAAACAAATTTAAGCCTCAAACGTTGTTAACACAAGAACAAGTTTTCCGGAAAAAGGATTTAGATAAGCAAAAAGCTGAAAATCTTGTTGAAACAAACCCTCCCCTTAGGAAAATGCCTGCAGCTACTGTGTATCCTCCAAATACACCAATGCATTTAGTTCCTAGAAATATTGCCACTAAAAGCAAGACCTTAATCAGCCATTATGTTATTCTTCAACTATATGTCAATTTTGAGAAAACTTGCAAGAAAAGGATCACACCCATTGGGATAACTGAAGGGGAAAGGGGTTTTGAGCAAACAAAAGAATGCTATCTAACTGAAGTAATGCCTTTCTTTAAACTACTAAAAGATCATTTTGAGAGTCTTAAAAAGGGGATAGATTCAGATATTAAAGGAATGGAAAAGGAATTTGATGCAATGATAGTTGAGGTTAGTGACTATGTGCGAGCATTAAAATATAATGATATTGAGAGGAAAAACTTGCATACCTTGAATGAGAATCTTATTTCTGAATGTATTGCTCAAGATGTGTTTTACACTGCTACGAATTGCTCCATTAATGCTTCTCAATTTCATGAATTATCTGTTGCTCAAAAAGTCTCTCATGATCGTGTCATTGAGCTTGAAAAGATTAATTCGAAACTTAATGAGAAAATTGATCAGGATGATCACGATAATTTGGTAAAGCATCTTTCTAAACTAGAAGTTGAACATTTTGATTTACAACTAAAATATCAACATCTAAAAGAAAATGTTAAAACCTCAAATATCAAGACATCCTTGGATGTTCCGAATTTGATGCGCTTTTGAAATTAGCAAACGTGATGAACAGATTCGAGCTCATTGTAACACGATCAAAAGTTTGAAAGCCCAAATCTCTCAATTAAAGGGTGAAAAGAACAATGTGACTGGATCCCAAATGCCTCCTCCTTTAGATTCTCAAGATTCTCAAACTTTTCAACTTCAAAACTTAGTTAATGCCTTACAAAAGGAAAACGAGAGTTTTCTAGAAGAAAGTGAAAAAGTTAAACGACACTTTAAAGAGTTATATGATTCAATGAAAGTCACTCGTGACCAAAACAACGAAAAAATAACGTCTTTACAAAAGGAAATTAAGAATCTGAGAAGTCAGGAAAATGGGAAACTGCCACTTGTTTTTAATAAGAATGTTGTTTGAAAGTCACCCTTAGACTGCAAATACACTGTGACGGTTAAATATATTCCTCCTCATCTTAGGAATAATGAACCTGCATTTCATGACTATTGTTCTCACCTTAAGGATAGTCTAGAATGTCTCCGTGAGATTGTTGAAGAGGATTTCATTAATAAACCTCTTGATAAAGAAATTAGGTTTGCTTGCCTCCAGGCCAAACAATCTCAAGAACTGCTTGAATGTGTAATTGCAACATGTCCAAAATCCTTAGGTGCAAAAGGCAAAGTTGTGATGCCTTGTTCTATGCCTAGTGCCAAGCATGAAATCCGTTCTATGCCCAATGTTATGAATGTGAACCTTAGGGTGCCTTCAAGTAGTTCAGATTCCAGATATGTTAGTGCTAAGAAAGTGAACTCTAGTGTGTCTTCTAGGAGTACAAATCCCAGTACTTCTGATGTTAAGAAAGTGAATTTTAGTGTGCCTGCAAATAGCTCAAATCACAATCTTAAGAAAGTAATCACTAATGTGCCTTCTAGTAGTTCAGATCCTTGCACATCAAGTTCAGGAATGCAAAAATTAGATCAACCAACTAATGTTCCCATTCCCTCTACAGGAGTAATCAGTGACATTAAAGCAAGCAGGTCAAAGTCTCAAGACAATACAAGGAATGATAGGACCTCGCAAGCTAAAAATGTGCATTGGAAGAGAGTAGAAGACCAATCTAGGAACTTTAAGTTTGAGTCGAATAAAACGAATCGTGTTGATTCTAGTATTAGCCATAGGGGTACTGTAATTAATTCGAATTCTGATACTATTTGCAAACCTTGTAATGATGTCTGCTTGAATTCTGTTACTAATCATGAATGTGGTGTGAATGCTTTGTCTAATACTGTCAAATTCCCAGTTAATCTTGTTAATGCAAAATATCATGCTAAGAAGGCAACAAGGCAAAGGCGTAAAAAAGTTAGAAAACAGTGGAAGCCCACAGGAAGAACATTTATAAAGATAGGTTATTATTGGATACCTTTTGGCCATAAGAATAATCAGTTTTGCCCTCAAACTGCTAAGACTATGCCCACTAGAAAATGGATGCCTACTGGTAGAACTATTCCCTTAAGTAGTGAACATACTTTGAATAGGTCAAATACAGACACCAGCACTGCATCTATTCCTAATGATTCCATTGCTTCTACTTCTGATATGGATATTTCTATTTCTGGTGTGGGTGTTCCAATTACTGTTACAAACCAAGTGGAACCCATTCTTGCATGGGGATCCCAATTATCCAGTTATCCATTCTTGTCTGTGTTCAACTACAGATTGTTCAAATCGTTCTGTCGTACTTGGACTCAGGCTGTTCCAAGCATATGACTGGAGACCGGTCGCGGCTCATGAACTTCGTGAGCAAATTCATAGGGACTGTTAGATTCGGGAACGACCATTTTGGAGCAATTATGGGTTTTGGTCTTGGTCATAATTTGTTGAAGGTCTTGGTCATAATTTGTTCTCTGTTGGTCAATTCTGGGATTCCGATCTAGAGGTGGCCTTTAGAAAACATACTTGCTTCGTTAGACAACTTGATGGTGTAGAATTATTAAGAGGTACTCGAGGTTCTAACCTATACACCATTTCTATCGAAGACATGATGAAGTCTTCTCCAATCTGCTTGCTGTCAAAGGCTTCTAAAACAAAGTCCTGGTTATGGCATCGTCGTCTCAATCACTTGAACTTCGGCACCATTAATAACCTGTCCAGAAAGGATCTTGTCAGAGGCTTGCCCAGATTAAAATATAAAAAAGATCATCTTTGTTCAGCTTGCCAATTGGGCAAAAGCACGAAATATGCCCACAAACCAAAACCCACAAACTCAGTAATGGAAGTTCTTCATACCCTTCATATGGATCTGTGCGGACCAGGAAAATCCAGTAGTTAAAGTGTCGGTCACCTCAAGTATATGTAATCTTTAGAATGCTCGTAGTCGTAGTTATTTAATGTTAAGTAGTATTTAGTTTGTAACACCGTGGAGGAAGGACGGGCCTTTACCCACTGTATGCCTGATCCACAGCCCGTCAGGTGGCGTTTTATTGTAAGACTATAAATACTCTCTACCTCCCAAGGTAGAGAGTTGGAGCTCATAATAAGATTTTTTATTTCTCTCACTAAAGTTCAACTCTCTTCCATTTCTCTCTCTTGAACTTTCTCTCTCTAAACATATTGTACGCCACTTACTGATTATGGTTTAGTGTGTTTGTGAAATCCAATATGCTATATAATCGATTCCAAATAAAATTCCTCGAATGGAGAAATAAAGTGGAGCAATAAAATCAAGATGGTCGAATCGAGGTAATAAATACCCCATAATAGTCTCTCAAAGAGAAACTAGACATGAAGGTTATTGAAAATCCCGGGTACATGAAAAACTTTGAGATCTCAACAAATGATAGAATATAATGTCTAGTAAAGTGTGGAATCGAAAAGTAACGAATCGACGTCGATATGGTAATGATTATGTAAATAAATAAGATAGCGCTATAATCATGGTGACGATCATGAAAGCACACCTGCAAGAAGTGCAGATGTATTAATGAGTGGCCCCAAGATGTAAAGACGCAAAGAATTAATAAAAAGAGTGAAGTCTCTTGTGATGAGACATGGTTACTGGGACTTGAAGTCCGTACATATGAATGTATAAAATTATTGGATTTGTATCTGTCTTTATAAGAAAGCGAAATTAAAGTATTGAAATTTTTGTATATAAGGCATAACTAATGGCACGCAATACTTTCATAAAGACATGGAAATGGTCATAAGGAGATATGTTCTCATGTGGTGGCTCCAATAATGTATATAATATTTATAAGTCTGGCAATATAATAAGTAATCGATTTGCGTCTAAAAGATAAATGAATAGAGCTCATACAAGAATTTATTATAGGATTTGAAATGCATGAAGCACGCTAGTGATTTTTAATGCTTAAAGCATATAAGAGAAGTTCTTGAGAACACTACTTGGTTATATTGAATTAATCATGTTTGTGACATACGTTTAATGATTGCCTTAGTGTATAGTATTGTGCCAAATAAAGAATTATACTTGCCTATGAAACTTTATAATGAGATCTAGATTTGAATATTGTTTAAGTTTCATGCAGTTTGATTTATGATTATAAAGGCAAATGAATGCATAGAAGTTGAATTTGAAACAAAAGACACATGTTCTCTTAGCTTATGATTGAACATCTAAAGGATGAAATATGTGTGCATCATGAAAACTAAAGAAAGATGCTAACTATCCTTATATGGATAAACGACACTCATGTTTATGAGGCCACATGATGTGGAAAAGGCCTTTTGATTTATAAAGATGATGATCACAATATCGATTTAAAAGTGTCATACTAAATTGTGTATGAAACATTTACGATTCTCGCCAATGGTCATACATGATATAATATATCATTTGAATTAATTATGTTTGCAACGAATGACTTATGAATTATGATGATGTACTTGAATGAGATGTATGACGTATGTTAATCCTTAATATGAATATGCGAACATGTAGAGAATATTTATTCATGTGATTCTATCAATACACTGTAATGTGTATTTCACTGACTAAATGAGCTTAAGTGATGTAATCATTAGGGGGAGATAAGATACGCGTTGCACTCTTTTTCCCTTGACCACGGTTTTGTCCCCACAGGGTTTTCCGACAAGGTTTTTAATGAGGCAACATCCCCGAGCGTATAAAGGAAGTATGTACTCTTTTTCCTTCACTAGATTTTTGTCCCACTGGGTTTTGTCTAGTAAGGTTTTAACGAGGCATAATCCTTAAATGGACATCCAAGGGGGAGTGTTATGGATAAATATGGAATGGATGTCCATATCTCTTAGTATTTATAGTTATCTTATTTAGAGTATTGTATCTTGTGGAATACACCACTTTGTAACTATATATACATGCCTCCATAGAGAGATGAATAATACAATTCTTCCATGTTTCAATCTTTATTCTTGTTCTTTGTTCTCTTCTTAATTATTAGTTTCACAACACTTTTATGTTTTTCTGATTATTTTTAAATTTTTAATGAATTAAAAACTGATTTTAATAGAAACTATTATTAAAAGTAGAAAATGACAAGAGAAAAATCTGATTTTTGGTGGAAAAATATTTTAAGCCAAGCCTAACTAAGGAAAAATAAATTCTGGTCACCAGTTATCCAGATAAGCCGGAATAAGCTAAACAGCCTAATAAGCTTATAAGCTAATATTCCTTTAAATATATTGATATGTAACTATCTAACACGCAACACAATTTGGCTCAGATGGTAAAGGCGGGTAGGCTTAAGTGTGGTTGAGGGGGTCTGAGGTATTGGGTTCGAGCCCTAGTGGATCACCCTTGACCTCTTTCGCCCCAAGTTTTTAATTTTCATTTTTCTTTTTGCAAAACTTCAAAATAAGTTGAAATAATAATTTTTAATAAAGACAATATTTTTTAAAACTTTTAAATAAGCTGGAAAAGATGTTTAAAAAAGCTAACAGATTAATTTTAAGACTAAAACCAAACACACCTAGACTGAATAAGCTAAAAGCTAAGTAAAAAGTTAACTATAAGCTAACCTAAAGACTAGAGGACTAAAGCTACTAAAATAAGCAGTAAAAGCTAAGGTGAACTTACGAAATAAGCTGGAAAAGAATATTAAGCACTTAATCCTCAAATAAGCTTAAAGGTACTAAGTAGCTGCACAAGCTTCAATTAGCTTGTGCAGAGCTCAAGTAAGCTAGATTCCTAAAGAACAAGCATTAATAATCTGAACTAAGAAAATTGTTAGGAATTAGAAATTCCAGGTATTAAAGAGTCGGTCACCTCAAGTATATGTAATCGTTAGAAAGCTCGTAGTCGTAGTTATTTTAAGTTAAGTAGTATTCAGTTATGTAACACCGTGGAGGACGGACGGTCTTTACCCATCTGTATGCCCGATCCACGCCCATGTGTGGCGTTTTAATGTAAGACTATAAATACTCTCTACCTCCCAAGGTAGAGAGTTGGAGCTCATAATAATATCTTTCACTTTCTCTCACTAAGTTCCCTAAACCTCTAACTTTCTCTCTAGAATTCCATCTATATGCTACCTTGTGTTAATGTTATGATGTGTATGTGAAAAGTTATATCTTACAATTGGTATCAAGAGCCATGGTTAGATCATATCTTACACATCTTTGGATTTCTAGTGGTTTTAGGTGGTTTTTGAGTTTGAAAAAGTTTAGTGGTTTTGCATCATTTGATTGATTTCTAGTGTTAAAGTTTCGATTTTGGTTGTACTTTTATGTTTAGAATCATCAAAAGTGTTTAGGTTTTCATTTGGTAAGCTTGAATCATCTTGGTTGGGTTGTTTTTGGATTGAAAAGTGAGGTTTATATGGTTTTTCAAGCTAGCTTAATTTAGCTCACGGAATAGTTTCTTGGTAGCGACTTGCTTCACATTTTGTAGCGACTTACGTTGTTGAACTAGCGAGTTAGATCTAGCGAGTTAAAGTACAAGTAGTGGATTCTCCACTACGGTAGCGACTTGTGGTATTTACTTGGTCAGAGCGAGTTGCTCTTAGCTTAATTTGTGTCTCTAGCGACTTGTGTAGCGAATTGCTGCCAAAATTTGTTAGCGACTTGGTCTCAGAGCGAGTTACTACTTAGCGACTTGTTTTTCTCTAGTTAGCTTGGGACTCTAGCGAATTAGGGGTGTAGCGAATTAAGGGTTAGCGACTTAGTGCATTAATTTCTAGTTTAACTTAGTGCACTAATTGCTAGCGACTTAGTGCATTATCTTCTAGCGATTTAGTATTTTATCATCTAGAGTCTTGAGTGATTGTTTACGGTTTTCTTGATTCAGTAAAACCCGAAAGAATCCATTTCCGGTTTAATCATAGAGCTATAAAATCCCGTATAACTGTTAACATGTCTACCAACGCTCCCATCATATCTCCACTGTTGCGAAGATGTTCAAGCAGCTGGTTCACCCGATACTCGATCCCACCCATGCTTGATGAGCGACTACGACTCTTGGCCTCAACGAATTAGACTGTATTGCCTTGGAAAGGAAAATGGTGTCAACATTCTCAAATCCATTGATGAAGGACCATATCGAGTTGAGACGACTAGAGACATACTTGATACTAATGCAGATGGTACTCTGTTACGGAATTGACAGAACTAAGATGTATGATGAGCTTGATGATAAGGATAAAAAGAGATTTGATGCAGATATCGGGGCTTCAAACATTGTTCTTCAAGGTCTTCCTAAAGACATCTACAAGCTGATCAATCATAACACGGATGCTAAGGCAGTTTGGGACAATGTTAAGATGCTTCTCTCAGGTTCTCAATTAACTATGGAAGACAGAGAATCCCAACTCTATGACTAATTTGAGCATTTCAAGATGAAACCAGATGAGAGTGTCTATGAGTACTATGTGAGATTTCATAAGTTAGTTAATGACATGAGGAACATCGGAATGACTATGCCTAACATTCAGTTGAACTCAAAATTTGTGAACAACATGAATCCCGAATGGCACAAGTTTGTTACCGTTGTGAAGCTCACTAAAGGATTGAAGAATACAAACTATGAGCAACTCTATGCCTTCCTCCTTCGGAATGAGAGACATGCTATGTTTGAAAAATTAATTCTCAATCAGTTCAAAACCAACCGGGGAGAGACAAGCTCGTCTAATGACTCTACAGCTTTCTACTCAAACATCGAAATCACAACCAAAGCATCACAAGTCATACCCTTGGGTAATGGTAATCACAAACTCATTCCGGATCCTATGTACAAACAAGCTGATGCCGATACTCACGTGGGTAGCTTCATTAATCAACTAGCTCTTCTCATCAGTCAAAACATGAATACTCTCCCACAAACCAACAACAACCTCGAATCGCGATCTAACCCACACAATCAAGCCACTATTAAAGATGGAAGGATCGTGGTGCAACCAGCAGAAAGACAAGTATGATCGTGGACGAGGTGGAGCCGGGAGAGGTTATGTTGGAAACCAGAATCGAGGAAGGAATGGTAACCAAGGTCAAACTAAGCTCATCAAATGTTATAACCGTGGTGGAGAGGGACACATTGCAAGGAACTGTACATCTCCAAAGCGCCACGAATCTCGATTACTTCAGAGAGAAGATGCTGGCGCCGCTCAAGCTCGTGACAATGGTGCTACTCAATGAAGAGGAATTGCTATTTCTTTTGCCGAGGGCAATGCCAAGACCTATGATGCGATGTGGATGAGCAAATTTATTCAGGAGATAGGACACAATCATCAGAATGCCTTTCAAGTCACTGATTGTGATGCATACGACTCTGATGTGGATGATGGACCTACGGCACACACAATTTTTATGGCTAGCATTTCTCCAATGGTTTCTCCCAAGGTCTCCTCTTCATCACTAGCTGGGCCATCCCATGACAAGCTCATCTCAGAGGTATTAAAACTATACGATGATGCCGATGTGCACCAGATGCATGACAAAGTACAATCAACTGAAACTATTGAATCAAATATTGAAAATATGGGTAATATCAATATTGTCCCATATGATCAATATGTGAAACAAAGTGAAAGTGAAGTTGTACCAAGTGATGCATCTTCTGCGGTCAACAATGACTATGTTTTTGATGAATACACGCATGTGCCCCTCGATGATTCCATTATTCTCGAACTAAATGCCTATACAGAACGTGTTGCTATTTATGAACAACGTGCTAAGTTTGAGTTGACCACTCGTGAGCAGGAAATGGATAACCAAGTAAGTACAAATAATTAGAAAAGTAAGTTTAGAGAAGAAGTATTGAAACAAGAATTAAATTCCTTGCAAGAAAAACTCTATAAAACATCTAAACAAAAACAAGAACTTCAAGAAAATGTGAAAATGCTTAAGCAAGAATTTAATGCAAAGGAATCAAAACTCTTGAGAGATTTTTCTAATCAGAAAACTTTGAAAAACAAACTTGAGAACAAGTTGTACATACAAGGAAACACCATTCAGACCGCTCACATGGTCACTAAACATCGAGTCTTAAGCTATAAGCATAGCATTCCCCTTGTTGAGGAACCTAATCCAGAGGTAATTAAAAGGCTAGAAATGCTCATAAGGTGCTTTATGATGGTAATGAAATCCTTAAGCCTAGGCAGAAACCTAGTTACGCTTGGAGTGCACCGAGGAAGATAAGAAATCGATGAAGTCACTAGGAAAGGATGAACAAAAAAACTAGATGATCCGAAATGCAAAGAGAAAAAGATTATTATCACTCCCCATGACTACAAGAAGGAAAAATGGATTTCCTTGAACATGTTTAAGCCTCAAACATTGCCGACCCCCTCGAACAAGTGTTCTCGAAAAAGGATATGGACTTGTAAAAGCTCTAAAATCTTGTTGAAAAGAATCCCCGCTTGTAGGAAATTCCTTAAAGTTTAATCGGTATCCTCCAAATACACCAATGCATTTAGTTTGATGCAGTTTTTCAAATTAACAAACGTGATGAACGATTCAAGCTCAAGCCTTGCAACGCGACGAAAAGTTGAAAGCCCAAATCTCTCAATTAAAGGGTCAAACGAACAATAAGACAAAGGCTCCCAAATCCTCCTTCTTTAGATTCTCAGAATTCTCAAACTTTTCATCTTCAAAACTTAGTTGATGCCTTACAAAAGGAAAACGAGAGTTTTCTAGAAGAAAATGAAAAGGTTAAAAGACATTTTAAAGAGTTATATGATTCAATGAAAGTCACCCGTGACCAAAACAACGAAAAAAATAACGTCTTTACAAAAGGAAATTGAGAATCTAAGAAGTCGTGGAAATGGGAAACTCGCCACTTGTTTTCAATAAGAATGTTGTCTCAAAGTCACCCTTAGACTGCAAATACACCGTGGATAGTTAAATATATTCCTCCTCATCTTAGGAATAATGAACATGCTTTTCATGAATACTCAAAAGCTCACCTTAAGGATAGCCTAGAATGTCTCCGTGAGATTGTCGAAGAGGATTTCATTAATAAACCTCTTGATAGTGAAATTAGGTTTGCTTGCCTCCATGCCAAACGATCTCAAGAGTTGCTAGAATGTGTAATTGCCACATGCCCAAAATCCTTAACCTTAGGTGAAAAGGCAAAGCTGTGATGCCCTCTGTTCTATGCCTAGTGCCAAGCAGAAATCCGCTCTATGCCAAGTCTTAAAAAAGGAAACACTAATGTGCCTTCAAGTAGTTCGATTCCGATATGTTAGTGCTAAGAAAGTGAACTTTAGTGTGCCCGCAAAAAGCTCAAATCACAGTCTTAAAGTATACACTAATGTGCCTTCTAGTACTTCTGATCCTTGCACATCAAGTTCAGGAATGCAAAAATTAGATCAACCAACTAATGTTCCCATTCCTCTACAGGAGTAATCAGTGACTTTAAAGAAAGCAGGTCAAAGTCTCAAGACAATACAAGGAATGATAGGACCTTGCAAGCTAAGAATGTGCACTGGAAGAGAGTAGAAGACCAATCTAGGAACTTTAGGCTTGAGTTGAATAAAACGAATCGTGTTGATTCTAGTATTAGCCTTAGGCGTCACTGTAATTAATTCATTCGATACTATCTGCAAACCTTGTAATGCCGCATGCTTGAATTCTGTTGCTAATCATGAATGTGGTGTGAATGCTTTGTCTAATGCTGTCAAATGCCCAGGTAAAATTGCTAATGCTAATAATCGCAAATAAGGCAAAAGGCAAAACGAAAAGACTGTTAGAAAACAGTGGAAACCCACAGTAAGAACTTTTATAAAGATAGGTTATTATTGGATACCTTTTGGTCATAAGAATAATCAGCTTTGTTCTCAAACTGCTAAGATTATGCCCACTAGAAAATGGATGCCTACCGGTAGAACTATTCCCTTAAGAAGTAAACATACTTTGAATAGGGCAAATATACACCAGATTGCATCTATTCCCAATGATTCCATTGCTTCTACTTCTCGATATGGATGTTTCTCGATTCGATGTGGGTGTTCCAATAGCTGTTACTAACCAAATGGAACCCATTCTTGCATGGGGATCCCAATTATCCAGCTTATCCATTTTGTCTGTTCAACTGCGCAGATCGTTCAAATCGTTCGTGGTACCGGACTCAGGCCGTTCCAAGCATATGATTTGAGACCGGTCATGCTCATGAACTTCGTAAGCAAGTTCATCGGGACTGTTAGATTTGGTAATGATCATTTCGGTGCTATTATGGGTTATGGAGATTATGTTGTTGGTGATAGTGTCATCTCGAGAGTCTACTATGTTGAAGGGTTGGGTCATAATCTGTTTTCTGTTGGTCAATTCTGTGACTCTGATCTAGAAGTTGCCTTCAGAAAACATACCCGCTTTGTTAGAGATCTTAATGGTAAGGAACTGTTAAAAGGAACTCGTGGATCAAACCTTTACACCATCTCTATCGATGACATGATGAGGGCTTCTCCAATCCGCTTGTTATCAAAGGCTTCAAAAACAAAGTCATGGTTATGGCATCGTCGACTCAATCACTTGAACTTCGGCACCATCAACGATCTTCCGTAAAGGACCTAGTTGTAGGTTTACCTAGACTAAAGTATGAAAAGGATCATCTTTGTTAGCATGTCAATTGGGAAAAAGCAAGAAATATGCCCATAAACCCAAACCTACTAACTCGCTACGAAGTCCTTCATATGATTCATATGGATTTATGTGGACCAATGAGGGTACAAAATATCTTTGGGAAGAAATATGTGTTAGTTGTGGTTGATGATTACTCTAGATTCACCGGGGTCAAGTTCATAAGGACAAAGGATGAAACTCCTGATATCATCATCAAACTCATCAAACAACCGCAGTTCGACTTAACAAAACCGCCGTGAATTGTCGAACAGACAATGGAACCCGAAGTTTGTCAACAAACAACTTAATGAATTCTATGAAAGCGTTGGAATCAGCCATCAAAGAAGTATTTCACGAACTCCTCAACAGAACGGTGTAGTTGAAAGACTAAATCGGACTCTGGTTGAAGCCGCTAGAACAATGTTGATTTACTCAAAGGTTCCAATGTTTCTCTCGGGTCCGAAATCGCCACTGCATGCTATACACAAAATCGCTCCCTAATCCACACCGTACATGGAAAAACTCCATATGAACTTGTCCACAACAGAAAACCTAATCTCTTTCCTTCGTGTGTTTGGTGCATTGTGCTATCCAACTAATGAGGGTCAAGACTTAGGGAAACTAAGGGCTAAAGCTGACATTGGAGTATTTGTAGGATACGCACCAAACAAAAAGGGATACCAAATCTATAACAAAAGAACCCGAAATATCATGGAAACCATTCACGCTACGCTTGATGAGTGACCGGTCAAATGGCCTCGACAATCCACCAGACCGCGACTTCAAGACAGTCCTGTTGGTTCATCTCTTGTTCCAAACTCTACTCAAGAAACTCCATATGTACCTCCATCTCAAGATGATGTAAAGAAATTGTTTGATCCTATGTTTGATGAACTGTATGATTCAAACACTAATGAGGTAATGATTCCTCGCAAGAGGATGCTCATATTCCTGTGAATGAAGTCAATCCTTCAGCCTCAATATCTTTAAGTCAAGAAGCACCTGCTGCTGATCCTTCAGTCTCATCAACAAATCATCATTCTTCAAATGTACATCATGGAAATGTTTCGGGCATCAATGATGAAGTTAATCCCTTTGCTACTCCTGAGGATGCTCCATTTGAAAACATATTTGCTACTCCCGAATCATCATCGAACCATCTTCTTCGTGAGACATCGACTCGCTACCTCAGCCTCAACAACTGCCATGAACACCTTAGAAAATGGACTCACGATCATCCATTAGACAACATCATTGGAAATCCTCTCGTCCTGTATCAACACCCGAAACAACTTGCAACCGATGCCTTATGGTGTTTCTTCAACTCCGCACTTTCTAAGATCGAACCAAAAGATGTTAAAACCGCCATGAATGAAGACAGCTGGTTCAATGCCATGCAAGATGAAATTCATGAGTTTGATCGACTTGATGTATGGGAGTTAGTACCTGCCCGCATCGTGCTATGATTATAGCACTCAAATGGATCTTCAAAGTAAAACTTGATGAGCATGGTGATGTGTTGAAAAACAAGGCTCGTTTAGTTGCTAAAGGATATCGCCAAGAGGAGGGTATAGACTTTGAAGAATCTTTTGCTCCCCGTTGCTTTCGAATCGAGGCAATCGTAGAATCTTTTCGCTAACGCCGCTAGTAAGAACATGGTAGTGTATCAGATGGATGTAAAGACGGCATTTCTGAACGGAGATCTTAAAGAAGTCGCTCTACGCCACCAACCCGAAGGATTTGTGAATCAAGAGCATCCTACTCACGCTTATCGTCTGAAGAAGGCTCTCTACGGTTTAAAGCAAGCACCGAGGGCATGGTATGATACACCGTCAAAGTTTCTTCTATCATCCGGATTCAGAAAGGAGCAATTGATCCTACATTGTTCACCAGAAGTCGCAAACATTTAACTCATGTTCAAATCTATGTTGATGATATTATTTTTGCTTCGACCGACCCAATGGAATGTGATCATTTTTCTAATGAAATGAGTTCTAAGTTTCAAATGTCAATGATGGGACAAATGTCGTTTTTCTTGGGATTACAAATTTCACAAAGTCCCGGAGGCATTTTCATAAATCAATCTAAATATGCAATAGAGATTTTAAAGAAATTTGGATTTGATTCATGTGACCCTGTTGACACCCCCATGATTGATCGAACCAAACTAGATGAGGACCACTCAGGAATCATGATTGACCAAACGAAATATCGTAGTATGATTGGATCCCCATGTACCTCACGCCTAGTAGACCGTGACATCTTGTTCGCTGTTTGCATGTGTGCTAGATACCAGGCTAAGCCTACTAAAAAGCACCTTGAAGCGTTAAACGGGTCTTTCGGTATCTCCAAGGAACCATCAATATGGGACTATGGTACCCGAAGGACACCGGTATGTCACTAACGCCTATGCAGATGCCGATCATGCAGGTTGTCAAGATACACGCCAAGTACATCCGAGGTGCTCGTTTTTGGGTGATAAGCTTGTGAGACGGTCTTCAAAGAAGCAAATGAGTACTTCTATTTCCTCTACAGAGGCTGAATACATAGCCATGTCATCTTGTTGTGCTCAAATCTTATGGATGAGATCTCAATTATCGGACTATGGCTTTGAATTCAACAAAATCCTCAGATCTTGTGTGATAATAAAAGTTCTATTGCTCTCTCATGCAACAACGCTCAACACTCAAGAGCAAAGCATATCGACATTCGACATCATTTCATCGTGGAACAAGTGGAAAAAGGTGTGGTGGAACTATATTTTGTGAGGTCTGAATATCGGTTAGCGGACATCTTCACCAAAGCTCTTCCAAGAGAACGTTTTGAGTTTATTCTTCCACGCCTTGGCTTGAAAAGCCTTCAACCTATACTCTCAAACGTCTTCAGGAGGAAGACGAGGAGTAAAGGTCTATCTTCATCTATCTCTTGTATATATCTATTCGAAAATCAAAATACAAAATTATAAAACCTTCAAAATCCATAAAAATCAAAAAATTCAAAAATCTTCAAAAATATTGTCATTTTGTCATGCTTTTCTCGATTCGATAATATCTACGGTCTTTGTGCTGTCATTCAAAGAATGACACGGGACTTTAGATGTTGGTCTAATTCAAAAAAAAAAAAAAAAAAAAATCAATAAATTATGTTTGAGAGAAAGAGAAACAATGGTTTATTGTCATTTTCTTGCAATAACCCGGGTTTAAAAGAAAGAACAGAGCCATGTTTACCATGTTTTCAAATTCCATGCTCTGATTCTATAACATTTATCTGCTGAAAACTAAATGCTTTGAAAAATAACTCGGTCTCTATTTTTGATAATCATCGGGACTTATTTGTCAAAATCTCTATCTCTCAATCAACAACCTATGTCATTGATTGAGGGGAGAATGATTTCAATTAAATTAAAAGTTATTTGGCATTAAATTGTTTTCAAAAGATGTACATGCATGTTTAACCAATGGAGTTTAAAATCTCAACATCGATCCTTATCGCTAAAACGCTTTCATAATCAAGTCACAATTCTCCTTAAAGCTTTCAAAATCAATTTAAATCTACAGAGATCACAAATTGTGATCGGGGGAGAAGTTGTGATTTAAATAGGATTTAAACCGATAATTCGATAAATGGTTTCTTAAGTGATTAGCATGTTTGCCTCCCCGCATGTGACAAACGATTTCAAATTTTCCATGCACATGTTGAGGGGAGCATCTATCTTAAACCTATAATTTGAAACGATCATTTATCTCATGTGCAGGTTCCTCTAGTATGTGTAAACCTCCTTTCAAACCTAGAAGCACATATTGAGGGGGAGCAAAATCATGAAAATCTCATCCTTCCCCAAAATGCTTTATCTACTTGATTCGATTTGGGAAGTGATGTTGATATCTTTTAGAAAATGGTAATCAAAGAAGTTAATTCTTTCTCTTGCCTCCGTGTGCAAAACATTTTCAAATACTTGATGCACATGTTGAGGGGAGTTCTCGTTCTAAAAATATCAAAACAATTCAGGTACAAAATGCTTTGATAATATATCACAAGTATCTGATTGATTTTCAAATGGTTTTCAATTGGTTCCAATGGCTGATGAACAATACCAAATAGACCGACCAACTTTACTTTATGTATGGTGATATAAGGATGATAAGGTTAGGTATTGTGTTCCCATGATCTGCCAGAACCGGAGGGATCTACCGAGGGACTATCCACTAGTTAGTGTAGAGTTCTTAGGTATGATGATAAAAGGAGAAAAATGAGGAATGGGAAGAGACTGAGACCGAGCTAGTAATCTTGAATAAACCCAACAAGGTTCTAGCTATGAAGTCTCGGTAAGCACTGAAGGGGTTGAAGAATTAAAAGAATTGAATGAGAAAAGGGTGAAAACAAATAGCCCTCCATTTATTCAACCTTAGGCAGTAAAACCGGTTCAATTCATATGCTACTGATGGTAACATCGGTATTGAAGACAAGACGCCATGGACCCAGGGACGACTGCACTTCAACTTTATAAACCACTCAAGTTCCTCTTAAAAGGACTTGTTTCATTCTCACGGGGAACCGACATTATCTATCGACTTTCTCTTAGAGATTGTTGATATTGAAGAAGGAGACCTCTCCCTAGTCTCCGATATAGGATCCAAATATGCACAAATTGAGTCTAGAGCCACGAGATCATCAATAAATCTCATTAGGACACTTTCAATGAAGACTCTCTGCTTCACACAATGTGGAAAGAGAGATTATATCTTGAGTCCTACGCATTATCCTTGTGGTATTGCCAGAACATCCGAGTGATGTGTTTACATATTCACAATGAAGATGGAAAGCCTTCTGGAGCCAACATCTAACAAGCTCCTGGTAGGTGGCATGTGAGATCTATTATATGGATCAACCATGTGACAACTGAACGTAAACAATGGGGCTTATTCAATCTTTGAATCAATCCTGGTTCAGGTTATGGATTGACGGATACCTTTGAAAACCGGTCTTTGTGCTTTAAAACTCTTTTCATTAGCATGTCGACCGTGTACTAATTTTTCAAATCAAAAGGTGTTTTATGATTGATAATTGATTTTCATTAAAACCTTCGCCATTTGTATTGCAAAACAATTTCTATTGAGCAATACTCGATTGTTTTTCAAATATCTTTTCATCAATCGATGGACTCAAATTCCTGGCCGGGTTCACTCACTCCGTGTTGTCTTTGAGATGTTCCGTTTGAGAACAAATGCAGAGAAGCCGCTAAACCCTGTCAAGGAAATTCTTCGAATTATACTGATCACAAAAGTACTTGTAATCTGATCAACGGGAACCGTGGCCGTGTACTCAATTCAACGAAAGTGATCAAAGACACTTTAGTGCGATTTATTGCTAACCTGCTGTATGCGTACGCCCGACGCTTGCAAAATGTCGTAATGAAGCGGTCAATTCATAGCCGCATGCTCACTTAACACATTCATCTCAAAAGAAATCATGATTAGTGCATCAATGACTCGGATATTTTCACTCCATGCTTCGCTACGCCGCCAATATCATGATTCAACAAATGCTTCCGCTACTCACGATGAGAAGATATCATGATCCATAATGTGAGCATGTCGGTCCTAAAGTCACAACATCACATAATACCAACACCACAAAGGATGTACATCGAGATTTTTTTGATGGCCGATGATCTCAAATGATGGCTCAAAATTATTATCACGCTGGATCAAGAAAAGACCTCCACTTCAAGTAACCAAACATGCAATGTGAAGAATCAATGACTACGAGCTTAGGAACAAAGGACTACATCAAGAATGCAAGAACAATTGTTAATGTCATATCTGTTTGTATTCAATGTAATTTTAGTGCATGATTGAGGTGACCTCCCTTAGGGAGAGATTGTTAGGAATTAGAAATTCCGGGTATTAAAGAGTCGGTCACCTCAAGTATATGTAATCGTTAGAAAGCTCGTAGTCAGAGTTATTTTATGTTAAGTAGTATTTTGTTAAGTAACACCGTGGAGGACGGACGGTTCTTTACCCACTGTATGCACGATCCACGTACCGATGTGTGGCGTTTTTATTGTAAGACTATAAATACTCTCTACCTCCCAAGGTAGAGAGTTGGAGCTCATAATAATATCTTTCACTTTCTCTCACTAAGTTCCCTAAACCTCTAACTTTCTCTCTCTAGAATTCCATCTATATTCTACCTTGTGTTAATGTTATGATGTGTATGTGAAAAGTTATATCTTACAAAAATAAGAAATAAGGAATAAGCCATAAAAAGCAAATGAGTCCAATAAGCAGTTAAACCAAAGCACAATCCAAACAGGCCTGAAGGGCTTCTTTGAGCTTATGCATAATCTCCTAGACAATAAGCTAGAGTCCAGTATTTTCAGAAAATGAAAATAAGCTGGCAAAGGTTGTTTGTACCAAGTTTCAGGCCAAAATTAGCTTTTTAGACCTTATTTTTAAGCTATTGAAATGACTGGGTTGAACACTTCACTTTTTAACCTTTTAAAAGTTTTGAAAACAGTGTGGCTGAGCTACTTTTAGCCAATTTTTAAGCTAGTAATCTAATTAAGTAGATTTAATAACCCCTAAACAGATTTAGTTTAGCTTGTAGTTGACCTATAAAACCACTTTTTAACTTTTTTAGAATTCAAAATAAGCTAGAAATTAAGCACTAAGAAGGACTGATAGATTAACTATTTATTTTTTATTTTTACCCTTTTTGAAAATAATGATTTGACTTTAACACCTAGACCCTAATTGATTCTAATGCAATTTTGGATAGATTATGAAGCTAAAATGACACCTACGATTGATTTAACAAGAACTTAACCGAATAAGCCACTAAAACTGATTAAAAGCTAAGGAAACTTTAGATTTTGACGAAAATACTTTAGAACTCAGTCAATCTACTAAAAACTTATCCTAATCTATTATTTTAACTAAATTAAACCTAGATCTAATAGCCTAAATGACCAATCAAATTTAAAAACAAATTTTGACCAAAATCTTACACTAAACCAAACACCCCTTATGAAAACATATTTTTAAACTGAGCTTGTTTTAACCACCAATAATGACTGATTTACACTTCTAATGACTTATTAAACTTAAATAAACATATAAGATCAAATCTAAACAACTTAATAAGCAGAGATTAAGCTAAGCTAATTTTAACTTGTTTTTGTATTTTTTGAGTTTTTTATATGAAAAAGCAAACGCAAACAAGTGGCTACTATACATAAAATAAGCAATAACAAGCACTATTTAAGCAGATCTAAAGTATATAAAATCAAATAAGCATAAGAATAAGCACATAAGTAGTTTATAGAGAATAAGCTAAAACTGACAAGTGCCCTTACTCAAAACAAGGATATAATATGCTCGCGGAGCTACTCTATAGCTCTAGCTTGTCAAAGACAAGCTAGTAAAGTCCAATAAGCCCCTTCCCAAATAGGCTTATTGTTGGGTTCAACAAATACCCAAACCCCTTAAGTCTAGGATTTGAATAGAAAATACCCTAAGTGTTGTCCCTTAAACACTAACAAGTCACTGAGCGCATAATCTCTCAGTGAGCTATCTTAGAAGAAGTCTCTCCACTCAGTAAGGCGGAACTTAAGGGGTAAAGACTGAGTCAAGAAGAAGATGGTGGATTCAGTGAGTGATGATAATAACTCACTGAATCCCGAAACTCCTCACCAACTACTTACACTGAAGACAAAGTGAAGTTGAAGACTGAAGGCAATGAAGACTGAAGAATGAGCAGGACAAGGTGGGATAAGTTTGAACAGATAAGACAAAGTCCTTATCAAACAAAGTCAACTTTCCCTGAATGGCTAACTATCAGGCTCAGTGTCATCACTGACTAGAAGAAAGCAAACTTGTCACTTACCCGATATAGCCTTTGTATACAGAGACAATATACATCAGTATTTTGTCTTCTGTAACTTGTCAGTTTGTCCTATAGAAAAGAGTTAAAAACCATACTTGTATAAATAGCATAAGAGTTGTAGTGGAAGATTTTAAGCTTGTAAACTAATTGTAATACACACACACAAGCCATCTTTCACTCCTCTAAATACAAATCTGTCCCTGAGATAGCTTAGTGGTTCCTTGTAGTTGTGCTCAGACTTAGCCTGAGCTTAGTGAGGAGTTAGTATACTTTGTCATTTCAGTCCCAAGTACTATTCCGCAAGTACTTGGTTAATGTATTCATTTGATTCATTTTTAATAAAGAATATAAACGCTGAAAATTTATTAGTGTGTTTTTACTTAACTCTTTTCAGTCATTGATTCACAATCTGTTTACTTATTGCTTAATTTGTTTTTATACGATTGTGAAAAGGGAACAACAAGTGGTATCAGAGCAGGCTGATTATAAAACCTTTTTTTAAGCCACTCAAAAACGTTTTTAAATCAGGATCCTAATGGCTGAAAGTGATGTGCCCCAACTTTTCGACAAAAAGGGTGGAGCTTATTCACCAAGGTTTGTTGCCCTCGACTAGAAGTTGGTAAATTTAAGAAATGGAAAAAGTTTAATGCTTTTGCTATTTGACTGGGATGGAACCTTACTACATAAAGTGTATTAATGAAGGTCCATTTGTCCCGAAGACTGCTGAAGTTTTGCCTAAACCGAAGGCTTCGGTTGCACCTGGATGAGAGGAGAGTGGTCAACCAGGACCAAAGGCTCAAAAGTATCATCATATCTTGTCTTCTTGATGATATTATGGAGTCTGTTATAAGCTGTAGTACAGCTAAACAAACCTGGGATGACCTGGTCCACAGTCATGAAGGTCCATCTGATACCAAGGAAAACAGGATAATGGACCTGAAACTTGAGTATAACACCTTCAGGGCTACGGACTCAAAAACTCTTTCTCAAACTTACACCCGATACAAAAATTTGTTAAATGAACTATCAAATGATGGTGTTAAGTTGTCCAAACATGAAATCAATGTTGGTTTTGTCAATAGTCTTCCTGAGAAGTGGCTGAATTTCTCTTAGGGACTTAGGAATGCTAATCATATCCAGAATATTGAATTTCCTGAAATATATGGGAAATTTTTCTATGAGAAAAACCTCATCAACAGATGATACCCTGACTTGAAGAAGTCTCAGGAAGTCAAGAAGTCCCTGACCACCACTTCAACACCTATCTCTACTGCTTTTTATTCTAACAGTGTGGTTCAAGATTTTCGGAAAATTCAGGATGATGAGCCGACTTGAGATCAAGTGAGGAGTACCTAAATGACCAACATCGAATTTCGTGAAAGGTCACTTCTTTCTAACTCTCGGAGGTTTATAAAAAGAAACAAAGGTTTTTCCAATGCTAAAGCAAATGAGGACACTGAATGCTTTAAGTTTCATAAAAGAGGTCATTTTGCCAAAGACTGTTTTTCAAAAACAATTTCTGAACCCTCTTACAAAATATCAGGGTCAAATCAGTCCTCAGGCTTTAGCAAATTTCAACCAAAAATCTATCAGTCTCATCAAAATTTTCAAAACAAATCTGATCAAAGTAAAACTGTTGATTTTGAAGCTAAGTACAAGAAAGTCAAAGCCAAGCTAGCACTGCTTGAGGCCACTCCCTCAGAAACAACAAACACTGTTAAATGTGCTGGGGGTAAAACAAGGGCCTTGTTCTTTGAAGTCTTCAACCGGGATGAAGAGCCGTCTCCTCAGACGATGAAATTGTGCAAGTCAGTGCACTGATGGCTCTCTCAGAAGAGGACAAGCTAGCTGTTGGGAAAAATCATGCCAGGAATGGAGAATGGGTCAACATCACAATGAAGAAGGTAAACATTTTACTTTCTATGGATGATGACTCTGATTGGCAGTCTTACATGAACTATATCAATGTTGACCTTAAGTTCGTAGAAGAGCAACGTTTAAATCTTTTTTCAAAATACAACAAGTTAAGTTTTGAACTAAACAAGTTTAGCGATGAACTGCTTCTTTTAAAACAAGCTAAGCTTGAGGCTGTGACTTTGCAAATTCAAAACACTAAACTAGTCAAAAGAAATCAGGCTCTTCAAGATGAACTTAAAAGGGAAAAAGATATCATTGAAAGTTGGACTGCCAAGAACCCTAGGGTCTTTGATGCTGTGGGAGCCCCCCAGTAGCAAAAAGAGAGTCATAGGTGAAGATCATCTCCCTGACTCTCACAACAAAGACCAAAGTCCAAAGCCATTTATGTCTAGTGGCATGATTACAAAAATGTTGACAATTCCCAAGCCCAGTGATTGGATTGAACGGGTTAACCCTGAGAGTAAGCTTCCAAATTTTGATTCTGGAAGAATACTAGAGCCTAAAAGCCAAGCTCTTAAGAGCATGCTAGGACTCCCTGATGTGCCTAGTGGTATTGAACACATCTCTGAGTCTGAAGCAGAATCTCAAGCACCGCTTCCACCTTTAATACCTCTTCAGGGTGCTGCACCAAGCTCTGAGCTTACTCCATTACAATTTAATCCTCATTCACCAAAAGAAAGGTCTGGACTTGGTAGAACCATCCTGAAAAGACCAAAAAAACCAATCCAACAAGAGTCTACTCCCACTAAGACTTCCACATCTTCAGTTCCTACTGAACCAGACCAAATTCAGCAACTGACTAAACTTGTGAGGAAGCTGACTGATAAGATGAAATCCATCAAAAAAGCTCCTGATTCAATCAAGGAAACTAAGTCAGCCTCCTCTAGTTCATCAAGGTCAAAATCCACCAACAAGACCAGGAAGAAGTGTGATCTATGCCATTACACCAGTCATACCACTGACAATTGCTACATAATCATTTTTTGTATGATCTGCAAAAAGGATGATCAAAGAACTTCTGATCACTTACAATATGTAAGTTCATTCAGTGAAGCAAAACATACCAAATTTGGTCATCAATATGCTTCAACCTCCAAATCAGCTCACAGGAATAGAGTAAAACCTTTTCCTCCTTGCCCACACTATGGCTTCAATGATCATCATCCTGATGATTATCTCATGAACACATGCTGTGATATTTGCGGAAATCCAGCTCATGAGACATCCCAGCATGACATTGTCATACAAGCAAGGAGAAGTTCAAAGCAACCCAGAATCACTAAGTCATCCTCAGTCGTCAAATGCAAAACCTGTGATAGCACAATGCACTCAACCACTGACCATGAGTCAATTGCCAAATTCAAGTAGACCTTTAGACCCAAGCCTACTAGTATGTGGGTCAGCAAGAGAAACTAATCCAGTTTACTATTTGTGCATAGACATGTCAGGGAGCCTATTTGGCATCTAGATAGTGGATGCTCAAGAAGCATGACTGGTGTTAAGGAGTATCTGCACAAGTATGTAAAGGAACCATGACCCGAGGTAGTATTTGGTGATAACTCATCATGTCCCACTGAAGGTTATGGTTCAGTATACTATAATGGAATAGTTTTCTCTAGAATAGCTTATGTCAATGGTCTAAAATAGAATCTCATCAGTGTCAGTCAAGTATGTGATGCTAAGTACATTGTGCAATTCAATGACAAACAAGGCACCATTTTCAATGCCAACAAAGAAGTTGTTTTGATAGCTCCTAGAAGAGATGATGTTTATGTCTTAGACATGTCAACACTCTCTTAAGATGGAACTTGTCTCTTTACCAAAGCCACTGAATCTGTCAACTGGCTGTGGCACAAGAGACTTTCTCACTTAAACTTCAAAAACATCAACAACTTGGCAAAAACAAAACAAAGTCCTTGGCATACCATCACTAGTTTTTGCAAAAGATAAACCATGCTTAGTCTGTGAAAAAGGCAAACACCACAAAGCATCTTTCAAAACAAAACAAAATTTCTCCATCAAAAGCTGCCTTCACCTCCTGCACATGGATCTCTTTGGACCAGTCAGTCCTAGATCAATCCAAAGATGAGAAGTATACACTTTTCGTTGTTGATGAGTTCTCAAGATACACTTGGGTATACTTTCTTTCCAAAAGAGTCGGAAGTCGATACAATAAAGTCATTCATCAGAAAATTGTAAACCGTAATGACATTACTCATAAACAAATCAAAATGACAATGGCACTGAAGTTCAAATAAAGAGCTTGAGAATTTCTGTGATGAAAAAGGAATCACCCAAAACTTTTCATCCCCTTAAACCCCTGAACAAAATGGGGTAGCTGAAAGGAAAAACAGAACTCCTCATTGAGGCTGCGAACTATGTTAAAATGGCTCAACACTCTCAAAGAATTTCTACAAAAGCAGTCAAAACGACTGTTATACTCAAAACAGGTCAATCATTGTCAAAAGACATAACAAAACCCCATATGGGATATTTAAAGGTAGACTTCCTTATATCAGCTACTTTCATGTGTTTGGGTGTTTTGTGTTCATTCACAATCACAAGGATCACCTAGGCAAGTTTGATGCAAAAGCTGATGATGGATACTTTCTTGGTTACTCACTGATCTCTAAAGCCTTCAGGGTGTTTAACACCAGAAGATAACAAGTTGAGGAAACCTTTCATGTCACCTTTGATGAAAGCTCAAAAAGCATCAGATTCACCAATACCTCAGTGGAGGAAATAGGAATTGATGACTCAACAAGATATCCTCCTGATGAGTTCAACACTGAAATCAATTCCTCCTGTCAAGTTGTTGCTGACATCTCATACTATGTCTTACCCCACAACCTTCCTCAACCAACCATCAATGATTTTATTGATAATCAATCAGTCCCTACTAGGATAGGAAACACTGAACCAAATGTTCAGGAACCTGTGATTCAAGAACCCCAACCTAAACAAAGCATCTCAACAGCTGATCTCAATGATTCTGTGGCTCCTACACCTGAACTCACTCTAGAGTTTCCAGTGACCTCTTCAAGCTCAGATCCCAGACCAAAAAGTTAGTGGACAAAATCTCAGGACATTGAGCTTCTAACATAATTGGTGAACTCACTGAAGGCATGCTCACTAGAAGCATGGCTGCTAAGTTAACTGCAGCCTCAACCAATGAATGTCTATATGCTGATTTTCTATCAGAAATAGAACCCAAAAGTGTCACTGAGGCTCTAAAACATCCAAGCTGGGTTCAGGCTATGCAAGAAGAACTTCAACAGTTTGATAAGAACAAGGTCATGACCTTGATCAAATGTCCTCAGGATGTCGTTGTCATAGGAATGAAGTGGGTATTCAAAAACAAAACTGATGAAAACGGCAATGTCATTAAAAACAAAGGCAGACTTGTAGCCAAAGGTTACAGTCAACAAGAAGGCATTGACTATGATGAGACATTTGCTCCTGTTCCAAGAATGGAAGCCATCAGGATCTTCCTTGCATTTGCTGCCTACATGAACTTCAAAGTTTACCAAATGGATGTAAAAGTGCATTCTGAATGGGGAACTCAAGGAAGATGTGTATGTTCAAGAACCTCGGCTTTGAGAGTAGTGAATTCCCGACTATGTGCAAGCTTGACAAAGCCCAATATGGACTTAAACAAGCTCCTAGAGCATGGTATGAAACTCTCTCAGCCTTCCTGATTCAAAACAAGTTTGTCAAAGGAAAGATAGACAACACATTGTTTATCGACAGGACAAAGCAAGATGTGATACTGGTCCAAGTATATGTTGATGACATCATCTTTGGCTCAACAAATTATACTCTTTGCAAACAGTTTGAAAAACTGATGACAAAGAAATTTGAAATGAGCATGATGGGTGAACTCACATACTTCCTTGGACTACAAATAAGGCAAAATGATAAAGGAATCTCCATCAGTCAAGAGAAGTATACCAGAAATCTCTTGAAGAAATATGTGATATCTGACTATGCCTCAGTGAAGACACCAATGGTCCCTTCTAACAACCTTGGACATGATATCACTGGTAAATCAGTAAATCAAACTCATTTCAAGGGTTTTGTAGGTTCACTGATGTATCTAACTGCTTCCAGACCAGACATACAATTCTCAGTCTGTCTAATAGCTAGATATCAGTCCAATCCCAAAGAATCCTATCTTATTACAGCCAAAAGAATGCTCAGATACCTGAAGGGAACTCCAAGCCTTGGACTTTACTATCCAAAGTGCTCAGGGTTTGACCTCAAAGGGTATTCTGACTTTGATTATGCAGGCTGCAACATGGACATAAAAGTACCTCGTGGTCCGTCAATTTCTTGGAGGAAAGCTGGTTTGTTGGAGTGCTAAAAGCAACAATCGGTGGCTATGCTTTCACCGATGCCGAGTATGTGGCTGCTATAGGATGCTGTGCCAATGTATTATGGATGAAAAGTCAACTCAGTGACTATGACTTCCATTACAAAATGGTACCCATCTTTTGCGATAACACCAGTGCTATTGCAATCTCCAACAACCTTGTCCTTCACCAAAGAACCAAACACATTGATATTAGATATCATTTCATCAGGGACCACATAATGAAAGGAGACATAGAACTTCATTTAATCCCTACTGAATATCAACTTGCTGATATCTTCACCAAACCCTTAGATGAACCTACCTTCAGAGGTCAAAGTGAATTGGGAATGCTTAACATTGAAAGTCAAAGAACACGAAAATCAATCCCAATCTCTGTAAGTTCTATCTGAACTGGTCCATGCTCCCTGAACAAAACCACAAAACAACCTTCTCACTGAATGAGTAAGACTCATTCAGGGACCCTGACTTTGGATATTGAGCATTGAATGAGTAACTAAATGCACTAAGTATCACTTACTGAAATGTGCTAGGTTGGTAAACATACCAATTTAATATAGGAATATATGTCTCTTTATCTTGCTGTCATCCAAGTCAAAGGTCCCTCAAACCTTACCTCATCCCACTAGGCATTAAATGCCTTCGCTCACAAGAAATATCTTAAGGATATTTTATTACTGCAGAATGCACTTTTACTGTGCACTGCAACTGTTCCCTTGAAAACCAGGGAATTACTGTCGGTAGTGGAGTGGTGGCATTAAATGAGGTAAATGAAATGTTTTCAAAAACCGACTTTACAAATCCTCATTTATGCAAGATTTACCCCTCTCACCACTCTATAAATACCCGTCTCAAAACATTAAAAACACACACAAAGTATTTCTGCATCAAAACGCTGTCAAAATCTCTTCTCAAACCCAAAAATCTTTGTGTTCTTTAAACCTCAAAACATTTTTTTAGTAAAATCTTCTCTATAAACAATTTACAAAAGGTTTTTCATCACAAAACTTAAGAAATTTAAAACTCTTTGATTGTTCTTGTCAAGAAATCTTTTCAAAACCCTAAAACTTTTAATGGAAATGGCAAGAACACAATCTCTTCAGTTTGCACCTCAGTGGGTAGGAGATCTTAATAATGTTGAATTTAAAACTGTTGGAATCACTCCTAAACTATATTTCAAGTGTTTGTAATCAATATGTAATAGGTTGCTTAATTAGGATTTTATGTTAGTTTTAATGGCAAGGCTTATGTAGAATGTAGGATCGTAATATTATTATGTTTGATGATTCGGGTAGTCTTGGATGATGAAAATACATGTTAGCCATTTAGAGAGAGAAAGTAGAGAGATCGGTGTTCTAGTTAGAGACTTGCTTTGTAAATTATCAAATGTTAGATTGAAAAGCACCACCCCTTCCATGGATGGAAGGGGTATTTATAGTTACAGACATAACGAGCTCCTGCGGCCTATGGATCAGGTATACAGTGGGTAAAGACCCGTCCTTCCTCCACGGTGTTACACTAAACTAATCTACGCTACAAACTAACTAATAAACTACTAAATACCGTAACAAATGATATGTCTTCGAGCTAACTTATGCTAGAAAACATTTGGGGTGACCGACTCTTTACTTATGGAATTTCTAATTCCTAACAATCTCCCCCTAAGGGAGGTCACCCCATGATTTACATTTTGAATCCTAGCATTCTATTCATGACTATGTTCTTGAGCTCGTAGACTTCAATTCTTCAATTCCGCAATCTTTGTGCTTTAGTAGCGATTCTTCAAAGTCCGCACTGATTAGTACTTTTAGTGGAGACCTTTAACTGATCCACATCTTTGATTATCTTCGAGCTTTCATTGAGATCATCTGCCACAACAAATCTCTCTGAATCATCCATAGTTGTGTTGCCTTCATGTGATGTTGTGACTTTTGGACCGACATGCTCACACTTTTGAATCATGACATCTTTTCATCGAGTAGCGAAGCTTTTACGGTTCATGATATTTGCAGGCGAGCGTAAGCATAGTATAGAAATATCGAGCGGGGTTATGTAGATAAGCACAAGTCATGATTTCTTCAATTAAGTGTGGATGCTGTGAGCATGCGGCTTTGGATTGACTCAATTCGATCACCGCAACCGTCCCAAATGTACCTGCAAACAACAGTTAGCAATAAAACACACGAAAGTGTCTTTGATCACTTTCGTTGAATTGAGGTACACGGCCCACGGTTCCCCTTTGATCAGTATAAGTCCTGCCTGTGATCAGGTAGAATTCCGAAGAATTTCCTTGATAGGGTTTCGCAGCTGCTCTAGCTGTTCTCAAACGGAACGTCTCAAAGAAGACAACACGGAGTGAGTGAACCAGCGAATTGAGATTCACTGATTGATGAAAAATGATTTGAAAAACAATCGCGTATTGCTTAGAAGAAAGAGTTTTGCAATACGATGAAGGTTTTATGAGAAAGATCAATTTTCAATCAAAATACCTTTTATATTTGAAAATAGTACACATTCGATGTGCTAGAGAAAAGAAGAGATTTACACATCGAACGATTTTTCCAAAAGTATTTTTCAATCAGAGATACTTTTTGTGTATGAAAATGAATACACATTCGATGCGCTAGAGAAAAGAAGATTTGCACCTCGAACGGTTTTTCCAAAAGTATTCGTCAATTCATTTCCTAGACCAAGGTTGATTCACGAGTGAATCGCCCCATCGTTTCTACCCAGTTGTCACAAGCTTGATCTTTTGAAAAGATCTCACATGTCACCCACCAAGAGCTTGTTTGATGTTGGCTCTAGAAGGATTTCCATCTTCATCGTGAATATTTAACATATTACTCGGATGTTCTGGCAATACCACAAGGATAATGCGTAGGACTCTTAATATATACTCACTTTCCACATTGTGTGAAACAGTAAGTCTTCATTAATTTTGTGTCCTAATGAGATATTGTGGATGATCTCTTGGCTCTAGACTCAATTGTGCACATTTGGTTCCTATGCCGGAGACTAGGGAGAGGGTCTCCTTCTTCAATATCAACAATCTCTAAGAGAAAGTCGATAGATTATGTCGGTTCCCCGTGAGAATGAAACAAGTCCTTTTAAGAGGAACTTGAGTAGTTTGGGAAGTTGTAGTGCGGCGTCATTGGGTCCTTGACGTCTTGTCTTCAATACCGGTGTTACCTTGGTAACCACCAAGAGCATATGTATTGAACCCGTTCTCGCCCTAAGGTTGAATAATTTGAGGGCTATTTCTTTTCACCCTTTTTCACATTCAATTCTTTTTCATTCTTCAACCCCTTCAGTGCTTACCGAGACTTCATGACTAGAACCTTGTTGGGTTTATTCCAGTACTAGCTCTGTCTCAGTCCGCACTCTTCCCATATCTCACTTTTCTCCATTTTTCATCATGCCTAAGGACTCTACACTATCTAGTGGATTGTCCCTGGGTAGATCCCTCCGGTTCTGGCGGATCGTGGGAACTAATACCTAACCTCACCATCCTTATAACTCCATGCATAAAGTGAAATGGTCGGTCTTTTGGTATAGTTCATTCTTCCATAAAACCAATTGAAAGATCATTTGGAAAAATCAATCAAGGTACTTGTGATATAAAATCAAAGCATTTTGTACCTTAATGGTTTTGATCATTTAGAAAACCTCCCCCTCAACATGTGCATATGATTTAGAAATTGTTTAGCACATGGAGGCAAGATGACTTTGAAATATTTTCTTTGATCACAATTTTCATTGAAAAAGCCATTTGATTTTCTTGGTAAATTCTCCCCCTCAATATGTGCATAGGATATTTGAAATCATTTTATCACATAGAGGCAAGAGGTTTTTGAAGTACTTCCACGACTGCATTGCCATACAGAAAACCATTAGAAAATCAATCAAGGTACTTTATGATGAAACATAGAAATATTTGTACCTTGATAGTTTATTTTCTTTTGAAATGCTCCCCCTCAATATATGCTTCGAGATTCGAAAGGTTTAGCACATATGGGAGAGCAGCATGCACTTTTGAATCAAGTCGATCATCATTTATCAGATTTCATTATTAAATCACAAATTCACCCCCGATCAAAAATATCAAACCCTTTGAGATTTTGGATCCCAAGTGATTTAATAAGGTTTAGAAAACATGGGAGAAAATGTGCCTTGTTTAAATACTCATCTTGTTTTGGATAAATGCTCCTCCTCAACATGTGCATCGTGTATTTGAAATCGTTTGGCACATGGAGGCAGGAGTGCCTTTAAAGGACTAAAACAGATTTGAGATTTAAATCACGATCTCTCCCGATCAAAATATCAAACCATTTGAGATTTGTGATCCCAACTGGTTTAAATCATTTAGAAACGTTTGGGGAAAGACGTGCCAAGATTTAATTTTTTAAATAGACTGATAAGGATCAATTTAAAACATTAAAGATTGTTAGTGTCAGGTATGATAGTTTTTAAGAGATCTTTAAGTAAAATAAAACAATTTCACAATCAAACAAGAAAAGAAAAAATTTCATTTTGTAAGATCTTTGAGTATTAAAGAAAATCATACCATGACATAACATTAAATCTTTAGATCACCACTTTGTTTTGTACAATCCAGACTTTTATGAAGAAATATTGTTTGAAAATAATATATTTTAAATCACTCTCCCCTTCAATCGATGACCGTAGTCGATGATTGAGTGACTTATAGTTTTGATAAAATGAAGTCCGGTGATTTTCAAAATTTAGTCCAGTTTATTTTCAAAACCAATATTTTTCCATTTTTCAAAACAATATTATTTGAAAATTGTTTAAAAAATGGTATCAAATTTCTTGCACAAAGATACGTTAGGTGGTTGAGAAGCTTATGTTGTTGCTGTAGGGCTTGGAAGAAAAACCGTCTGCTGATGCAGTGAGACTTCTTACGTTCCATTTTAATGCCAACTGAGGTCAAATTAAGCTCCGCTTTTCATTTGATGAAGAAAACCATCTGCTGATGCAGTGAGACCTCTTATGTCGCATTTTTCCATGCCAACTCTCCATAGAAGTCCAATTAAGCTCCGTTTCTTCATTTGTCAACCCAAGATATAGTTACCCTTTCCTTTCGGCATCCAATCATCTTCATTTGTGGGATCCGGATCGGGAACATTCTTATATACCAATATACCTAGACAGCAATCGACTAATAAAAGTCAATCCAACATAACAATCAATTCATATAAGGTATGGGATTTATGTGTTTATCAAACTCCAATCATCTAATCCTAATAATCATATCCTAAATTCCTAGTCCTTCGACATAGGCAAATATCATTTTTAATTAAGCACATAGGATAATTAAGAAAGCCCGTTAGATGATGTAAATTTGAAAACATTTTCCCCATCAATCAATGACTCATTTTATGAAAAGTTTAAAAGCGCTGAAGTCATTGATTGAGTTTTTAATTTTTTTCGAAAACTCTGAAACTGATTGATTTTCAAGCAACTCATTTACCACCACTTTTTGAAAGTAACAAATATTTTTCTAAAGAATTTTAGACGGAAAAACATTTGTGTAGGAACAGCAGTCCTTCGACATACTTTTCTCAAATAGTTTTAGGATAAGTGCACGAAATTGTAGAAAATTGGTTTAGCGCAGCACTTTCCTTCCTTGAAGAACGGGTTGCTATCTGAAATAATAGCAAGCCATAGTTTTAAGCGCGGGTCACAGTCTGAAGTAACTGCAAGCCATTTTTTAGAGACACGATTTGAAAAGAAATATTTACACCTTCTACTCGAACTTTATCTATGGTCCCGTGTCATTGTTGAATGACATTTCTAAGACCGCAGATGTTATCGATACCAGAAGACATGTCTTTGAAAAAACAATATTTTTGGAATTTTTCAAATTTTCTAATTTTTATGAGTTTTTGTTGGTTTTATATTTTTCTATTTTGTTTTTGTTGGTTTTATAATTTTGTATTTTGTTTTTGATAAATAGTTACAAAGATAGAGTGGATGATATAATTTAAGAAGATGATGATACGAGTACCGAGATAAGGATATCGAGCAGCCCCGTTGTAGAAGATAGAAATCATCATCTCTT
>OU343221.1:184113588-184153543 GCA_910596185.1 Chrysanthemum makinoi
TCGTATGGATGTTGAGAATGTATAGATCTAATGATAATGCAAGCAAATAGATAAAGTTAAGGGATAGAAATGACACAACCGATTTATAGTGGTTCTGCTACAAGGTCACCTTCCTTGCCCTACTTCACTCCCCGAGTCACCTACTCGAGAGTTCAAGCACTATGTCAACAAACTCCTTCACTCGGCGGAGAAGCCTTCACAACGTTGCTTACACTTTTTCCGGTAAAAAGCTAGATACCGAGTCCGTAGCACGGTGGACCAAACCAACACAACTATTACACAACAAATATGTGAAATATCAAATACAAGATCTTCGCTACAGAAATCTTATGGAGTGACAAATCAATCAAGGACCCCTTGCTTGGATGACTTGTAGAATGCTCGTGATCTCGCCTTTGAGAAGGACCTATATGAGGATCACAAATAGAAAGAAAGAAGAACAACTCTCTAGATCAAGTGATCTATATGTTAGAAGAGAATGAGAGTGTATGAGAGATTTAGTAAGAAGAGGGGTGAGTTAGAATAAAGAAATGGCTCTCTATTTATAGGAAAATTTCTCCTCTGTTCCACGGATCCCACGGATCCCTTCCACTGGATCCGCTAGTGTAATCCTAGGATCCGTGGTCCGCTCCTCTTTGCCCATGGGTTTTTGGTTATTGGTCATGGGTTTGCGGGTTGGTCCATGGGTTTTTTCTAGATTCAATGTATCTAAGTATACATTGTATCAAGTTTTCTTTGGTATGGGTTTAAGATCCATGGGTTATGGTCCATGGGTTATAGTTTTTACCCATCCTAATAAACTATTACAACAAATGCTTAATTATTACATTTTTGTATTTAAATGGCTATATATGTAAATGCTTTACAAAAATAACATGTATCCTTATAATTTTACTTAAGGTAACATTACATTTGTTATCAACAAAACACAAAGAGATCGCAAAATATTAATAAACGTTTTTACGGTTTATTTGTATTAACAATCTCCCCCTTTTTGTTGATGACAAAACATAATGTTATGATGAGTAAAACTTAAAAATAGATGTAAGTTTTGAAAGCCCCTAAGTTTTACTTCTTCTCCCCCTTTTTGTCGAAACAAAAAGTTAACCCTTGGAAGAAATAAACAAACTCCTAACTCCCCTTGACGGTAGCTCCCCCTTGTTTGGGGCGTCAAGTGAAGAAAAAAAATAAAAATTCCTATAAAAAGAAAGGTTAGTAACATGCTTATATAATCTTGTGGTTGTCGAGAATCAAGATTAGGAGCCAAGGTATGTAAACAAGGCCTTGTAATAAAACAACAAATTGTAGTGGTATGTATGCCACTTGCAAGCATGTAAAAACAAGACTTGTTCTTGAAAATGACTTCAAAAGAAAAATAATACTAAAGGTAGAAAAAGTAGTAGTAGTGATTCCTTCCATGCTTGCATAAGGTTATGGATGGAGATTTTGATGAGTAATGGTATTGATGCGATCAAGGATGAGGTTGAGTTTGAAACGCATTTCTTCCCTAACTTCTATTGCAATTTCCCTAGTGGATTGGCAATGTTCACAATGTAAATGATGTGGGTAATGAGTGCGAAGGTTTTCCGGGTTGTTTTGATTTGAGTTTTATGCGGAGTTGTGGTGGAAAAATAGGAAAATGTGGATCACTATCCGGAATGTTAATAAGTGGTGGTGGAAAAAAAAACCTAGATGTTCTTGTAATGTGATGGGAGCTAATGGTGGTGATGTTTCATGATCTTGAAAGATAGTATTTGAGATGTGGGGTGTTGAAAAGACTAATTATTTTTCTTTAGGTTGGTTAGATCTTGTTGGAGTCTTAAGGAGTTCCAAAAGAGTTATTTTAGGTGGTGATGAAGTTGGTGTACTTGTTGGTGATGAGGGTGGTGCTATAATGGAAGCATCTTGTGGTGAATTATTTGTTGAGGATGAACCATTTGAGGTTGGTTTTTCTAAACAACAAGATCGGATACTATCTGCGGATATCCTAGCATTTGATTGTGGTATTTTGGATGGTGGAAGTACAAAAGGTTTGGATATCATGATTGTTTGTACTAGATGATTCTCCTAAAGGGTTTTTGGATGACATGATGAAGTGTGTTTGTGAGAAGGAGATGGAGTATGCAAGCATTTTGGGAGAGATATATATAGAAAAACAAAGCATTGTAATGAATGCTTGACCTAAAATGTGGATTAAAATCTAATGATTAGATATGAATTCAAGGCATGTGATTATGAGAACACAAGCATTAAAGAGCATACTCCCAAAAATGAAGCAAACGTGGATTTTTCATCCAAAGTGAAAAAATAGAAGTTGAAAACACTTCTTTACACGGATCCCACGGATCCTTCCTTGAGGGATCCGGCCCAAAGATAAAGGCTGATCCGTGGGTTCTGTGTTTCAGGCAGCAGACAAAATTTTCTTTTTTTTTTGGAAACATTTTTGCCTAGTGTGTGCCTATATGCAAACTATTTGGAGTTTCGATTATCTCGACCCCTAAAAGGAATAGAAAATAAACTAGAAGTGTAAAAGCATCCTATTGAGATAAACCGAAAACACATATTTAGTACATGAGTACGTAATTTTGTGTTATCAATGCTCCTAATTCATTGTTGCTTAAATGAATGTGTTGGGAATTAGAAATTCCAGGTATTAAAGAGTCGGTCACCTCAAGTATATGTAATCGTTAGAAAGCTCGTAGTCATAGTTATTTTATGTTAAGTAGTATTTTGTTAAGTAACACCGTGGAGGACGGACGGGTCTTTACCCACTGTATGCCTGATCCACAGCCCGTTGTGTGGCGTTTTATGTAAGACTATAAATACTCTCTACCTCCCAAGGTAGAGAGTTGGAGCTCATAATAATATTTTCTTTCTCTCACTATAGTTCCCAACTCTCTTCCTTTCTCTCACTAGAACTCTCTCTCTCTAACATTATTATACGCCTACTTTGATCATGGTTTAGAGTGTTTGTGAAATCCAATATCCAACAATTGGTATCAAGAGCCATGGTTTGATCACTCATCTTTCATGCTCTTTGTTTTGGTGGATTTCATAAGGTTTTTGGAGTATTAAGGGTTTAGGAGAGTTTGATTCATTTGGACAAATTCTTGTGTTAAAGTTGAATTTTGCTTGTACTTTTGTGTTTAGGATCATCATATGTGTTTATGTTTTGAATTGGAAGCCTTAAATCATTGTGGTTTGGTTGTTTTGGATTGATAAAGTGGTTATTTTTGAAAAAGGACTAAGCGAGTTGTGTCTCGGACTTGTGTTTCTTCAAAGCGAGTTGCTTTGTTATTTAAAGCGAGTTGGTACATGCGACTTAGCTGTTTAGCGAGTTGATATTTATGCTACTTGGGTTCTAAGCGAGTTGTTTCTTTAAGCGACTTGAGATCTAAAGCGACTTGCTACTTAGCGAGTTGTAACGTTAGCGAGTTAACTTAAGCGACTTAGTGTTCAAGCGAGTTGATTGTGTTGCGAGTTGAGACTAAAGCGAGTTGGTTATTTAGCGACTTGATTAATTAAGCGAGTTGAGTGTGTTGCGAGTTGACTGCTTATGCGAGTTGTGTGTTTAGCGACTTGTTCATTTAGACCTTTTTCTTCTTCGTGTTACGGTTGTTCTTTTGGTTTAGTAAAATCCCGTGAAAGAATCAATTTCCCGGTTTAATCAAAGAATTGCAAAATCCCGTAGAGCTTGAAACATGTCTACAAACGTTCCTACTATCATCTCCACTGTTGCCGAGAATGTTCAAGCAGCTGGTTCAGATACTCGTCCACCCATGCTTGACAGAACAGACTACGATTCTTGGGCTCAACGAATCAGATTGTACTGCCTTGGAAAGGAAAATGGTGTCAACATTCTCAAATCCATTGATGAAGGACCGTATCGAGTTGAGACGACTAGAGATGTACTTGATACTGCTGAAGATGGAACTCTGATTTACGGAATGGACAGACCAAAGATGTATGATGAGCTTGATGATAAGGAGAAAAAGAGATTCGATGCTGATATCAGGGCTTCAAACATTGTTCTTCAAGGTCTTCCTAAAGACATCTACAAGCTGATCAATCACAACACCGAAGCAAAGGCAGTATGGGATAATGTCAAGATGCTTCTCTCAGGTTCAGAATTAACTATGGAAGACAGAGAATCACAACTCTATGACGAATTTGAACACTTCAAGATGAAACCAGATGAGAGTGTCTATGAGTACTATGTGAGATTTCATAAGTTGGTGAATGACATGAGGAACATCAGAATGACAATGCCTAACATTCAGCTGAACTCAAAATTTGTGAACAACATGAATCCCGAATGGCACAAGTTTGTCACCTCTGTGAAGCTCACTAAAGGATTGAAGAATACAAACTATGAGCAACTCTATGCCTTCCTCCTTCAGAATGAGAGACATGCTATGTTTGAAAAATTGGTTCTTAATCAGTTCAAAACCAACCAGGGAGAGACAAGCTCGTCTAATGACTCAACTGCCTTCTACTCAAACATCGGAATCACAACCAAAGCCTCACAAGTCATACCCATGGGAAATGGTAATCACAAACTAATTCCTGATCCTATGTTCAAACAAGCTGATGCTGATGCACACGTGGGTAATTTCATTAATCAACTAGCTCTTCTGATTAGTCAAAACATGAATTCTCTCCCACAAACCAATAACAACCTCAGAACAACATCTAACCCACACAATCAAGCTACTGTTAAAGATGGGAGGATCGTGGTGCAACCAGTTCAGGAAAGACAGTATGATCAGGGAAGAGGTGGAGCTGGTAGAGGTTATGTTGGTAATCAGAATCGAGGAAGGAATGGTAATCAAGGTCAAGCTAAGCTGATCAAATGTTATAATTGTGGTGGTGAGGGACACATTGCAAGGAACTGCACATCTCCAAAGCGTCCACAGAATGCTGATTACTTCAGAGATAAGATGCTGCTTGTGCAAGCTCAGGATAATGGTGCTGCTTTGGATGAAGAGGAATTGTTGTTTCTAGCTGAGGGCAATGCCAAGACCTATGATGCAGATGTGGATGAGCAGCCTATTCAGGAGATAGGTCACAATCATCAGAATGCCTTTCAAGTCGCTGATTGTGATGCATACGACTCTGATGTGGATGATGGACCTAATGCACACACAATCTTTATGGCTAGCATTTCTCCAATGGTTTCTCCCAAGGTCTCCTCTTCACCACAAGCTGGCCCATCCAAAGACACACTCATCTCAGAGGTACTAAAACTATACGATGATGTTGATGTGCAAAAGATGCATGACAAAGTACTATCAACTGAAACTTTTGTATCAAATATTGAAAATATGGGTAATATCAATGTTGTCCCATATGATCAATATGTGAAACAAAGTGAAAGTGAAGTTGTACCAAGTGATGCATCTCCTGCAGTCAACAATGACTATATTTTTGATGAATACACTGCCTGTGCCCCTGATGAGTCTGTAATATCTGAATTAAATGCCTATAAAGAACGTGTTGCTATTTATGAACAACGTGCTAAATTTGAGTTGACCACTCGTGAGCAGGAAATGGATGACCAAGTGCATACAATTATTAGAAAAAGTAATTTTCGAGAAGAAGTATTAAAACAAGAGTTAAATTCCTTGCAAGAAAAGCTTTCTAAAACTGCTAAGCAAAAACAAGAACTTCAAGAAAATGTGAAAATGCTTAAGCAAGAATTTAATGCAAAGGAATCAAAACTCTTGAAAGATTTTTCTAATCTGAAAACTTTGAAAAACAAACTTGAAAACAAGTTGTACATACAAGGGAACACCATTCAGACTGCTCACATGATCACTAAGCATAGGGTCCTAAGCGATAAGCATAGCATTCCCCTTGTTAAGGAACCAAATCCAGAGGTCATTAAAAGGGCTAGAAATGCTCATAAGGTTCTTTATGATGGCAATGAAATCCTTAAACCTAGACAGAAACCTAGTTGCGTTGAGTGCACTGAGGAAGATAAGAAATCAGATGAAGTCACTAGGGAAAAGATGAACAAGAAATTAGATGATCCTAAATGTAGAGAGAAGAAAATAAAGATCACACCCCATGATTACAAGAAGGAAAACTGGATTTCCTTGAACATGTTTAAACCTCAGACATTGTTGACTCCCGAACAAGTTTTCTGGAAAATGGATTTAGATAAGCAGAAAGCTGAAAATATTGTTGAAACAAACCCTCCTCTTTGGAAAATGCCTAGAGCGACTGTGTATCCTCCTAATACACCAATGCATCTTGTTCCTAGAACAATTGCCACTAAAAGCAAGACCTTAATTAGCCAATATGTTATACTTCAACTATTTGTTGATTTTGAGAAAACTTGCAAGAAAAGGATCACACCCACTGGTATTACGGAAGGAGAAAGGGGTTTTGAGCAAATGAAAGAATGTTATTTAACTGAGGTCATGCCTTTCTTTAAACTTCTAAAAGATCACTTTGAGAGTCTTAAAAAGGGGATAGAAACTGATATTAAGGGAATGGAAAAGGAATTTGATGCAATGATAGTTGAAGTTAGTGACTATGAGCGAGCACTAAAATATAATGAGATTGAGAGGAAGAACTTGCATACACTAAATGAGAACCTGATTTCTGAATGTATTACTCAGGATGTGTTTTTCACTGCTACAAATTGTTCCATTAATGCTTCCAAATTTCATGAATTATCGGTTGCACTGAAAGTCTCCCATGATCACGACAATTTGGTTAAACATTTTTCTAAACTGGAAGTTGAGCATTTTAATTTACAACTAAAATATCAACATCTTAAAGAAAATGTCAAAACTTCAAATATCAAGACATCCTCAGATGCTCCAGAGTTTGATGCAGTTTTTCAAATTAACAAACGTGATGAACAGATTCAAGCTCAGTGCAACACGATCAGAAAGTTGAAAGCCCAAATCTCTCAATTAAAGGGTCAAACGAACAATATGACAGGCTCCCAAATGCCTCCTCCTTTAGATTCTCAGAATTCTCAAACTTTTCATCTTCAAAACTTAGTTGATGCCTTACAAAAGGAAAACGAGAGTTTTCTAGAAGAAAATGAAAAAGTTAAACGACATTTTAAAGAGTTATATGATTCAATAAAAGTCACCCGTGACCAAAACAACGAAAAAATAACGTCTTTACAAAAGGAAATTGAGAATCTGAGAAATCAGGGAAATGGGAAACTGCCACTTGTTTTCAATAAGAATGTTGTCTCAAAGTCACCCTTAGACTGCAAATACACTGTGACAGTTTAATATATTCCTCCTCATCTTAGGAATAATGAACATGCTTTTCATGAATACTGTGCTCACCTTAAGGATAGTCTAGAATGTCTCGTGAGATTGTCGAAGAGGATTTCATTAACAAACCTCTTGATAGTGAAATTAGGTTTGCTTGCCTCCAGGCCAAACGATCTCAAGAGTTGCTAGAATGTGTAATTGCAACATGTCCCAAATCCTTAACCTTAGGTGCAAAAGGCAAAGCTGTGATGCCTTGTTCTATGCCTAGTGCCGAGCCTTCAAACCATTCTAGGCCCAGTTTTAAGAAAGTATACATCAATGTGTCGTCTAGTAATACAGATCCTTGCACGTCTAGTTCAGGAATGCAAAAAGTAGATCAACCAACTAATGTTCCCATAATTCCCTCTACAGGAGTAATCAATGACATTAAAGCGAGCAGGTCAAAGTCTCAAGACAATACAAGGAATGATAGGACCTCGCAAGCTAAAAATGTGCATTGGAAGAAAGTAGAAGACCAACCTAGGATCTTTAAGCTTGTGTTGAATAAAACGAATCGTGTTGATTCTAGTATTAGCCTTAGGCGTACTGTAATTAATTCGAATTCGGATACTATTTGCAAACCTTGTAATGATGTCTGCTTGAATTCTGTTGCTAATCATGAATGTGGTGTGAATGATTTGTCTAATGCTGTCAAATGCCCAGTTAAAATTGTTAATGCTAATAATCGTGCAAATAAGGCAAAAGGCAAAAACGAAAGATTGTTAGAAAACAGTGGAAACCACAGGAAGAACTTTTATAAAGATAGGTTATTATTGGATACCTTTTGGCCATAAGAATAATCAGTTTTGTTCTCAAACTGCTAAGATTATGCCCACTAGAAAATGGATGCCTACTGGTAGAACTATTCCCTTAAGAAGTGAACATACTTTGAATAGGTCAAATACAGACACCAGCATTGCATCTATTCCCAATGATTCCATTGCTTCTACTTTTGATATGGATGTTTCTATTTCTGATGTGGGTGTTCCAATTACTGTTACTAACCAAGTGGAACCCATTCTTGCATGGGGATCCCAATTATCCAGTTATCCATTCTTGTCTGTGTTCAACTGCAGATCGTTCAAATCGTTCTGTGGTACCTGGACTCAGGCTGTTCCAAGCATATGACCGGAGACCGGTCGCGGCTCATGAACTTCGTGAGCAAATTCATCGGGACAGTTAGATTCGGTAATGATCATTTCGGTGCAATTATGGGTTATGGTGATTATGTTGTTGGTGATAGTGTTATCTCTAGAGTATACTATGTGGAAGGTCTTGGTCATAATCTGTTCTCTGTCGGTCAATTCTGTGACTCTGATCTAGAAGTAGCCTTCAGAAAACATACTTGTTTTGTTAGAGAACTTGATGGTAAGGAACTTTTAAGAGGAACTCGTGGTTCAAATCTTTACACCATCTCTATAGAAGATATGATGAAGTCTTCTCCAATTTGCTTGCTGTCAAAGGCTTCAAAAACAAAGTCATGGTTATGGCATCGACGTCTCAATCACTTGAACTTCGGCACCATCAATGATCTCTCCAGAAAGGACTTAGTTGTAGGTTTACCTCGACTAAAGTATGAAAAGGATCATCTTTGTTCAGCATGTCAATTGGGAAAAAGCAAGAAGTATGCCCATAAACCCAAACCTACTAACTCTGTCACAGAAGTTCTTCATACAATTCATATGGATTTATGTGGACCAATGAGAGTGCAGAATATCTTTGGGAAGAAATATGTGTTAGTTGTAGTTGATGATTACTCTAGATTCACCTGGGTCAAGTTCTTAAGGACAAAGGATGAAACTCCTGATATCATCATCAAACTCATCAAACAACTGCAGGTTCGACTTAACAAAACCGTCAGAATTATCCGGACAGACAATGGAACTGAGTTTGTTAACAAACAACTTAGTGAATTTTATGAAAGCATTGGAATCAGCCATCAAAGAAGTGTTCCACGAACTCCTCAACAGAACGGTGTAGTTGAAAGGCGAAATCGAACTCTTGTAGAAGCCGCTAGAACAATGCTGATTTACTCAAAAGTTCCAATGTTTCTCTGGGCTGAAGCTATTGCCACTGCATGCTACACACAAAATCGTCCCCTGATTCACACTGTTCATGGAAAGACACCATATGAACTTGTCCACAACAGAAAACCTAATCTCTCTTTCCTTCGTGTGTTTGGAGCATTGTGCTATCCAACTAATGAGGGTCAAGACTTAGGCAAACTTAGAGCTAAAGCACACATTGGAGTATTTGTAGGGTATGCACCAAACAAAAAGGGATACCGAATCTACAACAAAAGAACCCGAAACATCATGGAAACAATTCACGTTACGTTTGATGAGCTGACCGGTCAAACGGCTCTTGAACAATTCAGTTCTGGACCCGCACTTCAATACAGTCCAATTGGTTCATCCCTTGTTCCAAACTCTTCTCAAGAAACTCCATATGTACCTCCATCTGAAGATGATTTAAAGAAATTGTTTGATCCTATGTTTGATGAACTTTATGATCCGAGTACTAATGAGGTGTTGATCCCTACAACAGAGGCTGCTCATATTCCAGTGAATGAAGTCTCAATATCTTTAAGTCAAGAAGCACCTGCTGCTGATCCTTCAGTCTCATCAACAAATCATCATTCTTCAAATGTACATCATGGAACTGCTTTTGGCATCAATGATGAAGTTAATCCCTTTGCTACTCCTGCTCCGTTTGAAAACATATTTGCTCCTGAATCTTCATCAGAACCATCTTCGTCAGGAGACATCAACTCTGCTACTTCAGTCCCTCAACAACTACCACATGAACACCTCAGAAAATGGACTCACGATCATCCATTAGACAACATCATTGGAAATCCCTCTCGTCCAGTATCCACACGGAAACAACTTGCAACCGATGCCTTATGGTGCTTCTTCAACTCCGTACTCTCTAAGATCGAACCAAAAGATGTTAAAACCGCCATGAATGAAGATAGCTGGTTCAATTCTATGCAAGATGAAATTCATGAGTTCGATCGACTAGATGTATGGGAGTTAGTACCGGCTCCAGATTGTGCTATGATTATTGCTCTAAAATGGATCTTCAAAGTGAAACTTGATGAGCATGGTGATGTGTTGAAGAACAAGGCTCGATTAGTTGCTAAAGGATACCGTCAAGAGGAGGGTATAGACTTTGAAGAATCTTTTGCTCCAGTGGCTCGAATCGAGGCAATTAGAATCTTTTTGGCTAATGCTGCAAGTAAGAACATGGTAGTCTATCAGATGGACGTAAAGACGGCATTCCTGAACGGAGATCTTAAAGAAGTCGTCTACGTCAGCCAACCTGAAGGATTTGTAAATCAAGAGCATCCTACTCACGTTTATCGTTTGAAGAAGGCCCTTTACGGTTTAAAGCAAGCTCCAAGGGCATGGTATGATACACTGTCAAAGTTTCTTCTATCAACCGGATTTAGCAAAGGAGCAGTTGATCCAACATTGTTCACCAGGAAGTCAGGCAAACATTTAATTCATGTTCAAATTTATGTTGATGATATTATTTTTGCCTCGACTGATCCAATGGAATGTGATCGTTTTTCTAATGAAATGAGTTCAAAATTTCAAATGTCAATGATGGGACAAATGTCATTTTTCTTGGGATTACAAATTTCACAAAGTCCCGGAGGCATTTTCATAAATCAATCTAAATATGCAACAGAAATCTTAAAGAAATTTGGATTTGATTCAAGTGACCCTGTTGACACTCCCATGATTGATCGAACCAAACTAGATGAGGACCACTCAGGGATCATGATTGACCAAACAAAATATCGTAGTATGATTGGATCCCTGATGTACCTCACAGCCAGTAGACCAGACATCTTGTTCGCTGTTTGCATGTGTGCTAGATACCAGGCTAAGCCTACTAAAAAGCACCTTGAAGCTGTTAAACGGGTCTTTCGGTATCTCCAAGGAACCATCAATATGGGACTATGGTACCGAAAGACACCGGTATGTCACTAACGGCCTATGCAGATGCTGATCATGCAGGTTGTCAAGATACACGTCGAAGTACGTCTGGCGGTGCTCAGTTTTTGGGTGATAAGCTTGTGAGCTGGTCTTCAAAGAAGCAAATGAGTACTTCTATTTCCTCTACAGAGGCTGAATACATAGCCATGTCATCTTGTTGTGCTCAAATCTTATGGATGAGATCTCAATTATCTGACTATGGCTTTGAATTCAACAAAATCCCTCTGTACTGTGATAATAAAAGTGCTATTGCTCTCTCATGCAACAACGTTCAACACTCAAGAGCAAAGCATATCGACATTCGACATCATTTCATCAGGGAACAAGTGGAAAAAGGTGTGGTGGAACTCTATTTTGTGAGGTCTGAATATCAGTTAGCAGACATCTTCACCAAAGCTCTTCCAAGAGAACGCTTTGAGTTTATTCTTCCACGACTGGGCATGAAAAGCCTTCAACCAGAAACACTCAAACGTCTTCAGGAGGAAGACGAGGAGTAAAGGTCTATCTTCATCTATATCTTGTATATATCTATTCGAAAAATCAAAATACAAAATTATAAAACCTTCAAAAAAAACCATAAAAATCTGAAAAATTCGAAAAATCTTCAAAAATATTGTCAATTTGTTATGTTTTTCTCGGTTCGATAATATCTACGGTCTTTGTGCTGTCATTCAAAGAATGACACGGGACTTTAGATGTTGTTCGAATTTTCATAAAAAAAAAAAAAAAAATTGAGAGAAAGAGAAACAATGGTTTATTGTCATTTCAGGCAGTAACCCGCTTTTCAAAGAAAGAACAGAGCCATGCTTTTTCATGTTTTTCAAGATTTGAGAATTTGTTTGAACGTTCATCAAAAGCCTTCTTATCAACCAAATTCCATGCTCTGATTCTATAAACATTTATCTGCTGAAAACTAACTGCTTTGAAAAATAACTCAGTCTCTATTTTTGATAATCATCTGGACTTATTTGTCAAAATATCAATCTCTCAATCAACAACCTATGTCATTGATTGAGGGGGAGAATGATTTCAATTAAATTAAAAAGTTATTTGGCATTCAATTGTTTTCAAAAGATATACATGCATGTTTTATCAATGGAGTTTAAAGTCTTAAAATCCGATCCTTATCAGTTAAAACGCTTTCATAATCAAGTCACAATTCTCCTTAAAAGCTTTCAAAATCAATTTAAATCTATAAGAGATCACAAATCTCAAATGATTTGATAATTGTGATCGGGGAGAATGTGTGATTTAAATTGGATTTAAACTGATAATTCGGTAAATGGTTTTATAAGGATGTACAAGCTCTCCTTCCCACATGTGACAAACGATTTCAAATTTTCCATGCACATGTTGAGGGGGAGCATCTATCTTAAACCTATGATTTGAAACGTGATCACTTATCTCAAGATGCAGGTTCCCTCTAGTATGTGCAAAACTCTTTTCAAATCTCGAGGCACATATTGAGGGGGAGCAAAATCATGAAAACCTCATCCTTCCCAAAATGCTTTATCTACTTGATTCGATTAGGGAAGTGATGTTGATATTTTTTTGAAAATGGTAATCAAAGAAGTTAATTCTTTCTCTTGCCTCCGTGTGGAAAACTATTTCAAATACTTGATTCACATGTTGAGGGGGAGCACTTCTTCTAAAAATATCAAAAACAATTCAGGTACAAAATGCTTTGATAAAATATCATAAGTATCTGGATTGATTTTCAAATGGTTTTCAATTGGTTCCTATGGCAGATGAACAATACCAAAAAGACCGACCAACTTTACATTATGTATGGTGATATAAGGACGATAAGGTTAGGTATGTGTTCCCATGATCCGCCAGAACGGAGGGATCTACCCAGGGACTATCCACTAGTTAGTGTAGAGTTCTTAGGTATGATGATAAAAGGAGAAAAATGAGATATGGGAAGAGTGCGGACTAAGACTGAGCTAGTACTGGAATAAACCCAACAAGGTTCTAGCTATGAAGTCTCGGTAAGCACTGAAGGGGTTGAAGAATGAAAAGAATTGAATGAGAAAAGGGTGAAAACAAATAGCCCTCCATTTATTCAACCTTAGGGCAGAAACCGGGTTCAATTCATATGCTACTGATGGTAACATCGGTATTGAAGACAAGACGTCATGGACCCAGTGACGCACTGCACTTCAACTTTCCAAACCACTCAAGTTCCTCTTAAAAGGACTTGTTTCATTCTCACGGGGAACCGACATTATCTATCGACTTTCTCTTAGAGATTGTTGATATTGAAGGAGGAGACCCTCTCCCTAGTCTCCGATATAGGATCCAAATATGCACAAATTGAGTCTAGTGCCACGAGATCATCAATAAATCTCATTAGGACACTTTCAATGAAGACTCTCTGTTCACACAATGTGGAAAGAGAGATTATATCTTGAGTCCTACGCATTATCCTTGTGGTATTGCCAGAACATGTGAGTGATGTGTTTACATATTCACTGTGAAGATGGAAAGCCTTCTGGAGCCAACATCTAACAAGCTCCTGGTAGGTGGCATGTGAGATCTATTATACTGATCAACCATGTGACAACTGAACAGAAACAATGGGGCGATTCAATCTTTTGAATCAATCCTGGTTCAGGTTATGGATTGACGGATACCTTTGAAAAACCGGTCTTTGTGCTTTAAAACTCTTTTCATTAGCACGTCGACCGTGTACTAATTTTTCAAATCAAAAGGTGTTTTATGATTGATAATTGATTTTCATTAAAACCTTCGTTATATTGCAAAAACAATTTCTATTGAGCAATACACGATTGTTTTTCAAATCTCTTTTCATCAATCAGTGGACGTAAATTCGCTGGTTCACTCACTCCGTGTTGTCTTCTTTGAGACGTTCCGGTTTGAGAACAGCTAGAGCAGCTGCGAAAAACCGTCAAGGAAATTCTTCGGAATTATACCTGATCACAGGCAGTACTTGTACTGATCAACGGGGAACCGTGGGCCGTGTACCTCAATTCATCGAAAGTGATCAAAGACACTTTCGTGCGCTTTATTGCTAACTGTCTTATGCAGGTACACCCGACGTTTGCAGCTGATCAGAATGAAGCGGTCAATCCATAGCCGCATGCTCACCTAACACATTCATCTCAAAAGAAATCATGATTGGTGCATCAATGACTCTGATATTCTCACTCCATGCTTCTGCTACGCTGCTGCCAATATCATGAATCAACGAATGCTTCCGCTACTCTGATGAGAAGATATCATGATCCAGAATGTGAGCATGTCGGTCCGAAAGTCACAACATCACATAATACCAACACCACAATGGATGTATCAGAGATTTTCTATTAGCTGATGATCTCAAAAGCTGGCTCAACATTATTATCACGTGGATCAGTAAAAGACCTCCACTTGGATTAACCAAACATGCAATGAGAAGAATCAATGACTACGAGCTTCGGAGCAAAGTACTACATCAAGAATGCAAGAACAATTGTTAATGTCATATCTGTTTGTATTCAATGTAATTTTAGTATATGTTTGAGGTGACCTCCCTTAGGGGGAGATTGTTAGGAATTAGAAATTCCAGGTATTAAAGAGTCGGTCACCTCAAGTATATGTAATCGTTAGAAAGCTCGTAGTCATAGTTATTTTATGTTAAGTAGTATTTTGTTAAGTAACACCGTGGAGGACGGACGGGTCTTTACCCACTTTATGCCTGATCCACAGCCCGTTGTGTGGCGTTTTATGTAAGACTATAAATACTCTCTACCTCACAAGGTAGAGAGTTGGAGCTCATAATAATATTTTCTTTTCTCTCACTATAGTTCCCAACTCTCTTCCTTTCTCTCACTAGAACTCTCTCTCTCTAACATTCTTATACGCCTACTTTGATCATGGTTTAGAGTGTTTGTGAAATCCAATATCCTACAATGTACAAGATAGATTAGTATTGGGTCAAAGGATATTGTTATCCTTGTTGATATTATAAGGAGTAGATCTTTGGGTTAGGTGATTGTGTAGTGTTGGGTAGTAGTTCCTCCATTGAAATGGAATCGGTATCTAGCCTAGTATGGATAAAGGTAGGGTACATGGATAGGATGGTTCACCTTGGTTAAAAAGGACCCGGTATTACTTGTACCGGATAAAGTGTAGGCAAAGTGTGAGGTTTTTCCACCATAAGGAGTCGGTGTGTGTTAGTGACTACGAACTCTCGAGTAGTAGTAGGGACTCGGGGAGTGGAGTGGCGCACAGGAAGGTGTCCTATAGCCGAAAACCCTAAATATAGGTTGTGGTTTTTGCTTCTTATCTTTATCTTTCATTACATATTTATATTTCTTTATGTTTGTTTATCAACATCCAACAGACATCCAAATAGATTGACATAAGCCGATCTAAATATTTTAAAACGAAGTTTTAATTGGTAAAACTATTCAACCCCCCCTTCTAGTTTTCCACAATTGGCATCAGAGCTTCTACAAAGTTTCTAAAGTATATTGTACTTTAAAAACTTGATACGATCCGTGTTAATTGAAAAACTACAAGAAGGTTTTCTAAAAACAAAACCATGTTTTGTTAACTCTTGTTTCGATGTTGATTAGATGACAATATTTTTTTTCTCTTCTTATTATTTACTACAATATAATTGCACTAATCTTCTTTGTCATGTTGCTTAGTTAAGCTCATACCTACCAAGCCATAGAAATGCTTGGTAAAAGAAACTTCCTAAGAATGTATATTAACACAAAGGACCGGAATTGTCTTCTGACATTTGTTGTGTCATTTGTAAAGACATTCCTAAGTGCATTAGAGGTATGACTTTCCACTTATCTCTAAAATAACATTAGCTGACAAGTATGCTTACATAGGTATTTATATGATTATCTTTTGTGCATATTCATGTATTACATGTAGCTTCATTAGGAAGCCCTTTTTACATACGTGTTACTTTTTCGTCTAAAGTCAAGGTTTATAAAATTTGTGTTTTATTTCATTCAATCCAAAAATCATATCCTTCTAATAATAAAACAAAAGACAAATCTCAAAAATTCCTCCTTCCCCATAAAAACCCCTTCCGTCGTCCACTCTATCAAATCTCCATCTTTTTTCAAATCTTCCACTTTCAAAAATTACCTCTCATTCAAAACTTCATCTTCCTCTTCATCTCATCTCATCTCAAACCAAGACAGGAAGTTCATCATCAACATGGTTTACATCTCCCTCGTGCTCATCGCCTTAACACTCATCGCTCTTGGGTTCCCTATGATGAAGTTCTCATACGGAGACATATACTTTGTGTTGTTAATCTAATTGGGGTATATACCCAATCCTTGTATCATTTAGCATTGAAATGAAATATTACTAGTTTATCTAGTTTATTATCTAATGTGTTTTTCTCAATCTTTATTTATATCTTTCGTATCTTTTCGTGATACATTAGAAACCATTAATGCATGCTAAAGGAAAATGTAGGCTAATACGCATATCTTGGTATAAAACTATAAAACTATGTTTTTATCAAAAATCTGCTTCTTTTACTATAGATCCACGGATCCCTGTAGGTATACTAGCCGGATCCCTGATAGAAGGGAACCGTGGGAACCGTCCTTTTAGTAACAAGTTTTCCATGCAAATAAAAACCACTTTCTTCCTAAAAGAAATGTTCTACTAGAATGTCAAACATTAAGTGAGTTAAATTTCATTGTTAATAAACATCTTGTAAAAACATTAGGTAATCATTGTTTTACCCGTAATACGTCATCCATAACTTCTCTTTCCTATAGGTGTCGCTATGTCGCATGAATATGAGTTTGATTTTTCACTCACTAGCGTCTACACTCCTAACATCTCCTTGAGCCCAACACACCTGGCAATCATGTTCGTGGGTTCAATAATCTCGAAAACCGTCACTTCCACGAAGGACGTATTGTCGACACTCCTCTACAATACGAAAAAGGTATCAATACCTTCTTCCGAACCATAGGATTTGAATGTCTTCTCGAAATTAACGAGAAAATATGTCCAAGATTTGTATTGGAATTCTTTTGTCAAGTCGAACTCGTTCGTAACGAGGATCGTTCTCTATCTCTTTGGTTTTGGATCAAAAACCAAAAGTTTGCTTAAACCTTGGCAATTTGCTCAAATCTCCGAATTCTAAATCATGGAAAGTGTGCCTTCACGAAGATGGTCTCTGATTCTCTCTTCAAATTTCGTGAAGAAAATAGTTCATATTGTTCACACATACCTTCCCCGCAAGAATTGACTCGCACAATGTGCAAACCTCGACGCTAGTACTCCGATCCAAACATTATCTATACAAAGGATATCCGAGAAGAGTACAAGGCTCTCGCACTTATCCTAATGGGAAATGTTTGGTGTCTTAGGGAAATCGAGAAATCCTTCCCGCCTGTTGCTCACATAATGTATTTTTGCTAACACAAACAAACATACAATCCGCCTATTTCTTCGCAAGGCAAATTGTAAATCTTCAAGGCTCAAAGAACAAACTAATCCCTTATGGAATGTTCTTGACATGCCTTTATCATCACATATGTACTTCCACCTCAATTTCAAAGTCCATTGTACGTACTTGTGAACAAGATGATGGAACCTCTAAACACATCTCTCATGAAGACTTTCTTCATTCCTAAATCAGCAAACACTCATCAACCATTTGATGATCCTTCTAGCGAAAACGCTTAAGGAACTTAGTATTCTTTCAAATAGGATGAATCCTTAATATCCATGCTTTATCAATGTAATGTAATTTCCTTCATGAAATAAAACATCTTACATTTGATTTCTCTACTACGTTAACATTAGAACCTCTTAGAAAAACACTAGCATTGAAATATGATGCATTGTGCAACCATTGCATACCTTTTGTAAAGGTTCTGATTAGCAGAGAGATGGATCCCAAAGTTTGTGCTAGACGGATCCCTTCTCTTAGGGAAACGTGGGATCCGGCGAACAGAAAATGCAATTTCAATCAGTATTTTCAAAACATGCCTTTAGATCACTTCACACTAAGCTAGACATAAAGCCTTAAGACAAATTGAGTCCTTTTTCAAACTTGAGTAAATTCATACTCACGCATAAGTCACTTAGATCACACTCAAGATGCCTGTAGATCTATCATTTCACTTAAACTCATTACTGTTCCGCTCTCAAGCTCACCTCGGATTTCTCACATGATCTCTCACATCTAGCTTTGGAAATCTTTCAATTATGGCAAAATTGATCATAATCATCCGTACCTCAAAATTGGTCAAAATTGATCAAATTCTAGTGTCATCTTTGTTCATTCATTGGTACTCATGAAAGTTCCAATTTCTTCCATAAAAGGCAATCATTGCTACATCACTCATCACCCTTAAGTATTTAAACACCTCTTAATTTAAGGCACTTAGATGAACTGAAACACTCAAGAAGAAGTAGGCATTAGACCTTACAAAAAACATCATTTATCTTTTCTTAGCTGCTGAGAGACGGATCCTTAGGATTAGCCTAGGCAGATCCCTCATTGGAGGGAACCGTGGGATCCGTATGACAGATTTATGTTAAATCTAGCTAAAACAATCATTTCAAGCTCATCCTGCTAACTTAAACACTCCATCTCATCTTAAATGAGTTCTTAGATCAGTACAACTCTAAAGTTGACTCTTGTGCATGTTAATCATCACATTCCAATGAATTTAGTGGCTTAAGTCTTGAATGCACTTGCCAAATCCCTTGCTTTATAAACCACATTGTTAGGACTCCTAAAGTCATCATCTTCATCCTCATTTTCAGCACTTAGAAATCTTTACAAACCTCTTGAAATCATCTCATCATGAGGAAAGATCCAAGTGATAACTCATCCACCAAACAACCACTCGAGAAAATTGCTAGTGTTTTACACGAAATCTCTTCAACCGAATCATCTCCGGTCAAGTCCACAAATGCAAGGATTTCTCCTCCACCAATCAAACCAGTCCCTAAAATGATAGTACCCACAAAACTACATATGCCAAACACCACCATACCTCCTAAGCTAAACAATCCCATCTCAACTAAACTATCACCATTGGTTCCTAGAGCTATCTCATTCACAACTCCACTATCATCACCACACCTCTACAATTTAGAGGATTTGCCTCCTAGGCCATCTCATCCTCCTCCACCGGCAACATTCTCCTCATTAGGAGGAATAATGGAACAAAATCAAGGTGTTGAGTCAACACTAGCTCCGACTTCCTTTTCACCGTAACCATCAAATAATCCCATTTGGATTATGAGAAATTATCAAAGTCAACCACTCGACCATATGGAAGTTGACACTTCTCTACTACCACCATCATTCTTGGTCGAGCCATCTTCAAATGCGCCTCCACCAATCCCTCCGTCGTTTGAGACTCCTCAACCCGCATCACTTGATCCTTCGCATCAAGCAATTTCTTTTCTTCCACCACCACTACCTAGCCATGACAAAGATTGTTATCATTGTCAACATGTTGAAACTTTGATACATGAAGTGCGGGAAGATCAACGTTTCATGTTCTATCACCTCCTCGAACGTATTGACAAGATTAAACCTAAACAAACTTGAGCTAGAGGATTTTAGTGGTGTCCTAGTATCAAGCGTTACTTAGATAAGTCTAGTAATTCCAAGTTGTATCATTCATTTTCTTAGTTTTTAGAGTCATGTATATCATACCTCCAGTTTTATTAAGTGAAATTACATGATGCTTGCTATATTTCTGAGTATATGATTATGTTGTATAATACATATCTTACTTTGATGTTAATATTATTTGTTATATCACCATTGCTGAATTTAGTCATCGCAGATGGATCCCTGATATCTGCCTAGATGGATCCCCCAAAGGAGGGAACCGTGAGATCCATGCAACAGAAAACTATTTTTCTACTAACTTGAGTGATATTTGTAGGCAATTATGCATTATAATTGTTTTCTAACCTTTGTTTTGTAGTTATTCAATTTATGCATGAAGACTTTGACATACAAAAGCTATGGGGAGCTTTGTGTCAAAGCAATAAATTGCAAAATCTCTTGCAATATTAGGATTACATTTCATGACGTCCCTTTACAAAGTTGCAATCATCAAGGGGGAGCATACTCATCACATAGATGAAATCTTTTGCAAACTTAGTTGCAAATGAACTAGCTTAGTATTATTTCTCTTGACGCCCTCACATAGGGATGAACTCGTCAAGGGGGAGTTAAGACGAGATATTTTCCCGTTACTTGCTCTCTATATTATTTTTCTTTTCTTTTTCTCACATGTTTTTCTTAAAACAATGTGTTAGTTTACTTTCGAAGCTCTTTTAGTTTCGACAAAAAGGGGGAGAAGAAAGTAAAAACTACAAATTCAAACTTTTACGAATTTTTAGCTTTTACTTAAAAAAAATTTATGTTTTGTCATCAACAAAAAGGGGGAGATTGTTAATACAAATAAGCCGTAAAAACGTTTATTTATATTTTACGATCTTCTAATGTTTTGTAGAAAACAAAATTAAAATCATTTTAACGAAACAAATAAAATACGTAAATAGTTTGAGCCAATAGTTTTCTAACACACTTACGTTTTCACATAAAACACTCAAACTAGTATACGTGATTTTATGATTTAGTAATACATATGTACAGCAACTAGTGTTTACATATTGGGCAAATATATACAAAACTAGCATGTATTATAAATGGGTAAAAACTACAACCCATGGAGCATATCCATAACCCATAGTATTGACCCATACCCTTGAGTTGCCATGCTTCCTCATCATCAAGACTACTGAAGTTATCTTGTTGATGGTTCTTTTTCTAAGAAGTATAGTGTGGAAGACATTAGTTAAAGATCACTCAAGTGTCAAGATGAAGACATTAGTGAAGGGTGTCGATCATCCGTATAGTAGGCATTAGTGAAGGGTGCCTAGAAGTCAAATCACAAGACATTAGTGAAGGGTGTCTTGAAGATCAAGTCAAAGGCATTAGTGAAAGGTGCCTAAGGTGTACATTCGATATGGTGTGATTCGATGTACAAGATAGATTAGTATTGGGTCAAAGGATATTGTTATCCTTGTTGATATTATAAGGAGTAGATCTCCTTTGTGGTTAGGTGATTGGTGTAGTGTTGGGTAGTAGTTCCTCCATTGTAATGGAACTCGGTATCTAGCCTAGTACCGGATAAAGGGTAGGCGACTTTGTGATAGCATTGGTTCTCCTTGGTGAAAAGGACCCTGTATCTAGCCTTGTACCAGATAAAGTTTAGGCAACATTGTGAAGGTTTCTCCACCATAAGGAGTCGGTGTTGTGTAGTGACTACAAACTCTCGAGTAGGTGACTCAGGGAGTGGAGTAGGGCAAGGAAGGTGTCCTTGTAGCCGAACCACTATAAATACTCGTGTTGTGGTTTTTTGCTTCTTACTCTTTATCTTTTCATTACATATTTATATTTCTATATGTTTGTTTATCAACATCTAACACACATCCAAATAGATTGACATATGTCGATCTAAATATTTTAAAATGAAGTTTTAAATGGTAAAACTATTCAACCCCCTTCTAGTTTTCCACACATTACACTGTTTCTAGTTAGTTTTAGCTCATTTTAGCTTTAGGTAGCTTCTGGTAGCTTTTTGCTTATTACATATTAGCTTTTCAAATCAGTCTCATAACTTATTGCTTATTCAGCATTCACTAGTTACTTTTTATAATTTTCATAGATTCTCCATATTATTTAGGACTTTTCTGTAAATTTTTATAATTTTCCAAGTCTATTTGCTATTTTTCTAGATTAAAATTCAGTTTTAAGTGTTTTTAAATAGTTTTTAATTCAAATAAATAAGAAAATGGTCACAAAAATACAAATTTAATTTTTTTAGGTTTATCAAAGTCAAAAAGTCATAAAAAGTATTTTTCCTTAATTTTCAAAGTTATTCTAGTATTTTCTAAGCATTTTATTAATGTAAATCAGTTTTTAATTCATAATAAAATAGAAAATAATCAAAAAAATATAATTCTTTTTCCTAAAATTTTATTTTGTTAAATAGTACCTAGGAAAAATATAATTTCAGTTTTAGAGTTAAAATAACATTATTTAGTTTTAAATCGCGTTTTTAAATTCCTGGTATGTTTACGTTTTAAGTTTAACTTGCGTTTTAGGTTATATTTGATTTACATAATTGTTTAATATGCTTAATTAGTTTGTTTTAGTTTATGTTTCCTTATCATAGTGTAGAATCCACATTTTTCGATCTTTTTCCCATTCAAAATCACGTTATCTCGACTTGATTTGAAATCTCCATTCATCCTTCGTTGGGAGAACGACCCGGGGAAATACATTGCATTTTTATTTCTTCGGAAAATATCTATACTATGAGATGGAACATATCAAAATGGTTCCGTTTCCGGGGAGGGCATGAAGTGAGTTTCCAATTCCGTCTCGATTCGCATGTTTTTGAAGATCCTTCCCCAAGAAGTTATTGTTTTTGTAAATATTCTCTTTTATAAAAACCCAAAAAAATCTAAAAAGTTAAAACATTCTTCCTAGAGTGTTTAAAACACCATAAAAATTAAAAAAACCAACAAACGAAATCGAAACGTCAATTGTTACGCGGCTCACTCCGAGAGTACAACCTATACATGGGGTTTAAGGAGGTCTTGACATTAAGTTGCAGACCGAAGAGAGATCCACTCTTCTTTCCGCCACGTGAGATACTTTAGAGAGCTACCGAGCACCGGTTGACGGGACGGTTGCCAAAAATATTGTGTTTTCAAAAGTTTTCTTAAATATAAATCCTAAAAAGATTTTCCTTTTCAAATTTTATTTTCCTTTTATGTTTTCCATCTTTAAAAATCCAAAAATAATCTTTGTTATCCTCTTGAATATTTAATTCTTATCTCCTCACCCTCTAATTTATTTAATTCTTCACAATGTTCGATTTTTTCACCGTTGATCCCCATGATCCTCGGACCATGGAGGATTTCTATCGTCTATCACTTATTGGCCAAGGAGGACCGATCGCTCCGACATCCGTTCTGGAAAAAAATTTAGATTGAAAAATCATATGGTTCGTCTTCTTCGACAACATTGCCAATTCAATGGATTTCACGACGAAAAATTCAAATGAACACTTGAATAAGTTCTTGTCTATCACTCAAATCATGAAACAACATGGCGTTTCTCAAGATTATATCTGATTGAATCTCTTCCCATTCTCTTTAACCCACGAAGCCGAATCTTGGTTTTATACCCTTGAAAAACATTCAATTCATAGTTGGGAAGAGATGTTTCGCAAGTTTCTTTCAAAATACTTTCCATATTCGAAAACGATGCAGCTGAGGAAATACTCTTAATTTCCAGCAATTACCCGAGGAATCCGTATTTGAAGCTTGGGAAAGATTTAAATATTTATTGCAGAAATGTCCCAATCATTGAATTTTGCTTCTTGATCAAATCCTAACCTTTTATCATGGTAGGTGGAAATCTCATGCGGAAGACTCCTCAAGAAGCTTACGATTTGATCAAGAATTTGACACAACATCATTATCAGTGGGATGTTGACGTTCCTTACGACTCTACCACTATGTTTAGTGATCATTATTCCGAGAAAATTTCCGTTATGAGTGCTCAAATTGACGTCTTTGGCAAGCAAGAAAGATATATCGGCCACCATTATCAACGAAGACCGAGTTATTCATCCACCTTTTACTATTCAAATTCTGACGAGAGTGATGAAGATGAACCGTTTGAAGAAGAGAAATTAAAGATCGATGACGATTCTTCGAGTGGCAATCCCACTCCCATTTATGATCTTATCATTTCTGACTCTTCCCCTTCACTCACGTCGGTTGAGAGTAGTGACATCGTTTTGGAAGAGGTCGATGATTTTCCAATTTCGCCAAAAATTGTTGAAATCGATTGCAATCCGGGGAAAGATGTTCCTTTACTAGAAAAGATGTTATACGATGAACCGTCTTTTTTTCTTCCCCCGAAGGAAGATAACATTGAAGAAATTATTGAACTTAAGTTGTCAGATCCTCCGAAGCTCGAGCTCAAGGATTATATTCCCGAATTTGAGAGTTTTATCTTTGATACGGCAGAGGAGAGTACTGGCAATCCCACTTCTCACCCCGATCTTTCTCTTACGACTTATGAGTCATTTTCCTTTGATATCGATCATACGGAATAGACGAGTCGTGGCAGTACCACTTCTCATGCTTATTTCTCTCTTCCCGAGTATGATTCGTTTTGCTTCAAGGAGTTCTCCGGTGAACTCTATCATATCATATCTCCTGCGGAGTATGATTGTTTCTATTTTGATCTTGAGAAAGATTTTAGTTTGGGGGAAGAGCAGCTCTCTCAAAAGAGTTTCGTTATTGATGACATCACCCTGCCTCTTCCTCCCGAAGTTTTTGTTGAAAATTACCCTATGAGCTTAAATGATCAAATTCAGGTTAAGGATAATAGGAAATTTGCTTTTGAAGATGAAGAATGGATCCTTATTGTTATCAAAATCTTTATTCCATTTCTTCCATATAATATGATTTCTCCTCTTCTTCACTCTTGCGGGAGTGAGTATACCATATTTGACCCCGGTATCACCGCTTTTCCTTTTTAAGAACCATGGGTATCTCATCGGAGTGGAACTTTCTTATGCTTCAATGTTTATCCAAACCTCTTGAATGAAAGTCTGATGGAAATTTTTTTTTCCACTTGCTCCCCCAAGGAAAAATGAATTCGGGGACGAGTTAGGCTAGCGACTCTTTGAACAAAAACAGTAGCGCTTTGTGGGAGGTACCCCATGCATATCCTCTATCTTCTTTCTATTTTCTTCTAATAAGTCTCTTCAATTTCTTGTGTTTGGTTGTTTGTGATGTTTTTGTCCAGGATTTCATCGATATGAAGACTCTCATGCTCGAAGTTTGTCTTTTCTCCACTCGAGTTTCATGACCGATGCTGATGGAAATCCGATATCTGAAATCTTATAGACTAACGTTTATCTTTGAGAATACTTAATAAGCGGCTTTTAGAGTTCCGTTGATACCCTTGCCTTTAAACATTGAGGACAATGTTTCGTTTTAGTCTGGGGTGGGTAATCTTTTATTTGATTTGACTGCACTTACTTTTTCTTGTCATGTACTCTCGCAACCCCGTTATTCCTTAGAAAATGAAAAACATTGTGCAAAAAAATGCGAAAATTTAAATTTTTTTGTAAGCTTTTGCTAGTTTTATGATTGAAAAGTCTTTGCGAGTCTCTTAAAAGTTACTTTAAATATGCGTTTTCTTTAAAAAGTCTTTGCTAATTGCTTAGACAAGAGGCTATCAAATGCGATTCTAGCTCACAAGGCCAAGAATTTGCAAGCTTCCCTAAGTGATTTTAATTATGCAAAGCTTTGAAAGATTTGCTAGATTCCAATAAGTGACTTTAAAAATGCGAGACTTGAGATTATTTGACGAAACATTAGCTAAGTTAATATATGTTTTGACACCTTGTTGACTTTCCGCTGGTGAGAGTAGGAATAGAATTCTGACTTGACCGAGCATGTTGAGCCCTAGCTTGTTCCCTTAACCATAGATAATTAAATTATCGACTAAGCATCCGCGGATCTCATTATTTGGGATTTTAAATTTGCGGAGATCGAGGAATGATAGAGTTACTGATTGGTCCCAAACTGTCAAGTTTATTACACAAGTCAACCACTTGTGAATGGTCAACCGTAATAAAATTCAAACAGTCTAAAACCAGAATGCAATAAAGTCCAGAGGAGTATAGTGTATCCCCGGGTCGTTAAGTCCCAACGAGGTGTGAACACTGTAATACAACGAATCTGTGATCGGGTAAATATTGAACAGGAAAGGATTTTGAGTGATTACACTAAGGAAATAAAAGAAAATAGCTTAAACAAGCTATAAGAACAAATATGTGAAAGCAAATACTTAAAACGTTTAAAACCTAAAACGCGTACGTATACTGAATTTTACGTAAACGTACAAAATAAAACGTAAATTTAAAAGAATAAAACACCTACGGATATGAAAATGATATTTTACAATCCTAATAATAAAAGAAAATTATTGGAAAAAGAAAATTATTTTTATGACTATTTATCTAATTATTATTAATTAAAAACTATTTTTAACTGTTTAATAATATCCTAAAATATAAGAAAATATGAAATAAAGCTAGAAAAGTGAAATTATGACTCGGAAAAATCTAAAATATTATAAAACTTATTTTAAAACTGAAAACATATTTTTTAGACTTTTTCTCAATTTATTATGAATTTAATACTATTTAAAACTAATTAAAATGCTAGAAAATCTATTTTACCTAAGATAATTCAGGAAAATACTTTTTATGACTTTTTGAATATTATAAAACTAAGAAAATTTAAATTGTATTTTTTTGAGCTTTTTCTAATTTATTTGAATAAAAAGCTAATTAAAAATGCTAAAAACTGAAATTAAATGCAGAAAAATAGCAAACAGTGATGAAAAATTATAAAACATTCAGGAAAATTCTAAAATATTATTCTAAATATAGGAAAAATAATAAAAGTGGTTCAGGTGTGCAAGAATTAGGTTCTGTAGTGAAAAGTGCTTATAAATAAGCACTAAAAATAAGCTATAAGTACCAAATGAGCACCAAATGATCACAACAGCTAGAGTATGCAAAATATACTTAATACTAACCTACTTCAACTAGTCTAAACCTCTAATATGCAAACTATAATGATTTGATTCTATTTAAGCACTAGTGCCAAACATCCCTAACCTATCTACTTTAAGCCCTTGTTAAGCCAGCTTATAAAAATCAAAAAAATAAACTAAAATCACCATGAAAACCACTACCAACCAAAGTGTCTAAATCTAGAATTTCAGCTAATAAGGACTAAAATTGAGGAAACTAAAAATGCAAAAGTGGAAGCTATTTGTACTTGCAATAGAAATGGGTCAAAATGAGCTATTAAGCTTGCATAAGCTAATAAGAGCTACCACTACTGAACCAAAGATTGAATAAGCTATAAACAAGTTATGGGAACTTAGAATAAGCAACAACAACAAGAAAAACACATTAAATAAGCAAAAATAAGAAATAAGCAAAAAGGAAGGTTTTTGAAAAAGAGCTTAAAAGAAGCTAGCAAATAAGCAGTTTACGACACTAACTAAAAATTATAAAAAATACTATGATGAAGACAAGCAACAGAATGACAAATATCCAAAAGCACAAGTCTTCACTCCTAATATTAAGTCCTTCATGAAATTCACAAGTTTATTCAAAAATGTGTTTCTATGAAATTTGACTTTTTTAATTGTGAAACAAGTTTGACTTTTATGAGATTCTAATGATCCTAGATGATCTAATTTGATGTATTGAGCTACTATGAGACTAATTTAGGCTAGATAAACAACTTTCAAACTAATATGCATGATTATGCAACCTATATTTCTAACAGTGAAGCAAATGAGCTTTGGAATGGATTTTTTGACTTTTATACTAATAACCTAGTTATTTTATGACTCAATTAACCTATATGCATCTACATGAAACTGAATCTGCTAAAACTAACCATTATAAAATCTTACAATGCAGTTAAATCTTATAAACCAAACAGTCCTTAATGTGACTAGAATGAGTTTTAACAAGCTAAATTCTAAATGTGAGACATAACCAACTCAACACAGATTCAATAGATCAAATTAGAGCATTGAGAAATGATTATAACATCAACATCAACTATAAAATCCCAAAACCAAATTATCACAGTTATGAAAATTAATATCAGATTAGTATGCAGTTGAGCAAATCATGCCATACAAACTACTAACTACTCATAGAAGCAACAAAATGAATGATATAAGCTATAATCTATACCAATAAATTGCAAGTAATTTATCTACACTACTATACTGAAACTGAGATTTAAATGAAAACTTACAAAAGTCCAAGCTAAGCTATGAGTAACTGAGAACCAGTAAACATCCAATACCCCCAAACTAGTTTGAAACAAGCTTAATACCATCAGCTTATCAACCTAATCAGCTTAATCACCCCATAGCAGCTTAATGGCTCTATAGTTGACTTTCTTTGACTTTTTCCATTTCTTGAATTTAGGACAGGTTATAACTGAAATAAACTTATCAAAAGCTATAGAAAGCTTATGTAAGCTTATAGAAACAACTAAGAAGCTATTTCAATAACTACTTAACTTGGTTTGAACTCTCGGTACAACATGGAAATTTAAAAACTTGGAATTATCATTAGCTACTGGAAATTGGACAAAGATTAATGACAAACAGACTTGAATTAACTAGGATTGATTACTGAAACTTGAGATTACAAACTATGATTACTGAAAATGAAATACGATTATGCTAATTTTAACTACTTGTAACTACTTGCCTTTAATGGCTACAAAATGTGCTATTTATACTACAACTAAGGTGGGATTTATCTCTTTTCTTCCTCTGATCCATTCTACACCTTTGGATGACTTCAAATCAATCTCAGCTTTTGATTCTACTTTTTGGCGCCAAAAGTCATTTGAGCAGTACGAGTAGGTTTTTGCAATTAAAGAGTTTTGGGTATTTGTGGAGGTGGAAGGGAGTGGGTAGACAGCTGGGGTGGACAGGTGGTGGTGAAACCATGGAGGTGGAAGGTGGTTTTGGTTTTACAGTGTGTGGGAGGAAGGTGAACAGTGTAAGCGGGAAGGAGTGGGTTTGACTGGTATGTTGACCGGTATTAATAATAGGTGGGGGTTCAAATGGGGGGGGGGGGTTCAAATGGGTTTTGAACTGGTTTAAAAAGCTCAAGGGTCAAGGTCCAAGGGTCAAGTTACTTGGGCTTGGGCTTGTGTGTTGCATTGGGCCAGCTGGGTTTGGGATTGGGTTAATAACAAAAAGGGTCCGTTTGGTTTTGTTTATTAATAACACAAGGACCATTCTTGTAATTTCTGCAAAGTTGAGGGGTTAAACCTGCACTTTTTCCAAAGTTATCATAAGGACCGAATATGCCATTTATGAATAGTACAAGGGTTATATTTATTAATTTTCCATTTTAAATAACCGAGGACTATTTTTGATATTTTTCAAAGTTGAGGGACCAAAGTTGTAATTTTGCAATTTTAACTTCAAAGGACTATTTCTAACAACTTGTGAATCCCCAAGGACCTTTAATGATATTTTACAAGTTTAGAATTACCAGGGACTAGTTTTGCCAATTTATGAAAGTTTAGGGACTGAAACTGTAAATTATGTAAACTTTGTTGTTTTTCATCAGTTTTCAATTCTTTTGCACTTGAAATACATAAAAACACATTCCAATGATATTTGTAGTATTTTATGACTTTTCAAAGTGTTTTTGACAGTTTTTGTAGTTTAAATGGGAACAAAATGATGAGTATTTAGACACTCATCAGTTACTTATAAGTTTAGATGTTAAGCGTGGAGTAGTTGGTTTTCTTTAGAGCTCATCGAAGGTACTTGTGGCTTTTTGCTCCTACAAAATTGTTTCACCCCATATATGTGTAAAAATAATTAAAGATGTTAGGTTCTGGCGATAATTAGTTCTTTATCTTCTTTAGAGAATCCTTGTTTATGAGAGTTGGGTACACATCAAAGGTACTGTCAGTGTTGCGGTGTAATAGATAACTGATTCTTGATAGTTTGCTGCTATTGTTTCTATTGTTATAAAAGCCGTGGGACTCGGAGTTTGGCAAAAAATTAATGTGAAATAAAACTCAGATGTATTAATGTGAAAAATCCAAAGCCGTAAAAGTTTTCTATGTCTGACGGTACCCCCGTTGTCATGGACTTGAAAAAGGTAGAGGAAAATTCCAAAGGCATAATAAGACTTCTGATAAAACGGTAATCCCGTTGAATTAGTGGTTGAAAAGACCGAGGGCCTAAATTGCAAAAATGAAAATGTGCTGAAATAGTGTTAAGCCAAACTTTGACTCTGGGAGATATCTGAATAAAAGCTTCTGTCTCTGGACTCGTAGATGAGTTGTTTCATTCGTAAGAAAAAGGATATCTCCCTAAATCGTGTTAAATTAGGACCTTGATGTGGACCTCATTCTTGTATGCAACGGTTTTCGAGGGAGGATGTAAAACAAATTAGCATTTTAGCTTCATATCTTTATCGGAATAAAACTTATCGAAATGAGAAAACATGAAGAAATTCATTTCTTACCAAAAATAAAATAAATAGAGGAAAATAGGAAAATGGGAGCAAAAGGTAATTACACAAGTAACTTTCATGGGTAGTGTTAGCATCTAAAGTCATATTTAACAATGATTTCGATTTTACGCTTAGTTTGGGAACTTGTGAAAAATCAGGGACGATGTATTCTATCCGTATGGTCACTTCTCGCTGAGTTGTGTTTCCTACTCCGTGATCCTAAAAATGTCTTTTGAAAAATGTTGGAGTTATCGATTGACATGAAAGTTCAACAAACCGTCACTCATAATGATAAGTGCTTAATCGTAATATCTATATGTGAAATAAAAGGTAAACGGGGCGTTTTTAGAATTAAGGGTTTCTTAATCTCTTTTGAGGAATCTTTGCTACTCTACACAGGTTTAGTAGAAAGAGGTTGAAATCTTTGGTTTTAAAAGCGTGAGTTGATGACATTGCGTGAGGACACGACAATCTTCTAGTCTAGGGTATTTTGGTTTGTACGAAAACATATACCTTTTCTTTATCAAAACAAGACCCAAAATAACTGGAAACGAGCCGTTAATGCCTAATATTTTCGTGTTTCTTGAGTTTATGCATGTGCAGGTATGGATATGACAAAACAAACAAAAGAAACCCAAAACCGAAGAAAACCAAGCACGAGAATGATAAGAATGTAAAAGCCGATGCCGGGATGCAGTTTTATGGGTTTTGGACGATCAAAGCTACATTTTACGGAGTTCTTTTTATCCCTTTCTTTCCAGTCAACACCAATATATCTTGGTCAAACAGACTTCCCCACCATTTTTACCCAACATTTACTGTTCACCCATTCACCCCACTTTTACCCTGATTCAATCCTAAATTCACCCGTACTTTAATGATTCTAGAAGCTACACATGTCAGAGAATGTCAGAAATACACCAGGATTGCCAACATGGCAGTTTAAGGGCTCCCTATTGGCTGAGACACATCATCCCATCTGATCCAAGGGCTTAAAATTGAAGAGGTGACAAGATGATAGATCAATGGCTCTGATTAGAGATCCTAGAAGCTTCAGAAGCCCTTGAATCCTCCTGGCTCAGCTATAAATACCTTCATCATCACATGAAGAAAATTGTCCAATTTCTATGCTTTTATGAGATTGTTACCATTTACTTTTCTTGTCAATTTAATGTTTTCCAAGATAGTTTTTAAGTAACTTGTCATTTAAATTTCAGTTTTGTAATCTCCAAGTTCATTAATGAAAATTTTGGTTTAAGGTTTTTTTGCTCAAATTCCTTATTTCTTTTAAGTTTTATTTCATAATTCTCAATTTCTGTTTAGTCAAGCTTATTATAGCTTATATGAGCTTGTTCATGTTTTAGCTTGCACTTAATTTTAAATTTTATAAATAGTCAACTAAAGTCAACAGTTAGTAAAAATTCGAAAGTCAAACAGTTTTTGATCAAATTCTGGTTTTAATGTGCTTTGAAGTTGAGTTTTAGGATTATTTGTTCATTTCATATCAGTGGAAATCAGTTTTCATCAAATTTCAAAGGTTGAATTTACAATTGGATAGTCTAAGAGAGTGTTTGGATCTAGCAAATTTTTAAAGTTTTAATGATTTTGGTTAATCAAATCTGAGCCTACTGAGTTTCAAAGCTGTTATTAAAGCTTATTTGTTCTAGTTTTCAAGTTTCAAGTCAACTTTTGCTAATTCAAATCTGTTCAAGTTTCTGTCTTAAGTCCCATTTATGTTCCATGTCAGTTAGATCAGTAGTCAATTTCAAGGTCTCAAATAGGTTAAAAGTTAGTCTTAAATGATTTTTCTCATTCTCTATATGTCATAATTTAAATGTCTTCAGATTACATGTCCACTCCAAGCTTTTAGCTTGTTTAATTTTTGCTTTAAGTCTCCCAATCTGCCATAGTTCCATGTCTGCAGTCACACGTTTTGCCCCATATAGCTCTCTTCACAGCTAAGTTTCTACTTACCCATTTGATGTTATTGTTTGATTTTTTTAAAGTAGTTCATAGCATATATATCATCTAAGTTTCCTTTATTTAGTTATTAGAGTTTATTATTGATGCTTATTTTTAGCCAGCAATCAGCCAATTTAGCCCCATCATTGCCTTATTCTGTCAGCTGCATACTTTATTTCTGTCCCATATGAGCTCCTACACAGTTGATTAATTGCTTATTCATATGAGTTTTCTAGTTGTTTTTTTTATTCTCCTTTTAGCCCTTAGTCTAAGTTTGACCTAATTTACCATTTTCAGTTAGATTCGAGCTTATAGGATAACTTGTTTTTGCTTGAAAATTTCCCCTAGTTACTCTCAGTCTGCTGCACATCAGCCATGTTCTGTCCCAAATAGCTAATTTCTCTGCTTAAAATTTTCTTATTTATAAGTCATGTAGGCCTAATTTTTCATGTTCCTGTTAGCTTATATGTCAGTTTTCATCTGATTATGCTTCGTAGGTTTTAAGAAGCTTATTTAGTGGTTAATTTGATCCTTAAATAAGCCTCTTTTGCCCTTTGAGTCTGCTGTCATAACAATCACCATGTAGTGCTTATTTGGCTTATTGCTTGTGTTTGTTTGTTCTTATTCTGTTGCATTAGACTGTTTCTAGTTATTTTTAGCTCATTTTAGCTTTAGGTAGCTTCTGGTAGCTTTTTGCTAGCTTTTTGCTTATTACATATTAGCTTTTCAAATCAGTCTCATAACTTAGTGCTTATTCTGCATTCACTAGTTACTTTTTATTATTTTCATAGATTCTCCATATTATTTACGACTTTTCTGTAAATTTTCATAATTTTTCAAGTCTATTTGCTATTTTTCTAGATTAAAATTCAGTTTTAAGTGTTTTTAAATAGCTTTTAATTCAAATAAATCAGAAAATGGTCACAAAAATACAAATTTAATTTTATTAGGTTTATAAAAATCAAAAAGTCATAAAAAGTATTTTTTTTCTTAATTTTCAAAGTTATTCTAGTATTTTCTAAGTATTTTATTAATGTAAATCCATTTTTAATTCATAATAAATAGAAAAATAATCAAAAAATATAATTCTTTTTCCTAAAATTTTATTTTATTAAATAGTACCTAGGAAAAATATAATTTCAGTTTTAGAGTTAAAATTGCATTATTTAGTTTTAAATCGCGTTTTTTAATTCCCGGTATGTTTACGTTTTAAGTTTAAATTGCGTTTTAGGTTATATTTGCTTTACATAATTTTTTAATATGCTTAATTAGTTCGTTTTAGTTTATGTTTCCTTATAATAGTGTAGAATCCCCATTATTTGATATTTTTCCCATTCAAAATCACGTTATCGCGACTTGATTTGAAATCTCCATTCATCCTTCGTTGGGAGAACGACCCGGGGAAATACATTGCATTTGTATTTCTTCGAAAAATATCTATACTACGTGATGGAACATATCACTCGGCCCTACGAATTGGTTCTCCGTCCGTAAGAAGGCCTAATGGCAGAACCGTAGGTTTCGAAGAGGGTCCCGGCGGTGATCCTGGTAGAAGGGAGAGAATGCTAGGAGAAAGGAGTGAGAACTCCAACGGAGGAAGCAACCCAGTAGGAAACGGAGGGATAAACCTACCACCTCTTTTGGCAACTCATCTAGGGAGAGTTAGGATGGGGGCTCCGGTGCCTCCATCGTACGTTTCGAGTGATTGTACAATAATTCGTACGACCAGGCCTTCGATGGTGATCGAAGGGTATCAGGGGTGATATGCTTGCGCCAAACTTGTGGCCAATCTGCAATAAGAAATAGTAGACATTTCGTTAAGTGATTGCGCAGGGGTTGGGCCCTGCGAACCACCTCCGGCGTGAGAGTAAGTATGTGATATGAGCTGTAAATAATGTGATCTATGTGAAATACCGTGTTGAGTGAACATACCATTGAAATGACTCGTCCAACCTATTTATAGGTGATGAAAATAGCTTGGAGAGTGTTAGCACATGTTTAGTAGATCATGGGGGGCGTCCCCTGATTTTTGGTAACCGCTAGGGCTTCATCCTCACTATCTTGGACTTGGCGAGGAAGCTACGGACATAGTGGGAACGTGGGGGAAGACCCAGTCAAGGTTCTTGTTTGTCTTGGCATCTTCAAGGGAAGACACCGAAGGGCATAGGCCTTCGGCTGGCGGATTCCCAACTGGTAACCATGTCAATAATGAATGGTTTTACGCCACCAATGACTTATGAAGAAAGACTTGGGTCTTCGTAATGCAATTTCGACTGAGGCCGAAGGGGGGTCCTTCGACCTGATCGGAGGGTACGTCATCAAGCCCCCCAGTCGAAAGTGATATGTACGAACGAGAAATATTGCTTACGACTCAGAAACAGAGACGAAACTACCTCTTCATCACAAAGAACGAAGATGAAAAGTCTTGCATATGTTGACCGTAATTAATGCCAAGAATTATTCTAAACACCCCTTATCCTCGGTAAAAGTAAACGTCCTTTCAAAATTTAAACTAGCTTTGAAATCCGACGATAAGGAGATAATTGTGACACGTGTAGGGCCAAGATTTATCATATGTAGGGGTATATAAATTTGAATAACAAAAACCCTAACATAATTTTAACTTCTGCCCAAGTTTTCACCTACTAAAACCTCGTCCGATCAAGCCTTCGATCAAACAAGGTAAAGTATTTCTTCACATCTTGTTTTCAAATACTTTATTGTGGATCAATGTCAACCAATAAAAAGTTTGTAATCAAGCAACAAGGTTGCACCTTAACACGGGAGGAGCTCAAAGCATTCCTCACCGGTTACCCAATTCCAAAGGAACATAAAATCATGCTACCTAGTAGAAATCAAGGGATATTTGATGCCCTGAAAACTATGTAGGCTTGTATACCCATGCATTCACCACTTCCAACCTTAGGATACCTTTTCACCCTATGATCTTAGAATTCCTCCGGTATTATGAGGTACACATTTCTAGGTTCAACCCTTTTGGCCTAGCCAAGCTTACGACATACATTGTTATGTGCAAAGCTTATGGGTACGAACCATCATTGACCGTGCTTAGGGGTTTTCTGAATCTATACCCGGGAGGAGATTGGTTGACCTTGGCCAAAAGGGGTGAAAGGGATGTGCCCATTCTGATAGATAGGCCTTTTACGAACATAAGAAACTGGAAAGGCAAATTCTTTTATATCCAAAACACCATTATCCCTCCGGCATACTCTGCATTGTTAAACCCAGAATTTCAATATGATGAAAAAAGGTTCAACGATCCATTGCCATATACTGTGAGAAGAAACCCTTTGTATCAACGGTTGGCTCGTCATCCAGCTGATTGCCAAACATTCCCTGAGCCAATTCTTTTCATGGCTGGCATTGCTAAAAGATGGGAGGGGTCTCCTTTGGTACCTGAGATTATTTGTGATGGAGAAAGTATGTACTTTTTTGATTAAAATAAGAAATTAAAACTTATCTTTCTGATATTTATATTGTTTGCTTCTTTGTGCAGAGATGTCGTTCAGGAACTTTGTGGTAGCTGGTGGTGCAAAGGAAGTAAGCTTCCTTCCAAAGAATCCCCAAGAGACAAGCTATGGCGTGGGCTCTCCATCAGTTTCCATAAACAACAATGACGTGGAAGCCCAGCCCATCGAGCCTGTATCGTCTGCTCCTCCATCAAAGGAACCCATAGATGTGGAAGATCAACTCATGGAGAATGTTGCTGATTCTGACGAACCAGTCTCCGAAGGACAGTTGGCCATCGTAGGACCCTCTGGCATAGGTGAGAGGGTCCGAAGCAGGAAAGGTGGCAGTGCTAAATCTGTGAAGTCTGCTTCGAAAATGAAACTCATCCTACCTACTCCTCCCTCTCGAACTACCCGACAAAAGAGTGCCCAGGGTAAGGCTGTGGAATTTCCAGCCATCGAAGGGCCCAACGGCGATGATATCCATGGTAAAGTTTCTTACCTATAGAAGAAGTGTGAGGATGCATTGGAGGATTTTGACAAGAACCCCTTGGTGCAAGATCTCAGAGCTGAGAATGAAAAGCTCAAAGGTCAGCTGGCAACGAGCGAGGCTGAATGCAGCAGGCTAACTGTCGAAGGCTCAATGGTCGTTGGCTATAAGGAGCAGATATCTGTTCTTTCATCCAAGTGTGGAGGCCTCGAACAAGAGAGGGCGAAGTTGCTGGACCAAGGGATCAAGCTCCGAAAAAAGGTGGATGGATTAAACCTTCGTCTGAAAATGCTGAAGAAGGACAGGGTGGACTTGGTAACCAAGGTGATCCCCTATGTTGCTATGGAACTTTACCATAGCGATGATGTGGGGATTACCATTGGGAATGTGGTGAATGCTGCCATTTTCCATGGCAAGTGTACCACTTTGGAGGAGATAGCCAAGACTGGGGAACCGGTGGTGCTGGAGAAAGTTCCTTATTCCAGGACAACTCATGAAAAAGAGTATGATGATGCAGGTAATCAATTAACTGCTTTAGAGTTCCCTTTCCTTGCAGATGTGACGAAGGACCCAGCGGCCTCAATCAAGGACCTGCTAGCCAAGAAGCCAAGGACAGTCCAGCCTCCATCTTCCTCCAAGAAGACTCCATCCCCCAAGGTTCCCTCCCCAGGTTCAGCTGATCCCACTCATTCCAAAGTTTGAAGGCAACCATGTGGTTGTAATTTGATCCCCAGGGTGGTATGTACCCTGTTTAAAACAATTGTTTGTGTTCCTTTCCAGGCTTCGTGCCTGATGAAACAATTAACATATGGTATGTGTGATGCAAGCTACGGCCTAAAACAATATTTTATTTCGTTGGATCGTTAAGGCTACGACCTGTTTCAGACTAGTTAAACTAGTCAGTAATCTACCTTGAAGCCACTAGGGCTCAAATTTTGACATGTGTGATTCTTCTATTTTTATTTTTACTTGCGTAAAAATATCATTGTGTGTAGTTACTTCACCAAGAATATTAGCGATCGTATAATTTGACTGCTGACCGAGGGTCACGACCCACTCCGTCTTGATCCTTTGGGCAGCGAAAGGCTTACAATGCCTTAAGGCCATATAGGAAAGTTAATGTGAAGTTGAGATGGATGTTATGCATATGCGCAAGACATATTGTTTAGTCTTTGTACATCCCTTCGACATTGAAACTTATAAAGCAACTTGGTGGGCAAATCTTTGTTGTATTGAACGAAACAAGAGATTTGAGGGAAATGTGTTATTATCATTAAGTGGGTAGGGAGGATTACATCATTTTAAGAAATGAATACTAGACAACTACCATTAATGCTTCTTTCCCCGAGTGAGAAGAATGCAAATACATTGATTGAAGAAAACAAAAAAATGTGTCCTTAGATATTGTAAGTTTCATACGTAGAACTTACGAAGAGTAGTGCCATTCCAGGTTCTATCAATAGCGTCTCCTTCCAAGGTTTCCAGCTTGTAGGCTCCGTTGCCATATGCTTCCTTAATAACGTAGGGCCCTTCCCACGTAGGTCCTAGTTTACCCTGGTACTCAGCCTTACTTGCACTGTTGAGTCGGAGGACGTATTCCCCTGGTTTGAAGGTCGAAGGCCGAACCCGACTGTTGTAGTATTTTTCAATTTTTTGCTTATGGATAGCTTCTCTAATTGAGGCTATTTCCCTTCGTTCTTCAAGTAAGTCCAGGTTACTACGGAGTCTTTCTTCGTTGTCTGCTGCTTCGAAGTTCATGACCCCTTTCTGTTTCGACACTCACTTCCGAAGGGATGACAGCTTCCGTACCATATGTTAAGCTAAAAGGTGTTTTCCGTGACTTCTTTCGTATGCGTTCTATGAGCCCAAAGTACTTGAGGTAGTTCATCTATCCAACCGTGGTGACTGTATCCCAGCCTTTGTTCTATTCCTTGTATGATGTCTTTGTTGGTAACTTCCACTTGTCCGTTACCTAGAGGATGGTAAACGGAAGTGAAAGATTGTTTGATATTCAGACCTATGCAAAATACTCGGAATACCCCTTCGGCGAACTGCTTCCCATTATCTAAAATAATGATGTGAGGTACTCCGAACCGACAGATAATATGCTCCCATACAAATTTTTCCATGTGCCTGCCTGTGATGGATGCCAAAGGCTTCGCTTCCACCCATTTAGTGAAGTAGTCGATGGCTACGACCAAGAATTTTACTCCTCCCGGAGCAATTGGCAGCGGACCTACGATGTCTATCCCCCATTGGCTGAAAGGCCATACGGATGTCACGGAAGTCATATCTTGTTTCGGTAGCCTTGGGACCCTTGAATGTACTTGACAGGCTTCACACTTCTGAATAATTTTGACAGCGTCCCTGTGCATCGAAGGCCAGTAATATCCAACCCTCATGATTTTGGAGACAATGGAGCGGGGCCCTGCATGAAGTCCGCAGGATCCTTCATGTACTTCTTGAATGATGTTGACAGCTTGTCTAGGTCCTACACAACGAAGCCATGGGGACAGAAAGGATCTTCTGTACAGATAATTTCCCATGATTCTGTACTGTGGTAGTTTGATGCGGACCTTTCGAGCTAACTTCTGATCTTCCGGAAGTATACCACTTATTAAATATTCTCTAATTGGAGTCATCCAATTCGAATCTTCCTCTTGTATTACGTCAGACACCTCCTTTAGGACGATGGACCTGTCTGCCAATACTTCGACCAAAACTTCCTTAGTTAAATGAGCAAATGCCATTGATGCCAGTTTGCTGAGTGCATCCGCCTTCTTGTTTTGATTTCTCCGAACATGCTCTATGTTGTAGGATGCGAACCCTTCGAGCATTTCCTTGGCCTTATCCAGGTATTGCTTGATCACAGGTTGTCTTGCCTCGTAGGAGCCTTTTATCTGATTGGCTACCAGTTGTGAATCAACGAAGATAGCCAAGTCTTCTACTTCCATGTCTTTGGCCAACTGGAGGCCTGCTAGAAAGGCTTCGTACTCCGCTTCATTGTTCGTAGCGTCGAATTCAAAACGAAGTGCATAAGTGTACTCCTTCCTTTAGGATCAACAAGAATGAGACCTGCGCCGGATCCATCGGAGCTGGAGGCTCCGTTAGTATAAAGTTTCCACCCTTCAATTGCCTTATCAGGCTTCTTTTCAACAACCTTTGTGTTATGCTTCGGTTTGGAGGGTGTTTCTGCTAAAAAATCTGCCAATATTTGCCCTTTAACCGAGTTTCTGCCCTTGTATTCAATATCATGCTCTCCTAGCTCGATAGCCCATTTAGCTATCCTTCCAGATTTCTCCGGCTTCGAAAGTATCTGCTTAATTGGCTTGTCAGTAAGTACGGTTATGGGGTGAGCTTGGAAGTACCTTCGAATGCGTCTCGCAGCATGGACCAAGGCCAAAATTAGCTTCTCCAATGCTGGATAATTTAGCTCAGCTCCCTGTAGAACCCTGCTAACGAAGTAGATAGGGATTTGCTTCTTTTCCCTTTCTGCCAATAACACAGCGCTGATGCTTTCGAAGGATGTTGCGATATACATAAACAACACTTCGCCTTTGATAGGGGCAGTAAGTGT
>OU343221.1:184153643-184313659 GCA_910596185.1 Chrysanthemum makinoi
TAGTAAAGATATTGACTAGTTTCTTAGTTTGTTACTTTTCACAATATGTGAATTAAAACATGTGATTAAGTATATGTACATCATGGATCAACATAGTAACTATATATATAGCATGAAATTGTTAAGATTATGAATAATAAAGATGAGATTATGGTGGTGATTAGTTCAACTTTTGGCTTTCAATTAAGAAAGGAGTAACTAGTAAGGATCGGACTTTGATTGAACATTTAGGACCTTGAATTTTAGCTAACTTTCTACCTTGGCACCCTTGTGATCTTGAAGAGTTGTGACCAATAGTATTAAGTGACTTGAGTGGTTAAACTCAAAATATCACTTAAACTTGCTAGAGATTTGATGTAGTAACTTACTACTTGAAACTTCTTTGCATAAACTTGGAGTTTAAAGATCAAATTATGGAAGATACGTGGAAAATGCAATTTATCAGAAAAGAACGAGATTTCAGGGAAATGACCGTGAATTTATTTAAAGTAGACTAAAATTAGTCAATAAGTGATATGAGATGTCAAAATGTAGTTTTAGAGTCATGCATTGGGATAACAGATTATCGTGAAGTCTAAAAGATTCTGATTTAAGCAAAAATGTAGAGCATGCAAGGTTAATTTCTTTATGGTCAAAGGAGGAGGGAAATATGTTTGAATTTTCCAAAAAATGTAAAAGCGTCAAAATATCTTAGAAAACATAGTGCGAATGGTTAAGTCATTTCTCAAAGTAGAATTGTTTAAAACGTAAGTTTAGTCTCGTCCCATTTCGGGGGTTTATTGGTAACATTTAAAATGAAATCTTAAAATTCTCTAATTGATTATGAGTGATCTAAAATTAATCGGTGTGAGGAAAATTGTCGAAGTTGATTTTCGTTATGCTGATGTTTAAATGGTGTTCCGACCAAAGCGAAACTTTAAGGCGATGTTTTCTTAATAACTTTTGCGAAGATGATCTAACGATTGTCAAACTCTGAGGTTATTACTAAAATAAATTAACTACGAATGTGAAATAAAAATTTTACGGGATGAATAGTGAAAGTGAATAGTAAAAGTGAATAGTAATTTCTTGAGATGAATAGTAAAAATTTGAGAATGGATAGAAATCCTGAAAATGCGAATTGTAGCAATTACTAACAAAGTCACGAAGAAGGGGGATAGACTACGAGGAAGCTAAAAAATGAGAAAAAATATTACATGATAGGAATCAAGCAAGGAAACCTAAAAGAGATGGAAATCTAACTAGCTATTCTATTCGTAAAAATACTTGATGGTATAACAGGTTCGAGTGAAAGACTTCCTTTTAAGTTGAGCAAGTTTTTCAACACCCTAGGCAGTGAAGAGATGTACTACGCTAAGGTTTGAGGTTGAGGAAGATTACTTTTTTATCTTTTTTATATTTTTTTTAGAAAGCTAAGGGTAAAATCTCGAGATTTGGATTTGGGGGTTGGTACTTCTACCGATTACTATACTTATCTAATTATCTAAACTAATGGGTAGTCTATGTCTATTGATGTTGTTACTCGTTATGATGATTAAAAATATAATACCTAGATACTACTCCCTAGTTATCTTTTTTGGTTGTTGAATTGTCACGTCCTTTATTCTTGCGCGTGTCTTCTAAGATGGTAGGGTATGCTTTTATCCCTAACTCTTTGAGACTACCTTAAGGTTATTGCCTACAAAATCTCTAGGATTCATAAACTAACTCTAAGGTTATCTTTGGATGCTTAGTTTACAATTACGCTAGGTGGTTATAAACTAAGGTTCACAAAGATTACTCAAACATTAAAACAAAAGCGATAGCCTAGTGCAATCTAAGCCAAGTACAATTAAGATAAGAGACAACCAATCAATAATTAATAACTAGGTTTCATAGATCTAAGCAAACCACAAGAAATTTGTAGAAAATGTTAAACATGCAAGCATACACACATACTGATCGAAGACATAATAAATCAATGAAGTACTTATCTTGATGTAAAATAGGGTATGAGAACCCTAAGATCTTTAATCCAAACAGACCGAAAACATTTTAGGTTTTTCTCCACAAGTCCTCTACAAAATTACGAAATTGGATTTCTATATATAATTTTACAAGCTGCGATGGCGTCACCTATAGTTGGGGCGCGTCAGGTCGCATCATTAGGGTTCGTCTTGGCGAAGTCATCATTGGGGCGGCGTCACGTTGTGACGTGGCGTTGTTAGTCTTGATGGTGACTTCGTCTCGAATCACGGATCTAGGCCATCGAGAAGAAAAGTCTTCGTGGCCCTTACTACTAAGCGTGGCCGTCGGGTGCAAATTAGTAAAACAGCTACTTAGTGCGTACAATTCAATTACATAAAGAGGATGGCGTCAAGCCTACGTTTTGGGACACCGTCAGGTGTAATTCCAGCAGTTTGAGAGTCTTGATCTTGACTTAGCCATTTTCTTCACATATTCACTCCTTTTCTTCCAAAAATGCATCATTCCAATATTTTGCTTCCAAAAGACCTAAAAAGTGAAAAGAAACATAGTTAAGCAGTAACGGATATAAAAGTGGGAGATTAAGGGCTTAAATGACCCCTTAAAAGTGTACTTTTTAAATCCTTATCAATACGCAATAGATTTTAGTAGTTTTAATGTGATATCACGTGCTCATGATATGATATGAAAGTTTCGGATTTACATACCTTTTCATCAGAGTGAGTGAATGCTCAACTTGAAATATCATATATTGTTAGTTGTGCTTATGAAATCTTGAAATATCATATATTGTATTCATCTTGTAAAGGTATATCTATGAATCTATCTAAGTGACGTGGAGTTGACAAAGTCTATACTTGCATGTTCCCCTTTGCTAAAGAGGTTTTTAATTAAGGTCAACTCATCCCAAATTTATGGTGGTGATAGGATGTTTGCCACGAATTTGTTGAACCTTCATCGAGATATTAATCTGGTACACCAAAGAGACATCGTAAAAACAAATCAAAGTGATTTATATAGTACCCGGTTTATCAGTTTTAGATTATTCATTTTAACAACGTTAGTTTGCATTGCTTTTAAGTTGTATACACCTTTCTTGTCAAGTGCAGCTTACTTTCAACATCTTAACACCATCTACACCAAGTTGCTCATTCTGTCATTTACGTTTTCCTCCATTGTTAATAACATCATGAAATCTATCTTCCAATTAAGTTTACGTATGCATAAAATGCATAATTGTTTTTGAACCGGAAATTTCCTCATCCATGACACTGCACAACACTAATGCTTACTACGAAAGGAAAGATCCAAGATATGCCACTCCCACATTGTCGAGCGGCAACTCTTATTGAACCCGCAAGAGATGGTATCCAAAAGAACCCTTCAACCAGAAGTCCCTATAAATATCATTTAGAAAAACATTTATGAGTTTAATAATATACATAAACCAAAGGTGACAGTTAATACAAATAACCCGTAAAAACGTTTATTTATATTTTACGATCTTCTAGTGTTTTGTCGATAACAAACGTAAAATCATTTTAATGAAACAAATAAAATACGTAAATGGTTTGAGCCAATGGTTTACTAACATACTTATATTTTCATATAAAACACTAAATAAATAATAGTGCATTCATGATTTAGTAATGCATATGTACAAAAACTAGTGTTTACATATTGGGTACATATATACATACTTAGTATGTATTATAATGGGTAATTAAATGGTTAGAAGTGTAAATATTCAACCCATTGACTTAATACATTGAATGTAGTTGGGTAAAACCCAAAGTCCATGACCCATACCTATGGAACATAACCCATGACCCATTGCATGACATCATGCATAAGTCCTAATGGGTATTATCTATGACCCATGGAGCTAACCCATAACCCATGGACTAGATGCATTGCATCTACTAGATACATTGTATCTACTTGGATACCCATGGTCCAAAGTCTAGGACCCATGACCCATGACCCATGATCCAAAACCCATGGGCAAAGACGAGCGTCCCACGGTTCTCCTAGTTTACACTGGACGGATCCCTCAAGTAAGGGATCAGTGGGATCCGTGGAACAGTAAGCATGTTTTTGTCTATAAATAGTTAGCCATTTCTTCATTGTAGGTTTCCACCCCTACACATACTTTCACCTAGTATTGTAAACTCTCTAACCTCATATCCAAAGGATCTTTCTATGTAGTTTGTGTTTGTTTTTGTGTGATTCTCTAGGTTCCTCTTAAAGGCGAGATCACCACCACTTAAAGTGGAGCAAGCTCAAGTCCATGAGTTGCCATGCTTTGTCATCATCAAGACTACTGAAGTTCTCTTGTTGTTAGTTCTTTCTTCCTCTCTAGAAGTGTTGTGTCAAAGGCATTAGTGAATGATGCCAAAAGGGTCAAGACGAAGGCATTAGTGAAAGGTGCTTAGCGTTAGTGTCAAGGCATTAGTGAAGGATGCCAAAGAGTCAAGAGCGAAGGCATTAGTGAAAGGTGCGAACGTCCGTGTCAAATGCATTAGTGAAGGATGCCAAAGGGTCAAGTCAAAGGCATTAGTGAAGATGCCAAGGTGTGTACAATCGATATGATGTATCGATGTATAAATAGAATAGGTTGTATCAAGGATATTGATATCCTTGATGATGTTGTAATAAGGAGTGGGTCTCCTTTGGAATAGGTGTTGTGTAGTGTTGGGTAGTAGTTCCTCCTTTGTAATGGAACTCTGTATCTAGCCTTGTAGGATAAAGCTGTAGGCAACGTTGTGATAGGTGTGGTTCTACCTTGTGGAAGAACCCGGTGTCTAGCCTTGTACGGGAAAAAGAGTAGGCGACGTTGTGAAGGCTTCTCTGCCATAAGGAGTTATGTCGTGTAGTGCTAATGAACTCTCGAGTAGGTGACTCGGGGAGTGGAGTAGGTCAAGGAAGGTTTTCTTGTAGCCGAACCACTATAAACACTCGTGTCGTGGTTTTGTGTTCCTTACTCTTTACCTTTGCATTACATATTTACATATCTATCTATCAACATCCAACATACACATCTTAGTAGATTGACATAAGTCGATCTAATCATTTTAAAACGAAGTTTTAATTGGTAACTATTCAACCCCCCCTTTTAGTTTTCCACAATTGGCCTCAGAGCTTCATTACCAAGTTTCTTAAGAGTATATTGTACTTTTAAAACTTGATACGATCTATGTATGATTGAAAACTAAAAGGAAGGAAATTCCTTAAAAACAAAAGGTCACGTTTTAAAATCATCATATTTTATAATATTGGATAATGATAGATCTTTCTAATATTTTCTTTGTTGAGAATTCTCCATACTAGGATTTGGGCATCCTAAGAAGATCATGAAGAATTCCTTTATAATACTTCTTTCCTTAAAAAGAATATTTAGCAAATGTATGATCTTTAATAAATTACAAATAAATTTTTTCTTTCTCTTTCGTATATTTTCTAGATGAATCAATAATGTCATCTTTTTGTTTAATCATGATTAAGTTTAAGTAGTATCATTACGCTCTCTTAAAAATCACTAAAGCAATTATCTATATTGAACTCATCATCAAGAATGGTATTCTTCGTTGATCTCTATAGATAAAACTACAAACTAGTGATAATGATATCTCGGATATTCGAGAGCCTTGATCATCACTCCTCACATAAGGATTATTGACATTTCATCTATGTCAATAAGTATCCATATGAGATTTCTCATATTGTGATAAAATGGGATTTTATCATAATCTTTGAAAACTTCCCAAAGAATTATGATTTATTCATAAAAAGGGAACCTCGTCAAATAGGACTAGTATAACACGTCAAAACCCCAAACCATAAGTTATAGAGCATAAACATCAACCCTAGGAAAAAGTTAGAACTCCCAAACCAAAATTATCAAGGATCACTTAAGCTGTCAAATTGCTGATATGGCGGATCCCCGTGCTTGAACTAGCCGGATCCCTCATACAAGGGATCCGTGGGATTCGTGCAACAGAAGACAAAATAAGAAAGAAATGATCACTGTGGAAGTTCCACTCCTCACTTTACTGTTCACAGGAGCAAATTGATCATCTTCTTCAAGGAAACAATCTCTTGTGTAAGTATAATCTTTACTACATTGTTATTTCCATTCCTTGATTCCTAGGATTACAATTTTCATCTTTAGAAATTGAGCTCAAACACATTATTTTCTAAGAGAATCTAAATCAAAGAATCAACATTGTTAATACAAATTAAACTCATTTTTTGAATTCGATTAAGATGTTTTGAGCAAAATTGTGATTAATCCCATTAGGTTACTATTCACACAATTAACACCACATTGTGATTTTGATGTTTAGGACCAATCATGCCTAGCAACCGTCAACAAGATTACCATGACACCGCTCACTACATTCCCATGTATCATCATAAGGAAGGCCTAAGCCCGGATAATCGAAAAGCCTTCAAGATGTTGGAAAAGTGACTCTTCCACGAAGGCCGAGTGGTTGAACCATCATTCCTCAACAACACCAACATTCGGCAAGTCTTTGGAGGAATTAAATTTGATTGCCTCTTGGACATTAATGAGCAAATTTGTACAGTGTTTGTACTTGAGTTTTACAAGATAATGAGAATCATTCGGAATGAAGACGAGACCATTTCGATAGCCTTCATCATCAATGAGCACGAGCTCACCTTCACTCTTGTAGAGCTTGCAAGGATACTCCGTATCCCATGTCAAGGAGTGTGTATGTACTGTAACGAATGGTCGTTGGCGGTGCTGCATGACATGGTGGATCATCATGAAGTATACTTCACAGTCATCCCGGAAGCAACCACGGTAAGGGATACCATATTCATGGAAAGAGCATTTCCATTAAGAGTCACTAGAAACTCCAAGGTGATCTATAGGGATCCATTTCAAATGGAGCTTTCAGAAATGTTCCCATTGTATAAGAAATGGGAACTCGTGCTAAGGGAGAACGTGCTTTTCTTGGGAGGAAACAAAGATCATCCCAATGCTTTCCTAAGCTTCATGATTTATTGCCTTGTAACCGGCACTCATTTCAACCTAGCCTATTACATGGTAAAAAGGATGGCAAGTGTGAAAAGCATGGACAAGATGGTACTCCCTTATGAAATGCTCCTGACTCGTCTAGAAAACTTTGTCTTTGCTCTAGATCCTTCTCCTTATTCCTATGACCACAGTTTTTGCAACAAGGTCATGGTTCCTCTATCCGATGGAAAGACTACAAGGATCATGGTGGATGGCAAGAGACCTAACCCACCAACGGACTCATCGGATGAAAGAGAAAGACAAAGAAAAGGAGAAGGAAGTAGCAACCCCCTTGGCAACACCGATATCGACCCCTTAGCATACATCAACCAACTGCCAGATATCCCAAGCCCTTCACAACAGTGGCTACAAACTAAGGGCATATTCAAATGTTTTGCTAACTTTTTGAAGAAGAAGAAGTAGAGATGGAGGGGTGAAGAGTTAAGGGGATAGAGATGGAGATGAAGATGGAGGTGAAGTAGGAGGATGAGTGGATGGAAGGTAAGGTCATAGAGCTTAATTTATGAAACAATGGTCTGTAAACAATCTAAACAATATTTATGTAGATTATGATGTAGCTTGTAGAATTTGGCCTGATTTGGACTAAGACACTCTAACTTAGGAACTAGGAAAATGAGAATTTTATGACAACTTGATCTCATTCAAGTAGTCGATGTCACTCATTTTTTATTACATTTTAGTCATCCCCACTTACTATGTGTTATATTTGTTGTTTGCATATGTTTACTGAATGTAGAAATGATTAGGATGAGCATTTTCTAAAGAGTGCAAAAACTGCGCATTTGCTGAGAAGCTACTGGTCAGCAGTAGCCGGATCCCTGGGCTATAACTAGCAGGATCCCTCAAATGAGGGAACCGTGGGATCCGGGAAAACAAACATGCAGCTGCATACCTTTACACATCAAACCATTCCCTTAGATCACATCATACTTGCTAAACATGATTCTTTAAGACCAATTAAGTCTTCATCAAGCTCAGTAGGTCTCATACTCACCCATAACTAACTTAGGATCAAATTTAAAGTTCTTTTGATTTATCTATTCACCTAAACTCACCATATTTCCGCTCCAATACTCACATATTGTTCCTCACATCTCAAAACACTTAGCTTGATATTTCTCTCAATTCTAGCAAATTGATTTTAGTCATCCTCATCTTAAAATAGGCTTAAAACTAGTTTTTCATTTTTTTTAGGAAATTTTCAAATTTCACTTAAGCCACCATCTGATCTCTAGGATCAATTGCCATCATTTGTAATTCTCAAATCAATGAGTATCATCCTTAAACACTTAGTTGCACTCTCAAAAAGTCCACTTTCCCACCAAATACCATCATTAAGTATCCTCACTCCTTATGGTTGGACATTTAAGTCACCTATCACTTAAAACATCTAAGGAAAGTCAAATCCTCAAGATTTATAGGTACTAGGCCTTAAAAGAGTATAATTACTTGACTATTTTTCTGTCTGACAGACGGATCCTTGGTTTATAACCAGACGGATCCCTAGTGAGAGGGAACCGTGGGATCCGTGTCTACAAAAAGCTTGTGATTAACTTTTCTTCCAAATTTAAACCCTCATTTGGTAATCTAAACACTTTTGCTTACCATTTAATGATTCCCTAGAGTAGAACAACACCATAGTTGACCTTGGTGCATGCCAAATCCTCTTAGTGGTCATGAATTTAATTCATTAACTCAAATTCATCCTTTATAAACCAAACACTCTTAAGAGCTTAAGTCACCATCCTTACCACAATCCTAAAATTAGTAGTTAAAGACCTCTAATATACCCTCTCCTTCACTATGACTAAAGCATCTAGCAAGAACTCTTCAACCAAAGGTTCATCCAAAAAGAATACTCATATGGTCCATGAGATATTATCCACCGAGTCATCACCGTAAGAAGTCCAAATTCTAGAATCCCACCTCAACAATCTTAATCAACAATAGCTAAAAGAACCGCGAGAATTAGCTTTAGATCTTTCGAGTTGGAAAAGGCTTCATCAAGCTCTAAACCAAACACACCTAGTTCTAGTAAAACACCCAAGCCTTCATTTCCAGAACCTAGACTACATTCCTTTACCGAACCTCTTTCCCATCCAAATCTCTACTCATTAGAGCACTCACCACCAAGGACTTCCCACTCACCAACCTTCTCGTTAAATAGGGACCCACCTACATCACCAAATAGTCCACCTTTGGAGACAAGGAATCACCAAATATCTAACCATATAAAGGACTTTCCATTACCACCACCAACTCATACATCATCACCTTCATTCTCAGTGGAACCAAATCCTACATTGCTCAACGCACCTCCACCATCCTTTGTGGAGCCTCCTCAAAACATCCAACCTTCTTCAGTTCCTAGTCTTGACAATAATTGCTCTAATTGTCAAATCACCCAAGGACTTGTTCAAGAAGTACGAAATGAGTTGCATTTCATGTTTAATCATCTCCTTGAACGATTGGACCAAATCAACAAGTCTACTCATCCTTAGATTCAAGCACTTTGATGCTTTTTAGGTTTTTGATACTTATTAGGATTGGTAGAAAATGTATTACATGTTTAAATCATTCTCTTAGTTTTAGAGATATTTAGATCATCTCTCGTATTTTTATTGAATGAAATTACATGTTATATGCCATATTGTCTTGAGAATATGTTTGGTGCCTTAATACATATCTCATTTTGATGTTAACGTCACTTGTTGCATCACCATTGTTGTCTTATGCTTACAGACAGACGGATCCCTCAGTTTTGCTTAGACGGATCCCTCCAAAGAGGGACCGTGGGATCCGTGCAACAGAAGACTTGTTTATTACTAACTTAAGTCTTATTTTCAGGAAATTATGCATTATATACTTGTTTTCTAACCTTTGTTTTGTAGATTTTCAACACACACATGAAGACTTTGACACCCTTAGCTAGGGGGAGTTTCGTACCAAGGCAATACATTGCAAAATCATTTGCAATATCATTCACATAGGTTTATATTACATAACGTCCTCCTTGCAAAGGTGCAATCATCAAGGGGGAGCATATTCGTCACAAAAATGAAGCCATTTGCAAACATAGTTGCAATGCACTAGTTTAGTATTTCTTCTTACTTGACGCCCTCACAAAGAGATGGACTCATCAAGGGGGAGCTAAGTCGAGAATTCTTCTCCTCACTTACTCTCTATTTTTCATTCTTTTTCTTTCTTTTCAGATGTTTTTCTTAAAACAATTTGTTAGTTTCTTTTCTACGATCTTTTTGTTTCGACAAACGTAAAATCATTTTAATGAAACAAAAAAAATACGTAAATGGTTTGAGCCAATAGTTTACTAACATACTTATATTTTCATATAAAACACTAAACAAATAATAGTGCTTTCATGATTTAGTAATGCATATGTACAACAACTAGTGTTTACATATTGGGTAGATATATACATAATTAGTATGTAGTATAATGGGTAATTGAATGGGTAGAAGTTGAAGTATTTAACCCATTGACTTAATACATTGAATGTAGTTGGGTAAAACCAAAAGTCCATGACCCATACCCATGGAACATAACCCATGACCCATTGCGTGACATCATGCATAAGTCATAATTGGTATTATCCATGACCCATGGAGCTAACCCATAACCCATGGACTAGATGCATTGCATCTACTAGATACATTGTATCTACTTAGATACCCATGGTCCAAAGTCTAGGACCCATGACCTATAACCCATGACCCATGACCCAAAACCCATGGGCAAAGAGTAGCGTCCCACGGTTCCCCCAGTTTACACTGGACGGATCCCTCAAGTAAGGAATCCGTGGAACAGTAAGCATGTTTTTGTCTATAAATAGTGAGCCATTTCTTCATTGTAGGTTGCCACTCTTACACATACTTTCACCTAGTATTGTAAACTCTCTAACCTCAGATCCAAAGGATCTTTCTATGTAGTTTGTGTTTGTTTTTGTGTGATTCTCTAGGTTCTTCTTAAAGGCGAGATCACCACCTCTTGAAGTCGAGCAAGCTCAAGTCCATGAGTTTCCATGCTTCGTCATCATCAAGACTACTGAAGTTATCTTGTTGATAGTTCTTTCTTCCTCTCTAGAAGTGTTTTGTCAAAGGCATTAGTGAAGGATGCCAAAAGGGTCAAGACGAAGGCATTAGTGAAAGGTGCTTAATGTCCGTGTCAAAGGCATTAGTGAAGGATTCCAAAAGAGTCAAGACGAAGGCATTAGTGAAAGGTGCCGAACGTCCGTGTCAAAGGCATTAGTGAAGGATGCCAAAAGGGTCAAGTCAAAGGAATTAGTGAAAGATGCCAAGGGTGTACAATCGATATGGTGTATCGATGTACAAATAGAGATAGGTTGTATCCAAGGATATTGATATCCTTGATGATGTTGTAATAAGGAGTGGGTCTCCTTTGGAATAGGTGTTGTGTAGTGTTGGGTAGTAGTTCCTCCTTTGTAATGGAACTCGGTATCTAGCCTTGTACCGGATAAAGTGTAGGCAACGTTGTGATAGGTGTGGTTATACCTTGTGGAAGAACCCGGTGTCTAGCCTTGTACCGGAAAAAGAGTAGGAGACATTGTGAAGGCTTCTCCACCATAAGGAGTTGTGTTGTGTAGTGCTAATGAACTCTCGAGTAGGTGACTCGGGGAGTGGAGTAGGGCAAGGAATGTTTTAGTCGAGAAAGCATCTTCGATACCTTTTTTTGATTCATGTACTCATCCACATTTCTTAGAACAGTTGTTGTGTTGACGAATAAGCATAACATTAATATCAATGATAAATAATAAAGATAGCCTTTAGCATAAAGCTTCTTTAATATTATGAATAGATAGATACAAAATCCATGTTGCCAGTCAAGATTCAATGTAAAATATCATATTGAGAAGCTAAAAGTAGCAAAAATGATTATTACCAAAAACAAAAAGGTCACAGATGCTACTAAAAAATTATTCGAATAAAAAAAGTAATGGCTGTCGTGGTGATAGTCAAGGTTTGAGTTGCGTTTATGGTCTTTTTTGCAATTTACTTCCATCAATGATGTTGCTTTTACACCTGTATAGATAATTAAACCATATTGGAGGCCTATAAATCCAGTATATATCATGAAACATGTCAACAAACCTGATCGGTTCCAAACGGTCAGGTTTTATCACACAAGCTAACCACTTGTGAATGGTCAACCGTAATAAAAGTCCAAACAGTCTGAAACCAATACAATGAAGATCTAGAGGAGTATAGTGTTACCTCAGGTCGTTAAGTCCCAACGAGGTGTGAACACTGTAATAAGACGAATCTGTGATCGAGTGATATTGAATGGGAAAGGGGTTTGAAGATTTGGAATATTTATACCTAAAGAAAAAGTTTGTAAATTACAGGGTCTTAAATGCAAATTAAAGAAAATTAAAATGATAAATTATATTAAATAAACGCTATCACTATTTTTAAAATTGATTAACGTTTATAATCTAAAACTTACGGTTAAATTAAAAACTACGTAGCATTATGAAATAAGCGTGAAATTAAAGAAGGAAAATACCTACGGATATGAAAAATACATTTTTACAATCCTAATTATACTAGAAAATTATTGGAAAAAGAAAATTATTTTTATGACTATTTATTTAATTTTTATTAATTAAAAACTATTTTACTCTAATTAATTAATTAAAAATACTAAGCTATTTTAGAAAAATATGTAAAAGTTACAAAAAATACTTTACATTATGGAGGACCTAAGAAAAGTAAAACGGGAGCCACAGCTTGTACAAATAAGCTGTTAAAAATAAGCAAAGACTAATAAGCTTAAATTAGAATACGGCCTTAAGTAATAGATGTTGCAAAATTAAACCAAGAAAAGTCCCAAGGGCGCTGGTCATACAGTGCACTATATCACTCTCAAAGGCTGGGAGGTCTCAGGTTCGAGCCTGCCTCCCATCTTTTTGTTCTTTTATCTTTTTATCTTTTTTCTTTTTGCACAATAAAATAAGAACTAAAGCTTTTTAACAAAATCTTAAGCCTAGAAAAACTTACATACAAGCTGTAAATGGCTAGTAACAGCAGACTTGGTAAAAAAAATATGGATGGGCTGTTTGGTTTATCTAGGCTACGAAGGGGACAAAATAGGCTATAAAAAGCATTCAAAAAGCTAAGACTAATAAGGATTAAACTAAAAATATAAAAGCTCTACAGGTAAACTAAACATAAGCAACAATAAAAGGGAATTAAACTGTTCAGTAAGCCATTCAAGGCTGCAGTGGACAGCAGTGATGACATATAAGACAGTTTTGAGACTTGCTTAAAATTTTTGACTTGGATTGTTGATCCCAGTTGAGCAAACAATCTAATATAGAAACTGACTTAGAATAACAACTTATTAAGTATTATGCGGAATTTAACACTTAACCTTAAGAAGAAGAACAGTTAACATTCAACACCTCAATATTATTTATTAATACGAATACTCTTACAGTATTAGGGTTTTGCAACCTTCAAGTGTATCGACTTTAGATATAAGACTTACATACTTCTAATCTAACCTAGGACCTCCTTTTATAAGCCAATGAGTCCTATACATTACACAATACGTAACCTATAAGATAAATATCTTTTCCATATTTATCTAAAACAATAAACTAACCGACTATACAAAACACTAGCAGTAGTTACAATATATCATCCGTGGTTACACATTACTACTAGCCGCGGTTATCTTCATCCGTGGTTACACTCTTCTGTTTGTGGTTCTATCAAGCGTCCGTGGTTCCGAGTACTTAAAGTAATTCTTGATGCAAGGAACCTAAAACCCAACAATCCTCCCCTAAACTTGATACATTCCAACGGAATTCTCAAGTTTCCTTTAAGCTCAAAACATCTGAAATGGAGGATGTAGCCAAACACTTACTAGCCTTAAGTATATTCTCATACTTTAGTAACAAATCGTAAGCTTGACAATCATAAGGTACTAACATCTTGATACAACCGGTTTCAACATCGAACAATAATTTCTGGATGCTTATTCAGTTGAGGATAATCACCTTCTACAAGCATATGAATAACCTTTCCATAAACAGTCAAAACATGAACTCCACAAGTTTGATATAAAAACCATCTAGTAACTTGACCATTGGAGAGTCCTTGCCATTCAGATTCATCATGAGTAGGTTCAAATAGAATCTTCAAATGATGATAAACCAACCTCTCATAATAATCATTTGGATGTACTTCACCAAACTTATTCTTGTAAAGTATCCAAAGATTCATCAAATCATCTCTATCAAAATATTGAAGCATTTGTGAAAATTTATTATACTCAGAAACTTCATTGTTGAGTCTTTTAATTTTCCAAACTCCTTCACTTCCATCATTAATCTTAAACTCATAAGAAATGATTTGATTTTCATTTTCAACAACTTTTAATCTTTTAGAATCGGATGACTCTGAACCTTAGATTTTCTCTTCCTTTTACTTAGCATCCACTCATCATGCTTCTTTATCAACTCTTCTTCCTTCTCGAATTCATTGGACAGAAATCATCTACATTAATCCTCATACATCTCTCATAGATTTCCAAAATTCTTTCAAATTAACATTTACTAAGATTATCGAAACATAAATGCTGAATTCTTAATAATTTTCATCAATACATTCCTCATCTGAGCCATAGTAGGAGGTTTCTTTCTTATAACTTGTTTCTTTGTTTTGCTAACCTTCCTTGCCCATTCATTCATCAATCTAGCTTTCTCCTCATCATCCAGCAATGCCCATTCTTGTGCAGTAAACTCATCAAGAATTTGTAAAGAAGCTTGAAGATAGTTTTCTGAGTTATACCATATAGCTAACCATTTCTCACTAGCTTCCTCCTCTTCTTTCTTTCTTTTATCCAAAGCGCTTGTTCTTCGACAACCATATTCTTTACAAATTAGTCATCAAAAGCTTCTTGTTCGCTCTAGATTTAAACTTCAACTCTGTATGCGCAATACCTTTACCCTTTCCAACATCAGATTGAAGCACCTTCTTCTTCAATGATTCACCAATAACTAAAGTTTTTCCTCTGGGTTTGGGTTTAATTGCGTAGTTTGAGCAGATAAAGCGGTGCAATAATGGGTGTAGTTATAGATGATGCTTTGCTCAGATTAATCAATGTACTTGCAGCTTCTTTCTCTAATTCTTTAGGCTTAGATGGTAATATAGAGAGATTTGTTACAACAGTGGAAGTGGTTATAATAGCGATGGGTATGATTCTTTGAAGGTATAGTTGTAGTGTTTATAGTTGCTATGTCTGGTACATCATCAGTGGGTAGAAGTGTACTAACCGTGGTTTCAGACATATCATCCGTGTTTGTGTTGATTACTACATCTTCTACAACCTTCTTCACATTTTCAAGAAGCGCCTCATTCCCATCTTTATCAGATACCACAAATGTTTGATCTCCACTATCAACATCTTCTTCCATAGATACCTTAACATCCTCCCCTGAATTCTTGCCTTCACTCCTCCCCTATTTGGATACATCCTCCATATTCAGTGGAAAGGAGTTCAACTTCTTTTCCTTAGCTTCCTCAAGCGGCAAGCCCAGGCCTTTTATCTTCTCCAAAACAAAAACCACGTGCTTGCGCCGAATATCCTTTTCATGAAACCCCGCCAATTCCTTGAGATTAGAGATCGTCTCCTCCATCTTGGTACATTTGGCCGTCAATTCATTTAAGCGTTCAAGAATATCCTCCCCACTTCGACCTGTGTGAACTGGTCAGAGAGGTGGTTCATTGGAAAAGTCAGTATGTACAAACTCAGAATCCGTCAATTCATGTTCAGGTTCCAACCTATCCTCATCACTTCGAGCTGTGTTAAGCGCTCCAGAGAGTGAATCTTTGGATATAGAAAACATAGCATCGAGGCCAGAGCACGAACATCTATGCACCCTGTTATAGCCAAGTGGCTAGGGATTCCTCCACCTGTGTTAAGTTCCAAGGAACTCTCCACATTAGAAGTTGCCAATGGTTGGGTCTTATTTATGTTTCCACTATCCTGACCAGCATCTAAGCATGTATCATTAGTGGAAGCCCTCCAATCATGTCACCTTCATCACCTGTGACGACCTCATGAGCAACACCACTAGCACTAGCACGAGGAAGCTTAGTGCCCTTCTTTCTCCTAGTCCATACAATAGGTGAAATATTAGTGATTTGAGGTGTAGTATAAGTGGTTGGAGGTGTACTTGTCGTGATTTGATTTGTAGTGTGGTTGGAGGTGTACGGTGACAATCGGTTGAGTTTCAAGACCTTCATCAAAATCGGGAGGCATTAGGCAAAATAAGCATGTGAGGAAATAAAGGAACATCTCTAATTTGTACATTCGTGGTGATTCCTCATGTGTGCAAAAACCTTAGGAAGCATATGATGTACTTCATACTCTCTAGAATGTTCAATAGGATCAACAATTTGATGTGCAACAATCAGTTGAACAAACCGAGGATACAAATAGTATTTACCCTTCTTAGAATGTTTTGTACTAACCCCTCATAAATCATTCTAGACCAATTAAACTTCCTTCCCTCAGATAAACAAATAATAGCAGTAGCAATTTTTGAAGGAAAGTCATTAAAAACTGTGGTCTTGTTACTCATACACATCAACAAGGTGTGAATCAAAAACTTCCATTGTTGTGAAAAGAAGCTCTTAAAGAATTGTACCTTTTCACCTCTATGTGTATACCCTAATCTCTCTAAACCAGCAACAATCTCAACATCTGAAAGATTGTCAACCCCATCGGCATCATCAAAGCTGCAAAACTTCTCGAATGATATCCTCGATGAAATAACATGCTCATCCACTTGAGCGAAACATCTCCACACCATCAACCATTACAAGTGTAGCATTCTTCGGAAGCGATGTATGTAGGCTTTAAGAATAGTGGGTGTAACAGTTAAAGCATAATGAATGGGACTGTGAACTAAGAAATCAATCATTTGATGAAACCCTTGAGATCGAGCATTCTTGGTGAGAATGGCAACTAGGTTATGTGAAGTGGAATACTTTTCAGCCATTTTGATTTAGGAAAATAATGATGTGAGTTGATGAATTATGCAAAGAAAGTGATTAGGTTAAGGTTGAGCGTCAATTGAAAGTGGTTTGAGAATCAAATAAATGATCCGTCCGTGATTTAGGGAGAGTGATATAGATTTGCCAATGTTACCAAACAGCCCCTGTACTATCCAAAACAAGACTCCATGCTATCCGCGGTTTTAGAATACTATCCGTGGTTACAACAGACTATCAGCAGATACATGAGATCACTTCTTCCAAATGACCAAGAGATATAGCAAGTAAATCAGCTCCTTATGCACCAAAACCTTCATATCGGTAAGACAAAAACACAAAACCAACACAGAGTATAAGGTTATTGTTGTCAGTGGTTAGGAAGAGCTAAAAGTGGTACCAAAAGACCTATCCGTGGTTTGAACAGGTAAGTCAATATGGTCAACTTCTAGAACTAATATTAGTCCAACTCCCAAAAATCTCATTAACTCCTCAACCACATTAAACCTGCCCCGTATTTACTTCCATAACCCTAAACCCCACTTATAAAAAGAACCCAAATCTTTCATAATGCACACACCAATCAATATCAAAACCCTAATTTCTTCAAAGTCTCCAATCAACTGCAATCACAATGTGGAACCCTAGTTGGAATAAACCAGAAGTAGTCAATCTAACATCCTCCTCATCCTCATCATCATCTTCATCATCAAGTGAAGAAGGTAACCCATGGCAGTTCTACCTCCCTCCACAAGAAACAAGACCAGTAAAATCTCCATTTCTTCCATCATTTGAAGATGATAGTGTGGTGAATCAAGTAATGCATCCGAGGACTCGATGATTCCTCAAAGAAGAGATCTTCTTACTCCTAACCTTGACATCTCAACCCCAAACAAGACCACGATCAAGAAACCCACCACTTCCGAAAGACAGAGAGGTGGTTCTTGGTCTTCAAGTACCAAGTTATGGTGCTTCTTCACACATCGTAAAGGGGAAGGGAAAAAGGAAAATGGAATGATGCTTTTTGGTGATATGACTATGTCCTTCGTGCTTCATCTAATGTGGTCATCGTCATCATCAACGTTTTCATCAATCCATCCTTTCCATTTTGATCCTTAGCATCCTCGTCATAGTAGTCATGTCTCTCCAGCCATTGAGATAGAAGGAATGGGTGGTTATGCAAGGCTTCACGAACGCATATCCAGCATCTAGTGTGAAAGATGTGAGTGATCATGCATATCCAACAGCCTGTTAGATGTTGGAATAGATGAGATGAACTAGATTAGGATTAGTAGATCATATATAGCTCTGTTCTTGTAGTTGCATTTGATGTTGATTGTACTCGTAAGTGTAAGCTATTTCTCAAATGAATGAATGAACACTTTGCATCACTACTTCTTTTACTTATATAATGATCATTCTAGTAAGCGCAAAATAGTTAGTGAAAAGCAGGACAACTAGCGATGGTTTGAACCAAACTATCAGTGGTTAGAAACAAACTATCAGAGGTTAGAAACAAAAATAGCAAAACTAAGATTACATAATAAGAGTGCAGTACATATACAAGCGGTACAAAACAATTTGAGAATTTAGAGATTAATCATTCCAATACTAACAACAAGATACTGAAACCTCCCCACATCAAAAGCTTTGGTGAGAAGATCAGCAACATTGAAATAAGTATGGATTTTTACCATTTGAATCAACCTTTTTTCATTACAATCTCTAATAAAATGATGTCTTATCTTAATATGTTTAGTTCTAGAATGTAAAACAGGATTTTTAATGATGCATATTGTACTGTTATTATCAATGTAAATCTTAGTATGCATAAAATTGTACCCAAAATCTAACAATTGATTCTGAATCCATAGAACTTGACCACAACAACTAGCAAGCCACATATTGAAACTTGGTTGTAGAATTTGCCACAATAGTGCTTTTTACCTTGCCATGAAATAAGTCGCTTCCCAAAAGCGACATCCTCCGGTTGTAGACTTCCTATCCAAACTAGCACCAGCATAGTCACTATCTGTGTAGGCCACCAAGTCAAAAGGAGAATCCTTTGAGTACCAAAGGCCCAATTTAGAATGACCCTTAAGATACCTAAAAATTCTCTTAACAGCATTCATGTGTGATGAATTAGGTGTGACTTGAAACCTTGCACACACACATATGAGAACATTATATCTGGCCTAGATGCAGTGAGATACATCAAAGATCCAATCATAGAACTGTACAACTTATGATCAACTCTTGTACTTCCATCATCAGGTAGCAAGGGTTTCGAGTCTCCATTGGTGTACTAGCACTTTTCACATACTGAAACCCAAACTTCTTCAAAACATCTGCTACATACTTGTCTTGACTAATGAAGATAACATCAGTCCTTTGTTGAACACAGCCCCAGAAAGTGAGTTCTCCCATAGAACTCATCTGAAACTTATCATGCATAAGCTTCTCAAAATCTTTGCATAGCTCTTTATTGGTTGAGCCAAAGATGATGTCATCTACATAAACTGAACCAGTTAAAATATCATCTTTGTGCTTTCTTATGAACAAAGTTTTATCAATTAGTCCTCTTGTAAACCCATTGTCCATTAAATAAGTGGACAAGCACTCATACCATGCCCTAGGAGCTTGATGCAAACCATACATAGCCTTCCTCACACTGTAGACCTTGTCGGGATGATCGGGATCTTCAAAACCAGGAGGTTGACAGACATAAACCTCCTCATCAATTTTGCCATACAAAAATGCACTTTTAACATCCATTTGATACACCACAAAGTTTTTAAATGAAGCATAAGCTAAAAACAATCTAATAGCCTCAATTCTTGCAACTGGAGCAAATACTTCATCATAATCCAAGCCTTCGGTTTGTGTGTATCCTTGAGCAACCAACCTTGACTTGTTCCTCACAACAATACCTCTTTCATCCCTTTTGTTTTTGAACACCCATTTTGTCCCAATGGCCCTCTTACCATTTGGAAGTTCTACCAAAGTCCAAACCTCTTGAAGTTTGAACTGAAGAAGCTCCTCTTGCATTGATTCTACCCAACCTTCTTGAGATAATGCTTCTTCAACTCTCTTTGGTTCCTTTTGAGACGAGAAAACAAGCAAGCAGGCAATTTTGCAGATATTTATGATTTGTTTCTTTTGTGAAGAGATCTTGCAAAGAACCCATGTTCAGGAAAGGGTTCTGTGTTCTTAACCTTGCTTCTTGTTTGAACTGGGTATTCAAATTTCCAAGTATTTGTTCCTTGGGATGAATCTTGTGTATCCTTGTGGAGGTAACAGGACTTTCATGAATGACATGTTCCAAATTAGTTAAATCGGCATTAAAGAAATCATCCATGTCTTCATCATCGGTAGGAGTATCAATTTCAATCAAAGCAGGCATATCAGGATCATGTGGATACTCCTCTTCACATGTAATGGCTTTGCATGTGGTCCAAAGAAAGTACTACTATCAGTACTTACAGCCGGGATTTCACTTGTAATGACAGGGGTAGAAGTTGTTGGCTTAGCAGTGGTTGTATTAACTCTATCCGTGCTTATTTTTAGCTTATCCGTGCTTGGTGCTTTTTCTTCTTTTCAATTTCCTCTACCAACACTGAATTATATTTCAATAACTCATCCTTATCTTGATGATGAGCACTATTGCCTCTAGTATTCAAAACATCATCATCAGTGGGACCTTGCTTATCAATGATGGGTGAGACAGAACTAGCTTTCCACTTTTCAAACAAATAGAACTCTTGAGGAGAATCAGCTTCCTTAGAAATTGCTTCTTCACGAGAATTCTTTTGAGTACCTGCATCAACATTAGTGGAAGTTCCTGCAATGATAGGCTCATAATTCATAGATTTGGGTAGCATATCAATGTTAAACGACCGATCACGGTCCTTTGGTCTCAACACTAGGAGTCTTTTCACTAAATTGAACATGTAAATTCTCTTCAACAATTCTAGTCCTTCTATTGTATACTCTAAAGGCTTTACTATTAGATGAATAGCCTAAAAAGTATCCATCATCTACTTTTTCTTGAAACTTGCCTAGGTAGTCTATGGTATTCAAGATAGTAACAGGACACCCAAAGGTTTTAGGAATGCAATCATTGGCTTCCTATCATGTAACAGCTCATAGGGGTCTTGTTATGAGGCTTCACTACCTTACTCCTATTCGCACATAACATGCGGTGCTCTGACTTCACCCAAAAAGTAGTTGGTAACTTAGACTCGGACAACATAGTCCTAGCGACCTCAATTAGTATTCTATTTTCCTTTCAGCCACACCATTTTGTTGTGGTGTTCTATAACACTAAAGCTGTCTTTCTATACCTTTATCTACACAAAGCTGATTCATCCTGCATTCTTAAACTCAGTTCCATTATCACATCTGATTATCTTGACTTTATGATTCACTAGATTTTCTATCTTAATAATGAAACTCTTGAGAACTTCACTAGTTTCACTCTTAGCAGCCAAAAAGTAAACCCAAGAAAAGCTACTATAATCATCAGTGACAAATAAAAGTGTGCGGACACCAAAAGGGTGAGAGTGGACATGATGAAGTCCTTTAATCCCTTCATGGGTTTCAACAATTTCTTGTTGTAAATCTTTAAAAAGATTTTTCATATAATAAGGATTTGTCATAAAGAATTTTTTTGTAAAAGATTGGTTTTATAATTTGTTTAAAAAAGAAAAGAATATTATGAAAATATTTAAGGTTTTTTAACTCATACATGAACATAATCATTTAGTACCTCATGGTTGTTTGGATGATTGGTGGTTGATAGATCAAAAGCCAGCCTGTCCATAAGATGCTTTTTGTGTCTTTTCCCTACGGCCACATGCCTAATTGGTACTTGTTGACTTTGCATCGGACTCTGTCACGATTGATTTATAGATACCACCATTCATTACCCAGAATAAAGAGGAAAGTTGATTTTATTCATAATAGAGTTCCTCAAAAGAGGAACCTCTTAATATTTTACATAATACCCTTTTCAGGGTTACTACTCACTTAACATAATTGAAGACAAAATTTACAATGATAGTTGTAGGTTTTTTAGGCCTGTGTTTTTTTTGTGATGCCTCAACTCTAAGAGGAGGTCTTTTTATAATCACCAAAAGGTGATAACTTAACCAAGGTTATTCCTCTTTCATGGTTAAGTTGTCCATCTTTATTAAAGATCGAATATCTTTAATAAAGTAAAGTAGTATTATTGAACTACTTTGGCATGTTTTTCTTTGTCTGTGGCCCATTAGGTAACATGCACCTAGTTTGTTGAAGATTCTTCTTCGATTGGAGGGTCACTTTCTTTGTATTATTGTCAATACAGTATTGGCAATAATGGTCTTCAACAATTTGCTTTAAGTGTCGGCAAAGGCTTTGTCGAGTTGTACTTCTGCTTGAATATTGTTTTCATGAATTTTTCACCAAATTGTGAAATTCTTTGGATATCTTCTTCGTTGGTATTTGAAAAGCTCCAACTAGTTATTATGCAGTTGTTACTAACATAATTAACCTTCTTCTTGTTCTGAAAGAACTTCAAGGACTTTTTCAGAGATTCTTCTTAGCGAATTAACTCTTATTTTTACAAGATTATCCGGGAAGGATTTGTTGTTCTTCTATTGGTTGAGACTGAGAAATCTCTTTTTTGGACTTTGCTAGGCCAATTTCTAGAAAATGATAGGAGTTGAACTCATCTTCTTGTTGCCAATCTGGAATTGAACTGATGATCTTTAGGTAAATTGGATCATCTTTTGCTTTAAGAACCTTTTTTCTAAAGTTCTTAATAGAATCCACCATTGGTTGTGGAAAATGCCTTAACTCTTGGAGGTTGTGGCTGGGATAAATGTTGTTTATTAATCCGGCTTCAAAAGCTTGTTGGACTAATTTTGGATCTGCTCCTTCAACAAAGTTGTAAAGGCTTTTAGTGACTTTGTCAGTTGTGAAGAACTTCTCATGTATGAGATCTTACGGACAAGCCGCTCTTGCTTTGTTCCGATTATTCGAAATCTTCAAACTTCATTGGAGGTTTGAAAATGACTTGTTCTTTATCTTGGGGATCTTGAATCTTTGATCTCTGTGTTCTTCTTTAATTCTTTGAATTTTTGGTCGTAGAAGAACTGGTTTATCGTCTAAACCTTCTTGGGAGTAGGTTGCTAGACTTATTCTTGCACTTTCTTCAGATCTGAATTTTTTGCAAGTGACTTTGTCGGCATCAATGAATGTCTTGGTGATTCCCCATTCAGTATGAATACCAGTATGTGGTCCTTTGTATATTACATAGTAACTTTTAGGCTTTTGTTTGACCCTTGAGATAGTGCAGAGTGAATTCCTGCACAAGATTGTTAGGTGACAAAATTGTCATTTTACTACTACCTGTAGTATGAGGACTAGGGTTAACTAGCTTACTGGTTTTACTCAGAGAGTTAGGATCAGTATTATCCTTTGTTAGGTTTTTTAGCAAAACCTCAGCTTTTAACGGATTTGTTGTTTCTTTACCTAAAGCCGTTTGCTTAGGAATAGCCTTTGTTTTTAAGCTTTCGCTTTCCGGTACATCGGTAACCGTTGTTGTAGCCTCAAGAAGGGCTATTTTTTGCTCAATCATGTTTATTTCGAGCATAAGCATTTGCTTTTTTATCCTCAAATGATCGAGGTTTTCCATTTGTAAAGGGTTTAAGGGTTTCTTTTGTTTCTCTTCCCCTTTCTTTTTGTTGGTGGATTTATTTTGTGAGAAAACGTTGGCTGCAACGTTCTTTTATAGGGCTCGTGAGGAGCTTTTGATGTCATTGATGATGTCAAATTTTGAAATCACGTGTAAGGCAATCTGCCAGCACATTTTTGTTTCCTGGAAGATGTTCAGAATTAAAAGAATAATGACTGAACCAGGCTTGCCATCGAACAAGGCGTCCTTGTTTACTATCACCTGCAATGTTAGTTCGAAGGAAATAAGTAAAATTTTTGTTATCTGTCCTCACCGGAAAAGTTCTTGGGGTAAGATAAGCACGAATTTTGAAATGACTCTTTTAATTGCCAATAATTCTTTTTCATTCTTTGTGGTAATTTATTTCTGCTGCTTTAAAGCTTCAGAGGTGTACCGCAAATTTTTCATCGTTGTTGGGGGTTTTGCTTTTAAAACTCCTCCCGGATATCATCGAAGCATCGGTTTCAATGATAAGAGAATCTTCGTTTGCAGGAAGATAAAGTTTAGGAAAAACTATTAGATTTTTCTTAATCTTTTTAATATAATCGATGTCGGATGAGTCCAATTCAAACAACATCTTTTTGAGTTTTCCTTGTAAAGGTTTTCTCATATTTGCAAGTTTTTCAATATAAGTTTCAGCATATGTTAAAACTCCTAAAAATCTTTGCAATTGTTTTTTATCTTCAAGAGCATCTGGAAATTTGTGTAGATGTTCTAAAATGTGTTTTGAGGGCTATCGTCCCTTGATCTATTTCGAGTCCTAAGAAGTTAATCTTGGTTTTAAAAGATTTGCTTTCTTTTTGAAAGAATTATACCATGTTTTAAAAGCAGTTTTAAGACTTCTAAACGTGGATATAATGTTTTCTTAGCTTTCACTAAAAACAATTATGTCATCGACATAAACTGTACAAAAGTTTTCTAAACCGCGAAGTGCGTTTTGCATATGTCTTTGAAAAATACTAGGGGCTTGTTTAAGGCCAAAAGGAACTACTTTCCATTGAAAATGTCCATTAGGACAAGTAAAAGCGATGAGTAAGCTGCGATTGTTCGTCTAGTAAGACTTGCGGAATCACGATTTGCAATCAAAGCTGGAGAAAATGCTTTTTCCTCTTAGTAAAGTCAAGAGTTCTTGCATGTTAGGGAGATTATGAGAATCTCCAATGGTGGCTTCGTTAATTTTCTTATAATTAACGACCATTCTTTTCTTTCCTCGTCTTTTTTCACCGTTTTCAACAAGAAAGGCTGGAGACATATGAGGAGATTTGGATTGTATAATGAGCTTCATATCGAAGTTCATTAATCGCTTTGTGAATTCAGTCCTGTCTTGAGGAGAATAGCACATAGGTTTGACTCTAACAACTGTGTTGGGGTCAATTAACTTAATTGACGCTTTCATCCAACCTTTAGTTTTTTGAGGATCAATAGGATTTTCTGAGCATACTTTATCAAGAATTTCTTCAATGATTTTGTATTTGTTTATTTGTAAAAAGATGTTACATCCTTTTATATTCTCTTGAGAAATGTTTGTTCGAGAATTTGTTTGGTTTTGAATCCTTTTCATAGATTCAATAAATCTTGGTGACCTTGTGAAAGCCTTGGTAACTTTTTTAATGATAATTAACTCTTCATTGAGATGGAAAGCAATTCTATCAATCCATTGAATGAAGGGTCCATAAAGTTGACAGAAGTTATTTCCTAAAATTAGGTCGATCCCAGAATTTTGTTGATAAATTGTTGGGATTTTGAATTCATATCCAGAAAGTTTTAACAAAATGTTTACGCAAACTTGATTGATTTTATGGTATCTCCATTTGCAATGGTAGCAGTTATTTCTCTTGGAGAATTTTCCCATAAATTATGTGGAAAAACATATTTGCTAGCTAAGCAAAGGGATGCTCCGGTATCAATATAACAATGTAATTTATATTCTTTGAAGCCTTTAAATTTAAGATTTCCTTGAATGTAAATTGAGTTTGGGTTTGTTATATTTCTAACCGAATCTTCATGTTTTTGGAGATTATAGGCAAAATGCTTATTGTTCTCCCCCTCCCAGAAATGGGATAAGTCGTTTTTATTCTGATGATTCATCAGAATTTTCTTCGTCAGAAGATGAAGAGTCATTGATGATTTCTTTTGGATAAAAAACATTTTGTTTATCATCGTAAATATCCTCTATGGGTTCATATCCTTGTAAAAATGCAATTCTACACAATTTTACTTTATCTGGATATTGATTTTTCTTAGGACATTCATTAGAGTAGTGTCCTTCTTCATTGCAAGTCCAACACCTGCATTTTTTCTTCTCTTTTCCTTTTGGACAATATTTTTCCGGTGGATTTTTAGAAGATTTTTTAAAGTATTTTCCAGGGGAAAATCTCTTTCTCTTTTGTTTCCAAGAGGTTTTATACTTCTTTTTAAATTTCTTTTTGTAGAAATTATTTTTGCCGATGTCAAGGTTTTCCATATCGACAATGTTTTCACAACAGCTTTTGCTAAGTGACCTAAGCTTTTTCTATTTATATCTAGCATCACATATCTTTGTGATCTCTTCTTTTGCTATTCTAGTAGCAAAGGCTAAATTGTTTTTGGAAATGGTATTTCCTTCATCTTTCCATCTCTGAATGGTTTGTTCACTTATGATGGGAATTTTCATGAGATAAGCTTCAATCCATTGAGGGTGTTCTCCTAAAGGGATTTTGTAAAGATTTTTCTCATAGAGACATGTGTATTCATCGAGACTACAGATGTTTATGAGTTGAACTCTAGTTAGGCTTCTTCTAGCTTGATCTTGTTCTTTTAAGATTTCGCTATCTTTGTTTCCATAGTAGTCGATTCCTACAAACATAGTGTAAAAGATATCGATAACAGAGTCGAAGAAATCGCTTCCATGAAGCTCTTCGTTCCATTGAGCTTGTTTGACAAGGTTTTGGATGTTCCCTTCAGTTTTATGCTCTACTAAAGTTAGAACGGATTTAGCGGTTAGAAAGTCTTCTTGATTGGTTTGTAAAATAAGAGATATCTCGGTAGACCATTTTTCAAGAATTCTTTTTCTTTCATTAAGGTCAGAAATACAATCAAGGTTGAGTATATTTATGGCTCCGGAAGAAGAATTGTTTTTGTTAGGGATTCCTTTATGCAAAGGCATTTTAAACTCATAGCTTCTGGAATTTCTTCTAGAAGTTTCAGCTTTATCACTTCTTTCAGGTTTTACCCTATTAATTTTTTCAGTGATGATGGGTTTCGAGTCGGATTCGATTTAACAGGTTCTTCCATGTGATTGGTTAAGGTATTGAAAAATTGCCTTGGAAGATACTTTTCGAACTCTTGTGGATTTTGTTCGAATTGTTGTTTACATTCATCTTCTTCATAAGATAAAAGTTTTATAAGATGTTGATCACAATCATCAATGTTGTTGAAGAAGAAATCTTCAAGTTGAGAGGAAATGCTCATTCTTTTCCTTTAAAGTTAAAAGACAAGTCTTGTTTTTCATTAGATTTTAAAGGATATATTAAAACTTGTTTATCCTTTAATTTTTCCATTTTAGGTTCTGGAGATCCTAAATTAGGTGGTGAAAACCTAGTTAGACCTTTATAGTTACTAGTTTTCGGTTTTTCAATGATCTTTATAAGATCGGGAATCTTTGTGTTACAAGTATTATTTTGAATTGCTTGATAATATCACGATGATCTTAGCAGAGGCTTTTTCAATAACATCGAGTCCTTAATGATAATTTTTCAAGTAAATCAATAATTTTTTCTTGATTAATTTTCATTTCTCACGAGTTCAACACTTATAGTGACAAAGTTCGCCATTATTCACCAATAACTCGGTTGAGTTGTTCATGAATTTTGCCAACAGCAGTAGTGAAATTGTGGATTTCACTTTTGGTTACTGAGTTCATTCTTGAGACTTTCAAGATTTTTATAGATGCTTCAAGTCTTTCAACTTTAGCGTTTATATCTTTAAGAAGAGAGAAACATCTACTTAGATCATTTTTCCAAAAGTTATTAAAAACCTTAGATTTTGATATCTTTTCACTTTGGTCTTTGCTAAGCCCAAAATAAGATAGAAGTTTGGATATTCCAAGCCAATTTCTTCCAACAATTTGGTTGACATTGTTAAGAGAATTTATTATGTTAGGAATGCTAGGACTAGCGATCGAAAACATATTTTCTATCTGTAGGATTAATCCCTTCATCTAATTTTTTAAAATTAAGGAGTTTTCCTTTTTATAAATATGGTGATGCATAGTTATGGACTTAGAATAACTCATTCGTGAAGAATTTTTTGTAATTCTTCTCTAAGAGAGTCAATCTTTAGAGACATAGTTCTCATACTCATACTTTGTGTAACATCGGAAGATGTTTCTCGAGTAGGATTTCACGACTCTTGATTAAAGGTAAAGGTTTTTGACCAAGTAATTTTTGTTTTAGCAATGTCAATTGCCCAATCGTTGTCATTAGAATCATCAATTTCTGCAAATTTGCAGGAGTTGACGTCACCAATTTCTTGAAATATATTTTCAAGGTCAATTGTTTTTAGTTGGAATAGTCAATCTTGATGACTATTAGTGAGTGCGTAAGCAATTACATAAGTAATACTAAACGCTTTACTACCTTTTTCCATAAAATTTTTCCTTTCAAATTTGTGAGCGAAGATAAGACCTTATTAAGGTTTGTGTCTTTAAGACTAATTCCATATTTAGGGTATACAGTAAAAATGAATTTTCCATAGGCTAAATTGCCTTTGGCTTTACCTAAGATTTTATCTTGAGCATGGTTTAAGCGGTCGTCATATAGCGCCATTTTTATAGAACATTGATACCTTCACGAAAATGGGCTTTCAACATGATTTTTATAGCTCCTAAATGTAGGAAATTAATAGAAGGTCTAACACTGTTAGAAAACTTTTTCGATCGACTTCTAAAGTACCGTAGGTAATAAGAGGCAAGTATCTGAGATCCTACGTATCTTTTATATCTATAGAGTGTTCTATAGTTCTAACAAAATACATAATTTCATTAGGTCGTGATAAAAGTTTAAGACTTAAATTAAACTTTTTTCTTTTGAAAACTTCTTGCTCTTTAAGAGTAAGTTTTGTATTATTAACTTTTTTCAAAAGTTCATTTTTGATGGCTATTCTGCCAATAAATCCATCATGACTTTCGTTAAGATAAGCATGATCTTCTTCTTCCTCAGAAGAGAAATTGTGTAAATCATTCATATTAGAAATATAGAATTGATCTCAAGAGCTTTTTATGGCTCTGATACCAAATAAAAGTGTGCGGACACCAAAAGGGTGAGAGTGGACATGATGAAGTCCTAGAGAAACAAAAGAAACCCTTAAACCCTTTACAAATGGAAAACCTCGATCAATTGAGGATAAAAAAGCAAATGCTTATGCTCGAAATAAACATGATTGAGCAAAAAATAGCCCTTCTTGAGGCTACAACAAGCGTTACCGATGTCTTAAAAGCTTAAAACAAAGGCTATTCCTAAGCAAAGCGGCTTTAGGTAAAGAAACAACAAATCCGTTGAAAGGCGAGGTTTTGCTAAAAAACCTAACAAAGGATAATACTGATCCTAACTCTCTGAGTAAAACCAGTAAGCTAGTTAACTCTAGTCCTCATACTACAGGTAGTAGTAAGGCTAGGCTGTTTTTGGAAATGGTATTTCCTTCATCTTTCCATCTCTGAATGGTTTGTTCACTTATGATTGGAATTTTCATGAGATAAGCTTCAATCCATTGAGGGTGTTCTCCTAAAGGGATTTTGTAAAGATTTTTCTCATAGAGACATGTGTATTCATCGAGACTACATATGTTTATGAGTTGAACTCTAGTTAGGCTTCTTCTAGCTTGATCTTGTTCTTTTAAGATTTCGCTATCTTTGTTGCCATAGTAGTCGATTCCTACAAACATAGTATAAAAGATATCGATAACAGAGTCGAAGAAATCGCTTCCATGAAGCTCTTCGTTCCATTGAGTTTGTTTGACAAGGTTTTGGATGTTCCCTTAGAGTTTATGCTCTACTAAAGTTAGAGCGGTTTAGCGGTTAGAAAGTCTTCTTGATTGGTTTGTAAGATAAGGGATATCTCGGTAGACCATTTTCAAAATTCTTTTCTTTCATTAAGGTCGAAATACAATCAAGATTGAGTATATTTATGGCTCAGGAAGAAGCTGTTTTTGTTAGGGATTCCTTTATGCAAAGGCATTCTAAACTCATAGCTTCTGGAATTTCTTCTAGAAGTTTCAGCTTTATCACTTCTTTCGGGTTTTACCCTATTAATATTTTCGATGATGATGGGTTCGTCGAGTCGGATTCGATTCATGAGGTTCTTCCATGTGATTGGTTAAGGTATTGAAAAAATGCCTTGGAAGATACTTTTCGAACTCTTGTGGGTTTTGTTCGAATTTTTGTTTACATTCATCTTCTTCATAAGATAAAAGTTTTATAAGATGTTGATCACAATCATCAATGTTGTTGAAGAAGAAATCTTCAAGTTGAGAGGAAATGCTCATTCTTTTCCATTTGTAAAGGGTTTAAGGGTTTCTTTTGTTTCTCTTCCCCTTTCTTTTTGTTGGTGGATTTATTTTGTGAGAAAACGTTGGCTGCAACGTTCTTTTTATAGGGCTCGTGAGGAGCTTTTGATGTCATGGATGATGTCAATTTTTGAAGTCACGTGTAAGGCAATCTGCGGCACATTTTTGTTTCTGGAAGATGTTGAGAATTAGAGGAATAATGGTGAACCAGCTTGCCATCGAACAAAGGCGTCCTTGTTTACTATCACCTGCAATGTTAGTTCGAAGGAAATAAGTAAAATTTTTGTTATCTGTCCTCACCAGAAAAGTTACTGGGGTAAGATAAGCACTGAATTTTGAAATGACCCTTTTAATTGCCAATAATTCTTTTTCATTCTTTGTGGTAATTTATTTCTGCGCTTTAAAGCTTCGAGAGGTGTACACAAAATTTTTCATCGTTGTTGGGGTTTTGCTTTTAAAACTCCTCCCGGATATCATCGAAGCATCCGTTTCAATGATAAGAGAATCTTCGTTTGTAGGAAGATAAAGTTTAGGAAAAACTATTAGATTTTTCTTAATCTTTTAATGTAATCGTATCGGTTGAGTCCAATTCCAAACAACATCCTTTTTGAGTTTTCCTTGTAAAGGTTTTCTCATTTTTGCAAGTTTTTCAATATAAGTTTCTGCATATGTTAAAACTCCTAAAAATCTTTGCAATTGTTTTTTATCTTCAAGAGCATCTGGAAATTTGTGTAGATGTTCTAAAATGTGTTTTTGAGGGCTATGCGTTCCTTGATCTATTTCAAGTCCTAAGAAGTTAATCTTGGTTTTAAAAAGATTTGCTTTCTTTTTGAAAGAATTATACCATGTTTTAAAAGCAGTTTTAAGACTTCTAAAGCGTGGATATAATGTTTTCTTCGCTTTCACTAAAAACAATTATGTCATCGACATAAACTGTACAAAAGTTTTCTAAACCGCGAAGTGCGTTTTGCATATGTCTTTGAAAAATACTAGGGGCTTGTTTAAGGCCAAAAGGAACTACTTTCCATTGAAAATGTCCATTAGGACAAGTAAAAGCGATAAGTAGCTGCGATTGTTAGATCTAATAAGACTTGCCAGAATCCTGATTTGCAATCAAAGCTAGAGAAAATGCTTTTTCCTCTTAATAAAGTCAAGAGTTCTTGCATGTTAGGGAGATTATGAGAATCTCCAATGGTGGCTTCGTTAATTTTCTTATAATTAACAACCATTCTTTTCTTTCCTCGTCTTTTTTAAACCGTTTTCAACAAGAAAGGCTGGAGACATATGAGGAGATTTGGATTGTATAATGAGCTTCATTTCGAGAAGTTGACAATTTTGTCACCTAACAATCTTGTGCAGGAATTCACTCCAGATTATCTCAAGGCAGTCAAACAAAAGCCTAAAAGTTACTATGTAATATACAAAGGACCACATCTTTGGTATTCATCTTGAATGGGGAATCACCAAGACATTCATCGATGCCGACAAAGTCACTTGCAAGAAATTCAGATCTGAAGAAAGTGCAAGAATAAGTCTAGCAATCTACTCCCAAGAAGGTTCAGACGAAAACCGGTTCTTCTACGACCAAAAATTCAAAGAATTAAAGAAGAACACAGAGATCAAAGATTCAAGATCCCTGAAGATAAAGAACAAGTCATTTTCAAACCCCCAATGAAGTTTGAAGATTTCAGAATAATTTGGAACAAAGCAAGAGCAGCTTGTCCAGAAGATCTCATACATGAGAAATTCTTCACAACTGACAAAGTCACTAAAAGCCTTTACAACTTTGTTGAAGGAGCAGATCCAAAATTAGTCCAACAAGCTTTTGAAGCCGGATTAATAAACAACATTTATCCCAGCCACAACCTCCAAGAGTTAAGGCATTTTCCACAACCAATTGTGAATTCTATTAAGAACTTTAGAAAAAAGGTTCTTAAAGCAAAAGATGATCCAATTTACATTAAGGTCATCGGTTCAATTCCGGATTGGCAACAAGAAGATGAGTTCAACTCCTATCATTTTCTAGAAATTGGCCTAGCAAAGTCCAAAAAAGAGATTTCTCAGTCTCAACCAATAGAAGAACAACAGTCTTTCCCAGACAATCTTGTTAAAATAAGAGTTAATTCGCTAAGAAGAATCTCTGAAAAAGTCCTTGAAGTTCTTTCAGGAACGAAGAAGAAGGTTCGATGATAAACAAAATGTTTTTTATCCAAAAAACAAAGAAATCATCAAAGACTCTTCATCTTCCGACGAAGAAAATTCTGATGAATCATCAGAATAAAGACGACTTATCCCACTTCTGGGAGGGGGAGAACAATAAGCATCATTTTGCCTATAATCTCCAAAGACATGAAGATTCGGTTAGAAATATAACAAACCCAAACTCAATTTACATTCAAGGAAATCTTAAATTTAAAGGCTTCAAAGAATATAAATTACATTGTTATATTGATACTGGAGCATCCCTTTGCTTAGCTAGCAAATATGTTTTTCCACATAATTTATGGGAAAATTCTCCAAGAGAAATAACTGCTACCATTGCAAATGGAGATACCATAAAAATCAATCAAGTTTGCGAAGCGTTTTGCTAAAACTTTACGGATATGAATTCAAAATCCCAACAATCTATCAACAAAATTCTGGGATCGACCTAATTCTAGGAAATAACTTCTGTCAACTTTATGGACCTTTCATTCAATGGATTGATAGAATTGCTTTTCATCTCAATGAAGAGTTGATTATCATTAAAAAGGTTACCAAGGCTTTCAGTCAAGGTCAGCCAAAATTTATTGAATCTATGAAGAAGGATTCAAAAACCAAACAAATTCCTGGAACAAACATTTCTCAAGAGAATATAAAAGGATGTAACATCTTTTTACAAATAAACAAATACAAAATCATTGAAGAAATTCTTGATAAAGTATGCTCAGAAAATCCTATTGATCCTCAAAAAACTAAAGGTTGGATGAAAGCGTCAATTAAGTTAATTGACCCCAACACAGTTGTTAGAGTCAAACCTATGTGCTATTCTCCTCAAGACAGGACTGAATTCACAAGGCAATACTGCTTATGGTTCAAACTCTTGACAAAAGTCGGTCCAAATAAGTCCATATGAAGCATAAACAGTGGTTGTGAAATGGTGTTGACAGTTTTGGACTTACAAGAAGCTCTATGTTGTTTTCCTTTTCGACAAGCCACACACAGTTCCTTACACTCAAAAACCTTAGAAGGTAACCCTCTCACTAAGTTCCCTTTAACCTGTTTATTGATTGTTTTGAAATTGAGGTGACCTAATCTTCTATGCCATAACTTAGACTCATCCACAGATGCTTTAGCAAATAAAAAAGTTAAGGACCTATCGGGAATTACATCTTTAAGATCAAAACAATATATATTTTCCTTCCTAGGTACCCTAAGTTGTATAAACTTCTCATCAGGCATCTTAAACTCAGGAGACAACACCACACACTCATTTTCACCAAAAAGTACCCAGTTTTTCTTATCACACATTTGAGAAACACCGAATAAATTGTACTTAAGTCCCTGTACCAAGTAGACTTTTTCAAAGTCCAAATTTCTGTTCTGATTGTGCCTCTTCCAAGTATCTTTCCTCCCTTTGGATCATTGCCAAAAGCCACATATCCTCCATCAAAAGCTTCAAAATCCTTCAGGTTGCTCCCATCCCAAGTCATGTGCCCAGAGCAACCACTATCAAAAACTCCTTTGTCTTTTAGCTCATCTTGTAGATTGCACTGCACATGAAATTAAACAAGTTAGTTCCTTTTGTGGACCCAAGCCAATCTGACTTGGGTGCGACACGTGCATCAATATAATCAAATTTGGTTAGGTCCATTGATGCACAGTTGACATGATGTAAAACCTTGGTCTTAGGTTTCCATTGCCAACTAGCTGAGGCCTTAACAGCATAAAAATGATTCCCAACCACTGTATCGGTTATCACCTTTGGAATTTTTAAAACTTCTTTGTTATCTGTGGTGATTTTTGGCTTATCGGTGGTTTGATTTTGCTTAGCCGTGTTTACACTTTGCTTAGCAATGGTTGGAACCCATTTGGGAGAAGCAGTGACGATAGATTTTGTATTCCCATTCCTCATTAACATTGCTTTAGGAATCATGTTTTTGTTAGGATGAGGGTTTGTTTTCTTTGAAAAGTTTTGGTGATTTACCCTCCTTCAATGATTCCAAACTTGTGGTATGTTTTTATTACAATTTCTCTGTAAGTGCTCAAAACTACCACATATAAAACAAGCCTTTTTAACACATTGAAACTCATCACCTAATCTGTTAGAAATTAAACCATTTAAGCTTCTTTGATTACCCCTAGGTTTATATTGTTTCATCTGGTTCCTAGGTATTTCCCTGTACTCTACTACATTCTTGGTAACTTTAGCTCCAAATCTAGGTACAAGATTATCTTGTCTAGTATCAACTTTCTTAATTGATTCTAACTTTTCAGGCTGTGTTGATACTTTACTATCTTCCTCAGAATCGGATTCCCAATCTTCAATGATGGGAGCATCAGAGGACATATCAGAACTTATCTTAGGTGTCTCAGTCGTACTTATTCCTTCAACGAGGTTTGTTAAAACTGAATTCACTACTAAATGACAGTTCTTTAGCAGGTGGTGCATGTTGCATAAGAGTAGGTGGTGGCATATTGTTGTATCCAATCCCAGAACCCTTTTTCATTAGATGACTCTCTATAGATTTATGAACTAGATCTGAAGCAAATTGTGTTTTAGCTACCCTAACAACATGTTTTTCTTTTTCATCTAGGGCCTTTTGTTTTGCACTCTCTGCTAGTTCAAGTTTCTCTTTAAGCATTTTAATCTCTATTTTTAAGATCAATTTCACCACCTAATATATTGATCTTATCTACATACTCAAACTCACATTTAATACAGTATCTAAGCTTCTCTTCCACACTCTCTAGACCAACCCTGTAACCTAAGTTATCCATAGTTAGTCTTTCTACTTCTTTCCTCATACTTTCAGTGATAGCTTTTTGAGATTCTAAGTTATCATTACATGATTTAAAAGAGCAAGTAGACTCATTAGATACCTCAGAATCTGAACGAGAAGATGAAGCATAAGCCATAAGAGCAAAGTTATGCTCTTTTGAAGCTTCACTAGCAAGAAAAGCTGCATTAGGTCCTTCTTCAATCTGATCACTCCAATCATAATCACCAAGGCCATCTTGAGCCACCAATCTTTGAAGAAGGAGCGGACTCTTCAGTGATCTTCTTAACACCTTCAGTCCTCTTAGGAGCTCGACATTCCCTTGCAAAGTGACCCTTCTTCTTGCGGTTAAAGCACTCCATCTTGCTTTTGTCGAACCCTGCTCTCCTTTGACCATCATACTTAACTTGTCTTCAAGTCCTCCTCAAAAACTTCCTTGCTTGGAGAGTTAACCTTGCCATTTGCCATTGAAGATTAATCTCTTCTAGATCATCGGATCAATTTGATCGGATCTTGATTCAACACAGAACAACGGTAGTTAAATCGGCCGGAAAAGCACAAATTGCACCATCACTAACATTATCACTAACAGTGGTATTATTTGCAATAGCCGTGGATATACCATAGGCAGCAGTGGATACATCTTGTGAGCTCTTGTGATTAGTGGAGACAAAAGCAATGTTTGGATTAGCAGTAGATGCATTAGCAAAGTTATTCTCAGACTCATAAACCTTCAAGTTGTTGAAGAGATTATCCCGAGTCATCTTAGGAAAGTCCTCCTTATTCCTCCACACAATTGTATGAATAGCCCATTCGGATGATAGACTCCTAATGAACTTCAAATTAATATCTTCTTGAAGAACCTTATAATCTACAGACTTCAGTTGGGTGATAAGTTTTTGAAGTCTATTGTATGTGCCATCAATCTTTTCTCCACTGAGAGCGGTGAAGGTTTCAAATTGATGCTTGAGCATATTCATCCTGGACTTCTTGGTAGCTTCATTGCCCGCAAACCTTGTCTCAAGAGCATCCAGTAACTCTTTAGCAGATTCATATTGCTCAAAATCCAAAGCATAATCATTGGGTATTCCCATGGAGAGAATACTGTGAGCCTTGATCTCCAGCTTTCTCTTAGCCTTATCAATTTCACTAACAATGGAAATTTCTTTGCCATCCTCACCCTTCTTAGGAAGAGTGTCTTCCTTTTCAACGACATCCCAGAGAGCATAGTCAATCATGCGAATGTATTGTCTCATTCGCATTCTCCAGATTTGATACTCACCATGCTTGAGCATGGGTACCTTTGAAGCAATCACCATGTGAGTTTCGTCAGACATCTTATCTTCTTTGAACAAAACTTAACTTAACTTCTTCTTGATTACAGTTTCTAGATCACAAGCTCTGATACCACTTGTTGATCCCAGTTGAGCAAACGATCTAATATAGAAACTGATTTAGAATAAAAACTTATTAAGTATTATGCGGAATTTAACACTTAACCTTAAGAAGAAGAACAGTTAACATTCAACACCTCAATATTATTTATTAATACGAATACTCTTATAGTATTAGGGTTTTGCAACCTTGAAGTGTATCGACTTTAGATATAAGACTTACATACTTCTAATCTAACCTAGGACCTCCTTTTATAAGCCAAGGAGTCCTATACATTACACAATACGTGACCTACAAGATAAATAGCTTTTCCATATTTATCTAAAACAATAAACTAACCGACTATACAGAACATTAGCAGTAGTTACAATATATCATCCGTGGTTACACATTACTACTAGCCGCGGTTATCTTCATCCGTGGTTACACTATTCTGTCTGTGGTTCTATCAAGCCTGTCCGTGGTTCCAGTACTTAAAGTAATTCTTGATGCAAGGAACCTAAAACCCAACATGGATCACCTGAAACAAGGCTTGAGACAACTTAAAAACAGTTAAAATCAAAGTGTTAACCCAACTATAACACATCTACATAACTTAAATCTTAACATTGAGCCAAATCCAAACACTCATTTTTGTTACTGATAAGCACTAATGATAAAATAAAATCGCAAACTAGCTAACATATGAACTAATAAGCTATGAAAAAAAAACAAAAAGAATAACTAAAGAAACAATAGGACTGGGAAATAAGCAGTTGGTACATACCTAAACTAGGGAGAAACCTAAGCTACTACAATGGAAAATAAGCATAAAACAGCAAATAAGCTCTAGGAAATCTAAATTTCGAATAGGCTATTCTAAAATACTCTAAGGGGTCCTAAGATTCGGATAAGCACTAAATGAGCATCTAATAAGCTATTTATTAAATCAAACTCAATTTAAACAACCTACAAGCTACTTAGGCTCTAAAAAATGACCTGGGGCTGCTGTTGAAGGCACAAACCGCCTGGAAGGCACCTTAATAGAGCTTATTAAGGATAAGCTAGAGTGTGAGATGGCTCATGAGCTTATGGGCACTTGAAGTCCACCCAGCTGGCAGGATTTTGCCCCTATTCCGGCTGATGAAGGGCTATTTACAGCTTGTCAAATAGCTCTGCAAACAGGCTGCTGGAGCCTGTTGGTGTTCTGTGCACATGTCACAAAATGGGCAAGGGGTTGATTTTAAAGGGCTATTAAAAATACTCTAATGCAATCCAAATTACTTCAAACCAAACAACTGATAAAGATGGTTAATCAAGGATTCAGGAAAACAAATTTTTGAGAGACTTGGTAAGAAATGAGCGAAGATAAAAGACATTGAACAACACCTTAGGCTGCTGTTCTTGTGCAGAATTTTAGTGACAGAAAACAAAAGATTTTTATTATCCAACTTTAACAACCTTAAAATTTGAAATGAAAATTGAGTATATGAACTAAAGGTAACAGCATAACAACAAATAATTAACGGTAAACTGAAAAGTTCATTAACTGGAAATTAAAGAGTACAATTAAAATGACAATGAAACTTGAAATGGGACTAGAACAGAATTTCTAGACTCTTTTTACACTAGTTATCTAATGTCTATATATACTAAAAAGATAAAAAAATATTCCTCCTTTTTCTTGTGCTTCTTTTCTTCTCTTTTTCTTCCAAAAGATTTCTCTCACTTCTCTGATCAATTCCCAACAAAAGCATTAGCCATTGGATTGGTCAAAGTTGATCTCAGCCATTGATTCTACTTTTGGCGCCAAAATTCCACAACTGGGTCTGGTAGCGTATTTTAGGGTAGAAGCATTTATTGTTTCTTGGATTGGTGTGGAGGTGGAGGAACAGCTGGGGAAGAGTGGGTAGCCAGCTGTGGATATGAGGTGGAAAGGTGGGGGTGAGGTGTGGAAGCAGGTGGTGATGGGAGGGAAGGAGAAGACCGGTATTATTAATAGGGGAGGGTTCAAATTGGGGGGTTCAAGGTGCAAGGGTCATGGTTCAAGGGGGTTCAAAAACGGGAGTGGGCTTGGGCTTGGGTATATGGTTGGCAGATTTGGATTTGGGTGGATTGGGTATTGTTTTGGTTTTGGGTTAATACAATTTAGGGTCCGGTTGGTTTGTAGAAATTAAAGCCCAAGGACCATTCTTGTAATTTTCTGAAAGTATAGGGGTTAAACCTGCAATTTTTCCAAAGTTAACACAAGGACCAATTATGCCATATATGAATAGTACAAGGGTTATATTTATTAATTTTCCATTTTAAATAACCCAGGGACCATTTTTGACAATTTTCAAAGTTTAGGGACCTTTTCTGCCATTTGACCAAAGATTCATTCAAGGACCATTTTTGACAACTTAGAATATTTCAGGGACCTTGAATGATAAAACACCATATTTATAGATTCCAGGGACTAGATTTGACAACTTTTGAAACTTGGGGGACTAAAACTTCCAATTATGCAAACTTGATACGTTTTTCAACTGTTTTTGGTATTTTTGCATTTAAAACACATAAAACACTTATTTGTGATATTTTCATCATTTTGATGTATTTTTGAGTGTTTTCAGATGTTTTTGCAGTTTAAATGGTACAAAAATGATGAGTATTTGCACACTCATCAATCCCCCACACTAAGATACTGCTAGTCCCTAGCAATCTTTTGAGAAAACTTAATGGATTTCATCTCTTTACCAAAAGCCATTACTACTGGAGTAGCCAATTGTTTCAGTTCAAGTAAGAACTTTGGCACAATGATAACCAAATGATTTTGAGCAAATCACCAGCTTTCAACGGATTTGATTTGTCTTTACCAGAAGCCGTTTGCTTCTGGACTAGCCAACTCTTAGATAAATTATCAATATTATCTTTGGTGAGTCGATTTACCAATTATGGTTTTCCAACTGCCTTTACCACAAGCCATAAACTTGCGGGCTAGCCAACTTTTCACTAATTAAAGATATGGTGAGCTGAACACCATACAATTTTGGGCAAATTGCAAGCCATAAACGGATTTGAGACATCTTTACCAAGAGCCGTTTGCTCCTGGATTAGCCAATCCTTATGTGGGTTAGACATGGTGGACTGATTACCATTTATTGTGTTTAGTACATAGTACTTCCACTAAAAAAAAAACAAAAAAAAAAAAACAAATTTTTTTTTTAAAATTTGGCAATTTTGGGGGAAAAAGGGACTAAAAGGGTACATTTATGATCAAATTCGCCAGAATTTCCCCCCCACACTTAGAAATGAATATTGTCCTCAATATTCAAAGTACCCGCTGTTATGCCGAAACTTAGAACGTAAAAAGATAACATTACTAGCTAAGTGTAGAAACACAACAATTATTCTCTTTTTTAATATTTACAATTTTCATTCATTTTTTAGATCTATATACAACATGTGAGGCATCTCCCCCACACTAGGGTGGTACACACGGGTGAAAACCCATGTTTAACTATTGTTTTTTATTACCGAGTCGCTAGCTTGACTCGACCCTGAATTAATTTGTTCATGGGGAAGTAAGTGGAAGAGACAATCTCCATCGGACTTTCATTCAAGATGTTTGTATAAACATTGAAGTACGTGAAAGTTCCACACCGATGAGGTATACATAGAACCGGCTCACAAATGATAAATGAAAATGCCGGGATCAAAAATAGTGTCCTCATTCCTGAAGGAGAAAAGGGAACGAGAAACCACACCATCTGTGAAAAATGGAATAAAGATGTGCATCACAATGCAATCCCATTCTTCATTAGTGAGGAGCAAATCACCATTTTTGACATTTTTAAGCTTAAATTTGAAGCTTATATGGTGATTGGCAACAAATTTTCTAGGAGGGAGAGCTGGAAACGGTTCTTCAATCAACAGATTTTCAAGAAAAAGGATGTCTCCCTCCGAATCAAAGTAAGTATTGTCAATCCCTGTTGGAATTGACTCATCACTAAGAAAAGCATCGACCTCTTTCCAAAAGTTATCATCTTCCTCATCCGAAGTGAGAGAAGGAATGGAAGAGTCGGAAATAGGACAAGAAATGAGTGAATGATCATTATATAGGAGACTTTCAATTTCTCCAAGATCGGCTTCGAAATCAAAGAGATCATCGTCACTTTCTGATGAAAGTGGACTGATGTGAGTGAGTTCATCGGTGAACTCCTCAAGAAGAGGATCAGACTGTGGAAGTGATGCCTCAACATACTCAATGTCTCCATAAGATTTACAATCATCGCTAAAATCGGAGAAAGTTTCAAAATGATCTTTTGAACACTCAAGAGGGAAAAGAGAATCACACATATGATCGAAGTTCCTGTGACTCTCTTGGGATTGGGACAAGGTTCTCAACACTAGACTTTATGAATTCGTCCGATTCCTTTTCAGTAACAGTGTCAAGAAGCTCATCCCCCATGTTCGTGAGAGTGAGTGGGAATATCGGGTGTGATAACAACAGACTGAGGGAGTTGAGAAGGACTAGCGTACATATGTTTTATACTTTCCATTTGTTCTTCCGCTAGTAATTCCATCATAGTCTTTTCTCCCTGATTTTTCATGGAAGGAATTTCAACTGATGAACTTGATGAATCTTTATAGAATTGAAGGATATCAAGGTTATCCTCATCATCACTGTCATCAGGAATAAAATGAAATTGAGAGCTAGATCTGGCCGCTTTTTCTTTTGCAATTGATTCCCTAATAGATTTTTCAAAGGCAATTTAGGAATCTAATTTAGCGTACCGTTCTTCGGCTAACAAAACTTCCATGGATTTTTGATTTGGATTATCTTGGGAATGTTTACATTCCTTCAAATCCTTCACTAAATCCAAAAGATCAAGGAGAAGATTTTGAGGAAGTGGCTCAGGCCGAGGTGGTGCCTGATTCATTTGATATTGTGGAGGTTGGTCTTGAAATGTATAGTCGTAATTGTTGCAAGGAAATGGGTTCCCTGTTTGACAATCCGAGCTAGAGTGAGAACCTCCACAATACTCACAAAGCAAACCGATGTGGCGTGAGTTATATGTGTTGTAGTCATAATTGTTATCAGGAACCTACTCATAGACAAGCGTGTTTCCCGATTGACAATCAGAACTAGAGTGTGAACCACCACGACTCACAACAAGAAAACTGCTGAGTCTCACAGTGTGGTAGCCGATGGAATAAATCAGTTGTGTTATGGTAGGAATAGGGATCCTGGTTATAGACAGACCCGTTTCCTAATTCCACCATACTACAACTAGGGCAATTGCCACCATTATAAGGACCACCACACCATTGACAACCAAGAGGGTGAGGATAAGACATAGAAAAGAATCAAAGGTTTATAGAGGGGTTGGGATGAAGAATCAAAGATGTGAGAGGGTAAAGATGGATATTTTTGGATTTTTGAAAAACATGTTGTAAAAATAAGAAAGAAAATCTTTTTGGTAATCGATTAGTCAAACGAATTAACTTCACGATAATTTTGGTTTTATATGAAAACAAGGAAATATGGACAAAGATGGTAAATATACAATGGGTGTATATTCAACAACACTGATGCTTCAAATTCGTAGTAACGCAGCACACCTCCCCGGCAGCGGCGCCAAAATTTGATCGGTTCCAAACGGTCAGGTTTTATCACACAAGCTAACCACTTGTGAATGGTCAACCGTAATAAAAGTCCAAACAGTCTGAAACCAATACAATGAAGATCTAGAGGAGTATAGTGTTACCTCAGGTCGTTAAGTCCCAACGAGGTGTGAACACTGTAATAAGACGAATCTGTGATCGAGTGATATTGAATGGGAAAGGGGTTTGAAGATTTGGAATATTTATACCTAAAGAAAAAGTTTGTAAATTACAGGGGCTTAAATGCAAATTAAAGAAAATTAAAATGATAAATTATATTAAATAAACGCTATCACTATTTTTAAAATTGATTAACGTTTATAATCTAAAACTTACGTTTAAATTAAAAACTACGTAACGTACGAAATAAAACGTGAAATTAAAGAAGGAAAATACCTACGGATATGAAAAATACATTTTTACAATCCTAATTATACTAGAAAATTATTGGAAAAAGAAAATTATTTTTATGACTATTTATTTAATTTTTATTAATTAAAAACTATTTTAATCTAATTAATTAATTAAAAATACTAAGCTATTTTAGAAAAATATGCAAAAGTTACAAAAAATACTTTACATTATGGAGGACCTAAGAAAAATAAAACGGGAGCCACAGCTTGTACAAATAAGCTGTTAAAAATAAGCAAAGACTAATAAGCTTAAATTAGAATACGGCCTTAAGTAATAGATGTTGCAAAATTAAACCAAGAAAAGTCCCAAGGGCGCTGGTCATACAGGTACACTCTATCACTCTCAAAGGCTGGGAGGTCTCAGGTTCGAGCCTGCCTCCCATCTTTTTGTTCTTTTATCTTTTTATCTTTTTTCTTTTTGCACAATAAAATAAGAACTAAAGCTTTTTAACAAAATCTTAAGCCTAGAAAAACTTACATACAAGCTGTAAATGGCTAGTAATAGCAGACTTGGTAAAAAAAATATGGATGGGCTGTTTGGTTTATCTAGGCTACGAAGGGGACAAAATAGGCTATAAAAAGCATTCAAAAAGCTAAGACTAATAAGGATTAAACTAAAAATATAAAAGCTCTACAGGTAAACTAAACATAAGCAACAATAAAAGGGAATTAAACTGTTCAGTAAGCCATTCAAGGCTGCAGTGGACAGCAGTGATGACAGATAAGACAGTTTTGAGACTTGCTTAAAATTTTTGACTTGGATCACCTGAAACAAGGCTTGAGACAACTTAAAAACAGTTAAAATCAAAGAGTTAACCCAACTATAACACATCTACATAACTTAAATCTTAACATTGAGCCAAATCCAAACACTCATTTTTGTTACTGATAAGCACTAATGATAAAATAAAATCGCAAACTAGCTAACATATGAACTAATAAGCTACGAGAAAAAAAAACAAAAAGAATAACTAAAGAAACAATAGGACTGGGAAATAAGCAGTTGGTACATACCTAAACTAGGGAGAAACCTAAGCTACTACAATGGAAAATAAGCATAAAACAGCAAATAAGCTCTAGGAAATCTAAATTTCGAATGGGCTAATCTAAAATACTCTAAGGGGTCCTAAGATTCTGATAAGCACTAAATGAGCATCTAATAAGCTATATATTAAATCAAACTCAATTTAAACAACCTACAAGCTACTTAGGCTCTAAAAAATGACCTGGGGCTGTTGTTGAAGGCACAAACCGCCTGGAAGGCACCTTAATAGAGCTTATTAAGGATAAGCTAGAGTGTGAGATGGCTCATGAGCTTATGGGCACTTGAAGTCCACCCAGCTGACAGGATTTTGCCCCTATTCCGGCTGATGAAGGGCTATTTACAGCTTGTCAAATAGCTCTGCAAACAGGCTGCTGGAGCCTGTTGGTGTTATGTGCACAGGTCACAAAATGGGCAAGGGGTTGATTTTAAAGGGCTATTAAAGCTACTCTAATGCAATCCAAATTACTTCAAACCAAACAAATGATAAAGATGGTTAATCAAGGATTCAGGAAAACAAATTTTTGAGAGACTTGGTAAGAAATGAGCGAAGATAAAAGACATTGAACAACACCTTAGGCTGCTGTTCTTGTGCAGAATTTTAGTGACAGAAAACAAAAGATTTTTGTTATCCAACTTTAACAACCTTAAAATTTGAAATGAAAATTAAGTACATGAACTAAAGGTAACAGCATAACAACAAATAATTAACGGTAAACTGAAATGTTCATTAACTGGAAATTAAAGAGTACAATTAAAATGACAATGAAACTTGAAATGGGACTAGAACAGAATTTCTAGACTCTTTTTACACTAGTTATCTAATGTCTATATATACTAAAAAGATAAAAAAATATTCCTCCTTTTTCTTGTGCTTCTTTTCTTCTCTTTTTCTTCCAAAAGATTTCTCTCACTTCTCTGATCAATTCCCAACAAAAGCATTAGCCATTGGATTGGTCAAAGTTGATCTCAGCCATTGATTCTACTTTTGGCGCCAAAATTCCACAACTGGGTCTGGTAGCGTATTTTAGGGTAGAAGCATTTATTGTTTCTTGGATTGGTGTGGAGGTGGAGGAACAGCTGGGGAAGAGTGGGTAGCCAGCTGTGGATATGAGGTGGAAAGGTGGGGGTGAGGTGTGGAAGCAGGTGGTGATGGGAGGGAAGGAGAAGACCGGTATTATTAATAGGGGAGGGTTCAAATTGGGGGTTCAAGGTGCAAGGGTCATGGTTCAAGGGGGTTCAAAAACGGGAGTGGGCTTGGGCTTGGGTATATGGTTGGCAGATTTGGATTTGGGTGGATTGGGTATTGTTTTGGTTTTGGGTTAATACAATTTAGGGTCCGGTTGGTTTGTAGAAATTAAAGCCCAAGGACCATTCTTGTAATTTTCTGAAAGTATAGGGGTTAAACCTGCAATTTTTCCAAAGTTAACACAAGGACCAATTATGCCATATATGAATAGTACAAGGGTTATATTTATTAATTTTCCATTTTAAATAACCCAGGGACCATTTTTGACAATTTTCAAAGTTTAGGGACCTTTTCTGCCATTTGACCAAAGATTCATTCAAGGACCATTTTTGACAACTTAGAATATTTCAGGGACCTTGAATGATAAAACTCCATATTTATAGATTCCAGGGACTAGATTTGACAACTTTTGAAACTTGGGGGACTAAAACTTCCAATTATGCAAACTTGATACGTTTTTCAACTGTTTTTGGTATTTTTGCATTTAAAACACATAAAACACTTATTTGTGATATTTTCATCATTTTGATGTATTTCTGAGTGTTTTCAGATGTTTTTGCAGTTTAAATGGTACAAAAATGATGAGTATTTGCATACTCATCAAAACCAAATAACATCATAATTGTACAAAAATATTACTTAGCTCCACGACAATTACAACGTTTTGAACCGGTTGCAACGTTGTTTGAAAAGGCTTGTATATACATATTGCAGTAATAACAAACTCATAATGAAATATAGATTGTAAGCACGATGAAGGAAAACTTTTACCAATAAAATGGTGTTGTTTATGAGAAAAAGAATGGACTTAATTAGATTTGAAGTTCACCTTTACTGTTACGAAAATTAAATGCTTCTTCCGAAAGTTTTGGTTTAAATCATTAAAGAGTTACCCATTATAGGTTGTCCATCAATACTTTTCGAAATTTGAATATTTCAGCCATACATTCAATACTTTCTGTTAATACTTTTAGTTTTCAAGGTTTCAATAAAATTAGCTATATACATTGTATTTCAAGGTGTATTTCAATGTTTGACCAAGATTCAAGATTTTACTTTCAAGTTTGACCATACACATGTTATATGTAGTTAAGATATATATATATATATATATATATATATATATATATATATATATATATATATATATATATATATATATAGGGAAGGGATCCGGTGCGAATTAGATTTTAAATAGGGATGCGGCGGATAATATCACAGTAACATTCAAAAAAATCTAAAAAAAAAGACAACAATTTATTAAGAATTGCCGAAAAAAATTCAGAAAAAAATCGTTTTCATGGTTAAAAAGTATAATGATATTATGGATTCTGTTAATATCACCGTACTTATCATGCTTTCTTACTATCACCGTAAGACTACCAGTACTAACTAAGGCTAGCAGTACTAACTAAACTAGCAAAGACTAACTAAGATTAGAAGCATTAACTAGACTTAGCAGTACTTACTCCTCTTTTACATTCTTTTTTAATATCACTGCAACTTTTCTTAATATCGTAATAAAAAAAGCAGTGATATTAAGTTTTTTTTTCTAATATCAAAGTAACTTTATAAGTAAAATTATTAATATCACAGTTAATTTTTACATGTTTCTTAATATCAAAGTTAAATTTTTTAATATCACCATAATTTTTCTTAATGTTTTTAAAATTTTTTAATATCATAGTAACTATCATGTGTTTTTAATATCACGGTTCATTTTTACATGTAAAAAAAATTAATATCACGGTAGGTCTCATAATATCGTTAATATCACTGTAGATCTCATAATCAAAAAACAAAAAAGAGCTCATAAAAATCTAAAATAATAAAGAAATGAAAGAAGATAGCAATAGTAAGGATCGCTCAAAAGGAAAAAAATTTTAAAAAAAATCATTTACATGGTCAATTGGTACCGTGAATATATATGTATATACATATATATAGGATAAAGATCAAATAAAAAGATAAATATCCGTAAAAAGATAAAAATATTTTTTTTTTCAAAAAAGGTTATCGAAAAATTCCCAAAAAATTCCACAAGATCGGGTATGATGGTGCATGAAAAAGTTGTGTAAAACTTTTTTCTGAAAGTGGATATTTTGTGCCAAAAAAAATTATGAAATAATACGTTTGCGCATTAAAACCTTTTTTTGTGCATCAAAAATTGGTTTTTGCACCAACTTCTTTTGACTTTTTTCATAAAAATAACATTGCGCATCTAACTAAAACAAGTTGAAAATTTTGTGCATCAAAATTTTTTTTGCGCATCAAAATTCGTTTTTTGTGCATTAAAAAAACGTATCAAAACTCAAAATTATAAAAAATGTTTTCACAAAAGTTTTTGTGGAATTGTTTTGGAATTTTTGGAGAATTTTAAAAAAAATATAAATCTTTTTATTCTTTTTACGGATATTTGTCTTTTTATTTTAACTTTACCCTTTATATATATATATATATATATATATATATATATATATATATATATATATATATATATATATATATATATATATATATATATATATATATATATATATAGTTAGGATCAAATAAGAAGAAAAAATAAAATAAGAATGATAAGAAGAAACCACAAACCACTCATTTTAGATACATCTAAAAAAATAGATGCATCTCCCCTTAAAAATCTCCCTCCTATTTGAAATGTATGGCTAGAAATCCTTCTTATTCTTCTCATTTTAGTTTTTCTTCTTACCGGATCCCTTCCCTATATATATATATATATATATATATATATATATATATATATATATATTTATATATATATATATCCTTTAATCAAGTTAACAGTTAGCCCAAAAAGTTACTAGTACAAGTTGTGAATGTAGTTGGCGCATGTGCAAACCCAAAAAATCCAAGAAATCGTGAAGCCCTGATAATCACTTAATCAAGAGGAAAAAGATGGGTATCGTCATTTCAAAGGCAGCAAAACCTTGGAAAAGCTTGAATATCATACAAGCTTTCTCATTACACCAAACACACAATCGCAGCTCATTAAACACCACATTACTCTCATTTCATATCAAAATAAAATTCGTCCCTTGTAGCAACTCAAATAAAATTCGTCCCTTGTAGCAGCTCATTCGATTTTTAAAACCCATGAAAGAAGAATGAAATGAACAAAGCTTTCGCTTTTGGATTCAAGATCCTCTATTAGGGTCTCGGGTAGCGTTGTTTGTATTTCATTTTTTTTAATCTTGACCGAAAGAGAGACAGGATGAAACCGATGTGCTTTTGTTCTTTCTTTAACTTTCTCGAATAGTAAAACGAAGCAATGCTTCTAATAGACAAAAAACAAATCAAACACGCCTTTTCTTTGTCTTGTCTAAAGGGATTTGTTGGAATCACTTGTAACTAGTCTTATCAAGTGTTAGTCATTTCAATGTAATATGTTGCGTAATTATGGCTTTTATGTTTGTTATTAGTGCTAGACTTATGTAGAAAGCCCATAGGCCTATGCAAAGGCCCAAAAGGCCAACACAAGGGATGCCCTAATTCCTTTGCCTATAAATACATTGTAACCTCTCTTTGGAGAGGTGTTGCTCACTTTCATAATACACTTAACCTTTCTCTTATTCATTCGTGTGTGATTGTGTGTAACCTTCCCTTATCATATCTTGTTTCAATCATCTACATACTTATGTTCATATTATGGTGACCTAACAATGGTATCATACGCCATCTAGTTGGGTGAAACGTTTGTGTTTTGAAGATTTGTACTCGTACACGTAAGGTTGCTTCGTTCCATACATTTTTCACGCATAAAACTTTGATTTTTACACTTGTAACCTCAAGATTCTTATGGGTTAAAGTTTATATAGTGTTAATGATTCTAGTTTTTGCAAAAAGTTTCAAGCTTTACGTGTTTTAGATTCGTTTTAAACTCGTTTTTATATCGTGGTACTAGTTTACGCATAAGCTCAAAAATCATCTTAGCAAATCAAGTTCAAAACTTTTTTGTTATTTTGGTGTTTTTGAAGCTTTTTCATCATTAAAAACGAGTGTACAAAACGTTTTAGTGCATAAAAATTCGTTTTGGTAAATTCTGTTTAGTTTACGCCTAAGAAAACCCTCTTTTTACGCCTAGTGAAAACCCTATTCTTACGCCTAAAAGTCTACGCCTAAAGTCAGAAGTTACGCATAAGGTATTTTCATCACGTTCTTCGAAGCTGTTGGTAACTCAGTGTTTTTCTTGCTTGGATAAGCCTGAAAAACACTTTGACTTGTGGATATCTCTCACACTTGGTAAAGTGTGAAGGATTTTGGTTAAAACCCTAAACTTAGGCCTAAGCCAAAAGCTTACGAGTAAGCCCTTTACGCCTAAGTTAAATCTTACACCTAAGGTGCCTTACTTCTAAGAGTTTAGTTTGCGCCTAAGCTTACGTTTAACCTAAAGTTTACGTGTAAGAGGGAGTTTACGCATAAGCTTCAGTTTACGCTTAAGGGAGTTTTACGCATAACTTCAACAGTTTACGCCTAAGCTTATTGGTTACGCCTAAAGTACTTCTTCAACAAACAAAAACAAGTTTCATTCGACTACACAGATCCATCATCTACACAAGTTTCAAAGATGTCTTAACCACCATACTCCAACTACTTTCCTCATGAATATCCTTAACAACAACAACAACAACAACTACAACAATATCCTCAACAACAATTTCAACAACAACCACAACAAGTTGGAAATTATTTTCCTCCTCACATTGTACAACCACTTCCACCACAACAATTCCTTCAGCAATACCCACAACAACATCAATATGCTAACTACTTTCAATATCAGTTTCCACAGAAGTATGCTATGAATGTTACAACGCAAAAGGAACCTACTTGGTTTGCAAAGATATGTGAATCTATAAGTAACCAACAATCTATTCATGAAGCTGGATCCCTTGACAAACCTCCAATGCTCATTCCCGGAAACTATGATCAATGGGTGATACGGTTCTTTAGGTTCTGTGATCTCAAGAAACCACATGGTAAGTTTTTGAAGAAGGTCATCCTTGAAGGTCTTTTTCAAATGCCTACTACAATAGTACCCGAAGATCCAACTGCTACTCCACCAAGAGATGATGTTACTTCCATTCTCAGAATGGATCAACTCACTACTGAACAAATACTTCCTTTTAAAGCTGATGAACTTGCAATGAAATATATCCTTTTGGGTTTACCCAATACGATTCTTCGTAGTGTTAATGCCTAGAAAACTGCAAAAGCAATGTGGGATCACATCCATCTCCTAATGGAAGGCATTGAACTCAATCAAGAGGACATGGAATCAAAACTTTAATTATCATATAAGAACTTCATGATTGAACCAGGGGAATCATTAGAGTTATACTATCATCGGTTTACAGACATCATCAATGACTTGGACATACACAACATCATTATGCCAAGGATTGCAATCAACACAAAGTTTCTAAGCTGTCTTTGTCCTGATTTGGAAGAGTATGTTACATTCATCCGTCAAGCTAAAGATCTTCACAAAGAAAAGTACGGGTTGTTGTATGACTACTTGAAGCACCACCAAAAGGAAGTAGACAAAGATAATGCTCTTGCTTTGTTTACTCAAGCTTGTTATCCAAAATTTCCACTGCTCCCGACTGTCTTTACTAATCCACAACAATCAGCCCAGATTACACCATATGATCCATCACAAAGAATCACAAGAAACTCAATTGGTTCCTTACAACAACAACACTGATTCATGACTCTACAAAGGAGACACCAAATGAGGATGCAGAAGCTTTCGATATGTTGAATAAAGGATTTTCATTAATTGCTCGAGCCTTCGGGAGATTTGCTAACAAATCCAACAATCGTATTCGTACCTCATCTAACGCAAGGAATCAAGCAGTTGTTAGCAATGGAAGGGTTGAGGTTCAGAACCGAGGAAATGGTCGTCAGATGGGTAGTGGTTAAGGATTTAATACTACTGGAAGGAATAACATGGGTGCTCCACAACATTGGGTTCAAATTGTTGATCAGGGAAACATTCAGAATGGGAATAATGGTCTCCGATGCAACAACTTCAATGAAAAGGGTCATTTGGTGAATGCTTGCCCAAAGCCGAGAACAAGAGGCAACGCTTATCACAAGGAAGCTTTACTCTTGGCTCTCAAGGATGAAGCTGGTGGAACACTTACCAACAAGGAACATAGCTTCATGGCTAATGCAGATTCTAATGATGATATGGAGGACTTGCAATCTAATGCGTACTGTAATGTTGATGGCCAACATGCAAGAGCTCCAAATGAGTGATACAGGCCCACTGTAAGACACTGATGGCTTGTCTCAGGTACCGCATCCTAACATATGTCTTATACATGATCTGATATCTCTGCCTGCATCTGCATCCGATGAGGAGCAGAGTGTTCAACATGAGCCATCTACATCTCATCACAAAGAAAATATGATCCTGTAGTTACATTTGACGATCAAGATGACCTTACGGTTACCGTTGATAATCAAGATGACCCCGTGATTACATTTGAGGATCTAAATGATGAATATGTTGAGACTCAAGTTGAACAAAATGAACCTTTGTCTAACCCAGACCCAGAGCTAATGATCTTATTTCAGACCACCCAATCTCAATTAGAGAAGTGCAATGAGATTAATAATAATCTTCATGAAAAAGTGGCACTACTGACTAAGGATATTGAATGCTATAAGGTACAACTCAAAAATTTTGAAACAAAAGAGAAACGTGAATATAGTTTTGAATTCGCTTTTTCAATGTCATACAACGAACAATCTTTAGAAAAACTTATACGTGATCTAGTTGTTTCCAAGAATGAATTGCTTTCTCAAATAGAACAACAAAAATTTGAACACAAACAACAAGTTAACACTCTTACTTCGGAAACTCAAAAAGCCAAGTATGAGTTGTTATCATGTCATAAAGAGTTTTCTGAATACAAAAAAACTTCAAAGAAACGAATAGATCTCTATCTTGATGAAATTGTCGATTTGCAAAACAAAATCAAAATGTTGTCTATAAACATGGTGAGTCAATCACAACGATTCAAATGTTCACATTTAAACCAAATCCAGATGGATATGGACCAAATCTTGCTGATAACAAACCACGTTTTTTCAATAGAGCATTCAATGCGCATCCAAAGTTTTATAGTGTCAAACATATGCTTGATGAATCTGTTGTGCGTGTCGTTGAATATAATCGTGAAAAGGAATTCGATGCAGAAGAAGAGAGTCGATTGAAATGGAAAAAGTTTAATATAACAAACCATTTGATTATTCAAAAGGCCCTCTCATAACTTTTGTTAAACAATAAGATAATACACACACACCTTAGGTTATCACACCAATTCCTGAGTCCTCTTCTAATGTTGGTCCCGTTAAACAAGTTGCACAAATTAATGGTCCTTTACCTTCTTTGAGTGAAATCACACCATTACCCGAAAGATGTCAAATCCTTAAATATTTTGATACATTCATTTATGACATTAATCTTTTGGAATGTGAAATTGAACTTAATTCGGAAATAAAATTTGAAACTTTTCAATCGCCTTATACGCGAAAACAAAGATATATTTTTCAAAAACAACTTTTACCCTATGTTCGAAATTTACGTATGTGTGCAATATATTGGGAACGGGATCTTCAGAATGAGATTGGACTTATGAAAACAGTTTTCAACAAAACCGAAATATCGATTTCAAATACTAAAAAGAAAAAGAAAATTTTGAGAAATCATGTTGATAGACTCTTGGAAGATGTTATTTGTGCTGATAGCATATCTGTAGTGTAGCTTTATACTGTTGCTTCTGTTTTTGATAATATTGCTGTTAATTCTGTTGATAATGTTGATATTGTTGATAATGTGTCTCAAATTGAATATTTGAAAGCTGAAAATGAGTGTTTGTTAAATGAACTTTCAATTGTAAAACGTCATCTTCAATGGTGTCAAAAAGATTGTAATAATCGAGAAATTGCTTTGCAAAACAAACTCAAACAGTCGAGTGATAAAACTTTTGAACCAAAACTCGAACGACGGGATGAGGAAAACGTGTCTTTAAAGTGTCAAATTTTCAAATATGAACAAGAAATTGCAAAAGCCAAAACAGAATATGGTGTCATATTTAATTTTCTCAAAAAGACTCGTGCTAAAGCGTCAAAGGATCTTGATGATCATCTTGCATACACTCGTGAAGTCTTAAATGTTAATGGAGACATTCGCTCTGAAAACCAATATTTGTTACACACTATCGTTGAGTTGAAAGAGAAATTGGGGAAATATGAGAGTGATGAGTCTAGTAACACAAATGTCCTTGCACCTGGAATGTTTAAAATTGACACTAGGATGCCTAATGACAAACCTCAAGATACTAATGTGCTTCCTCCCACTTCTACAAGAGTAGTTTCCTATAATCCTAGCATTAGCACTTCACAGCTTAAGAGCACAAACAGGAAGAATAGGAAGTTGCAACGTAAGAGAAGATCAGTAAAGACCCCTGAAGTAGAAGAACACACTAGGACTTTGAATAAAACACATGTTGCACCTACTTTAGATATTGCGTTAGATAAATGTAATAGAAAAAGTGATGTAACGAATGTTGAATCTTCAAGTACTTTGAATGTTTTATTTGAAGCATCTTGTATTGTTTGTTGTAAAAGCATGTTTTCTGGTTGTCATGATAATTGTGTTGCTGAATCTATCTTATCTTGTAAGCGGAAACATAGAAATGGAATTACCTCTAGGCCCACTAATGCTTCTAAGCCAGTGCTAGGTAAACCGCCTTCTAGTGTTTCTGCGAATATCATTGATGTACCCATAGAGCCCACTTCACCTCCTACGAAGAGAATATCACCTAGTGCATTCACTAAGACTAAAGAAAAAACTAGTTGGACTTGGCAGAGATGGTTATAAAATACACCAGGATTTAAATGGATTCCTAAAATCATTAACATGTGTGTTTCATCTCAGAATTGTAACGGAACCCTCTAACTCTTCGGGTTCCACCTCTACTTCTATTTCACCTGTGTCGTCATTGTATTGTAGGTGATACAAATCATCCTTTGGATTGTTGATAGCGGATGTTCCCGGCACATGACAGACAATCTCAAACTTCTTACAAACTTTGTTTCAAGGTTCATTGGCACTGTCAGGTTAGGGAATGATCACTTCACAGCTATCATGGGCTACGGAGACTACATCAATGGGAACATCGAAATTAGCAGACTTTATTATCTTGAAGGTCTTGGACACAATCTTTTCTTAGTCAGCCAGTTTTGTGATGGTGATTTGGAAGTTGCTTTTCGGGAGAAAACTTGCTTCATTCGCGATCTACAAGGAAACGATCTTATGTCTGGAAACCACACTTCAAGCCTTTACACAATCTCAATCAAAGACATGATCCCCTCATCTCCCATCTGTCTACTTTCTAAGGCAACATCTACAAAATCGTGGCTGTGGCACAGAAGACTCTCACATTTGAACTTTCAAACCATAACTAATCTTGCACGACGCAAACTAGTTGAAGGTTTTCCAAGGTTTAAGTATTCAAAAGATCACTTATGTTTAGCTTGTGAACAAGGGAAAATCACTCGTGCTCATTTTTCTTCAAAGGTGGAAAACAGCTATCAGCATGTTCTTCATCTTCTTCACATGTATTTGTGTGGCCCGATGCGTGTGCAGACGATTAATGGCAAATGCTACATTCTCGTAATCGTTAATGACCACTCCAGATGGACTTGGGTTTATTTTCTACGAAGTAAAGATCAAGTCAGAAAAGATAGAGGAACTGAATTTATTAACCAAACTCTTCGAGAATACTAAGAGAAAGTAGGAATTGAGCATCAGACAACAATTGCACGTACACCAGAACAAAATGGAGTTGTCAAAAGACAAAACCGTACGTTAGTGGAAGCTACAAGAACGATGTTGATCAATGCAAAACTTCCAGATTACTTATGGGCAGAATCCGTGTCAACTTCATGCTACACTCAGAACCGTTCTATGATAACAAAACGCCACAACAAAACACCTTATGAGCTTATCCATAACAGAAAACCGAACCTCAAACTCTTTCATGTATTTGGCACTCTTTGTTACCCAAATAATGATCGTGATGACTTTGGAAAGCTCAAGGCCAAAGCTGACATTGGAGTCTTTGTTGGATACTGTGAAAACTCAAAGGGATACCGCATTTGGAATCGTCGTACAAAGGAAATTATGGAAACTGATGATGTACCCTCCGAACAGGTCGAAGGACACTCTTTGAACTATGTTGAAGCCCTTCTGTACGAAGGCCCAAGTCAGTTCTCCCAAATGTTCATTGGCGTCAAACCATTCATATGCACGAAGGTTACCTGCGGGGAACTCGCCACTCAAAGCCCTAAGCCCTTCGGGGTATGGTTGACGAGGGAACAAAGGACAAAGCACCATTCCGACTTAGTCAAACCCACGATCTCCCTCTCATATCTGGCTTTCCCGTCAAGTTTGAGAACGTGGGTCACTAAGCCCTAGCGGTTACCTAAAAGCATGGGACGCCCCCATCTTCTCTAATATTAGCGCAGAGGTGCCCTAACGCCTATTCTATTTACTATAAATTGGTGTGATGGACAGAAGTTCATGGTAAGCTCACTTAACACTTTACTCTTTACTCACACTCACTTACAAAACCATAACTCATACTTACTCTCACGCCGGAGGTGGTTCGCAAGGTCCAACCCCTGCGTAATCACTTAACGTAGTGTCTTCGTATTTCTTATTCTCAGGTGAAAGACAATCTTGGCTGGAACACACACCCCTCTTACATTTGATTACCATTGATGTCTGATAGTGCAATTTATTATACAATCAGTGGCGCCATCCGCGGGACCCGCTACTATAAGTCCCGTAACCACAAAGTCCTAACCTCCTAACTGATTACGCTACTTTTCCGGCATGGAACCAGGACGAGAAGATACACCTCCACCAGGTTTTTCTACCCTGGTACCCATCACCACAACTAACACCGATAATCTTGCCCCCATAACCGCCTCCACCTTCACCACACGATCTCGCCTAGAAACAACTCCCATACATCACGCCTTAACTTCAGCTAATCCCATTCCAGAAATTAGCCCTGCCTTCGTTGAGGCAAACTTCGAAGCATTAGAGTCCTTGCTAAGGGCTCACAAGAGGCAAGTTTGTAACACAAAGATGAGGAGGGAATTGGAATATTCCAGTGAGGAATATGACGAAGAGATCGAGGTATGTGACAACTCGTAATTTCAGGTCATTTTATAAAATTTGAAAATTTCACTATTCATCTCGGGAATTTACTATTCACCGATTACTATTCAAAATTTTACTATTCACCATTTTCGAAGTCGAGGTAATATTCTAAGAACGTATTTCAAAATTTACTATTTATGAAACACTATTCATTCCCGGAGAAAATCACTATTCATGCTTCACTATTTCATCGTTTATCGTAAACTAGGTTTATGAGTATCAAATTCGCATAACATTAATGGTTTAGCTGCGAATTCATGAACAATCATCAAGGACATTTCATATAGAGTAGGTTTAGTCTACATGTCATCACATCATTATCATCATGTTAGTTCATGCATTATTTTGCATTTTACATTAATCGTATAATTTCTATTGAATAAACGCTATCGCGTAGACATTTATTTTGAATATTGATCCGACACTTCCAAAAATAATCATTATATATTTTTATACTCATTTTAAGACTATAAAAATTATATTATTAGTTTACCCGATGTTTTAAATTTATTTTGTATATAAATGGTTATATTTATATAATTACGACGGTTTTCGTATATGCAACTCGATAATTATTATTTCACTCAATTCTTGCAAGAAATGTATTTTTATAATTTTTTTGACTTCAATACATTTTATTTTGTTCCGTTAAAATCTATTTTTAATTAATGCTACAATTAAAATACTTATATGTACAAATATACATTTACTTAACAAGTAATTACACATTATACTTAACCTTTAAAATTAATTACTCATCAAAAACACCTCACCCCCCTCCTAAATATCCTAAGGCCGGCCACATAACCCCCCCCCCTAGTCACCATATGTAATCAATTTGCCTTTTTCTTCTACTAGATATTTGTTAAAAACACATACATATCACATACACAAAGGTGAAACAAGATCAACTTTCTCCCCTTCCTTCTTGTTGAGAACCAGCCACATCAAGAACACAAGAGAAATCCATAATTTTTCATGATTCAAGTATTAATCAATTCATAGGAATAATCTAGTTAGGGTTTTGAAATAAAAACCTCAAGATTATTAAGCATACTTTGCTCAAAAACTCTTCAATCATTCAAGTAAGCATTTCATGATTTTTATTACTCTTTCATATTCATCTTTTTGTTATTTCATCATTTTTGCAAGAAACATGCATGTTACATATGAATTTATACCACTTTTGTTGTTTTTATTACTTATTATGTAATATAATTATCCTATAATGAATCCCTCAAAATATATCACTCTTGGTGATGTCTAGGAACCCATGACACCCTAAGAAGGTGTATGGTAGGATTTGAATAGCTTCGGAGTTGTTTTGAATTGGTTAGAATAGGTTTTGCGTGATAAAAACTCATTTCGACAACTTTATTTAGAGGTCTGATCATATTTTGAAATTCTGGAATTTTCAACAGTAAGCAAAATATTTTGGGCTAGATATTTGGAAAATATACTTTAAAATGAAAACGTGGCTGCTTGAACGGGTTAAAACGGAGTTATAACGAAGAAGTTATGAATTTTCCAAGTTTGACGACGAAAACTAATTGTTTCAGAAAATTCAGCATGCTGTCTCGACTTTTTACGAGTCAAAAATGAGTCTTAAGCGTTGTTAAATGTGTCGACTTATAAAAAATATATTAGTATATGTTATCACGATTCCGTGGATATAAAGAACGTAGAAAACGGACTTATAACGACTAAGTTATTCACATTTTAAACAAGTTGCCGTAACTATTTTATTATAAGTAAAACTAATATATTTCTATTAGACAAATATTACGGTCACGAAGGACCATGTTGAGGGTCATTTTTAACACGGATGTAATACTTTTTATAAAATGATGTCTTCTAGTAAAAGTAAGTTCACCTAGCCTATTTTCCAAAATGTCCGACCGTTCGTCAAGCGGAGTTGTAATGAATAAAATACGGTCACTTAAACTTTGCCGAAAACCATCCTTAAACAATATTTTGGACACAAGTACCATACTTTACCTATATTTTTCTCCGTGATCGAGACCTCTAGGATGAAAACTTAAATGCTAAAACTTTGAGATAATGATACAAGCTTCCCAAAACCGTTGAGTTCATTTCCTAACACTCGACGTGCACCATTTTATAACTAGCTTTTCAAGGCTACTTAGTCACTTTCATGAAATTTCAACGACATTATTTTACGACGAAAAGTTATAATTTCACAATAAATCATTAAATGACTATCGTAAGATATCATTTCAACATAAATACTTGTAAAGTATTTTATAACATGACGAGATGTCATAAACATATATTTCAACGATAAATTCTATTTTCAAAAGCGTACAAGTGGTATAGATTACATGTGGATTTGCAAGCACGACATTACATCATAACTTATCATAGAGCATATCATTCATAATAGGTCACGGTCAGAGGTTGCGCCTCATTTCAGCATTACCATTATATCATCATTATCATTGCAACAGGTGAGTTTTCATAGCCCCGATTTATTCAAGTTTTTACTTTATTTCAAACCTACGGGGGAGAATACATTGTACATCATTTTTATTACGATACCAAGTATATCAAATTCATTACATTGCTTAAGTTACCTCATGCCAATTGAATGTCTCCATTATATAACATGAACCGTTAATTTCATAGAAGCGAGGGTGAGTGGATAGATCTATCGAGGGTGACTCCTCCATCCGGGTTGGTGGATTTCAACTGGTTAAACGGATGCATTTCATTTAATATCATTATTTGAGTTGTTTGGCAAACACTCTGTTGGGGCGAACATCATGATCAGTCTAGTTTCGGTGTCATGGACTTATAGCAATTGTAACATTTTTGTGACATAATTGTCATACATAATTTATACTTGTGGTAGTCGTATTAAACATTTTCAACAACTCTATGAACTAACTCAACCTTTGTGTTGACACTTTTAGCAATGTATTTTCAGGTAACTAAGGCATGCACTTCATGGCATGCATGTGGACATATCATAGAGTCGCGGTGACGACGCGTCTCACATGGGATTTATACACTTTAAAAACAGCGTTTGACTTGTACCAAACTTATTTTCCGCACATAGTAACTTTCTTTTGGGACCTATCTTTGTAACTCTGAATGTTTTTATTAAATCAAGCGATGTATTTTCCAAACGACAATTTAGGTCGTTCAATATAACTGTGATTGTGATGCTATGACAGTCAATCCCCAGGAATTCCATTCCGCTGCAAAACAGGTAATTTGGGGGTGTGACAGATTGGCATCCGAGCTTCGGTTATAGAGAACTAGGTTGCATCATTGACCCTAGACTATAACTACATCATCATAGCATTTCATCATTTCATCATAAGTGCATAGTCACTATACATGCGGTTTCATACGCACATTTTGCTAGTTATTTACTTGCATTTCAAATCGATTGTCACATTAATGCCTTCAGATACCCATCCCATCACTTTGACATGGAGAATGCCCTGTCATTCCCTGTCACAATTCTAACATCAGTTGACTCAACACCGATAACATCAGATGATGAGACTGAACCCTTTTAGGAGGATGAAGTTGCACCTACACCATCATGATCACCATTGATTCACTGTAGGATCAGGACAATTTTTATCATTCGGTTTGGACAGATTATACCATTTGGTAGAACTTATAGGTTTAGTCCTAATGAACCTATTTTCTTAACTCACCACAAGGATTTTCATTATCATCATTGTCATCATTTTCATCATCATTGTCATCTAAAGTACCATCCGTGCCATCACGTCTCATAGACACTACTCATACACCTGACTTGCAGCTTGGGAAGCGTGCATGATTTGAAACACCATTATCATTTATCACTAAGACTACAGAAACTACACTATCTTATAGATTTAAGGACTGTGAGAGTTTCAAAGCTGTTGTTATAAGACAGCCTACTGCTTCTACACTTGGGACATGATTAGACTACCAACAGGAACAAATAATAAGTACCTTTTTAGCTAATGTAATCTTTATCATTTATTATCTCCACGATAATCACAACCTTTGTTCATTTCATTCCTATTCCAATTGCCCAATTTTCAATCATTTCGCGACAATATATCACTATCTTACTAGGGGTTAGGCCAAATTTATTCTTGACCAATTAAGAGACTATTACCACTCTATGAGGTTCTCCCATGTATCCTACAAACCATTCAACAAAATATATTTCAAGTTATTTTGCTACCATTTCATGAAATTATTTCACTTAATTTTATTTCAAGCTATTCTACACTATCTTAGAAACATTGTTTCATAAAGTTTTAAAACAAGTTGTTTCGTTACCACCTTATCAATTGGCTTTCAGTCATTTTATCAAATATTTAATACCATCATGCGAAACGATTTTCATGTTACTCTGAAAAATTATTGAGCCATTATCTTACAAAACAAAACGTTTAATACCATCTAAAACTTCGGAGGAACATAATACCATTTCAACAAAACCAAGCATCACATCATTTGTCCTCAATTATACATAGCCTGATCACCTATGTATAATTCAGGGAGAATTATGTCATGAAAGTAACAAGCATCATTTCAAATCTCTTAAAACAATCATCACTCAAAAGCAAGGATTTGTAAACAGATAAATTGCTCATAAACACCTCTTTCGTCAACACTCTATAGATACTTACGCCATTCATCCCTCACTCAACTGATAAGTTAGAATTTGATGAGTTACCTTTTTAGGAAAGGCTTTCTATACCATCTGTGAGGAGGATTCCTCGATACAAGAAAACAATGAAAGGATTTCGGAATTACCAACAAGGACTAGAAGTAAGTAGCGAGATCTTTCAAAACTCAATAAAAATCTTAAGACATCACGAGACATTCCGAACCACTATTTTGGACTAGAAGCCAAATTATATCATTTCAAAAGTACTAGCTAGACCGAGTTATAAGATTTAGTACGAAGCGAATACACACTAAGTAATACCATAGGGATAAACCAAGTCTTCTAACTGAGACTATAGAACATTTCACTAAACATGGCCTCAACAATATGTGAACTTCCCTACAAAGAGTTTTCCTTAAAGGAAAATTTGGTTAAATTAAGGTTATCAATATAAACTTCCCCTAAGGCATTGTGTTCTCTAGAAATTACGGATAACCTCACTTTCATATCAAGAGATGCAACAGGTTTGAACATATCGGACAATCAATGACTCTCCATCACATTCTTCGACATAGTATGAGCTGATATCTATTTTCTTGCTAGCATGATAACAATATAAGTGATGAAATATTTTAGAAGCACTCAATATCGGAACAAGTCTTGAAAATCAACCACCACACCACATCACTTAAATATTTAAGGTTTTGTGACTTTACAACATATAGCATGGAAATATTTTCATAAGAGACCTTAGTCAAGTAAGACTCAAGTAATGACATTCGCTAGAACTAGAAACGCGAGGAATCACAACTGTTACCCATAATCTATTCCTTTCTATAAGGTCCTTTCCGACAGATTTAACATTTTGAAATTTGGCATGAGACACGTGGTATCAATTCCAGTTGTACCTATTACAAGCTATTCGATTCACCTTAGAATTCTGACAATCGTTTTAAGATTCCTTTGGAATTCACTAGGACATGATTACTGCTTATTATCCTCAGCTCAATGGTTAGAGCGAGAGAAGAATTCCCACATTAGACACATTTATCGCTTCCAAAACAGTCAAGAAATATTGACCAAAGGTTTTAGTCAACAAAAGTCAACTATTATGGACTCAATACAATTTCCCTTGGAATTTAGTGGATTCCCGGGTCGTTAAGTCCCACGGAGGTTGAATGGTGTGTGAAAACGTTCAGAAGTAGAATAATCACTAAGGATAATGATCGTAAGGATTTTGGTTGATAATTACACTACTGATTGTTTGGAATTGTATTTGGATACATAACTATAAAGCACAACAATCAGATTAAACAAACGTAAATGCGTACGTTTACTAAATTTTACGTAAACGTATAAAATAAAACGTAAATTTAAAAGAATAAAATACCTACGGATATGAAAATGATATTTTTACAATCCTAATAATAAAATAAAATTATTGGAAAATTAAAATTATTTTTATGACTATTTATTTAATTATTATTAATTAAAAACTATTTTTAACTATTTAATAATAATCTAAAATATAAGAAAATATGAAATAAAGCTAGAAAATTGAAATTATGACTTAGAAAAATCTAAAATATTAGAAAACTAATTTTAAAATTTAAAAGATATTTTTTTATGCTTTTTACTTATTTATTATTAATTATTTAATAATTTTTAACTATTTTAAATTCTAATAAATACTAAACAAACTAAGAAAATTCTGAAATTTTTTCTATAATTATCCTATGATGACAGAAAGCTAAGAAAATTATAAAAACAGAAAGTGCTTAATAATAAGCTGAAAAAGAAAATTAAAAAGCTAATTTATATTAAATAAACGCTATCACTATTTTTAAAATGATGTTTTTGTGATTTTTATTTTTTTAAACCTATTTAACTACTGATAATAAGCAACTTTAATGAAGAAAAAAATTTTGGAACTTGAAAATAAGCAGTTTGAGAGCTTAAGAGCTTACCAGTTTATGCTTTTGGCTTATTTTGATGATTCAAGCTTAAATAAGCTTGAAATAAGCTTCACAAATAGAACCAAAGGTGAAATAAGATACAAACAAGCTAAGAGTACTTAAATTAATCTAAAAGGCACAAATAAACACACTGATAAGCTATAAATAAGCAAATAAGCAATTACTCTAACCCTATAAACCAAACAGGCCTGCAGTCAAACTTATAAGCAATTTAAGCTTATGAAATAAGCTGAAAAGCTCAAAATAAGAACTGAGGTATTGAGATGGGTTGGTGAGCTTTCTAAAAAGTCCAATCTCACACAATGGGGTCCACTAATAAGCTTATGACAAGCTTTTGAAAAGGCTTGTACACACTGAGTATTTAGTGTACACAGAAATGGGACAAACAAAAAGTTACTAGCAGCCCTACCAAATAAGCTAGAAAGTTAAAAATAAGCACTGGGCCTTTGAGATGGCTAGATTGGCTTTCTAAAAAACCAAAATACACAAGCTAAGGTTCACTGATGAGCTTTTTATGAGCTTGTGACATAGGCCTATTCAATGTACACGGGGCACTTTTTCAAAAGTGTCTAAAATAAGCTAAGGAATAAGCAGTTTAAAAAGCTAACTAAAAATTATAAAAATTACCATGATTAAAATGAGCAACTAAATTCTAATATTCCAAAAGCATAAAACATGAAACTCTATATTAAATCCGATAGAAAATTATCTATTTTATTCAAAAACTGATTATGTGAAAATTTGACTTTTTAAGTTAAACACTAAAGTTGACTTTGATGAACTTTGAATCAAATCTACTTACTGATTATGTTATATTAAGCTAAGTTAAAATGAATTTAGGCTAGATGACCAAGTTCTAAGCAACTGTGATGATTTTTACACTATAAATCCTAACAGTTAACTAGTAAAGTGAGATTAAAAGAGATTTTGACTATTTCTCAAACAAGGACTGTATTTTATGGTTGCAATGAGTTATTAGATCCTATTGTGACATGAGACAACAACAAACAACAATATAAACAACCTTTAATACAGATAACACAGTGAATCCAAACAACCTTTTAGACAACTGATTTTGTGATTTCCAAAGGGTTTCACAGATTAAGACCATGCAACTGATTAAAAACCTTATATTATCATATAATGAGACTAAATAAGCATTAAACAACAACAATAACAACATAAAACTAAGAAATGACACTTATGCTAATATGACTGCTAAACTAAGATTTTTAGTAACTACAAATTTTAAAGAACAAGCAAACTGTTTTAATGTTTAATTTTACTTAACTATAACTCAGAAACATAAACATACAAAGATTTAAGCTTTAAGCTACTTATACAGTTAAATGCAAAATTTGCTTAAAAATGGCTTACAAATGTAATTCAGCTGAAAACACAGAACAAGGTCCAAAGATCAACCCTAATAGCTTACCACTAAGCTTCTAAAACCAAGGCCATTCAATATTTACCTTGCTCCAGCTGTGATCTTCATTTCTTTTGATTTTTGATTTTCCAACTATTTTTTAGTATATTTTTTTTTGTATTTTTGAGTTTTAACTATAAACTGGATTTTAAAGGTATCTAATAGCTTTCATAAGCTATATAAGGAGCTTATATGAGCTTATAAGTCCTTAACAACAACTATCAACATCATTCAAACATTTTGAGGATTTAAGCAAGTAAATTTGCATAAACTTAAAAGAGTACTTAAAACTGAAATTGGTTATTGAAAAAGGTTCACAATACACTAAGATTGATAAAAACAGTACTTGAAAGCTAAATTTTACACTGGAATTTAAAACAACATTAATTCGACATAAGCTAAGTTAATTTACTCTAGATATCTTCCACATTGCTTCATTCTCTCTTTATATTGATCTCTTTGGGCTCTGTGTCGACCTCTGAATGTTTCCCACTTGATTTCAACCCTTGAATTCATCAATCTCATCATAATTGTCCATTTGGCATTTTGGCGGCAAAAGTTGTTTGAGCAGGTTTAAAGCATTTAATGCTTCTTGGGAGATTGTGGAGGTGGAAGGGAGTGGGTAGACAGCTGGGAGACATGTGGTTGCAAGTGGTTGACAGGTGGTGGTGAAAACCAGGGTGGTTTTGGTGGAGCAGGTGTGGGTGAGGAAGGTGTGCAGGGGAGAGCGGGTTTTGGTTAAGTCAAACCCAGTTTGACCATGAGATATTAATAACGGGGGGTTCAAATTAGGGGGGGGTCAAGGGTGAGTTTGGCCAGGTTCAAAGGGGTAGTGGGTTGGGTTAATGGGTTTGGGTTTGGGTTATTTATTTATTTTTGGGTCCGGTTTGGTTTTGTAGCTAATACACAAGGACCATTTTTGTAATTTCTGATTTTTGAGGGACTGAAATTGCAACTTTTCCAAAGTTAACACAAGGACCAATTATGCCATTTATGAATAGTACAAGGTTTACTTTTGATTATTTTCACTTTTTAAATTCATCAAGGACTATTTTTGACAATTTTTAAACTTTAGGGACTAAAGTTGTCATTTTGTAATTTTAAACTTTGAAGGGTTTGTTTTGACAACTTTTGAATCCCATGGACCTTAAATGATATTTTTCTTTATTTTGATTTACCAGGGACTAGTTTTGACAACATTTGAAACTTGGGGACTAAAATGCCAATTATGCAAACTTGATACGTTTTTCACCTGCTTTTGGTATTTTTGCATTTGAAACACATAAAACACTTATTTGTGATATTTTTATCATTTTGATGCTTTGACAGGTGTTTTTGGATGTTTTTGGCAGTCTAAAAGGTACAAGAATGATGAGTATTTGCATACTCATCAATCCCCCACACTAAGATATTGCTAGTCCCTAGCAATATTTTTGAAACTTTAATGGATTTCATCTCTTTACCAAAAGCCATTACTTCTGGAGTAGCCAATTGCTTTAGTTCAAGTAAGAACCTTGGTACAATGATAACCAAATGATTTTGAGCAAATCACCAACTTTCAACGGTTTTGATTTGTCTTTACCTGAAGCCGTTTGCTTCTGGACTAGCCAACTCTTAGATAAATTATCAATATTATCTTTGGTGAGTCGATTACCAATTATGGTTTTCCAACTGCCTTTACCACTAGCCATAAACTTGCGGGCTAGCCAACTCTTCACTTTTAAGGATATGGTGAGTCGAATACCATACAATTTTGGGCAAATTGCAAGCCGTCAACGGATTTGAGATATCTTTACCAAGAGCCGTTTGCTCCTGGATTAGCCAATCCTTTTGTTTATTAGATATGGCGGACTGATAACCGTAAGCTGAGTAAGTGCAAAACACTTACTCAAAAAAAAATTTTTGGCCAAATTACATGATAAAATTCGTGAGAATTCCCCCCACACTAGAAATGAATATTGCCCTCAATATTCAAAGTACCGGCGATTATGCCGAAACATAGAACGTAAAAGGGAAATACTACGGCCATTATTTTTGGATTTTTTAGATGTTAGAAAACTTATATACAACAGCGGGGGGCAACTCCCCCACACTAGGGTGGTAGAAAGTAGAAAGAAGTCAGAAATATGGGTGAAAACCCATATGGTGTGCTACTGTTTTTGTTTCCCGAGTCGCTAGCTTGACTCGATCCCCGCATTTATTGGTTCATGGGGAAAGTTTGTAAATCCGGGACAACCACAGGTGGAATGTCCTCTCCAAAATAGTGCTTCAATCGATGACCATTCACTTTAAAATTTGGACCATCGGGTTGAGATAACTCAATGGTTCCATAAGGAAATACTTTAGTGATGGTGAATGGTCCAGACCAGCGGGATTTTAATTTTCCTGAGAAAATCTTCAATCTTGAAGTGAAAAGAAGGACTCGATCACCGACGTTGAAAACGCGGTTCTTGATTTTGGAGTCATGAATCTTCTTTGTCTTTTGTTTGTAGATCAAAGAGTTCTCGTAGGCTTGATCACGGAGTTCATTTAATTCATTCATTTGAACTTTTCGGTGATCACCAGCTGTTTGGATATCGAAGTTGGCATGTTTCAAGGCCCAGTATGCTTTGTGCTCTAGCTCAATCGGCAGATGACACGCCTTTCCGTACACTAGCTTGTATGGAGTACACCCGATGGGTGTTTTATAAGCTGTACGGAAGGCCCAGAGTGTGTCATCCAGTTTATCCGACCAAGAGGCACGGTTTTCGCCTACTGTCCTTTCCAGAATTCTTTTAATCCCTCGGTTGGAAACTTCCACTTGCCCACTTGTTTGGGGGTGGTACGCAGTAGAGAGACGGTGGGTTACACCATATTTTTGCATGACTCGATCAAATTGGTCATTGCAGAAATGCGTACCACGATCACTGATTATAGCTCGTGGAGTTCCAAACCTAGCAAAAAGAGATTTTAAGAATTTCACAACAACTCGGGCATCATTGGTAGGCAAAGCTTTCGCTTCAACCCATTTTGACAAATAGTCAACGGCCACGAGTATGTATTTATTTCCTCGAGATGAAGGAAATGGCCCTATAAAGTCAATGCCCCAGATGTCAAAAATCTCACACACTTGAATGGCGTTTAGCGGCATTTCATTTCTTTGTGAGATATTTCTGTGACGTTGACAAGCGTCACAGGTTTTGACAAATTCGTGGGCATCCTTGTAAATAGTGGGCCAATAAAACCCATAATCAAACACCTTTTTGGCAGTGTAGTTTGGACTATGATGGCCCCCGGTGGGTCCAGCATGGCAAGCTTTGAGAATGTCCATAGCTTCCTGTCCATAAACACACTGTCGGATGACTTGATCCGCACATATTTTGAATAAGTAGGGTCGCCCCGAAGTAATGTTTAACATCTTTGAAGAATTTGTTCTTCCGTTGGGTCGACATTCCTTTCACTATGAAGTTACCCGCATGGTAATTTGCGAAGTCAACAAACCATGGGGTAGTAGAGTTTCCACGAAAAGTAACCGCATTGAGTGTTTCGAGAGGAAATGTTTCATTTATTTCCTTTTTCTCGAAAACATCTTGGTGTGGGTTTTCTAATCTGGACAGATGATCAGCAGCTAGATTCTTAGCTCCTTTTTTATCACGTATAATGATATCAAATTCTTGCACGAGGAGAACCCAACGAAGCAATCTCGGCTTTGCATCTTGTTTTGCAAAGAGATATTTGAGAGCCAAGTGATCCGTATACACCACGCATTTGGTCAAGATTAAGTACGGCCGAAACTTCTCAAACGCATACACCACGGCTAGTAGCTCTTTTTCTGTGGTGGTGTAATGGGTTTGAGCCTCGGTCATAGTTTTACTTGCGTAATGGATAGGCTGAAAATGCCTGGTTAAACGTTGCCCCGGATCGCACCGATAGCAAAATCACTTGCATCGCACATGAGTTCAAAGGGTAAATCCCAGTCGTGGGCAACGAGAATGGGTGCTTCCGTAAGCTTTTTCTTTAATGTTTCAAAAGCTTCGATGCACTCAAGTGAGAAGATAAAAGGAGCATCCTTCTCAAGGAGATGAGTCATAGGCCGAGCGATTTTAGAAAAATCTTGTATGAATCTGCGATAAAAACCGGCATGACCTAAAAAACTCCTAATACCTTTGACGGTAGTAGGATGAGGCAATTTAGCAATAACATCGACTTTTGCTCTATCGACCTCAATCCCGTTTTTTGAAATCTTATGGCCTAGGACAATCCCTTCCTTGACCATAAAATGGCTCTTCTCCCAATTTAGACAAAGATTGGTGTCTTCACACCGTTTTAGCATTTTATCTAAATGGGAGAGACATGTTTGAAACGAGTCCCCAATGACCGAGAAGTCATCCATAAACACCTCCATTGTTTCCCCGATCATGTCGTGGAAAATTGCCATCATACATCGTTGGAACGTGCCGGGAGCGTTACATAGGCCAAAAGGCATACGTCTGTAGGCAAAAGTTCCGTATGGGCAGGTGAATGTGGTCTTTTCTTGATCCTGTGGATCAATGAGGATCTGAAAATAACCCGAGAAACCATCTAAGAAACAATAGTATTCGTTCCCTGCTAATCTCTCAAGCATTTGGTCCATGAAGGGTAGAGGAAAATGGTCTTTTCGGGTGGCGTCATTCAACTTGCGATAGTCAATACACACACGCCATCCCGTAACCAATCGATCTGGAATTAACTCGTTTTCTTCATTTGTGACAACAGTAATGCCACCCTTTTTAGGAACACAGTGAATTGGGCTAACCCAAGGACTATCTGAGATCGGGTAAATTAATCCTGCGTCAAGAAGTTTGAGAACCTCCTGTTTGGTAACCTCATGAATCTTAGGATTCACCCTTCTTTGATGTTGGACTGCTGGCTTGGAATCATCCTCCATCAAGATTTTTTGAGTACAAAACTCAGGGTTGATACCCTTAATGTCGGAGAGTTTCCAAGCAATTGCTTGCTTGTGTGACTTCAAGACCTTTATGAGAGCAGCTTTTTCATCTTTATTCAAATCTCGAGCAATAATGACGGGTAATTTATCATCACCCTCAAGAAATGCATACTCGAGATGAGGTGGTAAGTCCTTAAGTTCGACTTCGAGAGGATCATTAGATTTTTCAATGGTTTTGATTTCCTCTTTATGAAGTTCTTGAGGAGGGATTGATGAAGGATCATCATTGAGCATCTTCTCAATGAGAAGAATATCTCCCTCGATGTCAATTGGAGCGTGATCAATTTCCCATGAAACCGAATCACTGGACAAGTAAGCTTCAATCTCTTCCAAGATGAAGTCACTTTCCTCAAACGGAGTGAGAGAAGGAGTAGAATTGGCAATGATGGGTTGAGATGAATGAGTGAGATTATCACTCGAAGAATTATGAACATAACCGAGAACTTCTTGAGAGTACTCTTCAGAAGCAACATCAATGATATCTATTCGGTTAACCGACTCAGAATCATAGTTTGCGGAGTACCTCGAAGTTTGATCAAGGTTAAAGGTGACAGCTTCATTACCCACACGTAATGTGATTTCTTGCTCAAATACATCAATGAGAGCACGGCCCGTTCTTAGGAATCCTCGTCCAACAATGAGGGGAACCCGATGATCGGCATCGAAGTCAACAACCACAAAGTCAGCTCGAAAATGGAACTTTCCTACTTTCACGAATACATCCTCGGCGATGCCAAGAGGACGCGATATTGAACGATCTACAAGCTTAAGAGTCATGCAGGTAGGAGTAAGGTCCGGAAGAGAAAGTTTCTTCCATACTGAATGAGGCATCAGGTTAATGCTTGCACCAAGATCGGCTAAGGCAAAGCATTCAACCATTCCTGTAAATACACAAGGTAAGAGAAATTTTCCAGGATCTCCAAGCTTCTCGAAGTAATGCTTTAACGAAAGCGCTTCTCGTTCGAGGAGTTTTACCCATTTCAAACAGCTTTTCCTTGTTGCTTAACATGTGTTTGAGAGTTGATGCAAAATTGGGCATCAGATGATAGCATCCGCAAAGCTTATGTCAAAATGTAGTTCTTGGAAAATTTGAAAAAATTTGTCCATTTGATGACTAGCTTTTTCGCGGAGCTTTTGCTCATTCAAACGTGATGGGTAAGGAATAGAAGATTTGGGTTTCTGGTTTTCAACCGAGGTGTCATGTGAATCAAAAACAACTCCTGGCTTAGACTTGGGTTTCAGGACAACTTGAGGTTGGACATCGTTGGTACCTCCGTTATTAGTAGGAAGTTCCTTGTCCTTTGTCGCCTCATGTTCACTTTCAACTATCTTCGGGAGAGAAGAAGAAGAGGTAGTAGGAATAGCTGGTCCATCATATGAAGCACCACTTCTGGTTGTGATCGCCTTTGCATCGCCCCTCGGGTTAGCGATCGTGTTGCTCGGAAGTTTTCCTGAGCCCGAGGGTTGATCATTTAAAGACTTCTTAATGTCAGAAATCTGGCTAACCAACAACCTGTTCATTTCATCTTGGGATTTCATGAATTACTTCAAAAGCTCATCGATGTTGATATGGAGGAGGTGGAGGGAAATTTTGAGGCCGTATGTTTTGATTATAGCCTTGTTGGAAATTCCCTTGGTTAGGATTCACATTTCCATGAAATTGATTCCCTCGATTGAAATTGTTTTGATTAAAGTTTCCTTGATGTTGGAAACCTTGATTTGGTCCGGGATAGAAATTACCTTGGTTTTGATAACCTTGGTTTATTCTAGGTTGGTTCTCGATTCGGTTTTGCATGTTAGGATTCTTGTTAAAACCGGGTGGTCCCTGATAAGTATTAGCACGGTAGTTTGGTTCATTTTGAGGACGGTATTGATTACCTCCCTGATGTAAAGTACCGGCTATCGTATTGGCTTCAAATGGACTACCATCGGTGGCAGTACAGTTGTAGTATGCATGAGGGCCACCACAAGTGACACATACCTCGACTTTCTTCACTTCACCATGTAATGGTGTCTGTGTGAAAGTGACTTTCTTTTGGTTTGCAAGAACCAAAGCCTGAATAGCATCCGTGAGTTTTTCAATCTTAGCATTGGTGCTAGATGTACTCACGTGAGATGAAGTAGAAGGTCCTGCATTAGACTGAGACTAATATGTCTTTGTTCGCATGCAGGCGGACCGGGACTTGTTTTCTATGATTTGCAAGGCTTCTTTTGTGGTCTTGCTCAGGAAATTACCTCCCTCGGAGGCATTTAAAGAGTCTTGGTCACTTGCTCGGACCATTGTAGAAAGTATCCATTTGCATTAACTCGGAAAACCATGATGCGGACACTTTCCGAGCAACTCTTTGTAACGATCCCATGCCTCACCGAATGATTCATCAAATCTTTGAGTGAATTTCATTATCTCATTCTTAAGACTTGTAGTTCGGGATGGAGGATAGAATTCGTTAACAAACTTAGTGACTAAATCTTCCCATGTCTCAATGGAACGAGTGGGTTGTTTCTCAAGCCAAATCCGGGCTTGTCCCTCTAAAGAGAATGGGAACAGAAGAAGCTTAATTGCTTCATGTGGGACATTCTTGTATTTGATGGTTGATGCAATCTTTTTGAACCATCGAATATGTTCATGAGGGTCGTCTCGCTCAAAACCATAAAATTGGCTTTGGGTTACAAGATTAAGCAACCCGTTTTGAGCTCGAAGGTATCAGCCCACGATGGCGGGACAACAATGGCATCTCCGTAACCCTCGATGGGTGCTTGGAGAAGCTCTTTCATCGGTTTATCTTCTGCCATTACGACAGGGGGTGGTGGTGCTAGACGTTCCTCAGTCACGGCTGAAGGAGCAGAACGTCCTCTACGTCTACGCATTATACTTGCAAGCTCTGAAAGTGGACTTGTGGAGCTGGAAGAACGAGTGCGCATGCACTAAGTATAAAAATCAGTTTTCAAAAACAAATGCGAGGCAAAACGACAAGTGAACTTAAACCAATAATCACAAATGAAATGGCTTCTTTGAAAAAGGTACACCAAATCACATGGACACAAAGGCAAGTTTTGATCTTTAAGATTGGGAACTTATTAATGTTCACACCCCCAGTTGGTAGGTGTTCTGCCTTGGTTTGCGGTGGTTGATTTTTATGTATTTATTAAGTATCACTAAAAAGACGTAGGTATGGATTTGTGCTAAGGGTTTAAAAACTTTGGAACAATATTTTTTTTTATCGTCTCGTTTAACCAAATCGTACCTCTTTAAGAATCACCTTAAAGAAAATACAGGATAGAAAACGTTACGATTATTTTGTTGTTTTATATTTATTTTTTTTTGTTAACACTTCAGGAAAAGTGTTAATGAACTTTTTGATTTTGATTACTTTACAAACAACTGTTTACAAAAGGTGGTATATGTGCAAGTATGGGTCTGAAAATGTTTAAAACACGCTTACAGCCTCCCCGGCAGCGGCGCCAAAATTTGATCGCTTCCAAAACAGTCAAGAAATATTGACCAAAGGTTTTAGTCAACAAAAGTCAACTATTATGGACTCAATACAATTTCCCTTGGAATATAGTGGATTCCCGGGTCGTTAAGTCCCACGGAGGTTGAATGGTGTGTGAAAACGTTCAGAAGTAGAATGATCACTAAGGATAATGATCTGTAAGGATTTTGGTTGATAATTACACTACTGATTGTTTGGAATTGTATTTGGATACAGAACTATAAAGCACAACAATCAGATTAAACAAACGTAAATGCGTACGTTTACTAAATTTTACGTAAACGTATAAAATAAAACGTAAATTTAAAAGAATAAAATACCTACGGATATGAAAATGATATTTTTACAATCCTAATAATAAAAGAAAATTATTGGAAAATTAAAATTATTTTTATGACTATTTATTTAATTATTATTAATTAAAAACTATTTTTAACTATTTAATAATAATCTAAAATATAAGAAAATATGAAATAAAGCTAGAAAATTGAAATTATGACTTAGAAAAATCTAAAATATTAGAAAACTAATTTTAAAATTTAAAAGATATTTTTTTATGCTTTTTACTTATTTATTATTAATTATTTAATACTTTTTAACTATTTTAATTTCTAATAAATACTAAACAAACTAAGAAAATTCTGAAATTTTTTCTATAATTATCCTATGATTACAGAAAGCTAAGAAAATTATAAAAACAGAAAGTGCTTAACAATAAGCTGAAAAAGAAAATTAAAAAGCTAATTTATATTAAATAAACGCTATCACTATTTTTAAAATGATGTTTTTGTGATTTTTATTTTTTTAAACCTATTTAACTACTGATAATAAGCAACTTTAATGAAGACAAAAATTTTGGAACTTGAAAATAAGCAGTTTGAGAGCTTATTTTGATGATTCAAGCTTAAATAAGCGTCACAAATAGAACCAAAGGTGAAATAAGATACAAACAAGCTAAGAGTACTTAAATTAAGCTAAAAGGCACAAATAAACACACTGATAAGCTATAAATAAGCAAATAAGCAATTACTCTAATCCTATAAACCAAACAGGCCTGCAGTCAAACTTATAAGCAATTTAAGCTTATGAAATAAGCTGAAAAGCTCAAAATAAGAACTGAGGTATTGAGATGGGTTGGTGAGCTTTCTAAAAAGTCCAAGCTCACACAATGGGGTCCACTAATAAGCTTATGACAAGCTTTTGAAAAGGCTTGTACACACTGAGTATTTAGTGTACACAGAAATGGGACAAACAAAAAGTTACTAGCAGCCCTACCAAATAAGCTAGAAAGTTAAAAATAAGCACTGGGCCTTTCAGATGGCTAGATTGTCTTTCTAAAAAACCAAAATACACAAGCTAAGGTTCACTGATGAGCTTTTTATGAGCTTGTGAAATAGGCCTATTCAACTGTGCACAGGGCACTTTTTCAGAAAAGTGTCTAAAATAAGCTAAGGAATAAGCAGTTTAAAAAGCTAACTAAAAATTATAAAAATTACCATGATTAAAATGAGCAACTAAATTCTAATATTCCAAAAGCATAAAACATGAAACTCTATATTAAATCCGATAGAAAATTATCTATTTTATTCAAAAACTGATTATGTGAAAATTTGACTTTTTAAGTTAAACACTAAAGTTGACTTTGATGAACTTTGAATCAAATCTACTTACTGATTATGTTATATTAAGCTAAGTTAAAATGAATTTAGGCTAGATGACCAAGTTCTAAGCAACTGTGATGATTTTTACACTATAAATCCTAACAGTTAACTAGTAAAGTGAGATTAAAAGAGATTTTGACTATTTCTCAAACAAGGACTGTATTTTATGGTTGCAATGAGTTATTAGATCCTATTGTGACATGAGACAACAACAAGCAACAACATAAACAACCTCTAATACAGATAACACAGTGAATCCAAACAACCTTTTAGACAACTGATTTTGTGATTTCCAAAGGGTTTCACAGATTAAGACCATGCAATTGATTAAAAACCTTATATTATCATATAATGAGACTAAATAAGCATTAAACAACAACAATAACAACATAAAACTAAGAAATGACACTTATGCTAATATGACTGCTAAACTAAGATTTTTAGTAACTACAAATTTTAAAGAACAAGCAAACTGTTTTAATGTTTAATTTTACTTAACTATAACTCAGAAACATAAACATACAAAGATTTAAGCTTTAAGCTACTTATACAGTTAAATGCAAAAATTGCTTAAAAATGGCTTACAAATGTAATTCAGCTGAAAACACAGAACAAGGTCCAAAGATCAACCCTAATAGCTTACCACTAAGCTTCTAAAACCAAGGCCATTCAAGATTTACCCTGCTCCAGCTGTGATCTTCATTTCTTTTGATTTTTGATTTTCCAACTATTTTTTAGTATATATATATATATATATATATATTTTGTATTTTTGAGTTTTAACTATAAACTGGATTTTAAAGGTATCTAATAGCTTTCATAAGCTATATAAGGAGCTTATATGAGCTTATAAGTCCTTAACAACAACTATCAACATCATTCAAACATTTTGAGGATTTAAGCAAGTAAATTTGCATAAACTTAAAAGAGTACTTAAAACTGAAATTGGTTATTGAAAAAGGTTCACAATACACTAAGATTGATAAAAACAGTACTTGAAAGCTAAATTTTACACTGGAATTTAAAACAACATTAATTTGACATAAGCTAAGTTAATTTACTCTAGATATCTTCCACATTGCTTCATTCTCTCTTTATATTGATCTCTTTGGGCTCTGTGTCGACCTCTGAATGTTTCCCACTTGATTTCAACCCTTGAATTCATCAATCTCATCATAATCGTCCATTTGGCATTTTGGCGGCAAAAGTTGTTTGAGCAGGTTTAAAGCATTTAATGCTTCTTGGGAGATTGTGGAGGTGGAAGGGAGTGGGTAGACAGCTGGGAGACATGTGGTTGCAAGTGGTGGACAGGTGGTGGTGAAAACCAGGGTGGTTTTGGTGGAGCAGGTGTGGGTGAGGAAGGTGTGCAGGGGAGAGCGGGTTTTGGTTAAGTCAAACCCAGTTTGACTGGGAGATATTAATAACGGGGGGTTCAAATTAGGGGGGGGTCAAGGGTGAGTTTGGCCAGGTTCAAAGGGGTAGTGGGTTGGCTTAATGGGTTTGGGTTTGGGTTATTTATTTATTTTTGGGTCCGGTTTGGTTTTGTAGCTAATACACAAGGACCATTTTTGTAATTTCTGATTTTTGAGGGACTGAAATTGCAACTTTTCCAAAGTTAACACAAGGACCAATTATGCCATTTATGAATAGTACAAGGTTTACTTTTGATTATTTTCACTTTTTAAATTCACCAAGGACTAATTTTGACAATTTTTAAACTTTAGGGACTAAAGTTGTCATTTTGTAATTTTTAAACTTTGAAGGGTTTTTTTTGACAACTTTTGAATCCCATGGACCTTAAATGATATTTTGCTTTATTTTGATTTACCAGGGACTAGTTTTGACAAAATTTGAAACTTGGGGGACTAAAAATGCCAATTATGCAAACTTGATACGTTTTTCACCTGCATTTGGTATTTTTGCATTTGAAACACATAAAACACTTATTTGTGATATTTTTATCATTTTGATGCTTTGACAGGTGTTTTTGGATGTTTTTGGCAGTCTAAAAGGTACAAGAATGATGAGTATTTGCATACTCATCACACATCATACAACATTGAATTAGCTAATGGTAACTTAATTAGCACCGACACCATTGTCCGTGGTTGTACACTCAATTTTCTAAATCATCCCTTCAATATAGACCCTATGCCTGTAGAACTTGGTAGTTTCGACGTTATCATCGGCATGGATTGGTTATCCAAACATCGTGCAAGAATCATTTGTGATGAAAAGGTGCTCATCTTCCTTACAACGGCGAAACTTTGATCATTCGTGGGGAACGAAGTGGAACTAGACTCAGTATTATATCATGCATCAAGACGGAGAAGTACATAAAGAAAGGTTGTTATGCTTTCTTAGCACATATAACCGAGAAGAAGTCGGAAGAGAAACGACTTAAGGATGTACCAATTGTCAGAATTTCTGAAGTCTTTCAAGACTCGCCAGACTTCCACCGGCATGCCAAGTAGACTTTCATATTGACTTAGTGCCCGAGCTGCACGGTTGCCTTACCGTCTAGCACCATCAGAAATGCAAGAGTTGTCTAATCAGTTGCAAGCACTTTTAGACAAAGGATTCATTAGGCCAAGTTCCTCGCCTTGGGGAGCACCGGTCTTGTTTGTGAAGAAGAAAGATGGATCCTTCAGAATGTGTATAGATTATAGAGAGCGGAACAAGTTAACGGTGAAGAATCGTTACCCACTCCCCAGAATCGACGACTTGTTCGATCAGTTGCAAGGCTTTAGTATCTACTCAAAGATTGACCTAAGGTCAGGTTACCATCAACTTAGATTTCGGGAGGAGGATATCCCGAAAACGGCGTTTAGAACACGTTATGGACATTATGAGTTTCAAGTAATGCCGTTCGGATTAACTAATGCACCTGCAGTATTCATGGATTTCATGAATAGGGTATGCAAACCGTATTTGGACAAGTTTGTTATAGTATTCATCGACGACATATTGATTTACTCAAAGAGCAAAGAAGAGCACGAAGGGCATTTTAGAACGATTTTAGGACTACTCAAGAATTAGAAGTTGTATGCCAAATTTTCGAAGTGTGATTTTTGGAACCATAAAGTACAATTTCTTGGTCATGTCATTGATAGTCAAGGACTACAAGTTGATCCTGCAAATATTGAAGCCGTAAAAGATTGGGCTACTCCAACAAATCCTACGGAAATCCGACAATTTCTATGACTCGCCGGGTATTACCGAAGATTCATCGAAGGTTTTTTTTAAAGATAGCTAAAGCTTTGACCAAGTTGACACAGAAAAACACGAAGTACGAATGGGGAAAGAAACAAGAAGCTGCTTTTCAGTTGTTGAAGCAAAAGCTTTGCAGTGCGCCAATTTTGGCACTACCCGAAGGAATTGAGAACTTCGTTGTATACTGCGATGCTTCAAATAAAGGGCTTGGAGCTGTATTAATGCAAAACGAGAAGGTGATAGCTTATGTTTCTCGATAACTTAAGGTTCATGAGAAGAACTACACCACTCATGATCTTGAGTTGGGGGCCGTAGTTTTTGCACTCAAGATTTGGAGACACTACCTTTACGGTACAAAGTGCACAGTGTTTACGGACCACAAGAGTTTACAATATGTTCTTGATCAGAAGGAACTTAACATGAGGCAACGTCGTTGGTTGGAACCACTCAGCGATTATGATTGTGAAATCAAGTATCATCCGGGAAAAGCCAATGTTGTGGCTGATGCTCTTAGCCGGAAAGAAAGACCCAAACCTTTAAGAGTCCGATCCTTTGGAATGACGATCAGTTCACCTTTACCATCAAAAATACTCGAGGCACAAATCGAGGCACTCAAGGAGGAAAACCAACCAAGTGAAAAGCTTTATGGTATGCCCGATAATGCAAATGGCTTTGTAAAGAGAGCAGATGGAGTATTATGCTTCAAGGATGGAATGTGGGTACCATTTTATGGGGGGATACGAGAATTGATTATGCATGAGTTGCATAAGTCAAAGTATTCTATTCACCCCGGGTTCTGATAAAAGGTATCAGGATCTCAAGAAACTTTATCGGTGGCCGGACATGAAAGCGGAAATTGCCACGTACGTTAGCAAATGCCTTACTTGCTCTAAGGTAAAAGTCGAATATCAGAAACCTTCAGGGTTACTCCAACAACCAGAGATTCCCCAATGGAAATGGGAATGCATTACGATGGACTTTGTCACGAAACTTCCTAAGACATCGGGAGGTTACGACGCTATATGGGTAATCGTCGATCGTCTTACCAAATCAGCCCATTTCATACCAATTAGAGAGACTTATTCCATGGAACAACTTACTAGACTTTATGTCAAGGAAATAGTCTCAAGGCACGGTGCACCAATTTCCATCAATTCTGACAGAGATAGTCGATTCACTTCAAACTTCTGGAAATCATTACAAGATTCATTTGGAACCAAATTAGAGATGAGCACAGCATATCATCCACAAACCGATGGTCAAAGTGAAAGGACAATTCAAACATTAGAAGATATGCTGAGGACATGTGTGATTGATTTTGGAAATGGTTGGGCAAATCATTTGCCATTGATCGAATTCTCGTACAACAATAGTTATCACACCAGTATAAAAGCGGCACCATTGAGGCACTCTATGGTCGAGGTGTCAATCACTTATTCACGGGTCAAAATCAGGAAAGTCCAACTCACTAGTCAATGACTCATTCATGAAACAACAAAGTGATTGTACAGATCAAAAATCAGTTATAAATAACAACATATAGCTAGATAAGCTACGTCGATATACGACGCAAAATATTGGAAGTATGTTCCATAAGTCGCAAACCATTGGAATTGCAAGTTGGCAACAAATATATGTTCAACGTCCTGTCTTGGAAAGGCGCGGTACGATTCAGAAAACACTGGACGACCCGATGCGACCCAAATATCCTCACCTTTCACCGGTAACACCGTAGGACCCAACATGGACTGAATTCAGGGACTGAATTCCTTTTTGGTTGGGCGAATGTGACAACTCGTAATTTCAGGTCATTTTACAAAATTTAAAAATTTCACTATTCATCTCGGGAATTTACTATTCACCGGTTACTATTCATAATTTTACTATTCACCATTTTCGAAGTCGAGGTAATAATCTGAGAACGTATTTCAAAATTTACTATTCACGAAACACTATTCATTCCCGGAGAAAATCACTATTCATGCTTCACTATTTCATCGTTTATCGTAAACTAGGTTTACGAGTATCAAATTCGCGTAACCTTAATGGTTTAGCTGCGAATTCATGAACAATCATCAAGGACATTTCATATAGACTAGGTTTAGTCTACATGTCATCACATCATTATCATCATGTTAGTTCATGCATTATTTTGCATTTTACATTAATCGTATAATTTCTATTGAATAAACGCTATCGCGTAAACATTTATTTTGAATATTGATCCGACACTTCCAAAAATAATCATTATATATTTTTATACTCATTTTAAGACTATAAAAATTATATTATTAGTTTACCCGATGTTTTAAATTTATTTTGTATATAAATGGTTATATTTATATAATTACGACGGTTTTCGTATATGCAACTCGATAATTATTATTTCACTCAATTCTTGCAAGAAATGTATTTTTATAATTTTTATGACTTCAATACATTTTATTTTGTTCCGTTAAAATCTATTTTTAATTAATGCTACAATTAATAAATACTTATATGTACAAATATACATTTACTTAACAAGTAATTACACATTATACTTAACCTTTAAAATTAATTACTCATCAAAATCACCTCACCCCCCTCCTAAATATCCTAAGGCCGGCCACATAACCCCCCCCCCCTAGTCACCATATGTAATCAATTTGCCTTTTTCTTCTACTAGATATTTGTTAAAAACGCATACATATCACATACACAAAGGTGAAACAAGATCAACTTTCTCTCCTTCCTTCTTGTTGAGAACCGGCCACATCAAGAACACAAGAGAAGTCCATAATTTTTCAAGATTCAAGTATTAATCAAGTCATAGGAATAATCTAGTTAGGGTTTTGAAATAAAAACCTCAAGATTATTAAGCATACTTTGCTCAAAAACTCTTCAATCATTCAAGTAAGCATTTCATGATTTTTATTACTCTTTCATATACATCTTTTTGTTATTTCATCATTTTTGCAAGAAACATGCATGTTACATATGAATTTATACCACTTTTGTTGTTTTTATTACTTATTATGTAATATAATTATCATATAATGAATCCCTTGAAATATATCACTCTTGGTGATGTCTAGGAACCCATGACACCCTAAGAAGGTGTATGGTAGGATTTGAATAGCTTCGGAGTTGTTTTGAATTGGTTAGAATAGGTTTTGCGCGATAAAAACTCATTTCGACAACTTTATTTAAAGGTCTGATCATATTTTGAAATTCTGGAATTTTCGACAGTAAGCAAAATATTTTGGGCTAGATATTTGGAAAATATACTTTAAAACGAAAACGTGGCCGCTTGAACGGGTTAAAACGAAGTTATAACGAAGAAGTTATGAATTTTCCAAGTTTGACGACGAAAACTAATTGTTTCAGAAAATTCAGCATGCTGTCTCGACTTTTTACGAGTCAAAAATGAGTCTTAAGCGTTGTTAAATGTGTCGACTTATCAAAAATATATTAGTATATGTTATCACGATTCCGTGGATATAAAGAACGTAGAAAACGGACTTATAACGACTAAGTTATTCACATTTTAAACAAGTTGCCGTAACTATTTTATTATAAGTAAAACTAATATATTTCTATTAGACAAATATTACGGTCATGAAGGACCATGTTGAGGGTCATTTTTAACACGGATGTAATACTTTTTATAAAACGATGTCTTCTAGTAAAAGTAAGTTCACCTAGCCTATTTTCCAAAATGTCCGACCGTTCGTCAAGCGGAGTTGTAATGAATAAAATACGGTCACTTAAACTTTGCCGAAAACCATCCTTAAACAATATTTTGGACACAAGTACCATACTTTACCTATATTTTTCTCCGTGATCGAGACCTCTAGGATGAAAACTTAAATGCTAAAACATTGAGATAATGATACAAGCTTCCCAAAACCGTTGAGTTCATTTCCTAACACTCGACGTGCACCATTTTATGACTAGCTTTTCAAGGCTACTTAGTCACTTTCATGAAATTTCAACTAAAATTATTTTACGACTAAAAAGTTATAATTTCACAATAAATCATTAAATGACTATCGTAAGATATCATTTCAACATAAATACTTGTAAAGTATTTTATAACATGACGAGATGTCATAAACATATATTTCGACGATAAATTCTATTTTCAAAAGCGTACAAGTGGTATAGATTACATGTGGATTTGCAAGCACGACATTACATCATAACTTATCATAGAGCATATCATTCATAATAGGTCACGTCAGAGGTTGCTCTCATTTCAGCATTACCATTATATCATCATTATCATTGCAACATGTGAGTTTTCATAGCCCTGATTTATTCAAGTTTTACTTTATTTCAAACCTACGCGGGAGAATACATTGCACATCATTTTTATTACGATACCAAGTATATCAAATTCATTACATTGCTTAAGTTACCTCATGCCAATTGAATGTCCCCATTATATAACATGAACCGTTAATTTCATAGAAGCGAGGGTGAGTGGATAGATCTATCGAGGGTGACTCCACCATCCGGGTTGGTGGATTCAACCGTTAAACGGATGCATTTCATTTAATATCATTATTTGAGTTGTTTGGAAAACACTGCGTTAGGGCGAACATCATGATCAGTAGTTTCGTGTCATGGACTTATAGCAATTGTAACATTTTTGTGACATAATTGTCATACATAATTTATACTTGTGGTAGTCGTATTAAACATCTTCAACAACTCTATGAACTCACTCAACCTTTGTGTTGACACTTTTAGCAATGTATTTTCAGGTAACTAAGGCATGCACTTCATGGCATGCATGTGGACATATCATAGAGTCGCGGTGACGACGCCTCTCACATGGGATTTATACACTTTAAAAACATCGTTTGACTTGTACCAAACTTATTTTCCGCACATAGTAACTTTCTTTTGGGACCTATCTTTGTAACTCTGAATGTTTTTATTAAATCAAGCGATGTATTTTCCAAACGACACTTTAGGTCGTTCAATATAACTGTGATTGTGATGCTATGACAGTCAATCCCCAGGAATTCCATTCCGCTGCAAAACAGGTAATTTGGGGGTGTGACAAGGTAGAAGAAAGGCCTCGACCAACTAACAGGGGGCGCTCCGTGATCGAAAACACATACTTTTCCTTTATCAAAACAAGAACCAAAATAACCGGAAATGAGCCGTTAATGCCTAATATTTGCATGTTTCTTGAGTTTATGCATGTGCAGGTACGGATATGACAAAACAGACAAAAGAAAGCCAAAACCGAAGAAAACCAAGCACGAGAATGAGAAGAGTGCAAAAGCCGATGCCGGGATGCAGTTTTATGGGTTTTAGACGATGAAAGTTACATTTTACGGAGTTCTGGATAAAGATTGGGAGTTTTCACAATTTCACCCTTCATTTTCACCAAATTTACATTTTCCACCCTCAACTTATCCATTTTATCACTTTGTACCCCTTACTTTCCTAATTTACACAAACTACCCCTCATCTAAATCCATTTTACCATTTATACCTAAACCATTTCACAAGAACACTTTTGGTCCTTATATTTCAAAGGTTACATAAATGGACCTTAGTGTTTTATTTGGATACAAAACAAGAAATCACAAAGCAGATCTAATATCCAAAACAAATACCCCATCCCTTGGCCCAAACCCATCCAATTAATCATACCAGCCCACTAAATACCCACGGTCAACAAGACCAAGACCCGGTCAATTCTTTTTATCCCCTTCTTTCCAGTCAACACCAATATATCTAGGTCAAACAGCCTTCCCCGGCATTTTTACCCAACATTTACTGTTCACCCATTCACCCCACTTTTACCCTGATTCAATCCTAAATTCACCCGTACTTTAATGATTCTAGAAGCTACACATGTCAGAGAATGTAAGAAATACACCAGGATTGCCAACATGGCTGTTTGAGAGCTCCGTATTGGCTGAGACAGATCATCCCATCTGATCCAAGGGCTTAGAATTGAAGAGGTGAAAAGATGATAGATCAATGGCTCTGATTAGAGATCTTAGAAGCTTCAGAAGCCCTTGAATCCTCCTCGCTCAGCTATAAATACCTTCATCATCACATGAAGAAAATTGTCCAATTTCTATGCTTCTATGAGATTGTTACCATTTACTTTTCTTGTCAATTTAATGTTTTCCTAGATAGTTTTTAAATACCTTTGTCATTTAAATTTCAGTTTTGTAATCTCCAAGTTCTTTAATGAAAGTTTTGGTTTAAGGTTCTTTTGCTCAAATTCCTTATTTCTGTTAAGTTTTATTTCATAATTCTCAATTTCTGTTTAGTCAAGCTCATATAAGCTCATTATAGCTTATATGAGTTTGTTCATGTTTTAGCTTGCTCTTAATTTCAAATTTTACAAATAGTCAACTAAAGTCAACAATTAGTCAAAATTCAAAAGTCAAACAGTTTTTGATCAAATTCTGGTTTTAATGTGCTTTGAAGTTGAGTTTTAGGATTATTTGTTCATTTCATATCAGTGTAAATCAGTTTTCATCAATTTTCAAAGGTTGAATTTACAATTGGATAGTCTAAGAGAGTGTTTGGATCTAGCAAATTTTTAAAGTTTCAATGATTTTGGTTAATCAAATATGAGCCTACTAAGTTTCAAAGCTGTTATTACTGCTTATTTGTTCTAGTTTTCAAGTTTCAAGTCAACTTTTGCAATTTCAAATCTGTTCAAGTTCCTGTCTTAAGTCCCATTTCTGTTCCATATCAGTTAGATCAGTAGTCAATTCCAAGGTCTCAAATAGGTTAAAAGTTAGTCTTAAATGATTTTTCTCATTCTCTATATGTCATAATTTAAATGTCTTCAGATTACATGGTCACTCCAAGCTTTTAGATTGTTTAATTTTTGCTTTAAGTCTCCCAATCTGCCATAGTTCCATGTCTGCAGTCGCACGTTTTGCCCCATATAGCTCTCTTCACTGCTAAGTTTCTACTTACCCATTTGATGTTATTGTTTGATTTTCATTTTTTTTAAGTAGTTCATAGCATAGATATCATCTAAGTTGCCTTTATTTAGTTATTAAAGTTTATTATTGATGCTTAGTTTTAGCCTGTAATCAGCCAATTTAGCCCCATCATTGCCTTATTCTATCTGCTGCATACTTTATTTCTTTCCCATATGAGCTCCTTCACAGTTGATTAATTGCTTATTCATCTGAGTTTTTTGATTGTTTTTTTTATTCTCCTTTTAGCCCTTAGTCTAAGTTTGACCTAATTTACCTTTTTCAGTTAGATAGGAGCTTATAGGATAGCTTGTTTTTGCCTGAAAATTTCCCCTAGTTACTTTTAGTCTGCTGCACATCAGCCATGTTATGTCCCAAATAGCTAATTTCTCTGCTTAAAATTTGCTTATTTATAAGTCATGTAGGCCTAATTTTTGATGTTCCTGTTAGCTTATAGGTCAGTTTTCATCTGATTATGCTTTGTAAGTTTTAAGAAGCTTATTTAGTGCTTAATTTGATCCTTAAATAGGCCCCTTTTTCCCTTTGAGTCTGTTGTCATAACAGTCACCATGTAGTGCTTATTTGGATTACTGCTTGAGTTTGTTTGTTCTTATTCAGTTGCATTATGTTAATACAAATAAGCCGTAAAAACGTTTATTTATATTTTACGATCTTCTAATTTTTTGTCGATAACAAACGTAAAATCATTTTAACGAAACAAATAAAATACGTAAATAGTTTGAGCCAATAGTTTTCTAACACACTTACGTTTTCACATAAAACACTAAAAAAAGTATAAGTGATTTTATGATTTAGTAATACATATGTACAACAACTAGTGTTTACATATTGAGCAAATATATACATAACTAGTATGTATTATAAATGGGTAAAAACTACAACCCATGGTATTGACCCATACCATTTGACTAGATGCATTGCATCTATTTGGTACATTGCATCTAATAAAATGATCATGGATCAACCCATAACCCATGACCCATAACCAAAATACCCATGGGCAAAGAGGAGCGTCCAACGGATCCCGAACATTACACTAGACGGATCCCTTGAGGGTGGGATCCGTGGGATCCGTGGAACAGTAAACATTTTCTCTCTATAAATAGTAGGCCATTTCTTCATTATTTGTTACCCCTTTCTTATATACTTTCTCCTTGAGTTAAAAACTCTCTAACCCCAGATCCAAGTGATCTATGTATGTAGTTTTGTTTTTGTATGTGATCCTCTAGGTCCTCCTTAAAGCATGCAGATCACCACCTTTGAAGTCAAGCAAGCTCAAGTCCATGAGTTGCCATGCTTCCTCATCATCAAGACTACTGAAGTTATCTTGTTGATGGTTCTTTTTCTAAGAAGTATAGTGTTGAAGACAATAGTGAAAGATGTCTCAAGTGTCAAGACGAAGATATTAGTGAAGGGTGTCGATCGTCCGTATTGTAGGCATTAATGAAGGGTGCCTAGAAGTCAAATCACAAGACATCAGTGAAGGGTGTCTTGAAAATCTAGTTAAAGGCATTAGTGAAAGGTGCCTAAGGTGTACATTCGATATGGTGTGATTCGATGTATGTTAGGAATTAGAAATTCCAGGTATTAAAGAGTTGGTCACCTCAAGTATATGTAATCGTTAGAAAGCTCGTAGTCATAGTTATTTTATGTTAAGTAGTATTTTGTTAAGTAACACCGTGGAGGACGGACGGGTCTTTACCCACTGTATGCCTGATCCACAGCCGTTGTGTGTATGCTTTTATGTAAGACTATAAATACTCTCTACCTCCCAAGGTAGAGAGTTGGAGCTCATAATAATATTTTCTTTTCTCTCACTATAGTTCCCAACTCTCTTCCTTTCTCTCTCTAGAACTCTCTCTCTAACATTCTTATACGCCTACTTTGATCATGGTTTAGAGTGTTTGTGAAATCCAATATCCTACAATTGGTATCAAGAGCCATGGTTTGATCACTCATCTTTCATGTTCTTTGTTTTGGTGGATTTCATAAGGTTTTTGGAGTATTAAGGGTTTAGGAGAGTTTGATTCATTTGGACAAATTCTTGTGTTAAAGTTTGAATTTTGCTTGTACTTTTGTGTTTAGGATCATCATATGTGTTTATGTTTTGAATTGGAAGCCTTAAATCATTGTGGTTTGGTTGGTTTGGATTGATAAAGTGGTTATTTTTGAAAAAGGACTAAGCGAGTTGTGTCTCGGACTTGTGTTTCTTCAAAGCGAGTTGCTTTGTTATTTAAAGCAAGTTGGTACATGCGACTTAGCTGTTTAGCGAGTTGATATTTATGCTACTTGGGTTCTAAGCGATTTGTTTCTTTAAGCGACTTTGAGATCTAAAGCCGTTTACTTGTTACTTAGCGAGTTGTTTAAGCGTTAGCGAAGTTAACTTAGCGAGTTTAATTTAGTGTTCAAGCGAGTTGATTGTGTTGCGAGTTGAGACTAAAGCGAGTTGGCTATTTAGCGACTTGATTAATTAAGCGAGTTGAGTGTGTTGGGAGTTGACTGCTTATGCGAGTTGTGTGTTTAGCGACTTGTTCATTTAGACCCTTTTCTTCTTCGTGTTACGTTCTTACGGTTGTTCTTTTGGTTTAGTAAAATCCCGTGAAAGAATCAATTTTCCGGTTTAATCAAAGAATTGCAAAATCCCGTAGAGCTTGAAACATGTCTACAAACGTTCCTACTATCATCTCCACTGTTACTGAGGATGTTCAAGCAAATTGGTTCAGATACGCCCACCCATGCTTGATGAATGCGACTACGATTCTTGGGCTCAACGAATCGATTTAAAATCTGCCTTGGAAAGGAAAATGGTGTCAACATTCTCAAATCCATTGATGAAGGACCGTATCGAGTTGAGACGACTAGAAATGTACTTGATACTGGCGAAGATGGAACTCGATTTACGGAATGGACAGACCAAAGATGTATGATGAGCTTGATAATAAGGAAAAAAAGAGATTCGATCTTGATATCGGCTTCAAACATTGTTCTTCAAGGTCTTCCTAAAGACATCTACAAGTTGATCAATCACAACACCGAAGCAAAGGCGATGGGATAATGTCAAGATGCTTCTCTCGTGTTCATTAACTATGGAAGAGAGAGAATCACAACTCTATGACGAATTTGAACACTTCAAGATGAAACCAGATGAGAGTGTCTATGAGTACTATGTGAGATTTCATAAGTTGGTGAATGACATGAGGAACATCAGAATGATTATGCCTAACATTCACCAACTCAAAATTTGTGAACAACATGAATCCCGAATGGCACAAGTTTGTCACCTCCGTGAAGCTCACTAAAGGATTGAAGAATACAAACTATGAGCAACTCTATGCCTTCCTCCTTCAGAATGAGAGACATGCTATGTTTGAAAAATTGGTTCTAAATCAGCTCAAAACCAACCGTGGAGAGACAAGCTCGTCTAATGACTCAATTGCCTTCTACTCAAACATCGGAATCACAACCAAAGCCTCACAAGTCATACCCATGGGAAATGGTAATCACAAACTAATTTCTGATCCTATGTTCAAACAAGTCGATGCCGATGCACACGTGGTAACCTCATTAATCAACTAGCTCTTCCCGATTAGTCAAAACATGAATTCTCTCCCACAAACCAATAAACAACCTCGAACAACATCTAACCCACACAATCAAGCTACTGTAAAGATGGGAGGATCGGTGCAACCGCCAGTGAAAGACAAGATGATCAGGGAAGAGGTGGAGCCGGTAGAGGTTATGTTGGTAATCAGAATCGAGGAAGGAATGGTAATCAAGGTCAAGCTAAGCCGATCAAATGTTATAATTGTGGTGGTGAGGGACACATTGCAAGGAACTGCACATCTCCAAAGCGCCCACAAAATGCCGATTACTTCAGAGATAAGACTTGCAAGCTCAGATAATGGTGTCTGCTTTGGATGAAGAGGAATTGTTGTTTCTAGCCAGGGCAATGCCAAGACCTATGATGCGATGTGGATGGCAGACCTATTCAGAGATAGGTCACAATCATCGAATGCCTTTCAAGTCAGCTGATTGTGATGCATACGACTCGATGTGGATGATGGACCTCTGCACACACAATCTTTATGGCTAGCATTTCTCCAATGGTTTCTCCCAAGGTCTCCCCTTCACCACAAGCTGGCCCATCCAAAGACACACTCATCTCAGAGGTACTAAAACTATACGATGATGTTGATGTGCAAAAGATGCATGACAAAGTACTATCAACTGAAACCTTTGTATCAAATATTGAAAATATGGGTAATATCAATGTTGTCCCATATGATCAATATGTGAAACAAAGTGAAAGTGAAGTTGTACCAAGTGATGCATCTCCAGCAGTCAACAATGACTATATTTTTGATGAATACACCTGCTGCCTCGATGAGTCTGTAATATTCAATTAAATGCCTATAAAGAACGTGTTGCTATTTATGAACAACGTGCTAAATTTGAGTTGACCACTCGTGAGCAAGAAATGGATGACCAATGCATACAATTATTAGAAAAGTAATTTTAGAGAAGAAGTATTAAAACAAGAGTTAAATTCCTTGCAAGAAAAGCTTTCTAAAACCGCTAAGCAAAAACAAGAACTTCAAGAAAATGTTAAAATGCTTAAGCAAGAATTTAATGCAAAGGAATCAAAACTCTTGAAAGATTTTTCTAATCTGAAAACTTTGAAAACAAACTTGAAAACAAGTTGTACATACAAGGGAACACCATTCAGACCGCTCACATGATCACTAAGCATAGGGTCCTAAGCGATAAGCATAGCATTCCCTTGTTAAGGAACCAAATCCAGAGGTCATTAAAAGGGCTAGAAATGCTCATAAGGTTCTTTATGATGGCAATGAAATCCTTAAACCTAGACGAAACCTAGTTATGCTTGAGTGCATGAGGAAGATAAGAAATCCGATGAAGTCACTAGGGAAAAGATGAACAAGAAATTAGATGATCCTAAATGTAGAGAGAAGAAAATAAAGATCACACCCCATTATTACAAGAAGGAAAAAAAACTGGATTTTTGAACATGTTTAAACCTCGACATTGTTGACTCCTAACAAGTTTTCTCGAAAATGGATTTAGATAAGCGTAAAGTCAAAAATATTGTTGAAACAAACCCTCCTCTTTGGAAAATGCCTAGAAGCGATCGTGTATCCTCCTAATACACCAATGCATCTTGTTCCTAGAACAATTGCCACTAAAAGCAAGACCTTAATTAGCCAATATGTTATACTTCAACTATTTGTTGATTTTGAGAAAACTTGCAAGAAAAGGATCACACCCACCGGTATTACGGAAGGAGAAAGGGGTTTTGAGCAAATGAAAGAATGTTATTTAACCGAGGTCATGCCTTTCTTTAAACTTCTAAAAGATCACTTTGAGAGTCTTAAAAAGGGGATTGAAACCGATATTAAGGGAATGGAAAAGGAATTTGATGCAATGATAGTTGAAGTTAGTGACTATGAGCGAGCACTAAAATATAATGAGATTGAGAGGAAGAACTTGCAAACACTAAATGAGAACCGATTTGAATGTATTACTCAAGATGTGTTTTTCACGCTACAAATTGTTCCATTAATGCTTCCAAATTTCATGAATTATCGGTTGACCTAAAGTCTCCCATGATCGTGTCATTGAGCTTGAAATAACTAATTCTGAACTAAACGAGAAAATTGAACTGATGATCACGACAATTTGGTTAAACATTTTTCTAAACTGGAAGTTGAGCATTTTAATTTACAACTAAAATATCAACATCTTAAAGAAAATGTCAAAACTTCAAATATCAAGAAGTCCTCAGATGCTCCGAGTTTGATGCGCTTTTCAAATTAACAAACGTGATGAACGATTCAAGCTCAGGCAACACGATCATAAAGTTGAAAGCCCAAATCTCTCAATTAAAGGGTCAAACGAACAATATGACAGGCTCCCAAATGCCTCCTCCTTTAGATTCTCCGAATTCTCAAACTTTTCATCTTCAAAACTTAGTTGATGCCTTACAAAAGGAAAACGAGAGTTTTCTAGAAGAAAATGAAAAGTTAAACGACATTTTAAAGAGTTATATGATTCAATAAAAGTCACCCGTGACCAAAACAACGAAAAATAACGTCTTTACAAAAGGAAATTGAGAATCTGAGAAGTCAGGGAAATGGGAAACCGCCACTTGTTTTCAATAAGAATGTTGTCTCAAAGTCACCCTTAGATTGCAAATACACTGTGACAATTAAATATATTCCTCCTCATCTTAGGAATAATGAACATGCTTTTCATGAATACTGTGCTCACCTTAAGGATAGTCTAGAATGTCTCCGTGAGATTGTCGAAGAGGATTTCATTAACAAACCTCTTGATAGTGAAATTAGGTTTGCTTGCCTCCATGCCAAACGATCTCAAGAGTTGCTAGAATGTGTAATTGCAACATGTCCCAAATCCTTAACCTTAGGTGCAAAAGGCAAAGCTGTGATGCCTTGTTCTATGCCTAGTGCCTAGCCTTCAAACCATTCTAGGCCCAGTTTTAAGAAAGTATACATCAATGTGTCGCCTTAGTAATACAATGCATCCTTGCACGCCTAGTTCAGAATGCAAAAGTAGATCAACCAACTAATGTTCCCATAATTCCCTCTACAGGAGTAATCAATGACATTAAAGGAAGCAGGTCAAAGTCTCAAGACAATACAAGGAATGATAGGACCTCGCAAGCTAAAATGTGCATTGGAAGAAAGTAGAAGACCAACCTAGGAACTTTAAGCTTGAGTTGAATAAAACGAATCGTGTTGATTCGAGTATTAGCCTTAGGCGCATCTTGTAATTAATTCAATTCGATACTATTTGCAAACCTTGTAATGATGTCTGCTTGAATTTCGTTGCTAATCATGAATGTGGTGTGAATGCTTTGTCTAATGTCAAATGCCCGCTAAAATTGTTAATGCTAATAATCGCAAATAAGGCAAAAGGCAAAACGAAGATTGTTAGAAAACGTGGAAACCCAGGAAGAACTTTTATAAAGATAGGTTATTATTGGATACCTTTTGGCCATAAGAATAATCAGTTTTGTTCTCAAACCGCTAAGATTATGCCCACTAGAAAATGGATGCCTATTGGTAGAACTATTCCCTAAGAAGTGAACATACTTTGAATAGGTCAAATACGTGACACACCAAGATTGCATCTATTCCCAATGATTCCATTGCTTCTACTTCGATATGGATGTTTCTATTTCGATGTGGGTGTTCCACCATCGTTACTAACCAAGTGGAACCCATTCTTGCATGGGGATCCCAATTATCCAGTTATCCATTCTTGTCAGTGTTCAAGCAGATCGCTCAAATCGTTCGTGGTACCGGACTCAGTTGTTCCAAGCATATGACCGAGACCGTCACGCGCTCATGAACTTCGTGAGCAAATTCATCGGACGCTTAGATTCGTAATGATCATTTCGTGCAATTATGGGTTATGGTGATTATGTTGTTGGTGATAGTGTTATCTCTAGAGTATACTATGTGGAAGGTCTTGGTCATAATCTTTTCTCTGTCGGTCAATTCTTGACTCGATCTAGAAGTAGCCTCTAAAACATACTTGTTTTGTTAGAGAACTTGATGGTAAGGAACTTTTAAGAGGAACTCGTGGTTCAAATCTTTACACCATCTCTATAGAAGATATGATGAAGTCTTCTCCAATTTGCTTATTGTCAAAGGCTTCAAAAACAAAGTCATGGTTATGGCATCGATGTCTCAATCACTTGAACTTCGGCACCATCAATGATCTCTCCATAAAGGACTTAGTTGTAGGTTTACCTCGACTAAAGTATGAAAAGGATCATCTTTGTTCAGGATGTCAATTGGGAAAAAGCAAGAAGTATGCCCATAAACCCAAACCTACTAACTCGTCACGAAGTTCTTCATACAATTCATATGGATTTATGTGGACCAATGAGAGTGCCGAATATCTTTGGGAAGAAATATGTGTTAGTTGTAGTTGATGATTACTCTAGATTCACCTTGGTCAAGTTCTTAAGGACAAAGGATGAAACTCCTGATATCATCATCAAACTCATCAAACAGTGCAGGTTCGACTTAACAAAACCGCCGTAATTATCCGACGTACAATGGAACCGAAGTTTGTTAACAAACAACTTAGTGAATTTTATGAAATCATTGGAATCACCATCAAAGAAGTGTTCCACGAACTCCTCAACAGAACGGTGTAGTTGAAAGGCAAAATCGAACTCTTGTAGAAGCTGCTAGAACAATGCTGATTTACTCTAAAGTTCCAATGTTTCTAGGTAAGCTATTGCCACCGCATGCTACACACAAAATCGCTCCTCGATTCACATCGCTCATGGAAAGACACCATATGAACTTGTCCACAACAGAAAACCTAATCTCTTTCCTTCGTGTGTTTGGAGCATTGTGCTATCCAACTAATGAGGGTCAAGACTTAGGCAAACTTAGAGCTAAAGCAGACATTGGAGTATTTGTAGGGTATGCACCAAACAAAAGGGATACCGAATCTACAACAAAAGAACCCGAAACATCATGGAAACAATTCACGCTACGCTTGATGAGTGACGGGTCAAACGGCTCCCTGAACAATTCAGCCTCGGACCCGCACTTCAAACAGCCCAATTGGTTCATCCCTTGTTCCAAACTCTTCTCAAGAAACTCCATATGTACCTCCATCTCAAGATGATTTAAAGAAATTGTTTGATCCTATGTTTGATGAACTTTATGATCCAAGTACTAATGAAGTGTTGATCCCTACAAGAGTCGCTCATATTCCATTCTGAATGAAGTCAATCCTCGGCCTCAATATCTTTAAGTCAAGAAGCACCTCACGATCCTTCATCTCATCAACAAATCATCATTCTTCAAATGTACATCATGGAACTGTTTCTGGCATCAATGATGAAGTTAATCCCTTTGCTACTACTGAAGATGCTCGCATTTGAAAACATATTTGCTCCTGAATCTTCATCAACCATCTTCGCAGAGACATCAACTCGCTACTTACCCCTCAACAACTACCACATGAACACCTCAGAAAATGGACTCACGATCATCCATTAGACAACATCATTGGAAATCCTCTCGTCCAAAGTATCCACACGGAAACAACTTGCAACCGATGCCTTATGGTGCTTCTTCAACTCCGTACTCTCTAAGATCGAACCAAAAGATGTTAAAACCGCCATGAATGAAGATAGCTGGTTCAATGCTATGCAAGATGAAATTCATGAGTTTGATCGACTTGATAAATGGGAGTTAGTACCGCCCTTGTGCTATGATTATTGCTCTAAAATGGATCTTCAAAGTGAAACTTGATGAGCATGGTGATGTGTTGAAGAACAAGGCTCGATTAGTTGCTAAAGGATACCGTCAAGAGGAGGGTATTGATTTTGAAGAATCTTTTTGCTCCAGCTTTCGAATCGAGGCAATCGAATCTTTTGGCTAATGCCGCTAGTAAGAACATGGTAGTCTATCGATGGATGTGAAGACGGCATTTCGAACGGAGATCTTAAAGAAGTCGTCACGTCACCAACCCTGAAGGATTTGTAAATCAAGAGCATCCTACTCACGCTTATCGTTTGAAGAAGGCCCTTTACGGTTTAAAGCAAGCTCCAAGGGCATGGTATGATACACTGTCAAAGTTTCTTCTATCAACCGATTTAGCAAAGGAGCGATTGATCCAACATTGTTCACCAGAAGTCGCAAACATTTAATTCATGTTCAAATTTATGTTGATGATATTATTTTTGCCTCGACTGATCCAATGGAATGTGATCGCTTTTCTAATGAAATGAGTTCAAAATTTCAAATGTCAATGATGGGACAAATGTCATTTTTCTTGGGATTACAAATTTCACAAAGTCCCTGAGGCATTTTCATAAATCAATCTAAATATGCAAATGAGATCTTAAAGAAATTTGGATTTGATTCAAGTGACCTGTTGACACTCCCATGATTGATCGAACCAAACTAGATGAGGACCACTCAGGATCATGATTGACCAAACAAAATATCGTAGTATGATTGGATCCTCGATGTACCTCACACCTAGTAGACCGTACATCTTGTTCTTTTGCATGTGTGCTAGATACCGTGCTAAGCCTACTAAAAAGCACCTTGAAGCGTTAAACGGGTCTTTCGGTATCTCCAAGGAACCATCAATATGGGACTATGGTACCGAAGACACGGTATGTCACTAACGCCTATGCGAATGCCTTTGATCATGCATGTTGTCAAGATACACGCGTCGGCAACGCCCTGGAGGTGCTCGGCTTTTGGGTGATAAGCTTAGTGAGCTGGTCTTCAAAGAAGCAAATGAGTACTTCTATTTCCTCTACAGAGGTGAATACATAGCCATGTCATCTTGTTGTGCTCAAATCTTATGGATGAGATCTCAATTATCCGACTATGGCTTTGAATTCAACAAAATCCTCTCTCGTGATAATAAAAGTGCTATTGCTCTCTCATGCAACAACGTTCAACACTCAAGAGCAAAGCATATCGACATTCGACATCATTTCATCGGGGAACAAGTGGAAAAAGGTGTGGTGGAACTCTATTTTGTGAGGTCTCAATATCGTTAGCGACATCTTCACCAAAGCTCTTCCAAGAGAACGCTTTGAGTTTATTCTTCCACGACTTGGCTTGAAAAGCCTTCAACCAGAAACACTCAAACGCCTTCGTGGAGGAAGACGAGGAGTAAAGGTCTATCTTCATCTATCTCTTGTATATATCTATTCAAAAATCAAAATACAAAATTATAAAACCTTCAAAATCCATAAAAATCAAAAATTCAAAAATCTTCAAAAATATTGTCAATTTGTCATGCTTTTTCTCGGTTCGATAATATCTACGGTTTGTGTGCTGTCATTCAAAGAATGACACGGGACTTTAGATGTTGTTCGAATTCTTAAAAAAAAAAAAAAAATTTTGAGAAAAGAAAACAATGGTTTATTGTCATTTGTGCAAGAACCCGCTTTCAAAGAAAGAACAGAGCCATGCTTTTTCATGTTTTCAAGATTTGAGAATTTGTTTGAACGTTCATCAAAAGCCTTCTTATCAACCAAATTCCATGCTCTGATTCTATAAACATTTATCTCGCTAAAAAACTAATCGCTTTGAAAAATAACTTCGGTCTCTATTTTTGATAATCATCCGGACTTATTTGTCAAAATATCAATCTCTCAATCAACAACCTATGTCATTGATTGAGGGGAGAATGATTTCAATTAAATTAAAAAGTTATTTGGCATTCAATTGTTTTCAAAAGATATTCATGCATGTTTTATCAATGGAGTTTAAAGTCTTAAAATCCGATCATTATCACTTAAAACGCTTTCATAATCAAGTCACAATTCTCCTTAAAAGCTTTCAAAATCAATTTAAATCTATAAGAGATCACAAATCTCAAATGATTTGATAATTGTGATCGGGGAGAATGTGTGATTTAAATTGGATTTAAACTGATAATTCGGTAAATGGTTTTATAAGGATGTACAAGCTCTCCTTCCCACATGTGACAAACGATTTCAAATTTTCCATGCACATGTTGAGGGGAGCATCTATCTTAAACCTATGATTTGAAACGTGATAACTTATCTCAAGGTGCGGGTTCCCTCTAGTATGTGCAAAACTCTTTTCAAATCTCGAGGCACATATTGAGGGGAGCAAAATCATGAAAACCTCATCCTTCCCCAAAATGCTTTATCTACTTGATTCGATTAGGGAAGTGATGTTGATATTTTTTGAAAATGGTAATCAAAGAAGTTAATTTTTTCTCTTGCCTCCGTGTGGAAAACTATTTCAAATACTTGATTCACATGTTGAGGGGAGTTCTTCTTCTAAAAATATCAAAACAATTCAGGTACAAAATGCTTTGATAAAATATCATAAGTATCCGGATTGATTTTCAAATGGTTTTCAATTGGTTCCTATGGCGGATGAACAATACCAAAAAGACCGACCAACTTTACATTATGTATGGTGATATAAGGACGATAAGGTTAGGTATGTGTTCCCATGATCCGCCAGAACCAGAGGGATCTACCCATGGACTATCCACTAGTTAGTGTAGAGTTCTTAGGTATGATGATAAAAGGAGAAAAATGAGATATGGGAAGAGTGCGGACTAAGACTGAGCTAGTAATGGAATAAACCCAACAAGGTTCTTGCTATGAAGTCTCTGTAAGCAGGGGTTGAAGAATGAAAAAGAATTGAATGAGAAAAGGGTGAAAACAAATAGCCCTTAATTTATTCAACCTTAGGGCGTAAACCGGTTCAATTCAAATGCTACTGAGATGGTAACATCGGTATTGAAGACAAGACGTCATGGACCCAAAGGACGCACCTGCACTTCAACTTTCCAAACCACTCAAGTTCCTCTTAAAAGGACTTGTTTCATTCTCACGGGGAACCGACATTATCTATCGACTTCTCTTAGAGATTGTTGATATTGAAGGAGGAGACCCTCTCCCTAGTCTCCTATATAGGATCCAAATATGCACAAATTGAGTCTAGTGCCACGAGATCATCAATAAATCTCATTAGGACACTTTCAATGAAGACTCTGTTTCACACAATGTGGAAAGAGAGATTATATCTTGAGTCCTACGCACTATCCTTGTGGTATTGCCGAACATCCGAAAGTGATGTGTTTACATATTCACTGTGAAGATGGAAAGCCTTCTCGAGCCAACATCTAACAAGCTCCTGGTAGGTGGCATGTGAGATCTATTATACAGATCAACCATGTGACAACCGAAGCGAAACAATGGGGCGATTCAATCTTTTGAATCAATCTTGGTTCAGGTTATGGATTGACGGATACCTTTGAAAACCGGTCTTTGTGCTTTAAAACTCTTTTCATTAGCACGTCGACCGTGTACTAATTTTTCAAATCAAAAGGTGTTTTATGATTGATAATTGATTTTCATTAAAACCTTCGTTATATTGCAAAAACAATTTCTATTAAGCAATACACGATTGTTTTTCAAATCTCTTTTCATCAATCAGTGGACGTAAATTCGCTGATTCACTCACTCCGTGTTGTCTTCTTTGAGACGTTCCGGTTTGAGAACAATAGAACAATGAAACCCGTGAAGGAAATTCTTTGGAATTATACACCGATCACAGCGATACTTTGTATCTTGATCAACGGGAACCGTGGGCCGTGTACCTCAATTCATCGAAAGTGATCAAAGACACTTTCATGCGCTTTGTTGCTAACTGTCTTATGCGGTACACCCGACGCTTGCAATGATCGTAATGAAGCGGTCAATCCATAGCCTCATGCTCACACAACACATTCATATCAAAAGATATCATGATTGGTGCATCAATGACTCTGATAATCTAACTCCATGCTTACTTCTGGCTGCGCCAATATCATGAATCAACGAATGCTTCCGCTACTCCGATGAGAAGATATCATGATCCAGAATGTGAGCATGTCGGTCTGAAAGTCACATCATCACATAATACCAACACCACAATGGATGTATCGAGATTTTCTATTAGCTGATGATCTCAAAAGCTGGCTCAACATTATTATCACGTGGATCATTAAAAGACCTCCACTTGGATTAACCAAACATGCAATGAGAAGAATCAATGACTACAAGCTTCGGAGCAAAGTACTACATCAAGAATACAAGAACAATTGTTAATTGTAATATCGTTTGTATTCAATGTAATTTTAGTATATGTTTGAGGTGACCTCCCTTAGGGGGAGATTGTTAGGAATTAGAAATTCCGGGTATTAAAGAGTCGGTCACCTCAAGTATATGTAATCGTTAGAAAGCTCGTAGTCATAGTTATTTTATGTTAAGTAGTATTTTGTTAAGTAACACCGTGGAGGACGGACGGGTCTTTACCCACTTTATGCCTGATCCACAGCCCGTTGTGTGGCGTTTTATGTAAGACTATAAATACTCTCTACCTCCCAAGGTAGAGAGTTGGAGCTCATAATAATATTTTCTTTTCTCTCACTATAGTTCCCAACTCTCTTCCTTTCTCTCACTAGAACTCTCTCTCTCTAACATTCTTATACGCCTACTTTGATCATGGTTTAGAGTGTTTGTGAAATCCAATATCCTACAATGTACAAGATAGATTAGTATTGGGTCAAAGGATATTGTTATCCTTGTTGATATTATAAGGAGTAGATCTCCTTTGGGGTTAGGTGATTGGTGTAGTGTTGGGTAGTAGTTCCTCCATTGTAATGGAACTCGGTATCTAGCCTAGTAATGGATAAAGGGTAGGGTACATTGTGATAGGATTGGTTCACCTTGGTGAAAAGGACCCGGTATCTAGCCTTGTACCGGATAAAGTGTAGGCAAAGTTGTGAAGGTTTTTCCACCATAAGGAGTCGGTGTTGTGTAGTGACTACGAACTCTCGAGTAGGTGACTCGGGGAGTGGAGTGGGGCAAGGAAGGTGTCCTTATAGCCGAACCACTATAAATACTAGCGTTGTGGTTTTGTGCTTCTTACTCTTTATCTTTTCATTACATATTTATATTTCTTTATGTTTGTTTATCAACATCCAACAGACATCCAAATAGATTGACATAAGCCGATCTAAATATTTTAAAACGAAGTTTTAATTGGAAAAACTATTCAACCCCCTTCTAGTTTTCCACAATTGGCATCAGAGCTTCATTACCAAGTTTCTTAAAGTATATTGTACTTTAAAAACTTGATACGATCCGTGGTTAATTGAAAACTACAAAGAAGGTTTTTCATAAAAACAAACACCATGTTTTTGTTTAACTCTTTGTTTCGATGTTGATTAGATGACAATATTTTTTTTTCTCTTCTTATTATTTACTACTCATATAATTGCACTAATCTTCTTTGTCATGTTGCTTAGTTAAGCTCATACCTACCAAGCCATAGAAATTGCTTGGTAACAAGAATACCTTCCTTAAGAATGTATATTAAACACAAAGGAGCCGGAATTGTCTACTGACATTTGTTGTGTCATTTGTAAAGACATTCCTAAGTGCATTAGAGGTATGACTTTCCACTTATCTCTAAATAACATTAGCTTGACAAGTATGCTTACAAAGGTATTTATATGATTATCTTTTGTGCATATTCATGTATTACATGTAGCTTCATTAGGAAGCCCTTTTTACATACGTGTTACTTTTTCGTCTAAAGTCAAGGTTTATAAAATTTGTGTTTTATTTCATTCAATCCAAAAATCATATCCTTCTAATAATAAAACAAAAGACAAATCTCAAAAATTCCTCCTTCCCCATAAAAACCCCTTCCGTCGTTCACTCCATCAAATCCCCACTTTTTCAAATCTTCCACTTTCAAAAATTAACTCTCATTCAAAACTTCATCTTCCTCTTCATCTCATCTCATCTCAAACCAAAACCAAGAAGGTTCGTCATCAACATGGTTTACATCACCCTTGTGCTCATCGCTCTTGTGTTCCCTATGATGAAGTTCTCATACGGAGACATATACTTTGTGTTGTTAATCTACATTGGGGTTATATACCCAATCCTTTGTATCATTCTTAGCATTGAAATGAAATATTACTAATATTCTAGTTTATCTAGGTTATTATTATCATAATGTGTTTGTCATTTCTTTTGATTTATATCTTTCGTATTCTTTCATGATACATTAGAAACCACTAATGCATGCTAAAAGAAAATATAGGCTAATACACAAATCTTGGTATTAAACTATAAAATCTAAAAACCTATGTTTTTATCAAAAAATCTTTCTCTGCTACTACAGATCCACGGATCCCTGTAGGTATACTAGCCGGATCCCTGATAGAAGGGAACCGTGGGAACCGTCCTTCTGGATAACAGATTTTCCATGCAAAATAAAAACCGCTTTCTTCCTAAAAGAAATGTTCCACTAGAATGTCAAACATTAATTGAGTTAAAAGTCATTGTTAATAAACATCTTGTAAAAACGTTAGGTAATCATTGTTTTACCCGTAATACGTCAGTTCCTATTAACTTCTCTTTCCCATAGGTTTCGTTATGTCGCATGGATATGAGTTTGATTTTTCACTCACTAGCATCTACACTCCTAACATCTCCCTTGAGCCCAACACACTTGGAAATCATGTCCGTGGGTTCAATAATCTCGAAACCCGTCACTTCCACGAAGGACGTATTGTCGACACCCCTACAATTCTGATTGAAGAAGGTGTCAATACTTCTTCCGGACTTAGGATTAAAATGTCTTCTCGAAATTAGCGAGAAAATATGTCCAAGGTTTATATTGGAATTCTTCCGTCAAGTTGAACTTTCGTTAACGAGGATAGCTCTCTATCTCTTTGGTTTTGGATCAAAAACCAAAAGTTTGTTTTAACCCTTGGGCAATTTGCTCACATCCTCCGGATTCCAAATCATGGACAATATGCCTTCACCGAAGATTGGTCTATTGATTCTCTCTTCAACTTTCGTGAATAAAATAGTCCATATTGTTACGCACATACCTTCCCGAAGACTTGAATCGCATAATATGCAAACTTATTCGATCCAAACATTATCTATACACGGGATATCCAAGAAGAGTACAAACCTCTTGCACTCATCCTACGTGAAAATGTTTGGAGCCTTGAAATCGAGAATCCTTCCCATTTGTTGTGCTCACATAATGTATTGTTTGCTAACACAACAACCATACAATCTCGCCTACTTCTTCAAGAAGGGCTAATTGTAAATCTTCAAGGCTCCAAGAATAAACTAATCCCCTATGGAATGTTCTTGACGCGCCTTTATCATAATATCATGTACTTTCACCCTCAATTTCAAAGTCCGTTGTACGTACTTGTGAACAAGATGATGGAACCTCTAAACGCATCTCTCATGAAGCCTTTCTTCATTCCTGAATCGGCAAACACCCATAAACCATTTGATGATCCATCTAGCAAAAACGCTCAAGGAACTTAACCTTCTTTCTAAATAGGATCAATCCTTAGTATCCATGCTTTATCAATGTAATCCAATTTCTTTCATGAAATAAAACATCTTACATTTGATATCTTAGTGTTAGAACCTCTTAGAAAAACTAACTTTGAAATATGGTGCATTGTCATGATACTTGCATACCTTTTGTAAAGGTTCTGCTTAGCAGAGAGACGGATCCCAAATTTATGCTAGACGGATCCCTACTCTTAGAGGGGTGGGATCCGGCAAACAGAAAATGCAATTGCAATCATTGTATTTCAAACATATCTTTAGATCACTTCACACTAAGCTAGACATAGTGCCTTAAGGCAAATTGAGTCCTTATCAAAACTAAGTAGATTTTTCGTACTCACACATAACTCATTTAGATCACACCCGGAAAACCCGTAGATCTATCATCTCACCAAAACTCATTACTCTTCCGCTCTTATACTCATACATGATCCCTCACATGTTAAAACATCTAGCTTTGGAAATCTCTCAAAACTAATTATAATCATCTTTACCTCAATATTGGTCGAAATTGATCAAATTCTAGTTTTTCCATTTTAAACTCTTAGGATATCCTCCAAAACATTATCCTAAGTTACTATCTGATCTCTAGGATCACTTAGTTCCATTTGTCACTCTCAAAATCATTAGTGTCATCTTTGGTCACTCATTGGTACTCTTAAAAGTTCCAACTTCTTCCATAAAATGCAATCATTAGCAACATCACTCATTACCCTTAAGTATTCAAGTACCTCTTCATTTAAGACACTTAGATGGACTGAAACACTCAAGAAGAAATAGGCATTAGATCTTACAAACATCATTGTTATCCTTTCTTAGCTGCTGAGAGACGGATCCCTAGGATTAGCCTAGACGGATCCCTCATTGAAGGGAACCGTGGGATCCGTATGACAGATTTATGTCAACTCTAGCTAAAACAATAATTTCAAGCTCATCTTGCTAACTTGAACACTCCATCTCATCTTAAATAAGTTCATAGATCAGTACAACTATGAAGTTGACTCTTGTGCATGCTAATCATCACATTCCAAAGAAGTTTAGTGGCTAAAGTCTTGAATGCACTTGCCAAATCCCTTGCTTTATAAACCACATTGTTAGGACTCCTAAAATCATCATCTTCATCCTCATTTTAGCACTTAGAAACATTTACAAACCTCTTTGAATCCTCTCATCATGAGGAAAGCTCCAAGTGGTAACTCATCCACCAAAGGACCACCCAAGAAAATTGCTCGTATTGTACACGAAATTTCTTCAACCGAATCATCTCCGGTCAAATCCACAAACGCAAGGATTTCTCCTCCACCAACTCAACCAATCAAACCAATCCCTAAAAGGATAGTTCCCACAAAACTACCTATGCCAAGCACCACCATACCTCCTAAACCAAACAATCCCATTTCCACTAAACCATCACCATTGGTGCCTAAAGCTATCTCATTCACTACTGCACTCTCATCACCACACCTCTACAATCTAGAGGATTTGCCTCCTAGGCCGTCTCATCCTCGTCTACCGGCAACATTCTCCTCATTAGGAGGAATATTTGTACAAAATCAAGGTGTTGAGTTAACACTAGCTCCGGCTTCCTTTTTGCCATCACCATCAAATAATCCCATTTGGATTATGAGAAATTATCAAAGTCAACTATCCGGCCACATGGAAGTTGATACTTCTCTACCACCACCATCACTCTTGTTCGAGCCATCTTCAAATGCGCCTCCACCAATCCCTCCATCGTTTGAGGCTCCTCAACCCGCTTCACTTGATCCTTCGCATCAAGCAATTTCCTTTCTTCCACCACCACTACCTAGCCATGACAAAGATTGTTATCATTGTCAACATGTTGAAAGTTTGATACGTGAAGTACGGGAAGATCAACATGTTAATACAAATAAGGCGTAAAAACATTTATTTATATTTTACAATCTTCTAATGTTTTGTCGATAACAAATGTAATATCATTTTAATGAAACAAATAAAATACGTAAATAGTTTGAGCCAATAGTTTTCTAACACACTTATGTTTTCACATAAAACACTAAAACAAGTATAAGTGATTTTATGATTTAGTAATACATATGTACAACAACTAGTGTTTACATATTGGGCAAATATATACATAACTAGCATGTATTATAAATGGGTAAAAACTACAACCCATGGAGCATATCCATAACCCATGGTATTGACCCATACCCATTTGACTAGATGCATTGCATCTATTAGATACATTGTATCTAATGAAAGACCCATGGATCAACCCATAACCCATGACCCATGACCCATAACCAAAATACCCATGGGCAAAGAGGAGCGTCCCACGGATCCCTAGCATTGCACTAGACGGATCCCTTGAAGTTGGGATCCATGGGATCCGTGGAACAGTAGACATTTTCTATCGATAAATAGTGAGCCATTTCTTCATTGTCCCTCACCCCTTTCTCACATACTTTCTCATTGAGTTAAAAACTTTCTAACCCCAGATCCAAGTGATCTATGTATGTAGTTTTGTTTTTGTGTGATTCTCTAGGTTCCTCTTAAACGCGAGATCACCACCTTTGAAGTCAAGCAAGCTCAAGTCCATGAGTTGTCATGCTTCCTCATCATCAAGACTACTGAAGTTATCTCGTTGATGGTTCTTTCTCTAAGAAGTTTAGTGTTGAAGACATTAGTGTAAGATGTCTCAAGTGTCAAGACAAAGACATTAGTGAAGGGTGTCGATCGTCCATATTGTAGGCATTAGTGAGGGGTGCCTAGAAGTCAAGTCACAAGACATTAGTGAAGAGTGTCTTGAAGATCTAGTCAAAGGCATTAGTGAAAGGTGCCTAAAATGTACATTCAATATGGTGTGATTCGATGTACAAGATAGATTAGTATTGGGTCAAAGGATATTGTTATCCTTGTTGATATTATAAGGAGTAGATCTCCTTTGGGGTTAGGTGATTGGTGTAGTGTTGGGTAGTAGTTCCTCCATTTTAATGGAACTCGGTATCTAGCCTATACCGGATAAAGGGTAGGCGACGTTGTGATAGGATTGGTTCTCCTTGGTGAAAAGGACCCGGTATCTAGCCTTGTACCGGATAAAGTGTAGGCGACGTTGTGAAGGTTTCTCCACCATAAGGAGTCGGTATTGTGTAGTGATTACTGAACTCTGTAGGTGACTCGGGTAGTGGAGTAGGGCAAGGAAGGTATCCTTGTAGCCGAACCACTATAAATACTCGCATTGTGGTTTTGTGCTTCTTACTCTTTATCTTTTCATTACATACTTATATTTCTATATGTTTGTTTATCAACATCCAACACACATACAAATAAATTGACATAAGTCGATCTAAATAGTTTAAAACGAGTTTTAATTGGTAAAACTATTCAAACCCCCCCCCCTTCTAGTTTTCCACACCTGGCATCAGAGCTTCGTTACCAAGTTTCTTAAAGTATATTGTACTTTAAAAACTTGATACGATCCATAGTTAATTAAAAACTACAAAGAAAGTTTTTTTCATTAAAAACAAACACCATGTCTTTTAAAACTCTTTGTTTGGATGTTGATTAGATGACAACATTTTTCTTATTATTTGTTCTTCATTTAATTACACTAATCCTTTTTGTCATGTTGCTTAGTTAAAAGCTCATACCTACCAAGTCATAGGAATCACTTGGTAACAAGAATACCTTCCCCAAGAAGGTATCTTTAACACAAAAGAGCCGGAATTGTCTACATTTTGTTTGTGTCATTTGTAAAGACATTCCTAAGTGCATTAGAGGTATGACTTTCTACTTATTTCTAAATGAAATTAGCTTGATAAATAAGTATACTCACATAGGTATTTATATGATTATCTTTTGTGCATATACATGTATTACGTGTAGCTTCATTAGGAAGCCTTTTCTCACATACGTGTTACTTTTTCGTCTAAAGTCGTGGTATATAAAACTTGTGTTTTATTTCACTTATTCCAAAACTCATATCTTTCTAATAATAAAACAAAACACAAATCTCAAAAATTCCTCCTTCCCCATAAATAAACCCTCCGTTGTCCACTCTATCAAATCTCCATCTTTTTTCAAATCTTCCACTTTCAAAAATTACCTCTCATTCAAAACTTCATCTTCCTCTTCATCTCATCTCATCTCAAACCAAGACCAGGAAGGTTCATCATCAACATGGTTTACATCACCCTCGTGCTCATCGCCTTAACACTCATCGCTCTTGTGTTCCCTATGATGAAGTTCTCATACGGAGACATATACTTTGTGTTGTTAATCTACATTGGGGTTATATACCCAATCCTTTGTATCATTCTTAGCATTGAAATGAAATATTACTAGTTTATCTAGTTTATTATCTTAATGTGTTTTCTCACATCTTTTATTTATATCTTTCGTATCTTTTCGTGATACATTAGAAACCATTAATGCATGCTAAAAGAAAATGTAGGCTAATACGCATATCTTGGTATAAAACTATAAAACTATGTTTTTATCAAAAATATGCTTCTTTTACTATAGATCCACGGATCCCTGTAGGTATACTAGCCGGATCCCTGATAGAAGGGAACCGTGGGAACCGTCCTTTTGGATAACAGATTTTCCATGCAAAATAAAAACCACTTTCTTCCTAAAAGAAATGTTCTACTAGAATGTCAAACATTAAGTGAGTTAAATTTCATTGTTAATAAACATCTTGTAAAAACATTAGGTAATCATTGTTTTACCCGTAATACGTCACATCCTATTAACTTCTCTTTCCTATAGGTTTCGCTATGTCGCATGAATATGAGTTTGATTTTTCACTCACTAGCGTCTACACTCCTAACATCTCCCTTGAGCCCAACACACCCGGCAATCATGTCCGTGGGTTCAATAATCTCGAAAACCGTCACTTCCACGAAGGACTTATTGTCACACCCTCACAATTTAAAAGGTATCAATACCTTCTTCCGAACCATAGGATTTGAATGTCTTCTCGAAATTAACGAGAAAATATGTCCAAGATTTGTATTGGAATTCTTTTGTCAAGTCGAACTCGTTCGTAACGAGGATCGTTCTCTATCTCTTTGGTTTTGGATCAAAAACCAAAAGTTTGCTTTAACCCTTGGGCAATTTGCTCAAATTCTCCGAATTCTAAATCATGGAAAGTGTGCCTTCACCGAAGATTGGTCTCTTGATTCTCTCTTCAAATTTCGTGAAGAAAATAGTTCATATTGTTCACACATACCTTCCCCGCAAGAATTGACTCGCACAATGTGCAAACCTCGACGCTAGTACTCCGATCCAAACATTATCTATACAAAGGATATCCGAGAAGAGTACAAGGCTCTCGCACTTATCCTACTGGAAAATGTTTGGTGTCTTAGGGGAAATCGAGAAATCCTTCCCGCCTGTTGTGCTCACATAATGTATTGTTTGCTAACACAACAACCATACAATCTCGCCTATTTCTTCGCAAGGCGAATTGTAAATCTTCAAGGCTCAAAGAACAAACTAATCCCTTATGGAATGTTCTTGACATGCCTTTATCATCACATAATGTACTTCCACCCTCAATTTCAAAGTCCATTGTACGTACTTGTGAACAAGATGATGGAACCTCTAAACACATCTCTCATGAAGACTTTCTTCATTCCTAAATCAGTAAACACTCATCAACCATTTGATGATCCTTCTAGCGAAAACGCTTAAGGAACTTAGTATTCTTTCAAATAGGATGAATCCTTAATATCCATGCTTTATCAATGTAATGTAATTTCCTTCATGAAATAAAACATCTTACATTTGATTTCTCTACTACGTTAACATTAGAACCTCTTAGAAAAACACTAGCATTGAAATATGATGCATTGTGCAAACCATTGCATACCTTTTGTAAAGGTTCTGATTAGCAGAGAGATGGATCCCAAAGTTTGTGCTAGACGGATCCCTACTCTTAGGGAACCGTGGGATCCGGCGAACAGAAAATGCAATTGCAATCATTGTATTTCAAAACATGCCTTTAGATCACTTCACACTAAGCTAGACATAAAGCCTTAAGACAAATTGAGTCCTTTTTCAAACTTGAGTAAATTCATACTCACGCATAAGTCACTTAGATCACACTCAAGATGCCTGTAGATCTATCATTTCACTTAAACTCATTACTGTTCCGCTCTCAAGCTCACTCGGCATTTCTCACATGATCCCTCACATCTAGCTTTGGAAATCTTTCAATTATGGCAAAATTGATCATAATCATCCGTACCTCAAAATTGGTCAAAATTGATCAAATTCTAGTGTCATCTTTGTTCATTCATTGGTACTCATGAAAGTTCCAATTTCTTCCATAAAAGGCAATCATTAGCTACATCACTCACCACCCTTAAGTATTTAAACACCTCTTAATTTAAGGCACTTAGATGAACTGAAACACTCAAGAAGAAGTAGGCATTAGACCTTACAAAACATCATTGCTATCTTTTCTTAGCTGCTGAGAGACGGATCCTTAGGATTAGCCTAGGCAGATCCCTCATTGGAGGGAACCGTGGGATCCGTATGACAGATTTATGTTAAATCTAGCTAAAACAATCATTTCAAGCTCATCCTGCTAACTTAAACACTCCATCTCATCTTAAATGAGTTCTTAGATCAGTACAACTCTAAAGTTGACTCTTGTGCATGTTAATCATCACATTCCAATGAATTTTAGTGGCTTAAGTCTTGAATGCACTTGCCAAATCCCTTGCTTTATAAACCACATTGTTAGGACTCCTAAAGTCATCATCTTCATCCTCATTTTCAGCACTTAGAAATCTTTACAAACCTCTTGAAATCATCTCATCATGAGGAAAGATCCAAGTGATAACTCATCCACCAAATAACCACTCGAGAAAATTGCTAGTGTTTTACACGAAATCTCTTCAACCGAATCATCTCCGGTCAAGTCCACAAATGCAAGGATTTCTCCTCCACCAATCAAACCAGTCCCTAAAATGATAGTACCCACAAAACTACATATGCCAAACACCACCATACCTCCTAAGCTAAACAATCCCATCTCAACTAAACTATCACCATTGGTTCCTAGAGCTATCTCATTCACAACTCCACTATCATCACCACACCTCTACAATTTAGAGGATTTGCCTCCTAGGCCATCTCATCCTCCTCCACCGGCAACATTCTCCTCATTAGGAGGAATAATGGTACAAAATCAAGGTGTTGAGTCAACACTAGCTCCGACTTCCTTTTCACCGTAACCATCAAATAATCCCATTTGGATTATGAGAAATTATCAAAGTCAACCACTCGACCATATGGAAGTTGACACTTCTCTACCACCACCATCATTCTTGGTCGAGCCATCTTCAAATGCGCCTCCACCAATCCCTCCGTCGTTTGAGACTCCTCAACCCGCATCACTTGATCCTTCGCATCAAGCAATTTCTTTTCTTCCACCACCACTACCTAGCCATGACAAAGATTGTTATCATTGTCAACATGTTGAAACTTTGATACATGAAGTGCGGGAAGATCAACGTTTCATGTTCTATCACCTCCTCGAACGTTTTGACAAGATTAAACCTAAACAAACTTAAGCTAGAGGATTTTAGTGGTGTCTTATTATCAAGCGTTACTTAGATAAGTCTAGTAATTCCAAGTCATGAACTATTCATTTTCTTAGTTTTTAGAGTCATGTATATCATACCTCCAGTTTTATTAAGTGAAATTACATGATGCTTGCTATATTTCTGAGTATATGATTATGTTGTATAATACATATCTTACTTTGATGTTAATATTATTTGTTATATCACCATTGCTGAATTTAGTCATCAGCCAGATGGATCCCTGATATCTGCCTAGATGGATCCCCCAAAGGAGGGAACCGTGAGATCCATGCAACAGAAAACTATTTTTCTACTAACTTGAGTGATATTTGTAGGCAATTATGCATTATAATTGTTTTCTAACCTTTGTTTTGTAGTTATTCAATTTATGCATGAAGACTTTGACATACAAAAGCTAGGGGGAGCTTTGTGTCAAAGCAATAAATTGCAAAATCTCTTGCAATATTAGGATTACATTTCATGACGTCCCTTTACAAAGTTGCAATCATCAAGGGGGAGCATACTCGTCACATAGATGAAATCTTTTGCAAACTTAGTTGCAAATGAACTAGCTTAGTATTATTTCTCTTGACGCCCTCACATAGGGATGAACTCGTCAAGGGGGAGTTAAGACGAGATCTTTTCCCGTTACTTGCTCTCTATATTATTTTTCTGTTCTTTTTCTCACATGTTTTTCTTAAAACAATGTGTTAGTTTACTTTCGAAGCTCTTTTAGTTTCGACAAAAAGGGGGAGAAGAAAGTAAAAACTACGAATTCAAACTTTTACGAATTTTTAGCTTTTACTTAAAAAAAATTATGTTTTGTCATCAACAAAAAGGGGGAGATTGTTAATACAAATAAGCCGTAAAAACGTTTATTTATATTTTACGATCTTCTAATGTTTTGTAGAAAACAAAATTAAAATCATTTTAACGAAACAAATAAAATACGTAAATAGTTTGAGCCAATAGTTTTCTAACACACTTACGTTTTCACATAAAACACTCAAACTAGTATACGTGATTTTATGATTTAGTAATACATATGTACAGCAACTAGTGTTTACATATTGGGCAAATATATACAAAACTAGCATGTATTATAAATGGGTAAAAACTACAACCCATGGAGCATATCCATAACCCATAGTATTGACCCATACCCTTGAGTTGCCATGCTTCCTCATCATCAAGACTACTGAAGTTATCTTGTTGATGGTTCTTTTTCTAAGAAGTATAGTGTGGAAGACATTAGTTAAAGATCACTCAAGTGTCAAGATGAAGACATTAGTGAAGGGTGTCGATCATCCGTATAGTAGGCATTAGTGAAGGGTGCCTAGAAGTCAAATCACAAGACATTAGTGAAGGGTGTCTTGAAGATCAAGTCAAAGGCATTAGTGAAAGGTGCCTAAGGTGTACATTCGATATGGTGTGATTCGATGTACAAGATAGATTAGTATTGGGTCAAAGGATATTGTTATCCTTGTTGATATTATAAGGAGTAGATCTCCTTTGTGGTTAGGTGATTGGTGTAGTGTTGGGTAGTAGGTCCTCCATTGTAATGGAACTCGGTATCTAGCCTAGTACCGGATAAAGGGTAGGCGACGTTGTGATAGCATTGGTTCTCCTTGGTGAAAAGGACCCTGTATCTAGCCTTGTACCGGATAAAGTTTAGGCAACATTGTGAAGGTTTCTCCACCATAAGGAGTCGGTGTTGTGTAGTGACTACGAACTCTCGAGTAGGTGACTCAGGGAGTGGAGTAGGGCAAGGAAGGTGTCCTTGTAGCCGAACCACTATAAATACTCGTGTTGTGGTTTTTTGCTTCTTACTCTTTATCTTTTCATTACATATTTATATTTCTATATGTTTGTTTATCAACATCTAACACACATCCAAATAGATTGACATATGTCGATCTAAATATTTTAAAACGAAGTTTTAAATGGTAAAACTATTCAACCCCCTTCTAGTTTTCCACACATTACACTGTTTCTAGTTAGTTTTAGCTCATTTTAGCTTTAGGTAGCTTCTGGTAGCTTTTTGCTAGCTTTTTGCTTATTACATATTAGCTTTTCAAATCAGTCTCATAACTTATTGCTTATTCAGCATTCACTAGTTACTTTTTATAATTTTCATAGATTCTCCATATTATTTAGGACTTTTCTGTAAATTTTTATAATTTTCCAAGTCTATTTGCTATTTTTCTAGATTAAAATTCAGTTTTAAGTGTTTTTAAATAGTTTTTAATTCAAATAAATAAGAAAATGGTCACAAAAATACAAATTTAATTTTTTTAGGTTTATCAAAGTCAAAAAGTCATAAAAAGTATTTTTCCTTAATTTTCAAAGTTATTCTAGTATTTTCTAAGCATTTTATTAATGTAAATCAGTTTTTAATTCATAATAAATAGAAAAATAATCAAAAAAATATAATTCTTTTTCCTAAAATTTTATTTTGTTAAATAGTACCTAGGAAAAATATAATTTCAGTTTTAGAGTTAAAATAACATTATTTAGTTTTAAATCGCGTTTTTAAATTCCTGGTATGTTTACGTTTTAAGTTTAACTTGCGTTTTAGGTTATATTTGATTTACATAATTGTTTAATATGCTTAATTAGTTTGTTTTAGTTTATGTTTCCTTATCATAGTGTAGAATCCACATTTTTCGATCTTTTTCCCATTCAAAATCACGTTATCTCGACTTGATTTGAAATCTCCATTCATCCTTCGTTGGGAGAACGACCCGGGGAAATACATTGCATTTTTATTTCTTCGGAAAATATCTATACTATGAGATGGAACATATCAAAATGGTTCCGTTTCCGGGGAGGGCATGAAGTGAGTTTCCGATTCCGTCTCGATTCGCATGTTTTTGAAGATCCTTCCCCAAGAAGTTATTGTTTTTGTAAATATTCTCTTTTATAAAAACCCAAAAAAATCTAAAAAATTAAAACATTCTTCCTAGAGTGTTTAAAACACCATAAAAATTAAAAAAACCAACAAACGAAATCGAAACGTCAATTGTTACGTCGGCTCACCTCGAGAGTACAACCTATACATGGGGTTTAAGGAGGTCTTGACATTAAGTTGCAGACCGAAGAGAGATCCACTCTTCTTTCCGCCACGCTGCGAGTACTTTAGAGAGCTACCGAGCACCGGTTGACGGGACGGTTGCCAAAAATATTGTGTTTTCAAAAGTTTTCTTAAATATAAATCCTAAAAAGATTTTCCTTTTCAAATTTTATTTTCCTTTTATGTTTTCCATCTTTAAAAATCCAAAAATAATCTTTGTTATCCTCTTGAATATTTAATTCTTATCTCCTCACCCTCTAATTTATTTAATTCTTCACAATGTTCGATTTTTCACCGTTTGATCCCCATGATCCTCGGACCATGGAGGATTTCTATCGTCTATCACTTATTGGCCAAGGAGGACCGATCGCTCCGACATCCATTCCGGGAACAAATTTTAGATTGAAAAATCATATGGTTCGTCTTCTTCGACAACATTGCCAATTCAATGGATTTCACGACGAAAAATTCAAATGAACACTTGAATAAGTTCTTGTCTATCACTCAAATCATGAAACAACATGGCGTTTCTCAAGATTATATCTGATTGAATCTCTTCCCATTCTCTTTAACCCACGAAGCCGAATCTTGGTTTTATACCCTTGAAAAACATTCAATTCATACTTGGGAAGAGATGTTTCGCAAGTTTCTTTCAAAATACTTTCCATATTCGAAAACGATGCAGCTGAGGAAATAACTTCTTAATTTCCAGCAATTACCCGAGGAATCCGTATTTGAAGCTTGGGAAAGATTTAAATATTTATTGCAGAAATGTCCCAATCATCGAATTTTGCTTCTTGATCAAATCCTAACCTTTTATCATGGTAGGTGGAAATCTCATGCGGAAGACTCCTCAAGAAGCTTACGATTTGATCAAGAATTTGACACAACATCATTATCAGTGGGATGTTGACGTTCCTTACGACTCTACCACTATGTTTAGTGATCATTATTCCGAGAAAATTTCCGTTATGAGTGCTCAAATTGACGTCTTTGGCAAGCAAGAAAGATATATCGGCCACCATTATCAACGAAGACCGAGTTATTCATCCACCTTTTACTATTCAAATTCTGACGAGAGTGATGAAGATGAACCGTTTGAAGAAGAGAAATTAAAGATCGATGACGATTCTTCGAGTGGCAATCCCACTCCCATTTATGATCTTATCATTTCTGACTCTTCCCCTTCACTCACGTCGGTTGAGAGTAGTGACATCGTTTTGGAAGAGGTCGATGATTTTCCAATTTCGCCAAAAATTGTTGAAATCGATTGCAATCCGGGGAAAGATGTTCCTTTACTAGAAAAGATGTTATACGATGAACCGTCTTTTTTTCTTCCCCCGAAGGAAGATAACATTGAAGAAATTATTGAACTTAAGTTGTCAGATCCTCCGAAGCTCGAGCTCAAGGATTATATTCCCGAATTTGAGAGTTTTATCTTTGATACGGCAGAGGAGAGTACTGGCAATCCCACTTCTCACCCCGATCTTTCTCTTACGACTTATGAGTCATTTTCCTTTGATATCGATCATACGGAATAGACGAGTCGTGGCAGTACCACTTCTCATGCTTATTTCTCTCTTCCCGAGTATGATTCGTTTTGCTTCAAGGAGTTCTCCGGTGAACTCTATCATATCATATCTCCTGCGGAGTATGATTGTTTCTATTTTGATCTTGAGAAAGATTTTAGTTTGGGGGAAGAGCAGCTCTCTCAAAAGAGTTTCGTTATTGATGACATCACCCTGCCTCTTCCTCCCGAAGTTTTTGTTGAAAATTACCCTATGAGCTTAAATGATCAAATTCAGGTTAAGGATAATAGGAAATTTGCTTTTGAAGATGAAGAATGGATCCTTATTGTTATCAAAATCTTTATTCCATTTCTTCCATATAATATGATTTCTCCTCTTCTTCACTCTTAGGCTTGAGTGAGTATACCATATTTGACCCCGGTATCACCGCTTTTCCTTTTTAAGAACCATGGGTATCTCATCGGAGTGGAACTTTCTTATGCTTCAATGTTTATCCAAACCTCTTGAATGAAAGTCTGATGGAGATTTTTTTTTTCCACTTGCTCCCCCAAGGAAAAATGAATTCGGGGACGAGTTAGGCTAGCGACTCTTTGAACAAAAACAGTAGCGCTTTGTGGGAGGTACCCCATGCATATCCTCTATCTTCTTTCTATTTTCTTCTAATAAGTCTCTTCAATTTCTTGTGTTTGGTTGTTTGTGATGTTTTTGTCCAGGACCGATGCTGATGGAAATCCGATATCTGAAATCTTATAGACTAACGTTTATCTTTGAGAATACTTAATAAGCGGCTTTTAGAGTTCCGTTGATACCCTTGCCTTTAAACATTGAGGACAATGTTTCGTTTTAGTCTGGGGTGGGTAATCTTTTATTTGATTTGACTGCACTTACTTTTTCTTGTCATGTACTCTCGCAACCCCGTTATTCCTTAGAAAATGAAAAACATTGTGCAAAAAAATGCGAAAATTTAAATTTTTTTGTAAGCTTTTGCTAGTTTTATGATTGAAAAGTCTTTGAGAGTCTCTTAAAAGTTACTTTAAATATGCGTTTTCTTTAAAAAGTCTTTGCTAATTGCTTAGACAAGAGGCTATCAAATGCGATTCTAGCTCACAAGGCCAAGAATTTGCAAGCTTCCCTAAGTGATTTTAATTATGCAAAGCTTTGAAAGATTTGCTAGATTCCAATAAGTGACTTTAAAAATGCGAGACTTGAGATTATTTGACGAAACATTAGCTAAGTTAATATATGTTTTGACACCTTGTTGACTTTCCGCTGGTGAGAGTAGGAATAGAATTCTGACTTGACCGAGCATGTTGAGCCCTAGCTTGTTCCCTTAACCATAGATAATTAAATTATCGACTAAGCATCCATCGGATCTCATTATTTGGGATTTTAAATTTGCGGAGATCGAGGAATGATAGAGTTACTGATTGGTCCCAAACTGTCAAGTTTATTACACAAGTCAACCACTTGTGAATGGTCAACCGTAATAAAATTCAAACAGTCTAAAACCAGAATGCAATAAAGTCCAGAGGAGTATAGTGTATCCCCGGGTCGTTAAGTCCCAACGAGGTGTGAACACTGTAATACAACGAATCTGTGATCGGGTAAATATTGAACAGGAAAGGATTTTGAGTGATTACACTAAGGAAATAAAAGAAAATAGCTTAAACAAGCTATAAGAACAAATATGTGAAAGCAAATACTTAAAAACGTTTAAAACCTAAAAACGCGTACGTTTACTGAATTTTACGTAAACGTACAAAATAAAACGTAAATTTAAAAGAATAAAACACCTACGGATATGAAAATGATATTTTTACAATCCCAATAATAAAAGAAAATTATTGGAAAAAGAAAATTATTTTTATGACTATTTATCTAATTATTATTAATTAAAAACTATTTTTAACTGTTTAATAATATCCTAAAATATAAGAAAATATGAAATAAAGCTAGAAAAGTGAAATTATGACTCAGAAAAATATAAAATATTATAAAACTTATTTTAAAACTGAAAACATATTTTTTAGACTTTTTCTCAATTTATTATGAATTTAATACTATTTAAAACTAATTAAAATGCTAGAAAATCTATTTTACCTAAGATAATTCAGGAAAAATACTTTTTATGACTTTTTGAATATTATAAAACAAAGGTTGAATTTACAATTGGATAGTCTAAGAGAGTGTTTGGATCTAGCAAATTTTTAAAGTTTTAATGATTTTGGTTAATCAAATCTGAGCCTACTGAGTTTCAAAGCTGTTATTAAAGCTTATTTGTTCTAGTTTTCAAGTTTCAAGTCAACTTTTGCTAATTCAAATCTGTTCAAGTTTCTGTCTTAAGTCCCATTTATGTTCCATGTCAGTTAGATCAGTAGTCAATTTCAAGGTCTCAAATAGGTTAAAAGTTAGTCTTAAATGATTTTTCTCATTCTCTATATGTCATAATTTAAATGTCTTCAGATTACATGTCCACTCCAAGCTTTTAGCTTGTTTAATTTTTGCTTTAAGTCTCCCAATCTGCCATAGTTCCATGTCTGCAGTCACACGTTTTGCCCCATATAGCTCTCTTCACAGCTAAGTTTCTACTTACCCATTTGATGTTATTGTTTGATTTTTTTAAAGTAGTTCATAGCATATATATCATCTAAGTTTCCTTTATTTAGTTATTAGAGTTTATTATTGATGCTTATTTTTAGCCAGCAATCAGCCAATTTAGCCCCATCATTGCCTTATTCTGTCTGCTGCATACTTTATTTCTGTCCCATATGAGCTCCTACACAGTTGATTAATTGCTTATTCATATGAGTTTTCTAGTTGTTTTTTTTATTCTCCTTTTAGCCCTTAGTCTAAGTTTGACCTAATTTACCTTTTTCAGTTAGATTCGAGCTTATAGGATAACTTGTTTTTGCTTGAAAATTTCCCCTAGTTACTCTCAGTCTGCTGCACATCAGCCATGTTCTGTCCCAAATAGCTAATTTCTCTGCTTAAAATTTTCTTATTTATAAGTCATGTAGGCCTAATTTTTCATGTTCTGTTAGCTTTATATGTCAGTTTTCATCCGATTATGCTTCGTAGGTTTTAAAACTTATTTAGTGGTTAATTTGATCCTTAATAAGCCTTTTTGCCCTTTGAGTCTGCTGTCATAACAATCACCATGTAGTGCTTATTTGGCTTATTGCTTGTGTTTGTTTGTTCTTATTCTGTTGCATTAGACTGTTTCTAGTTATTTTTAGCTCATTTTAGCTTTAGGTAGCTTCTGGTAGCTTTTTGCTAGCTTTTTGCTTATTACATATTAGCTTTTCAAATCAGTCTCATAACTTAGTGCTTATTCTGCATTCACTAGTTACTTTTTATTATTTTCATAGATTCTCCATATTATTTACGACTTTTCTGTAAATTTTCATAATTTTTCAAGTCTATTTGCTATTTTTCTAGATTAAAATTCAGTTTTAAGTGTTTTTAAATAGCTTTTAATTCAAATAAATCAGAAAATGGTCACAAAAATACAAATTTAATTTTATTAGGTTTATAAAAATCAAAAAGTCATAAAAAGTATTTTTTTCTTAATTTTCAAAGTTATTCTAGTATTTTCTAAGTATTTTATTAATGTAAATCCATTTTTAATTCATAATAAATAGAAAAATAATCAAAAAATATAATTCTTTTTCCTAAAATTTTATTTTATTAAATAGTACCTAGGAAAAATATAATTTCAGTTTTAGAGTTAAAATTGCATTATTTAGTTTTAAATCGCGTTTTTTAATTCCCGGTATGTTTACGTTTTAAGTTTAAATTGCGTTTTAGGTTATATTTGCTTTACATAATTTTTTAATATGCTTAATTAGTTCGTTTTAGTTTATGTTTCCTTATAATAGTGTAGAATCCCCATTATTTGATCTTTTTCCCATTCAAAATCACGTTATCGCGACTTGATTTGAAATCTCCATTCATCCTTCGTTGGGAGAACGACCCGGGGAAATACATTGCATTTGTATTTCTTCGAAAAATATCTATACTACGTGATGGAACATATCACCTCCCCTACGAATTGGTTCTCCGTCCGTAAGAAGGCCTAATGGCAGAACCGTAGGTTTCGAAGAGGGTCCCGGCGGTGATCCTGGTAGAAGGGAGAGAATGCTAGGAGAAAGGAGTGAGAACTCCAACGGAGGAAGCAACCCAGTAGGAAACGGAGGGATAAACCTACCACCTCTTTTGGCAACTCATCTAGGGAGAGTTAGGATGGGGGCTCCGGTGCCTCCATCGTACGTTTCGAGTGATTGTACAATAATTCGTACGACCAGGCCTTCGATGGTGATCGAAGGGTATCAGGGGTGATATGCTTGCGCCAAACTTGTGGCCAATCTGCAATAAGAAATAGTAGACATTTCGTTAAGTGATTCGCATAGGGTTGGGCCCTGCGACCACCACCTCCTGAGAGTAAGTATGTGATATGAGCTGTAAATAATGTGATCTATGTGAAATACCGTGTTGAGTGAACATACCATTGAAATGACTCGTCCAACCTATTTATAGGTGATGAAAATAGCTTGGAGAGTGTTAGCACATGTTTAGTAGATCATGGGGGGCGTCCCCTGATTTTTGGTAACCGCTAGGGCTTCATCCTCACTATCTTGGACTTGGCGAGGAAGCTACGGACATAGTGGGAACGTGGGGGAAGACCCAGTCAAGGTTCTTATTTGTCTTGGCATCTTCAAGGGAAGACACCGAAGGGCATAGGCCTTCGGCTGGCGGATTCCCAACTGGTAACCATGTCAATAATGAATGGTTTTACGCCACCAATGACTTATGAAGAAAGACTTGGGTCTTTGATCTGCGCAAAACCGTCAAGTCTAGTCGCACAAACTGGTCACTTGTGAATGACCAGTCGTAACAGACTTAAAACAGTTCAGACACAAATGCAATGAAGATCTGGGGAGTATAGTGTTTCCCCGGGTCGTTATGTCCCAGCGAGCTATGCAATGGATTATCAAACGAATAGTGATCGGGAGATTTGAACGGAAAAGAGGATTGATGATGATTATAACTACAGAAAAAGCCAACAAATAACAACGGCTTAAATGCAAATTAAAGGAAAGTTAAAAAGATAAAATCTATTAAATAAACGCTATCACTATATTTAAAGTGATGAACGTTTAAAACTTAAAACTTACGTTTAAATAAAAATTACGTAAACGTACAAATAAAAACGTGAAAATTACACAAGATAAATCCTAAAAATATGAAAAATACATTTTTACAATCCTAATGATAAAATAAAATATTTAGAAAAAGAAAACTATTTTTATAACTATTAATCTAATTATTATTAATTAAAAACTATTTTTAACTATTTAATAATTACCTAAAACACAAGAAATTAGGAAATAAAGCTAGAAAAATAAAATTATGAAATGGAAAAGTCTAAAATATCAAACTAGAATTTTTCAAAACTAATTTTGTATTTTTCTGATTATTTTTCTATTTTTTATGAATTTTAAACTATTAAAAACTAATTAAATTGCTAAAAATTACAAAATAAACTATGAAAAATATGGAAAATTACTTTTTTTACTTTTTATATTTATCTTAACTTAATAAAAATGAAAAATTATTTTTTTGAAGCTTTTCTTAATTATTTGTATTAAAAGCTAATTAAAAATGCTTAAAAACTAATTTAAATAAAGAAAAATAGCTAAACACCTTAGAAAAATCTGAAAATTTCAGGAAAAGTCTAAAATAATATTAGGAAGATATAAAAAATGGAAAAACAGGTGCTTGTTTGGAAGAATATGCAACTGATGTGCCAAGTGCTTATAAATAAGCACTTGGATAAGCCAAAACCACACCAAAGGGTACCAAACTGATACAGAGGCAACAAGATGCTAAAATAACTCTAAAGCAACAAGTATCAACAAGCTATAACCTCTGAAATAGCAAATTGAACAGATTTGATAAGATGAGCTATAGGCAGAAAAACAGTTAAAGGGGTACAACTTTAAGCTTATGCACAAGCTTAAAAATAAGCTCAAACTTAAAACTACCAATTGGAACCTACAGCAGACCTGGGTGAGAGTATGTGTACCAAAAATCAGACATTGAAAAGCTCTTATGAGCTCTGTGCACTTGCACCAAATCTGAGAAAAAACTCAGCATTCACTGACCTCAGTGGTGCAGGGCATATAAGCCTAAAAGAAGGGCTTATTTGAAGCTTATAGAAAAATGACAAAAATCAACAAAAATGCAGATAAGCAAGGGGTCCAGTTGAACTTTTAAGAATGCCAAGTCTCACTTGTTAAGACCCAAAGATGAGATCATGAAAAATCTTTGAAGTTGGCTCAAAAACTGATTTTCAATTTTGACTTTTGAACTAAAAATGTGCAAGTTTGACTTTGGTGAACTTTGGATCCAATTTTATCACTAAGATTGATGTTATATGATGTAATGAGTACAAAGCAAGCAAGGTTTAACACTTCTAAACATAAAACAATGATTTACCAATCCTGAAATTACAACAGTTAACAGTGAGATGGATTTAAAAGAAACTTTGACTTCTAGTGCTAGCAGACCCAGTTTTTTTGACTAAAATGAGTTCCAATATACTTAAGAAACATGAACCAATAATAATTACCCAATGAGCAAGCCTTAAGGGCAGTTTAAACCCTAAACCAAACACCCCTTAAGTATACTGATTAGCACACAAAACAGGTTTAAACAATGAACCAACTAGATATTTTGATCAAACTGACTTACTATAACTAATTTACTACTGTTTGAACAGGTTTTAACACATTTAAAATACAAATGCAGATTATGCATAAGAAATTGAAAATCACTTACAACTTGTCCAAAGCTGCTATAGCTTGAAACCATGAACTATGAACCACTAACCTATTTAATATCACCCCAAATGAATCCAAAGCAACCCAATCCACCTCTGCATCAACCCATTTCCATTTGCATTCCCATTTTTGACCCTGTTTGACTTTTGTTGACCAAGAACCATAATCATTTAAACCTGCAATATGAGCTTATACAAAGCTATAATAAGCTTATTTAAACCTTTTTGAGCTTACAAATCAGCTATTGAAAGCTTGAATACAAGAATTGGACTTGAAAATTTGAAACAGTGATCATAAACTAAGAATTGTAACAAATACTGAAATTGATGCTTGAATTGAGTTTTAGTACACTTGAACATTTAAGCTTAATACATTTTAACAAAAATAATACAAATCTAACACTGAAATGACAACTTGACATAAAAACGACATGAAAAAGAAAATAAAAAACTAGTAGTCCCCGGCTTTGCTCCAATTGCTATCTTTTTATAATCCAATCTCTTTGCCTCTCTCCTCTGAATCTTTCCCATTAATCCTAGCCATTGGATTTGCTCAAAATGATCTCAACCGTTTAAAAAGATTTTTGGCGCCATTTTTTCTTTTATCCATGTGAGGTTGAGTGAGAGGTTAGAGAAGCAATAAATGCATATTGGAAGCTTGTTAAGGTGGAGGGGACATGGGAGAGAGGGATTGAGGAGGGGGGATGGGGACCTGGTGAAGTTGCAGAAGCAGGTGAGATGGTGAAGACTTTGGCGCCAAGTGGTGGATTATTAAAAGGGGGGGTTCACAATTGCATATTGACAGGGGTCCAATAGGCGTGGTCCAAAATGAGTTTAAGGGTTTTAAACTTCAAGGACTAATGTTGTAAAATCTGAAAATCAAGGGACTTAAGCTGCCAACATCTCAAAGTTGATCCAAGGGCTGAAAGTGACAATCTCAAAAAGTACAAGGACCAAACTTGCCATTTTCACATTTTCCAGGGACTAATTCTGCCAAATTTCAAACTTGAAGGACCATTCTTGTAATTTTCTCAAACTTTTGATATTTTTCACCAAAGGACTAAATTTGACAAGTTTATGATTTTAAAAGGACCTTTGGTGACTTTACTTTTGAAATTATGTGCTCAGGGACTGTTTTTGACAACTTTTGAAACTTGGGGGACTGAAACTGCAATTTTTGCAAATTTTGCTCATTTTTCATCTGATTTTGAACATTTTGCATCTGAAACATATAAAATGTAATTTTGGAATATTTTCAGTGTTTTGATGCATTTCTGAGCATTTTTAACCGTTTTGCAGTTCAGAATTGATTAAAAATGATGAGTATTTACACACTCATCAATCCCCACACTAAACTATTGCTAGTCCCTAGCAATCTTTTGAGAAAACATAATGGATTTGAAACTCTTTACCAAAAGCCATTACTTCTGGAGTAGCCAAATGTTTCAGATCAAGTAAGAACCATGGTACACGATAACCATGTGATTTTGAGCAAACCACCAGCTTTCAACGGATTTGATTTTGTCTTTACCGAAGCCGCACCCTTACTGACTAGCCAACTCTTAGATAAATTATCAATATTATCTTTGGTGAGCTGATTACCAATTATGGTTTTTCCACTGCCTTTACCACAAGCCATAATCTTGCGGGCTAGCCAACTCTTCACTTTTAGGATATGGTGAGTTGAGAACCATACAATTTTGGGCAAATTGCAAGCCATATAAACCGATTTGAGATATCTTTACCAAGAGCCGTTTGCTCCTGGATTAGCCAATCCTTTTGTTTATTAGACAAGGCGGACTGATAACCTAATGAGAAAGTGTAAAACACTTACTCCAAAAAAAATTTTGGCCAAAAACGGGGGAATTGGGTGGATAAATATGATAAAATTCGTGAGAATTCCCCCCCACACTTAGAAATGAATATTTCACTCAATATTCAAAGTCGGCGAGTTATGCCTAAACTGAGAACGTAAAAGGGAAATACTACGGCCTTTTTTTTGGAAAGATTTTTTTTTTTTTTTTTTTATACAACATGTGGCAACCCCCACACTAGGGTGGTAGAAAATAGAAAGAAGTCAGAAATATGGGTGAAAACCCATATGGTGTGTGCTACTTTTTTGATTCCGAAGTCGCTAGCTTGACTCGACCCCGAATTAATTGGTTCATGGGGAAGCAAAGTGGAAGAAATAACCTCCATCGGACTTTCATTCAAGATGTTTGGACAAACATTTGAAGCACGTGAAAGTTCCACACCGATGAGATATAGATAGAACCGGCTCAAAAGATGATAAATGAAAATGCCGGGGTCAAAGATAGTGTCCTCATTCCCGAAGGAGTGAAGAAGAGAAGAAGTCACATCATATGTGAGGAATGGGAGAAAGATGTTGATAACAATCAAGATCCATTCTTCATCCTCAAATGTTGACATATCGGGAGGAAGGGTGAAGGTAGTATCATCAATAAGCAAATTCTTATGATAGAGTATACCTTCCTCCGAGCCAATATCATCCTCAAGATCAAAATAGAAATGATCATATTCCGGAGGAGATATGTCATGAGAGAGTTCACCGGAGAACTCTTCATGAAGAGAATCATTGGAAAAAGCCTCAAGTTCCGGAGATGTTTCGGGCTTGTCCAATGTAGAGTCACTATCCACAACGGGGATAGGAGATGAAGCTGGTTTAGCACAAAATGATTCGATCTTAGAAACGAAGAGATTTATATTGAACAATTGTTCACGAAGTACCTCATCCTTAATTTCAAGATCATCAGAATCTCTCACATCTTCTAAGCTAACTAGCTCAGAAGGTAGCTCCTCGACATAATCGATGTCTCCATAAGATAAAGAATCGTCAAACGAAATACAATCGTTGTCGATCGGAGAACATCTCGACATGATCATATGGAATGTCAAGAGGAGGAGAAGAATCACCATTAAGAGGCTCATCACACATATTACCGGAGATAACCTCGGACTCACTTGGGATTGGGACAAGGCTCTCAACACTAGACGATTCCATTTCTGGAATAGTGCTAAGAGGCTCGTCCCCCATTATGAGAGAGTCTTTGGAAGCAATTATAGGTAAGATAGGTGTGATAGCAATAGACCGAGGGAGTTGAGAAATAAGATCGTTCAATTGAGTAACACTCTCCTCGTCGTTCTCATAATATTCCTTCATTTGAATACTATCCTCATCATCATCGCCATCATATCTGATTCTTATATTCATCTGCTGAAGCTTACACACCATTCTTTTCATTTGCAGTTTCTTTCGAATGCGTATTTCTTCAGAACTTTGAGGAAGATTACACTCCTCGTAATCATTGAAATGATGTGAAGGCTCGGAAGTCTGATGACTGATGGAATACTGTGGGGTTGGAAATTGTCAAAACCAGGAGAATTGGAATTTTGAAAATTTTGATTCATCGGTTGACAGTCAAAAGTCTCATGAGGACCCCGCAATTCTCACAACAGAGATAATTGGGAAAATAACTTTCACCAAAGTTCCCGATTGTAACACGGTTCCGGCTTATAGACAAGCGGGACCTGTGGTGGACAATCAAAACCGGAATGAGAATCATTCCCACAATACTCGCATGAGTAGGATTCGTATTGGGGCTGTGGAGGTAGGTAGGAAAAATCGAGTGTTTCATTTGAAATGGGATCGGGATTACCGACAAATTTGTCTCCGAAACTCACATTGGTACATCGCCGACAATTTCCACCGTCAAATGGACCTCCACACTGGAACATGTCAAATACCATGACATAGAGAATTAAACAGATAAGAGGGATAAGAGATGAAGAATTAAACGGTTTTGAGGTTAAAGAAGAGAAGAATCAAATGGTACGAGGGGGTAAGAGAAATAGAATCATACGGATAAGAGGAATGAGAAGAGTATTTTTGGGGTTTTTGGATAAGAAAATATAAACATATACAGATGGAAGGTATGAACAAAGAGTGAATATCCAAATCACTAATCTGCTAAACGTAAGATTATCACACAGTGACTCCCGCAGCGTGCGCCAAAATTTGATCTGCAAAAACCGTCAAGTCTAGTCGCACAAACTGGTCACTTGTGAATGACCAGTCGTAACAGACTTAAAACAGTTCAGACACAAATGCAATGAAGATCTGGGGAGTATAGTGTTTCCCCGGGTCGTTATGTCCCAGCGAGCTATGCAATGGATTATCAAACGAATAGTGATCGGGAGATTTGAACGGAAAAGAGGATTGATGATGATTATAACTACAGAAAAAGCCAACAAATAACAACGGCTTAAATGCAAATTAAAGGAAAGTTAAAAAAGATAAAATCTATTAAATAAACGCTATCACTATATTTAAAGTGATGAACGTTTAAAACTTAAAACGTACGTTTAAATAAAAATTAAACGCATACAAATAAAAACGTGAAAATTACACAAGATAAATCCTAAAAATATGAAAAATACATTTTTACAATCCTAATGATAAAAGAAAATATTTAGAAAAAGAAAACTATTTTTATAACTATTAATCTAATTATTATTAATTAAAAACTATTTTTAACTATTTAATAATTACCTAAAACACAAGAAATTAGGAAATAAAGCTAGAAAAATAAAATTATGAAATGGAAAAGTCTAAAATATCAAACTAGAATTTTCAAAACTATTTTTGTATTTTTCTGATTATTTTTCTATTTTTTATGAATTTTAAACTATTAAAAACTAATTAAATTGCTAAAAATTACAAAATAAACTATGAAAAATATGGAAAATTACTTTTTTTACTTTTTATATTTATCTTAACTTAAGAAAATTGAAAAATTATTTTTTTGAAGCTTTTCTTAATTATTTGTATTTAAAGCTAATTAAAAATGCTTAAAAACTAATTTAAATAAAGAAAAATAGCTAAACACCTTAGAAAAATCTGAAAATTTCAGGAAAAGTCTAAAATAATATTAGGAAGATATAAAAAATGGAAAAACAGGTGCTTGTTTGGAAGAATATGCAACTGATGTGCCAAGTGCTTATAAATAAGCACTTGGATAAGCCAAAACCACACCAAAGGGTACCAAACTGATACAGAGGCAACAAGATGCTAAAATAACTCTAAAGCAACAAGTATCAACAAGCTATAACCTCTGAAATAGCAAATTGAACAGATTTGATAAGATGAGCTATAGGCAGAAAAACAGTTAAAGGGGTACAACTTTAAGCTTATGCACAAGCTTAAAAATAAGCTCAAACTTAAAACTACCAATTGGAACCTACAGCAGACCTGGGTGAGAGTATGTGTACCAAAAATCAGACATTGAAAAGCTCTTATGAGCTCTGTGCACTTGCACCAAATCTGAGAAAAACTCAGCATTCACTGACCTCAGTGGTGCAGGGCATATAAGCCTAAAAGAAGGGCTTATTTGAAGCTTATAGAAAAATGACAAAAATCAACAAAAATGCAGATAAGCAAGGGTTCCAGTTGAACTTTTAAGAATGCCAAGTCTCACTTGTTAAGACCCAAAGATGAGATCATGAAAAATCTTTGAAGTTGGCTCAAAAACTGATTTTCATATTTTGACTTTTGAACTAAAAATGTGCAAGTTTGACTTTGGTGAACTTTGGATCCAATTTTATCACTAAGATTGATGTTATATGATGTAATGAGTACAAAGCAAGCAAGGTTTAACACTTCTAAACATAAAACAATGATTTACCAATCCTGAAATTACAACAGTTAACAGTGAGATGGATTTAAAAGAAACTTTGACTTCTAGTGCTAGCAGACCCAGTTTTTTGACTAAAATGAGTTCCAATATACTTAAGAAACATGAACCAATAATAATTACCCAATGAGCAAGCCTTAAGGGCAGTTTAAACCCTAAACCAAACACCCCTTAAGTATACTGATTAGCACACAAAACAGGTTTAAACAATGAACCAACTAGATATTTTGATCAAACTGACTTACTATAACTGATTTACTACTGTTTGAACAGGTTTTAACACATTTAAAATACAAATGCAGATTATGCATAAGAAATTGAAAATCACTTACAACTTGTCCAAAGCTGCTATAGCTTGAAACCATGAACTATGAACCACTAACCTATTTAATATCACCCCAAATGAATCCAAAGCAACCCAATCCACCTCTGCATCAACCCATTTCCATTTGCATTCCCATTTTTGACCCTGTTTGACTTTTGTTGACCAAGAACCATAATCATTTAAACCTGGAATATAAGCTTATACAAAGCTATAATAAGCTTATTTAAACCTTTTTGAGCTTACAAATCAGCTATTGAAAGCTTGTATACAAGAATTGGACTTGAAAATTTGAAACAGTGATCATAAACTAAGAATTGTAACAAATACTGAAATTGATGCTTGAATTGAGTTTTAGTACACTTGAACATTTAAGCTTAATACATTTTAACAAAAATAATACAAATCTAACACTGAAATGACAACTTGACATAAAAACGACATGAAAAAGAAAATAAAAAACTAGTAGTCCTTCTCTTTGCTCCAATTGCTATCTTTTTATAATCCAATCTCTTTGCCTCTCTCCTCTGAATCTTTCCCATTAATCCTAGCCATTGGATTTGCTCAAAATGATCTCAACCATTTAAAAAGATTTTTGGCGCCATTTTTTCTTTTATCCATGTGAGGTTGAGTGAGAGGTTAGAGAAGCAATAAATGCATATTGGAAGCTTGTTAAGGTGGAGGGGACATGGGAGAGTGGATTTGAGGAGGGGGGATGGGGACCTGGTGAAGTTGCAGAAGCAGGTGAGATGGTGAAGACTTTGGCGCCAAGTGGTGGATTATTAAAAGGGGGGTTCACAATTGCATATTGACAGGGGTCCAGAATAGGCAGGGGTCCAAAAATGAGTTTAAGGGTTTTAAACTTCAAGGACTAATGTTGTAAAATCTGAAAATCAAGGGACTTAAGCTGCCAACATCTCAAAGTTGATCCAAGGGCTGAAAGTGACAATCTCAAAAAGTACAAGGACCAAACTTGCCATTTTCACATTTTCCAGGGACTAATTCTGCCAAATTTCAAACTTGAAGGACCATTCTTGTAATTTTCTCAAACTTTTGATATTTTTCACCAAAGGACTAAATTTGACAAGTTTATGATTTTAAAAGGACCTTTGGTGACTTTACTTTTGAAATTATGTGCTCAGGGACTGTTTTTGACAACTTTTGAAACTTGGGGGACTGAAACTGCAATTTTTGCAAATTTTGCTCATTTTTCATCTGATTTTGAACATTTTTGCATCTGAAACATATAAAATGTAATTTTGGAATATTTTCAGTGTTTTGATGCATTTCTGAGCATTTTTAACCGTTTTGCAGTTCAGAATTGATTAAAAATGATGAGTATTTACACACTCATCAGTCTTCGTAATGCAATTTCGACTGAGGCCGAAAGGGGGTCCTTCGACCTGATCGGAGGGTACGTCATCAAGCCCCCCAGTCGAAAGTGATATGTACGGACGAGAAATATTGCTTACGACTCAGAAACAGAGACGAAACTACCTCTTCATCACAAAGAACGAAGATGAAAAGTCTTGCATATGTTGACCGTAATTAATGCCAACAATTATCCTAACCACCCCTTTTCATCGGTAAAAGTAAACGTCCTTTCAAAATTTAAACTAGTTTTGAAATCCGACGATAAGGAGATAATTGTGACACGTGTAGGGCCAAGATTTATCATATGTAGGGGTATATAAATTTGAATAACAAAAACCCTAACATAATTTTAACTTCTGCCCAAGTTTTCACCTACTAAAACCTCGTCCGATCAAGCCTTCGATCAAACAAGGTAAAGTATTTCTTCACATCTTGTTTTCAAATACTTTATTGTGGATCAATGTCAACCAATAAAAAGTTTGTAATCAAGCAACAAGGTTGCACCTTAACACGGGAGGAGCTCAAAGCATTCCTCACCGGTTACCCAATTCCAAAGGAACATAAAATCATGCTACCTAGTAGAAATCAAGGGATATTTGATGCCCTGAAAACTATGTAGGCTTGTATACCCATGCATTCACCACTTCCAACCTTAGGATACCTTTGCACCCTATGATCTTAGAATTCCTCCGGTATTATGAGGTACACATTTCTAGGTTCAACCCTTTTGGCCTAGCCAAGCTTACTACATACATTGTTATGTGCAAAGCTTATGGGTACGAACCATCATTGACCGTGCTTAGGGGTTTTCTGAATCTATACCCGGGAGGAGATTGGTTGACCTTGGCCAAAAGGGGTGAAAGGGATGTGCTCATTCTGATAGATAGGCCTTTTACGAACATAAGAAACTGGAAAGGAAAATTCTTTTATATCCAAAACACCATTATCCCTCCGGCATACTTTGCATTGTTAAACCCAGAATTTCAATATGATGAAAAAAGGTTCAACGATCCATTGCCATATACTGTGAGAAGAAACCCTTTGTATCAACGGTTGGCTCGTCATCCAGCTGATTGCCAAACATTCCCTGAGCCAATTCTTTTCATGGCTGGCATTGCTAAAAGATGGGAGGGGTCTCCTTTGGTACCTGAGATTATTTGTGATGGAGAAAGTATGTACTTTTTTGATTAAAATAAGAAATTAAAACTTATCTTTCTGATATTTATATTGTTTGCTTCTTTGTGCAGGGATGTCTTTCAGGAACTTTGTGGTAGCTGGTGGTGCAAAGGAAGTAAGCTTCCTTCCAAAGAATCCCCAAGAGACAAGCTATGGCGTGGGCTCTCCATCAGTTTCCATAAACAACAATGACGTGGAAGCCCACCCATCGAGCCTGTATCGTCTGCTCCTCCATCAAAGGAACCCATAGATGTGGAAGATCAACTCGTGGATAATGTTGCGATTCGACGAACCAGTCTCCGAAGGACAGTTGGCCATCGTAGGACCCTCCGGCATAGGTGAGAGGGTCCGAAGCAGGAAATGTGGTAGTGCTAAATCTGTGAAGTCTGCTTCGAAAATGAAACTCATCCTACCTACTCCTCCCTCTCGAACTACCCGACAAAAGAGTGCCCAGGGTAAGGCTGTGGAATTTCCAGCCATCGAAGGGCCCAACGGCGATGATATCCATGGTAAAGTTTCTTACCTGGAGAAGAAGTGTGAGGATGCATTGGAGGATTTTGACAAGAACCCCTTGGTGCAAGATCTCAGAGCTGAGAATGAAAAGCTCAAAGGTCAGCTGGCAACGAGCGAGGCTGAATGCAGCAGGCTAACTGTCGAAGGCTCAATGGTCGTTGGCTATAAGGAGCAGATATCTGTTCTTTCATCCAAGTGTGGAGGCCTCGAACAAGAGAGGGCGAAGTTGCTGGACCAAGAGATCAAGCTCCGAGAAAAGGTGGATGGATTAAACTTTCGTCTGAAAATGCTGAAGAAGGACAGGTGGACTTGGTAACCAAGGTGATCCCCTATGTTGCTATGGAACTTTACCATAGCGATGATGTGGGGATTACCATTGGGAATGTGGTGAATGCTGCCATTTTCCATGGCAAGTGTACCACTTTGGAGGAGATAGCCAAGACTGGGGAACCGGTGGTGCTGGAGAAAGTTCCTTATTCCAGGACAACTCATGAAAAAGAGTATGATGATGCAGGTAATCAATTAACGCTTTAGAGTTCCCTTTCCTTGCAGATGTGACGAAGGACCCAGCGGCCTCAATCGAGGACCTGCTGGCCAAGAAGCCAAGGACAGTCCAGCCTCTATCTTCCTCCAAGAAGACTCCGTCCCCCAAGGTTCCCTCCCCAGGTTCAGCTGATCCCACTCATTCCAAAGTTTGAAGGCAACCATGTGGTTGTAATTTGATCCCCAGGGTGGTATGTACCCTGTTTAAAACAATTGTTTGTGTTCCTTTCCAGGCTTCGTGCCTGATGAAACAATTAACATATGGTATGTGTGATGCAAGCTACGGCCTAAAACAATATTTTATTTCGTTGGATCGTTAAGGGTACGGCCTGTTTCAGACTAGTTAAACTAGTCAGTAATCTACCTTGAAGCCACTAGGGCTCAAATTTTGACATGTGTGATTCTTCTATTTTTATTTTTACTTGCGTAAAAATATCATTGTGTGTAGTTACTTCACCAAGAATATTAGCGATCGTATAATTTGACTGCTGACAGAGGGTCACGACCCACTACGTCTTGATCCTTTGGGCAGCGAAAGGCTTACAATGCCTTAAGGCCATATAGGAAAGTTAATGTGAAGTTGAGATGGATGTTATGCATATGCGCAAGACATATTGTTTAGTCTTTGTACATACCTTCGACATTGAAACTTATAAAGCGACTTGGTGGGCAAATCTTTGTTGTATTGAACGAAACAAGAGATTTGAGGGAAATGTGTTATTATCATTAAGTGGGTAGGGAGGATTACATCATTTTAAGAAATGAATACTGGACGCCTACCATTAATGCTTCTTTCCCCGAGTGAGAAGAATGTAAATACATTGATTGAAAACAAATAAAATGTATCCTTAGACTTTGTAAGTTTCATACGTAGAACTTACGAAGAGTAGTGCCATTCCAGGTTCTATCAATAGCGTCTCCTTCCAAGGTTTCCAGCTTGTAGGCTCCGTTGCCATATGCTTCCTTAATAACGTAGGGCCCTTCCCACGTAGGTCCTAGTTTACCCTGGTACTCAGCCTTACTTGCACTGTTGAGTCGGAGGACGTATTCCCCTGGTTTGAAGGTCGAAGGCCGAACCCGACTGTTGTAGTATTTTTCAATTTTTTGCTTATGGATAGCTTCTCTAATTGAGGCTATTTCCCTTCGTTCTTCAAGTAAGTCCAGGTTACTACGGAGTCTTTCTTCGTTGTCTGCTGCTTCGAAGTTCATGACCCCTTTCTGTTTCGACACTCACTTCCGAAGGGATGACAGCTTCCGTACCATATGTTAAGCTAAAAGGTGTTTCTCCGTGACTTGACTTCGTATGCGTTCTATGAGCCCAAAGTACTTGAGGTAGTTCATCTACCCAACCGTGGTGACTGTATCCCAGCCTTTGTTCTATTCCTTGTATGATGTCTTTGTTGGTAACTTCCACTTGTCCGTTACCTTGAGGATGGTAAACGGAAGTGAAAGATTGTTTGATATTCAGACCTATGCAAAATACTCGGAATACCCCTTCGGCGAACTGCTTCCCATTATCTAAAATAATGATGTGAGGTACTCCGAACCGACAGATAATATGCTCCCATACAAATTTTTCCATGTGCCTGCCTGTGATGGATGCCAAAGGCTTCGCTTCCACCCATTTAGTGAAGTAGTCGATGGCTACAACCAAGAATTTTACTCCCGAGCAATTGGCAGCGGACCTACGATGTCTATCCCCCATTGGCTGAAAGGCCATACGGATGTCACGGAAGTCATATCTTGTTTCGGTAGCCTTGGGACCCTTGAATGTACTTGACAGGCTTCACACTTCTGAATAATTTTGACAGCGTCCCTGTGCATCGAAGGCCAGTAATATCCAACCCTCATGATTTTGGAGACAACGGAGCGGGGCCCTGCATGAAGTCCGTAGGATCCTTCATGTACTTCTTGAATGATGTTGACAGCTTGTCTAGGTCCTACACAACGAAGCCATGGGGACAGAAAGGATCTTCTGTACAGATAATTTCCCATGATTCTGTACTGTGGTAGTTTGATGCGGACCTTTCGAGCTAACTTCTGATCTTCCGGAAGTATACCACTTATTAAATATTCTCTAATTGGAGTCATCCAATTCGAATCTTCCTCTTGTATTACGTCAGACACCTCCTATAGGACGATGGACCTGTCTGCCAATACTTCGACCAAAACTTCCTTAGTTAAATGAGTAAATGCCATTGATGCCAGTTTGCTGAGTGCATCCGCCTTCTTGTTTTGATTTCTCCGAACATGCTCTATGTTGTAGGATGCGAACCCTTCGAGCATTTCTTTTGCCTTATCCATGTATTGCTTGATCACAGGTTGTCTTGCCTCGTAGGAGCCTTTTATCTGATTGGCTACCAGTTGTGAATCAACGAAGATAGCCAAGTCTTCTACTTCCATGTCTTTGGCCAACTGGAGGCCTGCTAGAAAGGCTTCGTACTCCGCTTCATTGTTCGTAGCGTCGAATTCAAAACGAAGTGCATAAGGGTACTCCTTCCCTTTAGGATCAACAAGAATGAGACCTGCGCCGGATCCATCGGAGCTGGAGGCTCCGTTAGTATAAAGTTTCCACCCTTCAATTGCCTTATCAGGCTTCTTTTCAACAACCTTTGTGTTATGCTTCGGTTTGGAGGGTGTTTCTGCTAAAAAATCTGCCAATATTTGCCCTTTAACCGAGTTTCTGCCCTTGTATTCAATATCATGCTCTCCTAGCTCGATAGCCCATTTAGCTATCCTTCCAGATTTCTCCGGCTTTGAAAGTATCTGCTTAATTGGCTTGTCGGTAAGTACGGTTATGGGGTGAGCTTGGAAGTACCTTCTAAGGCGTCTCGCAGCATGGACCAAGGCCAAAATTAGCTTCTCCAATCTTTGGATAATTTAGCTCGACTCCTGTAGAACCCTCGCTAACGAAGTAGATAGGGATTTGCTTCCTTTCCCTTTCGCCAATAACACTGATGCTTTCGAAGGATCTGCGATATACATAAACAACACTTAGCCTTTGATAGGGGCGTAAGTGTAGGTAGGATAGCCATGAAATCCTTGAGCTTTTGGAAGGCACGCATCTATACTCCACTGGAACGTCCTTTTGTCCGTGCATCCTTTGAGTGTTTTGAAGAACGGCAAAGATCTGTCGCACCTTCGATAAGAACCTACTGACGGCTGCTAGCTTTCCGTTCAGACTTTGCACTTCTTTTAGGGACTTGGGAGGCTGTAAATCCGTAATGGCCTTGACCTTCGAAGGATTGGCCTTAATACCTTGCTTGGTGATCAAATGCCCCAAAAATTGTCCTTCTTCCACGCCGAAGGAACACTTCTTGGGATTTAACTTCATGTTGATGGCGCGAAGTTGGTCGAAGGTTTCCTTGATGTCGGAGAGCATTTCCTCCTCCGATCTACTCTTTATGACCATATCATCTACGTACGCCTCCAGAATTCTACCTATCTGCTTATGGAAGGCTTTGTCCACTAAACGTTGGTAGGTGGCACCTGCATTTTTCAAACCAAAAGGCATCTTTTTGTAACAATAAACGCCTTTTCCTGTAAAAAAGGTTGTCTTCTCTTCGTCCTCTTCCGTCATTTGTATCTGATGGTAACCCTTATAAGCGTCTAGGAAACACTTCAGCTGAAACCCTGACAAGGATTCCACCTTCCAATCAATTTCTGGCATAGGGTAGCAATCCTTCAGGCAGGCTTTGTTAATATCTGTGAAGTCCACGCACATTCGCCATCCTCCATCATGCTTCTTGACCATCACCGGATTGGCCACCCAAGTTTGATACTTCACCTCTCTGAATATGCCTGCTGCTACAAGCTCGTCTACCTCTTTGCATGCGGCAGCGCTTCTTTCAGGAGCCAGGCTTCGACGCTTTTGTTTGATGGGTTCAATATGTTTGAACTCATTGAGCTTGTGTTCAGTGCCGAAGGTCTTTCCATTTATGATGAGAGTTCTGGGGATCCCTGTCATGTCAGAATAGGTCCATGCGAAGACATTTGCATTAGCACGTAGTACCTTTTCCAATTCTGCTTTAAAGGAGGTTGGGAGCTGTTTTCCGATTACCACCATCTGATCGGGGTATAGATCATTTACCACAATTCGTTCTTCAGCGTCAGTACAACTGAGAACATCCTTCGGAGGCTCTTCCGAAACCTGTTTGATCCTTTTGCCTACTTCCGTAGGCTCCTTCACCTTATAGCTGGAAAAAACCGTTCCAATGCCGAAGGGTGTTTGGAATTTGATCGCGGCATGTATGGTTGAGACAACGATGCCCATCTTCTGCATTGCTGTTCTCCCTATCAATTGGTTGTAGGGAGATTCAGACCTTACGATCGTGAAAACCAGAGTTTCTATTCTTTTTAGCCTTCCTTCTCCAATCGTAACCTCTAGATGGACTTCTCCCAAAGGCCATGAGTGTTCCCCTGAGAACCCCACTAAGGGTACCTTTGAATCTACTCTCTTCGACCTTATCGAAGGTTTGAGCTTTAGAAAACAGCGTTCGTAGATAATTTCGCAGGAGCTACCGCAGTCGAGGTAGGCCCTGTTTACTTCCCTGTTGGAGATCAAGACCTTGATGACCACGGGGTCATTTGAAAGAACCTTCCCGGTGAGTGAAGGAAAAGTGACATCTCCTACTCCGCACAAAGCTTCCTCCGTTTCTTTCCTTTTCGAACCAGAGTCATCCTTGTACACCATGAGGATGGGTGCTTCTACAGGTGTAGTATCTTTCCCCAACTGTGTGTCGGAGACCTTGTCTTTACCTTTCTTTATACCCTTCACCAAATGTCCCAATTGACCGGACTTCACGGCCTCTTCTATCTGTTTCTTGAGCTCTCTGCAGTTGTTGGTGTCGTGTCCGTAATCATCATGGAAATAGCAGAATTTGGAAGTATCTCTGGGCCTTCCTCTGTTTGCCAAGCGAGGAAGAGGATCAAAGGTCTTCGCAACCTTTTCTGTAGCAAGTATCTCCCTTGGAGATTTGGACAGATTAGCCAGGAGCCCATGGTTGATGTTTTTGAGGTACGGTGTAAACCTGTCCCTGTTTTTGTGTTTGTTCTTTGACCCTTCCCACGAAGGATGCTTCGGGGCTTTATTGTGACTTTCTTTATTTTCGACCGGAGCCCCGTTGGTAGACACTTCTTTTGCTTCAATCCAGGTGTAAGCCTTTTCCACCGAACCCTTATAGGTTGCAGGGAGATCAGTGGAGAGGAATTCAACCAAACTTCTGTTTCGTAGGCCATGCACGAAACCTAAGATGCGTTGGTCCTCATGCAAGCCCATTATCTGTAACATGTCATCCGTATATCTGGTGATGAAAGCTCTGGTGCTCTCGTTCTCCTTCTGCTTGATGTTGTGCACTGTTAGATGTGTTCTTGTAAACTTTTTTTGTTGGCTGAAATGTGATCTAAACTTGGCCTTGAGATCATCCAAATTCACAATGCTACCTGGTTTTTTCCCGTTCCACAATATACGAGCAGAGTCTCGTAGGGTGTATGTAAACATGTGACAAGCAACAAGCATAACCCACTTCTGCATTCTAATAGCCCCTTCGAACAAGTGTAAAAAGTTATCCGGATCCCCTTTCCCATCGTAGGTACCAATATGCGCGGGCATTTTCAACCCGTTAGGCAAAGGGTAGTCTTCTATCCATCTTACGAAGGGTGTTGTGGAGCCCATGGGCTCCGAATAAAGACAGTTGTAAGGTGGCATGTAGGTAGGGGCAGCATTATACGGGTTATGATTTGGAGGTATTCCAGCAGGGTTTTGGTTAACATATTGAGGGTAGGCAGTAGGTATATAAGGTGGGTGACTTCCGACAGGGTACGAAGGATATACCATCGGTTGCAGTAGGGCATACTTCCGTATGGTTGAGTAAAACTGGGGTTGCTAGCCTGCCCATTAGGTGGGGGATAAACCCCTTGAGGGTAAGATTGAGCCTGAAAAGGAGGGTACATACCATGAGGAGGAAGATTTCCTCCCCAATTCATTTGAGATGGATTGCCTTCTACGCCGGATGCGTGAGAAGGATGCAACGGAACCCCTTCCTCAGCTCTTCCCAGATGAGCCGCCAAAAGTGGTGGCAAATTAACCTCCGTAGCATCCCTTCGGTGACTCCTTCCATTGGATCCTTCTATCGTGCCCTCCCGTCTTGTCGGAGCCCTCTCCGGAACGTCTTCAAAACCAACCGACCTTCCACTAGGCCTTCGACTGCTCGGAGACCCTATCCTTAGCACTGAGCGTGTAGCCCCAGGAGCCAAGGGCCTAGTCTCTATTTCCAACACTTCGTCATATTCATCGCTTGAGTATTCTCCTGCGATCCCTTAGTAAAGATTCTAATGCTTCGATGTTAGCTTCGACAAACGCTGGACTAATTACCGGTTCGGGGTTAGCTGAGGTTGAAGCACGGTTGTTGGGAGTTATTTCAGGGTGAGATCGTGTGGTAAAAGTGGATGCGGTTATATTGGGAAGGTTGTTAGGATCATTGACTGGGATTGGTGTCAAGGTCGAGAAACCCGGAGGGGTGTATCTTCTCTTCCTTGATTCATGCCGTAAAACTAGTGAGAATGATTGACTGGGTGTAAGTTTGGAATAACGAGACCAATAGTAGCGGGTCCCACGGATGGCGCCGCTGATTGTACAATAATGCGACCAGGCCGATGGTGATCGAGGTATGAGGGTGATATGCTTGCGCCAAACTTGTAGCCAATCTGCAATAAGAAATAGTAGGCACTTCGTTAAGTGATTCGCGGGGTTAGCCTGCGAACCACTCTGGCGTGAGTAAGTATGTGATATGAGTGTAAATAATGTGATGTATGTGAAATCTTTGTGTTGAGTGAACATACCATTGAAATGACTCGTCCAACCTATTTATAGGTGATGAAAATAGCTTGGAGAGTGTTAGCACACGTTTAGGAAATCATGGGGGGCGTCCCCTGATTTGTGGTAACCGCTAGGGCTTCATCCCCACTATCTCGGACTTGGCGAGGAAGCTAAGGACATAGTGGGAACGTGGGGGAAGACCCAGTCAAGGTTCTTGTTTGTCTTGGCATCTTCAAGGGAAGACACCGAAGGGCATAGGCCTTCGGTGGCGGATTCCCAACTGGTAACCATGTTAATAATGAATGGTTTTACGCCACCAATGACTTATGAAGAAAGACTTGGGTCTTCGTAATGTAATTTCGACTGAGGCCGAAGGGGGGTCCTTAGAACCTGATCGGAGGGTACGTCATCATCGAGCATTGGAGGACCTCCTCCGTACACCGGGATAAACCAACTACCACCTTAAGGCATGGATCCCTACCTGCCTACTCAACCCTATAATACCTATCATTCGAATGGGTTTCTTAATAACCAGATTTACCAGCACATGCCTTACGGGCAGTTTCCTATGCACCCTACACACCCAGTAGGGGGAAACCCTTCATACCAAACTCCCTCAGCTTATATCACGTTCTCGCAACCACCTCACAATCCGTAAAACCCTACACACCTTATGCACCTCCATACAACCCTTTCTATGCAGAAGCTTCAAGGGCCTGCGCACCTTTCGTAAAATGGATCGAAGACTACCCTCTGCCTGATGGGTTGAAGATTCCTTCTCACATACGCATTTATGATGGGAAAGGCGATCCAGATAACTTCTTGCACTTGTTTGAAGGTGCCATCAGGATGCAGAAATGGGCTATGCCAGTCGCGTGCCACATGTTCACCTACGCTCTATGAGATTCTGCACGAATATGGTGGAATGGGAAAAAAGTAGGAAGCATCGCTAGTCTGGATGATCTCAAGGCTAAGTTTCGATCACACTTCAGCCAACAGAAGAAGTACACTAAGACCCACTTAGCCGTGCATACCATAAAGCAGAGAGAAAGCGAAAGCATAAGGGCCTTCGTCACTCGGTACACTGACGAAACGTTGTAGATTCTAGGGTTGTATGAAGACCAAAGGATTTCCGGTTTCGTGCATGGCTTACGAACATGAAGTCTGGTGGAGTTTCTATCCACTGATCTTCCGACCACTTACAAGGTACTCATGTAAAAGACTTATACTTGGATCGAATCCAAGGAAGTAGCAGCCAATGGAGCTCCGGTCGAACAAAGAGAATCATCCGACAAGTTCCCCAGAGGGTCCTCCTGGGAAGGATCCAAAAATAGAAAGAAGAGCAGGGACCGCTTCGCTCCCTATAACAAAGGCTCAAACCATGGGCTCTTGGAAAACTTGGTCAAGACTCCTAGGAAAATCCTCGCTACTGAGAAAGCTGCCTAGTCCTTCGACCCACCCCCTCACATGTCAACACAGGGTAAAATAAGGGACATGTCGAAGTACTGTCACTTTCACGAGGACCATGGGCATGACACTAACAACTGTAGAGAGTTGAAGAAGCAAATTGAAGAGGCAGTACGCTCTGGGCAATTGGCACATCTGGTAAAAGGCATCAAGAAAGGAAGGGATAAGGTCTCCGACACCTAGTTGGGTGAATGGAAAGGAAGCAAGAAAGAAACCATCCCTGCAGAAGCCCCAATATTGATGGTGCACAGAGAGGATCCAACCTTGAAGTGAACAGAAGCAGATGGAGAGCTAGGAAGTGTGGGGGAGATAACGTTCCCATCCATTCTAGGGTAGACACCTTAAACTGATCCCATGGTCATCAAGGTGTGGGTATCCAACAGAGAGGTGAACCGAGCATACATGGAATGTGGAAGCTCCTGCGCGAAACATCTACTAGCACTGTTTCCTAAAGCTCAAACCATCAATACGCTCGCAGAGGGTAGACTCAAAAGTACCCTTGGTAAGGTTCTCCGGCGACCACTCTTGGCCTCTCGGAGAGGTGCCCTTGGAAATCACAATTGGAGAAGGGCCCTTGTCTAGAACGGAAACTCTCACCTTCATTATAGTCAGGTCAGATTCCCCTTACAATATGCTGATAGGAAGGACTGCTATGCAAAAAATGGGTATTGTGGTCTCCACCATACACGCATCCATCAAGTTCCAAACTCCCTTCAGAGTAGGGACTGTTCATTCGAATTATGGAGCAGACAGTGGGGTATATGGTGTCAAGAAAGTTAAAGAAGGACCGGAGGAGCCTCCGATGGCTATTCTAAGCTGTGCAGACACAGAAGAGCGAGTGGTAGTAAACCCAAGCTACATTGAACAAACAGTCGTGATAGGAAAACAGCTTCCAACAAACTTCAAGACGAAGCTTACGGAGCTGTTACAAACTAACATTGATGTTTTTGCATGGACATATTCTAACATGACAAGAGTATCAATAATGCTAATGATTGACGGAAAGCCCTTCGGCACGGAACACAGGCTCAACGAATACGAGCATATTGAGCCCATCAAACAAAAAAGGATAAGCCTAGCCCCTGAAAGGAACGCCGCTGCCTGTAAGGAAGTAGATGCGCTTACACAAGCAGGAATCTTGAGCAAAGTCAAATACTAAACTTGGGTGGCCAACCCAGTGATGGTAAAGAAAAGTGACGGACTGCTACCCCTTGCCAGAGATCGATTGGAAGGTAGAGTCCTTGGCAGGCTTTCGACTGAAGTGTTTCCTAGATGCCTACAAAGGGTATCATCAAATCCAAATGGCCAAGGAGGACAAAGAGAAGACAGCCTTCTACACAAGAAAAGACGTCTACTGTTACAGAAAAATGCTCTTCGGATTGAAGAACGTAGGGGAAACCTACCAAAGACTCGTAGACAAAGCCTTCAGCAAGCAGATAGGCAGAATTATCGAAGCCTATGTTGACGACATGGTTATCAAGAGCAAAACGGAAGAGGATCTGCTTCTCGACGTCAAAGAGACCTTCGACCAACTCCGGGAAATCAACATGAAGCTAAACCCAAAGAAATGCTCTTTTGGTGTCGAGGAAGGGCAATTCTTGGGGCATTTGATTACAAATCAAGGGATCAAAGCTAACCCTTCAAAGGTCCAGGCAATCACGGATCTTCAGGCTCCGAAATGTTTGAAGGAATGATATGTGCTAAAACACATACCATTTCTTTACCAAAATAGACCCAAAATAACCAAGAAAGAGCCGTTTATTGCTAATATCTGTTGGTTTCTTGAGTTTATGCATGTGCAGGTACGGATATGACAAAACACACAAAAGAAAGACAAATCAGACGAAAACCCGAGCACGAGAAGGAAAAGAGTGCTAAAGCTGAGCCGGAATGTCAAAAGTGAGCAATTGTGAAGACTTTGATGATGAAAGGATGATTTATGAAAGATTTGATCAACCTTAAAGAATTTACAAAATCAGTCCTTCAAATTTCAACAGTTGTCAGAAATTACTCCAGGAGTTTCAGATTTGGCAAGATTAGTCCTTGGATTATTTTGAATTTACAAGAATAACCCTTGGATTACTTTTCAGAAAGTACATAATTGGTCCCTGGATTTTACAAATTACACAAATGGTCCCTGATTTCCTATTCGGATACAAAATAAGTCCAAAGTCCAAACCATTTACTCTAAAGCCAAAAAGTTCTTATCCAAGCCCAAAAGCCCAAAGGTCAAACTAATATCTTACCGGTCAACACTTATGAATAGTCAATGAGTCAAAGTCAGATAAAAAATGAAAAAAAATCACCTCCCGCCAAAGATTTTCCCTTTTACCCAGATTTCTTAGAACCCTAATTTGCCCTCGACACCAATCAATCAAATTAACACCAATTGAGGGAAAAATAGTACAGTTCACTGACACACACATTGACAAGGTATGCCATGTCACCTATCCGTGTGACTTACTAGCCTCTGATTGGCTGAAAGGACGTGTAAGTGTCACATCAAGGGTTAATATTGAAGGATGGATGATGGGATTGATCTAACGGATGAAAGGGGCTCTAAAGAAGCACAGATTGTGAATTCTAGATCCTTCCCAAGCTCAATGGCTCCCTATATAAGCCCCTTTGTAATCACAGAATAGTGTGTAGGTTTTTAGAGTAAATTGTAGTTTTTAAGTTATGTTTTTAATATAGCTTTTAGTTAAAATTTAGTATTGTATCTCGGTTTCAATTTGTATTCAGTTTCTATTTTAATGAAAGTTCATTTTCCTTTTGAAATTCTCATAAGCTCTTGTTAATGTTTTAAGTGTTCATGAATTTGCTCATAATTTTCCATTTAAAGTTTGTTTGATCTCATTTACTTTACTTTCAGTTTATTGTTGTTTGAAATCAAAAATCACAAAAAAATAAGGAAAATGCTTAAAAATAAAAAACATAAGCAAATTAGTTTATAAGCTGCAAATAGATTTGGATTTTATTAAATTAAGTTTAAATAAGCTTATTATAGCTTCTCATAAGCTTATTTCATTTGTATAATCAGTTCACACTCAAAATTACTCAAATCAGTCCAAAAATCAAATTACCTATGCATTTGGGAGAGCTTATGGAAGTTGCCTGCAATGGAGGGGCAAGAAGGACTTTACTCTAGCTTTGAAATAAGCTAGAGAGCTTGTAGCCGCCCTTAATTGGGAGCCTCTATTCAGCTGAGGCAAAAAGTGAGTTTAAATTTCCATTATTAGCTTATATTTGCATAACTACTGTTCCATTAGTTTAATTATGATAATATTAGCTTAATGATGTTTGTTTTGCTTAATTGGATATGTTTATAGCTTATTGTGATAGTTAGATCATTTTTTAGCTTATTATACATATCTGCACAAATAATCTGTTTAGCTGCATGATTTGTGGATTGAGTTTTCTGTGGTAAAATGCTATCTAGATCAGTTCAAATAGGCTTAATTTGTTCAAATGGATCTGAGTCGGGAGTTAGATAGGATTGCATAAGGAGATTGTTTGTTAAAATTTCATATCAGTCAAAATGAGGACTGTTTGGATCTAGTGTTTCAGCTGAGTTGCAGGATAGATTAGTGTTCACTCTTAGTTTATTAAGTCATATTTAGGTTCATTTAGTACTTATATGTCATAAAACCGCATCTAAATTAGTTAGTTAGTCGAAATCATCTTTAATCATCTAATACTCTCATCTCAGTTTAGTTTAGTTTTGCATTAGCTTGCATTTAGGATTAGACTTAATTAGTATAGCTTAATTAGGTCTCACTTTATCTTAAAACATCATTTAAAAAGAGATTAAGGCATTCAAATTTCATAAAAGTCAAATTCCAAGTTTTCCTTCAAAAGTCAAAATCTCATAACAGTTTCTAACTAATGTTACTTTTGGATTTTTAAAATCTCCATTTCAACTCCATTTGAGCTAAAATTCTGGATTTAACATCTCTGGTTGCTTGTGTTTAAGAGGATATTTTCAGATTATTTTGGTGATTTTTCTTGTACAGTTTAATCAAAGCTTAAACTTGGTCTGTTTTTCCAAATGTGCCCTGTGCACTAGCATTTCAACTGTCACAGTTTTTTCAAGAGATTCTAGCAAGCTTAAAATTGGACTTCTTAAGCTCATACTTGGTAGTTTAACTCTTTGCCAGTTCAACTTAAGGTTCCAACATCTGGTTTTCAGTTTGAGCTTATTTTTAAGCTTATTGATTAGCTGCAAGTTAGGTGGTCAGAACTGATGTGATGATGTGCTGATAGGATATGGAATGTGATTATTTGCTTTAAATATGAGATTATTTGATCTGAATCAGTTGCTTTAAGTAGATTTAAGTTAGCCTAGGCTTATTTCTGCTTATTGAGGTCTCTGGTAACTTATAGAATCTTTTAGCTTATTAACTCCAAGCTTTTCATATCAGTTTAATTGCATTTTGCTTAATTTGCATTCTCTAGTTGCATTTTTTATTTTTCATAGATTCTCAGTATTAATTAGGACTTTATGTAATTTTTCATAATTTTCCATGTCCATTTACTATTTTTCTGCATTTAAATTCAGTTTTTAGCCTTTTTAAATAGCTTTTTATTGAAATAAATCATAAAATGATCACAAAAATGCAATTTAAATTTTATTAAGTTTAGAAAAATCAAAAAGACATAAAAAAATATTTTTCCTGATTTTTCATAGTTAAAATAGCATTTTTTTTAGGAAATAAATCAGATTTAAATAGTTTTAAATTCATAATAAATTGATAAAAAGTCAAAAAAATGTGATTCCAGTTTTGAAAAGTCGTTTTAGTTAATTTTAATTTTTAAAAAATAGTTTTGTAATTTTCTTGCTTGTTTTCATAATTTTTAGTATTTTAGCTCTATTTGAAATGTTTAAAATTAGTTTTAAATTCAAAATAAATCAAGAAAAACCAAAAAAATTAGTTTTAAATTTTAAATAAATTTCAAATATCATTTTTAGTTGTAAAAATATATTAGTTCATTTTCATAGGTTAAAATAGATTAGTTTGCATTTTATTCGCGTTTCATTAATTACGTTTTACACGTTTTAGTTTAAAATTGTTTTTTTAGTTAAATTTACTTATTTGCATCATAGATTTAGTTGTTTTTACACATTCCCTTTATTATTCCTTTCATCGTAGATTAGAAAACCCCAAAAATCTCTTTTAAAACATTCAAATCCCGATAATCGCGACGTGAGTTGAGGATTTCATTCAACCCTCGTTCGGAACGATCTCGGTGCTCAAACCTAATACGTTTGAGTTACCCATTACTACACTTCTATAATTGATCTCTTTCCAGAGAAATCAAGGAAGTACAAAGCTTAAACGAAAATTGGCTGCACTAAGCCGATTCTTGTCTAAGGGAGTAGACAGGTCCCTACCATTTTTTAAGATGCTTAAAGGTTGCGTTGACAAGAAGACTTTCCAATGGAGTTAGGATGCGGAGGTTTCCTTTCAAAAAATTAAGGAGTTTATGGAGATACTTCCAACACTTAGAGTCCCAATCAAAGGCGAAGTGTTGTTTATGTATATTGCATCCTCAATATAGAGCATCAGCGCTGTCCTACTGGCAGCAAGATACAAAAGGCAAATCCCAATTTACTTTGTTAGCAGGGTCTTGCAAGGAGCAGAAATTAACTACCCTACATTGGAGAAGCTCATACTAGCTCTGATCTACGCAGCAAGGAGGCTCCGACGTTATTTCCAGGCCCACCTGATCACAGTCTTAACCGAAAAGCCACTCAAGCAAATCTTATAGAAACCTGAAAAGTCTTGACGGGTGGCAAAATGGGTCATCGAGCTTGGAGAGCACGAGATAGAGTTCAAAGGTCGAAACTCTGTCAAAGGGCAGATTCTTGCAGACTTCTTAGCAGAAACACCTTCCGAACCAAACAAAGATAAGGAGGAGCCCAAGGCTAAGCCCATCGAAATACAAGATGACTGGAAGCTTTACACAGATGGAGCATCAAGCTCCGACGGCTCCGGAGCAGGGTTAATGTTTGTTAGTCCTGAAGGGAAGGAGCATACCTATGCCCTTCGGTTTGAATACAAAGCCACCAACAATGAAGCAGAATACGAAGCCTTACTGGCAGGCCTCCGGCTAGTAAAATATATGGAAGTCAAGGCTCTCACTATCTATGTAGATTCTCAGCTGGTGGCAAACCAAGTAAAAGGCTCCTACGAAACAAGGCAGCCCGTCATCAAAAAATACTTGGACAAAGGAAGGGAAATGTTGGATGGTTTTGACTCCTACATCATTCAGCACGTTCGCAGGAATCAGAACAAGAAGGCGGACGCATTGAGCAAGCTAGCCTCCATGGCCTTCGCCCATCTCACAAAGGAGGTACTAGTAGAAGTCTTGCCTGAAAGGTATATCATCTGAAAGGAAGTCATGGACGTTGTCCATGAAGAAGGAGACACGTGGATGGCTCCCATTAGGGAATACTTGATAAGTGGCATTCTCCCGGAGGATCCAAAGCAAGCAAGGAAAATACGGGTCAAATCTCAATAATATCGACTAATAGGAGAAAACTTGTATAGAAGATCGTTCCTATCACCTTGGCTCAGATGTTTTGGGCCTAAGAAGGTGTCGAGCATCATCGGAGAGGTTCACGAAGGGTCCTGCAGCCTTCACGCAGGACCCCGTTCGGTTGTCTCGAAAATAATGAAGTTAGGCTACTACTGGTCGTCGATGCATAGGGATGCTGTGGAAATCATACAGAAATGTGAAGCTTGTCATATACACTCGAAGGTACCCAAGCTCCCGAAACAAGACATGACGAGCGTTACATCCGCATGGTCCTTCTCTCAATGGGGAATTGATATTGTAGGACCCATGCCTGTGGCTCCTGGAGGACTCAAATTATTATTGGTGGCTATTGATTACTTCACAAAGTGGGTCGAAGCTAAGCCTTTAGCTTCCATTACGGGGAGAAACATAGAAAAATTTGTATGGGAGCACATCATATGCAGATTCAGAGTGCTCCACATCTTCGTATCCGATAACGGCAAGCAATTTGCCAAAGGAGTCTTTTATGATTTCTGCCAGGGTTTAATGATAAAGCAGTCTTTCACTTTTGTCTATCACCCACAAGGCAATGGGCAAGTGGAAGTAACCAACAGAAACATAATCAAGGGAATCGAAAAAAGGCTGGGACCAAGCCATCATGGGTGGGTAGACAAAATTCCTCAAGTGTTACGGGCTCATAGGACTCAACCCAAGTCAAGCTATGGCGAAACCCCCTTCAGCCTCACATATGGAACAGAAGCTGTAATCCCTTCGGAGATAAGTGTGCACACAGAGCGTGTGGCCACATTTGAAGCCTTTAGAAATGACGACGGGATCAGGGAGAACCTTGATCTGTTGGAAGAAAGGAGAGAAATAGCCTCAATCAAGGAAGCTATGCACAAACACAAGATAGAAGGCTACTACAACAAAAGGGTCAAACCTTCCACCTTCAAGCCTGGAGAGTACGTGCTACGCCTTAATAGTGCAAGCAAGGTAGAATACCAGGGGAAGCTAGGACCTACTTGGGAAGGACCCTACGTTATAGCTGAAGCCTACGGACACAGTGCATACAAGCTGGCCACTCTTTTCGGAGAACCCATCGACATGACATGGAATGGTATGAACCTCTGAAAGTTCTATGTTTATGAAGTTTTTTTACTTTTCATTCTTGTATTAAAAGCTTCTCATGGAAAAGCAAGCATTATTGGTAGTTGTCTTAATGTTCATTTCAAAATGATGTAATCCTCTCTACCAATTCAATGATATAATATATTTCCCACAAATCTCTTGCTTCGTTTCTTAGACACAAAGATTTGTTCAGCTAAGTCGTTTATGAGTTTCAATATCAAAAGGGAAGGCATAAGGTGTAACAAACGCCTCATATCACTACTAAAGCCTACCTACACATTCACATTAACTCTCCTAATAGTTTATGGTAAAAAAAAAACAAGCCATGAGACTTAAAGGATTAAAGACAGAGTGGACCGTGGCCCTCTGTCAGTGATCAAAATTGGTCACAATATTCTTGGTGTTGTAATTTACACTCAATGAGGTTATTACACCTTAGGTTGTAAAATTTAAGCGTCGGAAAAATGGCGTACAAGAAGTGCACAAGATAAATATTTATAAGTGCGTAGGGATATTTCCCTACATCATTCCATTCAAAAACAGGGCCTACGCCCTATTACCTGCATCAAAAGGCAGAAGCCCAGTTAATATTGTTTTCGGCCGAAGCCACATACCACAATTACAAATTGTTCAACAAACAGACAGAACATCATATGAAATTGTTTTAACAAGGGTACATGCCACCCTTAAAACCAAATTAATGCCGACATGGTAGCCTTCGATCCTTCTTCTTGGGAGATGGGTTGGAGATGGCAGAGCTGAGATAGGCTTGGCAGAAGCTGTCTTCTTTGTAGGAGTAGCGTGCTTGATCTTTCGAGGCTTTTTGGAGAGCAGATCTTCGAGAGGTGCCATGGGATCTTTAGTGGCTTCGAGCAAGAAGGGGTACTCTACAGTAGCAAATGCATTTCCTGCCTCTTTGTACTCAGCCTTTGATAAGGGACAATAACATTCAACCTTGGAGAGGTCCACAGGCTCACCAGTCTAAGCCACCTCCTCCAATGCAAGACATCGTCTATGAAAAATAGCTAATTTAATCAGCTTCCACTTGACGGCTCCAAGCTCATCACTGTGATATAACTCCATGGCAATATACGGCACTACCTTCGACACTACATTTGCATGATCCTTCTACAGCATTTTGTATTGTATCTGTAGGCCATCAACCTCCTCTCTCATCTTGATCTCTAATTCTCCAAGCCTAGATCTTTCACTTTCCAAACCAGCACACTTAGCCTCTAGAACGAAAACTTGACCTGTGAGGCTCACAACCTTGGCCTCCTCCAGCTTAAGCTTGCCACATTCAGCTGTTGTGACAGCTAACTCCTTCTCAGCAATCCTGTCTCGGAGGTCTTGGGTGAGGGTATTTTTGTCAAAGTCTTTCTCAATCTCCTCACATTTGGCCTCCAGCTCAGCATATTGTTTGTCCCTATGCTTCTCCCTATCCAACATCACATTCATCTCCTGCCTAGCCTTCATCACAGCCTGGAGCAACTCCCTTGCGCGACCATTCAGATGATTATCCAAACCAGCTTGCCTCGCGACACTCTTGTCGTGCAAATCGTAGACCCCTTCTATGGACATGTTGTCTAGAAATCCTTTCCAGCTCAGAGGGGTGACATGATCAACAATGCGATGGTAGGCAAGGGAATTGGGAAGCTCCTTGGTGTCAGGCAGGCCTGCGACAAAGAAATACATTAGCGAAAGTTAGACATAACAATAAGTATTTTTTATACTTTCAGAAACAGGTGCATACCATGCATTTCTTCAGTATCATTTGGCAGCTCAAAGGCAGACTTCATAGTCTTCCTACCCTTAACACCTTTCTGTCGGACGGCTCTGGACGCAGAGGTAGGGAGAGGAGTTTTCCTTTTGGTGGAGGACTTGAGAGCCTTACCACTAGTACCTTCCCTATTCTTCAACCTATCCGCAATACCTATGGAACCCATGATTCGTACTTCCTCATCTGTTGGATCATCTGAATCAGCCACATTCTTAACTAGTTGAGAAGGACCCTCCAATAGCACTTATGGGGGGCAGAGGCAATAGGCTCAGCTTTAACAGCATCAACATCATTGTTATTGACTGAAACAGAGGGAGACCCAACACCATAAGACCCTTCACCCTGCTCCATAGGCATGAAACTCAAATCTTCATCAATATCCTGGTGCATAAAGTTCCTGAAAGCCATCTCTGAAAAACAAGAAATAAGAAAAGATAAATATCAGCGCTAATTTTGTCCTACTTAAAGAAAGTGGAAGTACACATACTTTTTCCATGATACATGATCATGGGCTTTGCGGGAGACCCCTCCCAGGCTTTGAGCAATCCCACCATAAACGAGAATAGGCTCGGAAAGATCAAACATCGGCGGGTACTTGGCCGAGACTGTACAGAGGATTCCTTCAAACTTTATACGGAAGAGGGTCATTGAAGCGCTTAGCATCAAATCTGAATGCCTCGTTTAGCAACGCTGGATATTGAGGTGGGATGATAGTGTTTTGAACATAAAAGAAACTACCTCTCCAATCTTTTATATTCGTGAAAGGCTTCAGACTAAGATTGGGAACATCCCCTTCAGGCCTTTTCGCTAGGCTCAGCCAGTTCCCACCAGGATATAAGTTTAGAAACCCCCTCAACACCTCAAGTGTTGGCTCAAAACCGTAAGCCTTACACATCACAATATATGTGGTGAGTTTGGCAAGGCCAAAGGGGTTAAAACGGGAAATGTGTACCTCATACTATTGTAATAGTTCTAGAATCAAAGGATGAAAATAGGTATCCTAAGGTTCGACTGGCTAAAAGAATGAGTATAAAGTGTTAGGATTTAGAAAATCCAGTCGTTAAAGAGTCGGTCACCTCAAGTATATGTATTTGTTAGAAAGCTCATAGTCGTAGTCAAGTTATGTTAATAAGTAGTTAGTTTAGTAACTCCGTGGAGGACGGACGGGTCTTTACCCACTGTATGCCTGATCCACAGCCCGTAGGTGGCGTTTATTGTAAGACACTATAAATACCCTCTACCTCCCAAGGTAGAGGGTTGGAGCTTCAATACCATTTTTCTTTGTTTCACATAGTTCCTAACTCTCTTCCCTTTCTCTCTCTAGAACTTTCTCTCACTAAACATTTTGTACGCCCCATATGTTATTGGTTTGATGTGTTTGTGAAATCCTATAACTTACAATTGGTATCAAGAGCCATGGTTTGATCACTCATCTTTCATGCTCTTTTTTTTGGTGGATTTCATAAGGTTTTTGGGGTTATAAGTGTTTAGAAGAGTTTGAATCATTTGGTCAATTTCTAGTGTTAAAGTTTGAATTTTGAGTGTACTTTTGTGTTTAGGATCATCATATGTGTTTAGTTTTTGAATTGGAAGGCTTGAATCATTGTGGTTTGGCTGTTTTTGATTTTTTGATTGATAAAGTGGGTGTTTTTAAATATTGTACGGCGAGTAGAGCCGGAGTTGTGTTTTCTAAGCGAGTTTCTTTGTTATTGGATGAGTTGGTTTATGCGACTTGGCTATGTGAGTTAATTCTTTAAGCGACTTGAGTTCTAAAGCGACTTGGCTATTAAGCGAGTTGTACTGGCAGCGAGTTGGTTTATGCGACTTGGTTGTTAAGCGAGTTGTCTCTGTATGCGACTTGGCTATTTAGCGAGTTGACTCTTTAAGTGACTTGGGTTTTAAGCGACTTGTTTCTTTAAGCGACTTGAGTTTTTAAGCGACTTGTCTTTGAAGCGAGTTGATAGTTTAGCGAGTTGATACCAAAGCGAGTTGATTGCTTAGCTACTTGTCTATTGAGACTTGTCACTTCTTCCTGCTACATTTTTACGGTTGTTCTTTTGGTTTAGTAAAATCCCGTGAAAGAATCAATATTCCGGTTTAATCAAAGAATAGTAAAATCCCGTAGAACTTTGTAATCATGTCTAACAACATCTACTATCGTTTCTCTGTAGTGAGGACGTTCAAGCAATGGATCCGATACTCGTCCACCTATGCTTGACAAACGATTATGACTCATGGGCTCAACGAATTAGGTTGTACTGTTTGGGAAAGGAAAACGGGGTTAACATTCTCAAATCAATTGATGAAGGACCTTATCAGATTGAGACAACAAGAGACATACTTGAAACTGCAGGATGGAACAGTGATCTTAGGTTTGGACAGGCCAAAGACGTATGTTGAGCTCAGTGATAAGGAGAAAAAGACGATCTTGATATCGGGGCTTCAAACATTATACTTCAGGGGTCTTCCAAACGATATCTACAAGCTTATCAATCACAACACGAAGCCAAGGTTTGGGATAATGTCAAGATGCTTCTCTATCTGGTGACTAAGGAAGACAGAGAATCACAACTGTATGATGAATTTGAGCACTTTAAGATGATACCAGGGAAAGTGTCACTGAATATTATGTGAGGTTCCACAAGCTTGTGAATGACATGAGGAATATCAAAATGACTATGCCAAATATTCAACTAAACTCAAAGTTTGTGAACAACATGAATCCCGAATTGCACAAATTTGTCACTGATAAAGTTAACTAAGGGATTGAGGAACAATAACTATGAGCAATTGTATGCATTCCTGCTTCAGAATGAGAGACATGCTATGTTTGAACGAATGATTCTAGAATAGTTCAAATCTAAACAGGGGAGAAAGTTCGTCAAATGATTCAATGTACTTTTACACCAATGTTGGAATTACCACCAAAGCTTCTCAAGTCATACCCATGGGTAATGGTAATTACAAACTCATTCCTAATCCACATATAAGCCTCCGGACTCAAACACACTCATGGAAAACTTCATCAATCAACTGTCTCTCATGGTTAGTCAAAATATGAATTCCACTCCACACACCAACAATAACCTCGAACAACATCCAATCCACACAATCAAGCTCTGTCGAGATGGTAAGATAGTAGTACAAAATGTTCAAGGAAGAACGAACGACAAGGGATGGTGGAGCGGTTATGGAAATATAGGAGCGGTAGAGGGTATCCACTAATCGAGAACCGTGGAAGGAATGAAAATCAAGGACGGGAAAAGTCAAGTGCTACAACGTGGTGGTGAAGGACATATTGCGAGGCTGCGTCTCCAAAGCACAAAATCTGCCGAGCATTTCGGGACAAGATGTTGCCGGTACAAGCTCGGGATAATGGAGTTGTTTTGGATGAAGAGGAATTGTTGTTTCTTGCTGAGGGAAATGCCAAGACTTATGATGCGATGTGGATGAACACCACCAATTCATGGGTGGAATCATCCTAATGCATTTTAGGTAGCTGATTGTGATGCATATGACTCAGATGTTGATGATGAACCAAGCGCCCAAACAATCTTCATGGCTAGCATTTCACCAATGGTCTCTCCAAAGGTTTCATCACCACAGGTCCTTCCAAAGATTCAATCATCTCTGAGGTATTAAAACTATACGATAAAGTTGATGAGCAAGAGATGCATAACAAAGTACAATCACATGTAACTAATGAATCCGATATGGATAATGTGGGTAATAGTAATATTGTCCCATATGATCAATATGTGATACAAAGTGAAAGTGAGATTGTACCAACTGATACATCTTCTGCAGTCAATGATGACTATGTTTTTTATGAATACACTCCATGTGCCCCTGATGATTTTGTTATCTCTGAATTGAATGCCTATGAAGAACAAGTTGCTATTTATGAACAACGTGCTAAGTTTGAGTTAACTACCAGTGAGCAGGAAATGGATGACCAAATGCCTACAATTATTAGAAAAAGTAATTTTAGAGAAGAAGTGTTGAAACAAGAGTTAAACTCCTTAGAAGAAAAGCTTTCTAAAACTGTTAAGCAAAAACAAGAACTACAAGATAATGTTAAAGTGCTTAAACAAGAATTTAATGGTAAGGAATCAAAACTTTTGAATGAATTTTCCAATCTAAAAACTTTGAAAAACAAGCTTGAAAATAAGTTGTACGTACAAGGGAATACCATTCAGACTGCTCACATGATCACTAAGCATAGAGCTCTTAGCGATAAGCATAGCATTACCTTCTTAAAGGAACCCAATCCTGAATATGGTAAATTGGCTAGAGAAGCTCAGAAGGTAATATATGATGGTAAGGAAATCCTTAAGCCTAGGCAGAAACCTAGTTGCGCTGAGTGCACTGAGGAAGATAGGTGATGCGTGCCAAACAGTCAAGCTAAATCACACAAGCCTGCCACTTGTGAATGGAGCCGTAACCACTTAAAACGCCTAAGCACGAATGCAATGAAGATCCGAGGAGTATAGTGTTTCCCCGGTCGTTATGTCCCAAGCAGTTGTGCAATGGATTATCAAACGTTTGAAGGTGATCGAGGAATTTGAACTAGAAAAGCCAATAACGGCTTAAATGCAAATTAAAGGAAATTAAAAAGATAAAATCTATTAAATAAACACTATCACTATAATTAAAATGATGTTTTGTTTTTATGTTTTTATAAAACGAAATTAAAATCTACGACGCTAAATAAAAACGTGAAATTTACACAATATTAACCCTAAAAATATGAAAATGATATTTTAAAAATCCTAATGATAAAAGAAAATATTTAGAAAAATAAAATTATCTTTATAACTAATATTCTAATTATTATTAATTAAAAACTATTTTTAACTATTAAATAATTACCTAAAATACAAGAAATTAGGAAATAAAGCTAGAAAAATAAAATTATGAAATGGAAAAGTCTAAAATAACAAACTAGAATTTTCAAAACTATTTTTGTATTTTTATGATTATTTTTCTATTTTCTATGAATTTTAAACTATTAAAAACTAATTAAATTATTAAAAATTATAAAATAAACTATGAAAAATATGGAAAATTACTTTTTTTACTTTTTATATTTATCTAAACCTAATAAAATTGAAAAATTATTTTTTTGAAGCTTTTCTTAATTTTTTTGTATTAAAAGCTAATTAAAAATGATTAAAAACTAATTTAAATTAAGAAAAATAGCAAAACAACTTGCAAAAATCTGAAAATTTCAGGAAAAGTCTACAATTATATTTGGAATCTAGGAAAATTGGAAAAACAAGTGCTTATGTAGATGAATTTGAAACTGCTATGGAAGTGTTTATTGAAATAAGCACTTGATAAGCCAAAAGCTCACCAAAAGCTACCAAACTGATACACAAGCTATGATAAGCTAAAATAACTAAAATGAAACAAGTTACAACAAGCTAAACCTACTGGATTACAAGTCTAACAGATTTGATGTTTAGAACTTATAAGCCAAAACAGATTCTGAGCTACCCACTTTAAGCTTATGCACAAGCTTCACAATAAGCTCAATGGGAAAAATACCAATTGGAACTTGGAACAGACACTGTTAAGAGTATTTAAGCCAAAAATTAGACCATGATAAGCTCTTATGAGTTCTCGTACCACGCAAGAACTGAGAAAAACCTCGGTGTGCGAGAGCCACTGTGCAGGCACTGGGCTTGAGCTTGTTTGAGACCTTTGAAAAAATTGTAAAATTATACTAAAATTGTGATAAGAAAGAAGACCAGATGAAGTTTTTGAAACAACAAATTTCACCTAATTTGGCCTAAAAATGAGTCAAGGAAAAATCCTTGCAGTTGAGCTCAAATCCACTTTTTGCATTTTTGACTTTTGACAAAAGCTGTAAACTTTGACCAACATGAACTTTGGATCTAAATTTATCACTGATGATGATGTTATAAGATGGAATAAGTGTAATGCAAGCAATGTTATAAACTTCTAAACACAAAATACTGATTTTGCAATTCTATAATCTCAACAGTGGACAGTGAGATGGATTAAAAGGAACTTTTGACTTTTGTGGTAGCTAGTACATTTTCATTGACTGAATTGAACTCAAATGAGCTTAATAAGCATGAGCTAGCATGTTCTAACCAATGAATAAGCCTAAAAGACAGAGATAGATTAACAGATCCAAACACCCATATTACACATATGAGTTCAACCTGATCCAAACAATGATCCCACTGACAACAATGATCAAACTAAGCTACTGTAACTTAAATACAACTATTGGAACAGATTTTAACTAGTTTAAACTACAAATACTGAGTATGCATAAAAACTTGAAAATAACTTACAAAAGTCCAAAGCTGCTTTAGCTTGAAATCATGAACTATGAACCACTAACCTATTTAATATCACCCCAAATGAATCCAAAACAACCCAATCCACCTCTGCATCAACCCATTTCATTCTGCATTCCCATTTTTGACCCTGTTTGACTTTTGTTGACCAAGGATCATAATGAGTTGAAACTTGAATGTGAGCTTGTATAAGGCTTTCACAAGCTCATTTAAGCTTATTGAAGCTGATAGATGAGATTTATAAAGCTTTTAAATGAGATTTTAACTTTGGAAATTTCAACAGTGACATAAAATGAGGATTATAACATTAAACTGAAATTGGTACTTGGAATCAGTTTCAATACATTCAAATACTTAAAGTTAATACACTTTAACAAAACATTACAAGTTTTACACTAAATTGAAAGATTAAACATAAAAACGACCTAAGTGAAAGATGAAAAACTACAAGACTCCTTTATTTGCTCCAATTGCTATCTTTTTATAATCCAATCTCATTTTCTCTCACTTCTGAACATTTCCCAACAATCTAAGCCATTGGATTTGCTCAAAATGATCTCAACCATTCAAAACAGATTTTTGGCGCCATTTTCTTCTCGCCAATTGGGGGTTGAGTGAGGGGTTAGGGATGCAATAAATGTAGTTTGGATGGTAGTTGTGGAGTGGGGAACATGGTGAAGTGGAATGGAGGAGGGGGGATGGGTGTTCTGAGTTCGAGAGAAGCAGTTGAGATGGTGGACTTTTGGCGGGTTGAAGTTTTTTACCGAGATTTGACCCAAGTGGTGTTAATAATAGGGGTTCACAATTCAGTTTGACAGGGTCCGAATAGTATCAAAGGTCCAAATTGGTTTGAAAGGGTTTAATAATCCAAGGGCCTTGGTGTAAATTCTGAAACTTGAGGGGCCTAAGCTGCCAATTCATCAAACTTGTTTCAAGGGACCAAAAGTGACAATCTCACAAAGTACAAGGATCAAACTTGCCATTCTCCAATTTCCAGGGACCAATTTTGCCAATTTTCAAAGTTGAAGGACCACTTTTGCAATTTTCTCAAACTTTTTATATTTTTTCACCAAAGGACTAAATTTGACAACTTTTGATTTTAAAAGGACCTTTGGTGACTTTACTTTCGAAATTATGTGCTCAGGGACTGTTTTTGACAACTTTAGAAACTTGGGGACTAAAACGCAATTTTGCAAATTTGATATGTTTTTCATCTGATTTTGATCTTTTTGCATTTAAAACACATAAAACACCGATTTGTGATATTTTCATCATTTTGATGCATTTTTGAGTGTTTTCAGATGTTTTTGCAGTTTATATTGTACAAAAATGATGAGTATTTAGACACTCATCAATCCCCCACACTAAGATATTGCTAGTCCCTAGCAATCTTTTAAGAAAATTTAATGGATTTCATCTCTTTACCAAAAGCCATTACTTCTGGAGTAGCCAAATGTTTCAGTTCAAGTAAGAACCATGGTACACCGATAACCATCCGATTTATTGGCAAATCATAAACCATATAACGGATTTGATGTGTCTTTACCAGAAGCCGTACCTTTCTGGACTAGCCAACTCTTAGATAAATTATCCGAATTATCTTTGGTGAGCTGAATACCAATTATGGATTTTCCACTGCCTTTACCACAAGCCATAATCTTGCAGGCTAGCCAACTCTTCACTTTTTAGGATATGGTGAGTTGAGAACCATACAATTTTGGGCAAATTGCAAGCCATATAAACGGATTTGAGAAATCTTTACCAAGAGCCGTTTGCTCCTGGATTAGCCAATCCTTTTGTCTATTAGACATGGCGGATTGATAACCAATTGAGTAAGTGAAAAACTTACTCCAAAAATTTTGGCCAAAAACCGGGGAATTGGGTGGATAATATATGATAAAATTCGTGAGAATTCCCCCCCACACTTAGAAATGAATATTGCCCTCAATATTCAAAGTACCGCGGTTATGCGAAACAAAAAACGAAAAGGGAAATATTATGGCCATTATTTGAAAGAGATTGTTTTTTTGAAAACATGTGGGGCAACCCCACACTAGGGTGGTAGAAAATAGAAAGAAGTCGAAAATCGGGTGAAAACCCATATAGTGTGCTATTGTTTTGATTAGAGTCGCTAGCTTGACTCGATCCCCGCATTCATTGGTTCATGGGGAAAGTTTGTAAATCGGGACAACCCCACGGGGAATGTCCTCTCCAAAATAGTGCTTCAATCTATGTCCATTCACTTTGAAGTTTGGCCCGTCTATTTGAGATAATTCGACGGTGCCATATGGAAACACTTTGGCAATGGTGAATGGACCAGTCAACGGGTCTTAAGTTTCCCCGAGAAGATCTTTAATCTAGAATTAAAAAGAAGGACTCGGTCACCAACGTTGAAAACGCGGTTCTTAATCTTTGAGTCATGGATCTTCTTTGTCTTTTCTTTGTAGATCAAAGAGTTCTCGTAGGCTTGATCACGGAGTTCATTTAATTCGTTGAGTTGAACTTTCCGATGATCACCCAAAGACTTGAGGTCGAAATTTGCATGCTTCAAGGCCCAATAGGCTTTGTGCTCAAGCTCGATCGGGAGATGACACGCCTTTCCATACACGAGCTTGTAAGGAGTACACCCGATGGGTGTTTTATAAGCGGTACGGAAGGCCCAAAGTGCATCTTCTAATTTGTCCGACCAAGAGGCACGATTTTCGCCTACGGTCCTCTCCAAGATTCTTTTCAAACCACGGTTCGAAACTTCCACTTGCCCACTAGTTTGTGGGTGATACGCGGTAGAGAGACGGTGGGTGACAGGTACTTAAGCATCACTTTTGCGAATTGGTCATTGCAAAAGTGTGTGCCGCGATCACTAATGATAGCACGAGGAGTTCCAAAACGGGCAAAGAGAGACTTTAAAAACTTCACAACTACTCGGGCGTCGTTGGTAGGGAGTGCTTTCGCTTCTACCCATTTAGACAAGTAATCGACCGCCCGCAGTATATACTTGTTCCCTCGAGAAGACAGGAACGGCCCCATAAAGTCAATGCCCCATACGTCAAATATCTCGCACACTTGAATGGCATTTTGAGGCATTTCATCTCTTTTAGAGATGTTACCATGACGTTGGCAAGAGTCGCAAGATTTGACGAGGTCATGGGCATCTTTGTAAATTGTGGGCCAATAGAAACCAGAATCAAACACCTTCTTGGCGGTGTAGTTCGGGCCATTATGTCCCCCTGTGGGTCCATGATGACAAGCCTTGAGAATTTCATCGCTTCTTGGCGTGAACACACCGTCGGATGACTTGATCCGCACAAACCTTAAACAAGTAGGGTCGTCCCGAAGTAATGCTTAACATCTTTAAAGAATTTGTTTTTCTGTTGGGGACGACATCCCTTTCACAACAAAGTTACCCGCATGATAGTTTGCAAAGTCGGCAAACCATGGGGTACTAGAATCTCCACGATGAGATATCACATTAAGTGTCTCGAGAGGAAACGTTTCGTTTATCTCCTTTTTATCGAGCACACCTTGATGAGGATTTTCAAGACGGAAAGATGATCACCGCTAGGTTCTCCGCTCCTCTTTTATCACGGATGGTGATATCAAATTCTTGTAGGAGGAGAACCCATCGGATCAATCTCGGCTTTGCATCTTGCTTAGCAAAAAGATATTTGAGGGCCGAGTGATCCGTATACACTATGCTTTTGGACAAGATCAAGTATGGCCGAAACTTCTCGAAAGCATACACCACGGCTAGTAATTCTTTCTCCGTAGTGGTGTAATGTGCTTGAGCTTCGGTCAAAGTTTTGCTAGCATAGTGTATAGGCTGGAAATGTTTCGATTTTCGTTGCCCCAAAACTGCACCTATGGCGAAATCACTTGCATCGCACATAAGCTCAAATGGTAGGTCCCAATCGGGGGCAACTAGAATTGGTGCTTCCGTGAGCTTCTTCTTAAGAGTTTGAAAAGCTTCAACGCACTCACTAGAGAAGATGAAAGGAGTGTCTTTTTCAAGAAGTCGGGTCATAGGCTGGGATATTTTTGAAAAGTCATGAATGAAACGACGATAGAAACCGGCATGACCAAGGAAACTTCTAACTCCTTTGACAGTAGTGGGAGGAGGTAGCTTTGAAATAACATCAACTTTGGCTTTGTCCACCTCAATCCCTTTCTTAGAGATTTTATGGCCGAGGACAATTCCTTCTTTGACCATAAAGTGACATTTCTCCCAATTTAGACAAAGGTTCGTGTTTTCACAACGTTCAAGCATCTTGTCCAAATGGGAGAGACATGTTTGGAAAGAATCCCCAAAGACCGAAAAATCATCCATGAAGACTTCCATAGTCTTTTCGATCATGTCATGGAAAATGGCCATCATACACCTTTGGAATGTATCGGGAGCATTGCATAAGCCAAAAGGCATGCGTCGGTAAGCAAATGTTCCATAAGGACGCGTGAATGTGGTCTTTTCTTGATCTTGTGGATCAATGGAATTTGAAGTAACCCGAGAAACCATCGAGAAAACAATAGTATTCGTTTCCCGCTAATCTCTCAAGCAGTTGGTCCATGAAGGGTAAGGAAAGTGGTCTTTACGGGTGGCTTCATTTAACTTTCGATAGTCAATGCAAACACGCCATCCCGTAACCAATCGAGTAGGAATCAACTCGTTTTCATCATTTTCAACAACGGTTATACCATCCTTTTGGGTACACAATGAACGGGGCTCACCCAAGGACTATCCGAGATAGGGTAAATCAATCCTGCATCAAGAAGTTTGAGAACCTCTTGTTTGATAACATCATGGATTTTTGGATTCACTCGTCTCTGATGTTGAACTGCTGGTTTAAAGTCATCCTCCATTAAGATTTTGTGAGTACAAAACTCAAGGTTGATACCCTTAATGTCGGAGAGTTTCCAAGCAATTGCTTGCTTGTGTGACTTCAAGACCTTTATGAGAGCGGTCTTTTCATCTTTACTCAAATCTCGAGCAATAATGACCGGTAATTTATCATCACCCTCAAGAAATGCATACTCGAGATGAGGTGGTAAGTCCTTAAGTTCAACCTCAGGAAATTCTTCAGTTTTCTCAACTGACTTGACTTCCTTGTTATGAAGCTCGATGGGAGGGAGTGATAATGGATCATTATTAAGCAACTTCTCAATGAGAAGAATATCTCCCTCGATGTCAATTGGAGCATGATCAATTTCCCATGGAACCGAATCACTAGACAAGTATGCTTCAATCTCTTCCAAGATGAAGTCACTTTCCTCAAACGGAGTAAGAGAAGGGGTGGAAGAGTTAGAATTAATAAGACTAGGAGATGATGGATCATTTTTGAGAAATTCTTCAATGGGAAGAATGTCTCCCATTGGATCACAATCATCATCATCCAATCCGGATGAAACTGAAGAGAGTTTGGTTTCATCCACAGAGTTAACAAACTCGATGCGACAAACTGATTTCGGAGGTGGGACAAGTGGTGTGCTCTTAGAGCTAGCAGTTTCCACCACTTCCGATGAAGTCTCCGATTCTAGATCATCATCATCATCATCAAGAACACTCTTGACTTCCCTGGTACAACTTTCAAACCATTTGTTTGAACCAGGGGTAATTTTTAAAGCTTTGAGCTCAGCACATTTTTGGTGAACACTCTTAACCGTGAAATTTGAGAGTGTTGCATTGA
>OU343221.1:184313759-184406331 GCA_910596185.1 Chrysanthemum makinoi
TTAGATTCACGGAAAAGTACTTGAGGAGGTTCTACAATTCCTGGTGATAAATTGGTATCATGGCAATCGAGAAGAAACAAGTTGTACATGTGACATTATCAGCTGAAATAGAATTTATGACCATGTCTGCGTGTTGTGCTCAAGTCATTTGGATGCGACCACAACTCAAAGATTATGGTTACGTATTCTACAAGATTCCAATATATTGCGACAACAGAAGTGCTATTAGCGATCTCGTGCAACACCGTTCAACATAAATTCAAAGCATCGATCTTGATATCATTTCATCAAAGAGCATGTGGAAAGGGTACAGTTGAATTATACTTTGTGATGCAGAACACCAATTGGCGGATCTTCTCACTAAAGCAACATATAAACCAAGATTTACTAAGCAATTCCCAAATTGGTATGAGGTGTTTGACTCCAGAAGAACTGGATGAACTTTTAAAACACACTTGAAAAGTCAAACACAAAATACAAAAAACAAAATACAAAAATGTAAAATCTTTAAAATCCAAAAATATTCTTCTTTCTAAATTCTATCTGAAAATCAAACATTGTAAGTACAAAACTTCCATCAACACATTTTTCTATCAAACATTTCACCATTTTTCCCGAACAAGTGTTGAGGGGGAGAAAGTAAATATTTTTTAGTTTAATAAAACCTTGTACTTGCATGTTACCAAAAATACGTTGTTTTCTATTAACTGGTGGATATTTATCTTGATATATACCCTCCTCGGACTCAAATGTTTACAAATTTCATTATTTTAAAAGTCAAGGGAGAGTATCGTTAAGTTTCTTGCCTAAAATTTGTTTTTGTTTGACCAAAATGGAAGATAATGGGTCTTGCTTGAAAATGTTTAAGGTTGAGGGACTGAATGTGTCAATTTTGAAAATTAATTTTGAACAAAATACCCCAACTAACACATTCAATGCACCACTATTTTGCATTTACTTCTAAAACTACCAAGATCCAACGACCCACATTAATTCTGCAAATCCTTTCATCAAACTCAAAATCTGTAAGTGAATATATGTTTTGATCATTATTTTAAACAAGGGTTTTGAAAATCATTACAATCCAACGGTTAAAATATGAAAATTTTGATTTTGAATGGTTTGCTTATGCGTACGATTGGGAGGTTACGCCTAAGGGTGTTTGTGTTGTAAGGGTGGTGTTAAAACCTTTCTAAACATGTTTTGAACACATATCAATCATCAATTTCAATCGAGAAACACTAATTGATCATATTTGAAAATTAGGGTTCATACGTATATTTGGGGCTTTTCTTGTTTTTGATTTTTGTTATGATTAGATGGTTAGGGATGTGATAGAATGTGTTTATAATCATAATAGGAGCCTTTAATTAAACCCATAAACATCAAAAGTGTAAGAATTAAAACTTTAGGGTTCTTGGGTTCTTCACTCTTGAATCTTCTGATTCTGTGGTGATTATGTGTTAAAACTTGTTCTATATCATTCATATGTCATCTAGGATAGTCCATAAATGAATCTTGATTGAATCCTATGGTTAAATTTGTTAAGCCTTAGAACTAGAGTTTAGGTTTTAAGAACACTTTACGCCTAAGCTGTTCTAAGTTTAACTGACTTGATCTTATGCTTGTTTTGTGATTCTGTTGGTGTTTGGAATAATCTTTAATCAAGATGTGTTACAGGTTGCTTACTCGTAAAAATTCTGACCAAAGGTGTTCATACGTTACGCATAAGGAATACCTTTATGCGTAAAGGTTATGCATAAGAGAAATCTTACGCGTAACTCTTACGCATAAGGGGTGTACAGTGGGATTATGCGTGTATCTTGGAAAGATATGCGTAAACAAGGATTGTTACGCCTAAGCTTTACTCTTACGAGTAAACCTTACGCATAACATTTAGCTTAATCTTATGCGTAAGATTAAAGCTTTTGAACCTGTTTTACGCGTAAGAAATTCTTACGCATAAGACATGGTCTTACACTTTAGCTTACGCCTACGCCTAAGCACCTTCTTTACGCAGAAGGCCTTATGTTTACGTTTAAGCCACCGCTAACTTTGTATTGGATTGTTACACTTAAGAAACTATTGAATGTTACGATTAAGTCATAAAACCCAAATGTTACGCATAAGATCACAAATGTTAAAATGTTGTGTGTTTAAGTGAAGATAGTACTTTAAAACTTCAATATTAACATATTCACGTAACTTGTCACATAAACTTCAAACAATTGGACAAACGTGACTTAGGCCTTGTAACAATCATAATCATGATAACGACATACAAGTAATTGGACAATAAATCAAACTAAAAATAACACAATGTGTTTCCATATGTTTGTTCTTTTGTCTAATAACTTTCAGATCACAAAATGGCTGTCAATCAAGAAAACCTCAATGCCCCTAATGAGCACACAATGGCTTACATCTTCCTAGCCGGTTACGACAAAAGTATTGGGAAGAACAATCTCCGTGTCGACTTCAATAACTTCACCTGTGTAGAATCATCTTGCAGAATAGCTGTGGACGTCCTTCTGCATCATCCATTCAGATCCATGCTTACAAGATCAGCATATTCCGGACTTCTACATACACCAGTTCTGGTATACCATGGAAAGAACTGCCGACGATCATGTGGTTAAGGTGATTCTAGACACAAAAGAGATCATGGTCTCTGTAGATGATCTTCGTGCAGCTCTTCAACTTCCAAACATCAACTCTGCAGCTGATTATGTCAACATTCTTAATGAGATTCTGGAATTCCTGGTAAATATTGGGTACGATGAGGCTTCTGGCATCATATCTACCCACTCAAGAGTCGATGTCAAGAATATCCCTCAAACTTGGAGAACCATCTACCTAATGGCCTCCAAGTATGTCTCAAGGAGGGATAGCGGCCATGAACACCCAAAACTGATGCATCTGCAAATATTCTGGGGATTAGTTCATGCACATCACATTGACCGCTAGCCTCATCACGGGAGGACATGATGCAACATCTAAAGAAGCAAGGTCCTATGATTCCCTTCGTTCATTTCACTAAGCTGATCATCAACATCCTCGGAAACACGAAGACATTCCCAAGCGTCTTGACGACCCCAACAAATACACCATGATTAATGATCCTACACTCAAGGAAGTAAGGGTCAAGAAGACAACTAACCATAAGCAAGGTTCGTTCTTCGGTTGCTTACTCCGCAGAGCAAGGTTAAAGCACTTCATACATTTATTACACTGAGGCAGTCAAGGTGAAGAAACTTGGGTTCTTAGATGAGGTAATTGCTCCAAAACCCAAGACTAGAGCACGCAAAGCTGGAAGTGCTGGAAGTACACAAACTAAATCAAAGAAATATTCAAGGATAGTCAAGAGAAAGGTTCCAGTTAACATTGTCAAGAAGGAACCTTCACCTGGAAATCATGTGAACAAGATGATATGACAGTGTCGATGAGGTCACAGTTTACACTGGGAACGTCTGAAGACACAACCGTCAAACGAGAGGAAGAGGACAAACTTGATGAGTCCTTCTTATGAGGAACTCTTCCACGACATCGATGATGCCGCATCGATGATGTAAGACCAAGTCGGACAAAGGAAAGAAACCTGGAAGAGCAGAGTCGATGATGACATCTTACTTCGATGGATGAAGAAGAACAATTCAGAAAAACATTGAAATATAAGAGACTGGACTACCAAGCAGCTGCCTTCTCGGTTAATCAACCCGAAGGGCCTGGTGGTTCAAGTGGTGGTGCTACCCTTACAACAAAACCCGATACCGATCCGGTTAATCAACCCTATAAGGACACGGGTGACATCACCAACCCGGTCACTCAGGAAGAAAAACCAGAGGAGAAGAAGACAGAAGATGAGGATGAGGAAATGGTCGATTATGGAGAAGACGACCAAGATAAAGATGAACGAATCACTGACAAAGATATTCTTCAAGAGGAAAAGGAAAGGGCTGTAGAAGAAGCTACTAAAGCAGAAGAAAAACATTTGAAAAGCGTGCCTACATTGTTGATAACCCCGAACATAAACCTCAGCAATCTTTGGAACCACCCCTTGACACCTCCAAAGTCGAATCATCTTTACACTCATCACCACCACCATCAAAATAACACAATGAAATCATCTTCAAAATAAATCAAGAAGAAATCCGACACTTGGGCATCTCGCACAAAGGCTAAGATCCAGAAAGCTATGCTTCAATCTAAGCGCCAAACAAAAGTCTTCATGAAACTAGATTGAACGGCACTAGCCGACAAGATCATCGATCTTTCCAAGCGGATGGGCGAGTTTGAAGGCGAAAAGAACTGATTAAAGAGTTTCTCTCTAGGGCGTTCAAAGGCGAAATCAATCAATAACTTCGGGAACTACACTCATCAACTTTCTTCTCAATCGCATTTCTGGCGTCACAAGAGAAATGTTCAAGAATCAGTTCTTCCCAACGATTAAAAACATTAGTGCAGTGGTGATTAAGACTTTCCGATGGTCATGCAAACCCGGACGATCCGACCTCCGGTTATCACTTTGTAGATGACTTGATTTCAGAGTTGGTACTTAAAGATGACTCCTCGACTCGTAACACACGAATGAGGAAAAACATAAATGTGTAGAAAACTAGAAGGGGAGTTGAATAGTTTACCGATTAAAACTTTGTTTTGAAACTTATTGAAAGATCAATTGATATTGATCTTAAGTGTGTTAATGAAATATGCAAGCAATATGTAATAAGTAAATAAGGAAAGAAATGATCAAACCACAACAAGTTGTTTATAGTGGTTCGGCCTACAAGGACTCTTTTCCTTGCCCTCCTCCCGAGTCTCACACTCGAGAGTTTAACTTCACTAGTCAACAAGCTCCTTTCACGGGCGGAGAAAACCTTTACACTTCGCTTACACTATTTCCGACACTAAGCTAGATGTCGAGTTCTTTCCAAGGGTACAACTACTCCCACACACAATGTATTTTGAGGACTAAAATACTAACCACTCACACTCACAAGATTATGATGGTTTGATACAACAATGAAGTATGGATCAACACTAGATCATACAACACTAAACAAACAAGACTTCCACCTTCTCGTTGAAGCTTGAATATGACTTGATCTTCTTTGCTACAAAAGAGATCACTAATATGATATGAAACTGAGTTAGAAAGGTTAGAGAGAAGATATGTATGAGAGTATGTTAGAAAGGGATGAAAACTACTTGGCTTGGCATTATTATTTTCCAAAATGGACGAGGCGTCCGGACGACGGACCCCTTAAAAGGGTTCCGTCCGTGTACCAAAATGGTACCATTGATCGGCAGATCAAGATATCAAATCTTTCTTAAAGTCAACTCTATCTAAGAGAGATTGTGCAAGATATGAAGAGTACAAATCTTCACAAAATATCTAATGGAATCTTCTAATGATTTCCATGATGTAATACATGATGTCAAATGTTGTATTACTATTTATAGAAATATGCAAATGCTTAAGTAGTGTTTGGTTTTAAGAACCTAACACATTCTACAAACTACTTATCATACATAATGATTAGAGTCATATCAAGATGTTACTAATTAAAAATGTAAATGCTTGAATGATGAATATATGTTTAGAAAGCTTGTTTTAACATCTAATAAACTTGACAAGCTTTAAGCTTTTATAAATTAAATTTACTTTTGTCGTTAACAAAACTTAGGCAAAGATCAAAAATATAAATAACGTTTAATGACGATATTTGTATTAACAATCTCCCCTTTTGTTGAGGACAAAATATAAATTTAATTTTATAAAAGAAACAAAGTTTGTACAAGAGTTATAAAAATATTAGTTTTAGAACTTGAAAAGGAAATGATAATGTAAGTGTATGAAATTTGACTTTTATGAAAGTCAAGTATTATCAATGAGGCATTCTGTTTGACTTTTTAGAAAGTTAAATGTATGCAGTTTGACTTTTTCAGAAAAGTCAAATATGAATAATTTCAAAGTTCTATATTTTTCTCCTTTTTGTCTCAACAAAAAGAGGCTATCTTGCGAATGTAATGAGCCGAGCTATTATCTCCCCCTTGTTCAAAGCTTCCCCTAAATTGGGTGCTTTAATGGGAAGATACATGGATTGTGAAAATAAAGCTACAAAAAATGTTAGTAATAATGATCATTCACAAGCATTTCCAAACACTATGTAATGACACCAACAATATAATAAACAACATTCATTAGTTAAAATTTTCATGAATAAAGATCATGAAAAGAGAACACAATGATGTGTTTCTAGTACAAGAAAAAATTATCCTAAGAAGCAAATAAAGAAAAGTATTCTAAAACCATCCTAAAGTGATGGTGGATGGGAAAGAGCGTTGAGACGCTCGAGAATGTGGTTGAGGATGAACCTCATTTCTTCATGGAAGTCATGGACCATAACCCGGGTCCGTTCCACGGTTTGACCCGTTTGCTCACAAGTTGAGCAACCATGCCTTGGAGGGTAGAAAGTTTGGGGAGGTTGTGGTGGTGGAATGGTGGATGTGTTGGTGGTGTTGGGAATGTTTGGAGTGGTCATGATGGATGCAAGCAAAGCATTTTGCATTTGCATTGTCTCACTTAAGTGAGAATCCACCATGCCTTTGAATTGGTGGAGGTTGTGGAGTTGGGCTTGAATCTCCTCTCTAGTGGGATTGTCATCCCACTGCTTTCGGAATGTCCTCAATATGAGGGGACATTGATGATGGAAGTGGATGATTCCCGTATAAAGGACCATGAATGTCCTTGTGAATGGGGTGGAAAAGGAGAGGTCTTGGCCCTAATGGGGCGTTTGGGTCAATGGATGACTGAGGTGACTCATGAGCGATTAAGCAATTGTGCCAAAAGATAGCAATGGTGGTGGATGACTTGGCCTAGGAGGCAAGTCTTCCAAGTCCTCTAGAAAAGGATTTGGTGATGTTGGTGGAGTTGAAAATAACTCCATAGGAGTGAGAGTGGGAGACCTTGGTGAAGGTGGTGAGGGTGTTTTGGATGTTTGGATGGGTGCCGGTGGAGGTGAAGTAGGTGGTTTTGTTGGTGGTGGAGTGGTGATCACAATGTGTGATGAAGTGGGTGTAGCTAAGGTAAGAAGTGTATCATCTCTAATGGGAGATGAGATTGTGAGTGGTGAAGATTCGGATGATGAGCTAAGATGAACAAAACAACAAGGCCTTACGCTCATTCTAGCGGTTTTCTTGCAAGGTTTTGGTGATGATTTAGTCATTTTAACTTGGGTTTTGATTTGCTAGATAGTAATGAGAATGAAGAAGGTGTGAGGATGATCATGGTAAAACCTTTCAATTTATAGAGGTTAAAGAAAAATGTTGAGAAATGTGTTTGATTTGATGTTGAACCATTGAAGAGATGAGGTTCCTAATGATTTGGAAGTGGGTTGAATGCTAGTCATATCACCCAAGTCAATCCATACAAAGAGGATGGAGTGAAGAAGAAAAGATATGCAATAAATGTGTTCTAGTGAGTGGAATTTCCTAATATTCAGATTACCCACGGATTTGAAGGTACCAAAATTTTGGTTCCTTCCTTTATGCAAAAGGGCTCCTTGGGTGGATTTTTCAAATTTTGAATTTTGGTGGGAAATGGATTTCTTATATACCTTAGTAAATTATACTAGTTCTAATAACAGTATAAACTAGTTAAGATTGATTTATAAGTGATGGAAGATAATTTGGAATCACGAGAGTCGAAATTAGAAAATTACCTGAGGATCCACGGCACCAAAATCATACACGGGCGGTACCTAAAGAGGGTGCTGCGTCCGGTCCTATCTGGTATGGCGGTACCAAATTACATAAAGGACGGTACCAAAATTATGGTGCCGTCTCGGTCCGTGGAGGTAAATATGGACGAGTTCGTTTTTAGGTGTCGGGAAAATTTCGAAACCTGAAATTTTTCTCAAAAACTGTTATACTAAACATTTCTAGTTAGGAAAAGTAAATAACACATATGTAAACATAGTGGAGCATAGATTTTGAGCAAGGCTTATTGATTTTCACAATATAGTGAAAATGGGTAAAATTTGATAGCATACTTGTGCTATCCCCCTGCATGAGATTGTTAGCATACACCATTGTTTCAAGTTATATTATCATCCTACAAACTAAAAACAATTAAATAGTATCAAACATTAACGATAATGCATTGTTCCAAACACTCCTTAAAGTACCCTTATTTGTCCAATTTCTTGTAAATCTTGTTCATCATCCTACCAAGACACTTGAACATTCCCTTAGTTTGCTTGAATCCTCGATTCATTCTCTATTTCGGGAAGAGATGCATAATACTCATGAGGCGGAAGATGAGAGCTTGGAAGACCATCCTCGGAGCTATTTGATGATGATGATGATGGAGTTGGAGGTTTTGCTCTCTTGCCTTTTGTCTTAGCAACTCTTGCATCACTCAAAGGTACAAAGATGTGAGGATGAGCTCATAGTGAAGGTGCATCCCTTTTGGGGTTGGTGGAATTGGAGCGAAGTTTCTATAGAGACGGGTGAGAAGCATCCCGTATGGAAGAGCAACGGATCCTTGAGTTGGAATATCAATCATTCTCCTAGCTATGTAGTAGGCTAAGTTGAATGGTTGTCGGGTGGACAAGTTGTAAAGCATGTGGCAAAGACAAGCGTTTATGTGATCCCTATTCCCTATGGTGCTAATGACGTTTGCTCTAAGTAACTCCTCCCATTTCTTAAATTCGTTCTTAAGTTCATTTAGCTCCATTCCATATGGATCTCGGTCTACCTCTTTTCCTTTTCGGGTTACTCGGGTTGTATCACCTTTTGGGTTAAAAAGGTGTTCACGGATGACATCCTTATCGGCCAAACGGGTTAGATAGGGAAGAGAGCGGTCATTGATTGCATCAAGAGGCGGTGAGTGACCACTTATCCGTGGTACACAAGTTCCTCGGTTGGGAATTCCTAGTACTCTAGCAAATTTGCTTAAGGTGATGGTGTAGTCATTTTGGTTGATTCTAAAGCTAAGACAAAATTCATCATCATCTTCATCACTAAAACCGGTCACACTAGCATAGAATTCTAACACAAACCTAGGACAAATTGGTTCATCAATGTCAAGAAGACAATCGAATTGAATGGCGGCTAGTTCTTCACGAAGATTGGTATGCTCAAGGAAGGATGGGTGAATGGTTCTACCCTCATGGAAATACCTTGATTCTAGACCCCTAAATATTTCTACTTGTTCCTTGGTAAGTCCTTTGGTTTTGTGGTGTTTGGGAATGTAGTTAAGGGTGTCTTTGTGATCATAGAATCTTGCGGCTACCATGGTTATTCCTAAGGACAAGAATTAATATGTTAAAAAATGAAAATAAATTTTAACGTTTTTGATTCTAGTGTGTGCCTATATGAAAACAATTTGGAGTTGCGGTTATCTCGACTCATTTTATGCACAAAATGGTTTTAGTGGGGTGTTTGGCAAATACCATGAGATAACCCAAATGCTCCTAATTCAATGTGGCTACATTTGAATATACCAGGGAGTGCATATTAGTTATGCAATACCTTTAGTATTCAAGAGCATGCAAGTGATGAAAATTCTAACGTTTCTATTTGTATTAGCAATGAAAAATGTTTTCCTACAAGTGAGAAGCTTTTCAAAACTTTTGACATGGGGTGTTTGGTTGTTTGAATAAGGCCTTATATTTATTATCTATTAATTAGTGGGAAACATGATTTGTTTATGCAATATGATAATGTAGTACCTAATTTGAATGACTAGTTATGCAATTTGCCAATTGAATTCATATTTGGTATAAAAGCATACATAAAACCCCATGTAATGATTTGTGATAGTTTTGTGCATAAATAAGAATCCTAGACTCGGAATTAAGAGATGAAATGTAGTTAGGATACTTACAATGATGTTATCTTTAGTGATTAGTGAGTGGGAAGATGACAATAATGAGCTTGGTTTAAGTTTTACACGTTTTGGTAAAGTGGGTTGTGAGGAAGAAGATGTTATGTATATAGCGGTTTTGCTTCCACGTAGACACCACGGACCACAGCGGTCACCAAATTGGTTCCGTCCGTGTTTGTCGTTTGGTGCGCGGGCTACGAGTGCAGATACAAGGCAAAATTGTTTTGGTTTGACTATTCTAATGTTTTAGGCTATGTTTATCCTACATGTTTGGTTCCATTAACCCTAAACCAAGTCTAAGAAGATTAAAAGGTTCTCGTTTAAGAGGTTTAGTTAAGATATCGGCAATGTTGTCTGAGGAGGATACTTTCGATTGAAATGTTTCCTTTTTGAACATTGTGCGAAGAAGTGATGACGCCGATTTCAATATGCTTTGTACAAGCATGTTGAACGGGATTCTTGTTGAGATCGATGGCTCCTTTGTTGTCGCAAAGTATCACAATGTCGTTGAGATGAATTCCGTAGTCTCACGAGCTTGCTTCATCCAAAGAGCTTGTTGACATGCTTTTCGGTGAGGCGTATTCCGATGGTAGAGATGGCTAAATCCGTTTGCTTCTTTGCAAACCATGAGGTGAGACAATGTCAAACAAAAGTGCAAATACCACTTGTACTTTTTCTATCGACATAATCACCGGCATGATCCGAGTCGGCATACACTATGGTTTCTATACCCGTTCCTTTGGGATACCATAATCCTAAACACGTTGTTCCCTTAATGTATCTAAAATCCTTTTTAAGGCTTCTAAGTGTGATGCCTTTGGGTTTTCTTGAAAGCGAGCACATAGACAAACACTAAACATAATGTCGGGTCTACTAGCCGTAAGATAGAGTAGGCTACCAATCATTCCTCTATATTTAGTGTTATCTACGGATTCACCTTCTTCGTCCTTGGTGAGTTTAGTGTCCGAGGACATGGGTGTTTTAGTTGGTTTGGAATCTTCAAGACCAAATTTCTTAAGCATGTCTTTTATATATTTAGATTGGTTAAAGAAAATACCATCTTCTAGTTGTTTAATTTGAAGTCCTAGAAAGAAGTTTAACTCACCCATCATACTCATTTCAAACTCGTCATGCATGATTTTAGAGAAATCATTACATAGTTCTTGACAAGTTGATCCGAATATAATGTCATCAACGTATATTTGAACAATAATAATTTGTGATTCCTTTTTCTTAGTAAAAAGAGTATTATCTACTAATCCCATAGTATATTTGTTATCAATAAGAAAAGTCTTAAGACGGTCGTACCAAGCTTTAGGTGCTTGTTTAAGGCCATATAATGCTTCTTTGAGTTTGAAGACATAGTTTGGTTTCTCAAAGTCGGTAAAACCGGGAGGTTGAGCAACATACACTTCTTCGTTAATAAACCCATTAAGGAAAGCACTTTTAACATCCATTTGAAATAATTTAAAGTCATAAGCACATGCATAAGCAAGTAATATTCTAATAGATTCAAGTCTAGCTACCGGTGCATAAGTTTCATCATAGTCAATTCCTTCTTGTTGATTATAACCTTGTGCAACAAGCCTAGCTTTGTTTCTAGATACTATACCATTTTCGTCCATTTTGTTTTGAAAGACCCATTTTGTTCCAATTATAGTTTGATCTTTGGGTTTTGGAACTAGTTTCCAAACATCATTTCTAACTAATTGGTTTAATTCTTCTTGCATGGCAATTACCCATGATTCATCTTTTATTGCTTCATTTATGGTTTTGGGTTCAATGGTGGATACAAAACAAAAATGATTACTTTGATTTTGAGCTTGTGACCTTAAGGTTCTTTGATTAAGTTGTCCTATGACCTTTTCTAATGGATGACTTTTAGATTCTTTGATGTTGACAATTTCCTTATTTAATGGTTCATCTTCCTTGTTATTATTAATTTGACTTTCTATTATTTGACTTTCAACTAAGTCATCATCTACCAAAGGTGATGTCTTAGAGGGAGGTGGACTTTCGTCAAATGTTATGTTCAACGATTCCTCGACTATCATTGTTTCTTTATTAAGGACAATGTAAGCTTTACTAGTTTGAGAGTAACCAAGAAATACACCTTCATAAGACTTTGGGTCAAACTTGGTGAGATAATCCTTAGTATTAAGAATAAAACATTTACAACCAAAGACTTTAAAATATCCTAATGTTGGCTTTTTACCTTTATAAAGTTCATATGGTGTTTTGTTTAGGAAAGGACGTATTAGGACTCTATTTAAAATATATGTAGAAGTGTCAACGGCGTTACACCAAAACTTTTGAGGAATGTTTTGTTCATTAAGCATTGTTCTACTCATTTCTTGAATTGTTCTATTTTTACGTTCTACTACTCCATTTGATTGAGGTGTTCGTGGAGCGGAAAAGTTATGTGTTATACCATTTGTATCACAAAAGTTTCCAAATTGAGTTTCGTTGTCAAATTCACGACCATGATCCGTTCGAATCGACACAATTTTGACACCTAGAAGATTTTGAATTTTCTTGCTAAGTATTTCAAATTTATCAAAAGCTTCATTTTGGTTTTCAAAAATAACGTCCAAGTAAACCTTGAGTAATCATCTACTATGACCAAAGTGTATAAGTTGCCTCCATAGCTTCTTATAGCGGATGGTCCAAACAAGTCCATATGTAATAATTCTAGACACTTAGATGTGGACACCATATTTTTAGATTTGTGACTACTATGTGTTTGTTTACCAATTTTGCAAGCGTCCCAAAAGTGTTGGTCATATTTTAGTTTTGGTAAATTCCTAACCAACTCTTTTGAAGATAGGTTTTGTATAAGTCTCATATTAGCGTGACCTAAGCGTCTATGCCAAAGAGATGAGCTATCGTCTAATGTTGTTAGGCAAAGTTTGTCATTATATGTTTTATCTATTTTCATGACGTATATGTTATTTTTCCTAACTCCTTTAGCTATGGTGATACCATCTTTTAGTATTTTACTACCATTTTCATCAAATAGTACTTTATACTTTTTATCACATAGTTGGCTAATACTAAGTAGATTAAATCCTAACCTATCCACATGAGCAACATTTTCAATAGTTAGAGTTATGAGCAATCGTAACTTTGCCAATGATTTTGCTTTTGAGATTGCTACCAAAAGTGACATTACCTCCGTCATACTCTTGGTATGATGAGAAGAGACTTTTGTTGCCTGTCATGTGTCGTGAGCATCCACTATCTTTTATCCATTCATCAGGTTCCAATCCAACTTTCAAGCATACCTAAGAAGCAAATAACTCAAACATTTGGTCCCCAATATCTCATGGGTCCGTTTGGGTTAAACATACCATTTATTTGATTCATGTATGGAAATGATGGGTAAGGGTTCCATGGCATGTAATCCGGAGTTTGATATGGTCTAGGAAAGTTTTGATTCCAACCGTTGTGTTGGTAGTTAGGTTGAACGTTGTGGTTGCTCTTAGGAAAGGGGCGTTTGGCAAAGGAAGTTTTATATCGTTGTTGAGTAGTTTTTGATCTAAATTCATTTTTAACAAGTCCTACTCTGATATAATGCGGTTTTAGTTTAACATTATCATTGGTTTTCTTTGTTACTTTAACAAATTCAAGATGCGGTCCGTATTAGAACATAACATTCTCGTTCGCATTGAAGTACCGCGGTACCATTTTACAACGGACGGAACCCTTATTTTGGTTCCGTTCGTCCGTGTCTGCTGACAGTTTTGATGAGAATGTTCATCTTTTTCGGCCGTTTTGTTTTGACTCTTTGGAATTAATACTTCATTAAAACCTAGCCCATTCATGTCTCACGGTGTTTTATGGAATTTAACTATTTCATCAGCAAGAGCGATTTTTTTGTTAAACCTTTTAAACTTAGAATTATTTTCTATTAAAACTTCTTGTGTGAGCTTTAGTTTTTCTATTTCAAGATTAAGCTCTTGACATGATTTACAATCATCGTCATTTGCTTTTCCTTTTCTAGTCGTTTTGCTTTTTCTTTTAACTCATATACCTCATTTTCCAAAAACTCCTTTTTGGCTTTTAGAAATTTATTTTTAGTTATGATTTTTAGACTTAGCTCACACAATTGATTATATTGTTTTGCAAAGTGTCATCATCAATAGAAGAATAAGAAGAGTCGGAAAGTACCTCATTTGACTCATGTGCCATTAGGGCGATCTCTTCCTTGCTTGATTCTTCATCGTCTTCACTATCACTCCAAGCACCACTTACAAAAGCTCGTTGAGTTTTGCTTTTAGGTGGCTTGGGACATTCTCCTATGAGATGACTTGCATCACCACATCTAAAACACTTTCTTTCACCTTTAATCTTCTTATCATCCCGATCTTTTCGAAATGGCTTCTTTTCTTCTCGAGGTTGTCTTACAAACTTTCCTCTTCTTCTAAAGAACTTCTTGAAATCTCTAACGGCCATGGCATACTCCTCATCTTCACTATCGGAACAAGATTCACCATCATCAGCTTGATTCCGCTTTGCTTTAAGAGCAGCATTTGATCTTCTCCTTTCTTCCTTTGATGATCTTCGAATCTTTCTCCATTACCATTTCGTGAACTTTGAGGTTGCCAATTAGCTCGTCTAGTGACATTATTGAGATATCTTTTGATTCTTCAATAGCGGTCACTTTAGCTCTCCATTTGGGATGGAGTGCTCTAAGAAATTTCATGACAAAGTTCTTACTACGAAAAGATTCATCAAGTGCTTTAAGTGATGTAATAATAGTGTTAAAAGCGAGCAAAGCCACAATCAATGGTTTCATCTTTGGGGATAACAAATTGTTCATATTGTTGAACAAGAAGATCAATTTTGTTATCCTTGACTTGTGAATTACCTTGATGTGTAACAATTAAAGATTCCCAAATATCTTTGGCGGTTTCACACATAAAATTCTTTCATATTCTTTTCTAGGTAAAGCATTATAAAGCATCATTTTAGCTTCATTATTTTTAGCAACTAATTTCTTTTGTTCATCAACGGAAATATCCTTTGTTGTAGAACTAAAATCTCCTTTAACAATAATAAACCAAAGATCTATATCTTTTGATTTTACATATGTTTCAAGCGGTTTTTCAATAGATAAATCAATTGGTTTCAAAGAGTGGTGGTCTTTGCATAGATTGCCCTTCTTTAAAGTTTTGAGAATCCATGGATCGTTTCAAGTTTATAAAATACAAGTTATTTTAGAAATTCTTGAGCAACGAGGCTCTCGTACCAATTGTAGAAAACTAGAAGGGGGGTTGAATAGTTTACTGATTAAAACTTTGTTTTGAAACTTATTGAAAGATCAATTGATATTGATCTTAAGTATGTTAATGAAATATGCAAGCAATATGTAATAAGTAAATAAGGAAAGAAATGATCAAACCACAACAAGTTGTTTATAGTGGTTCGGCCTACAAGGACTCTTTTTCCTTGCCCTACTCCACTCCCCGAGTCTCACACTCGAGAGTTTAACTTCACTAGTCAACAAGCTCCTTTCACCGGCGGAGAAAACCTTTACACTTCGCTTACACTATTTCCGACACTCAGCTAGATGTCGAGTTCTTTCCAAGGGTACAACTACTCCCACACACAATGTATTTTGAGGACTAAAATACTAACCACTCACACTCACAAGATTATGATGGTTTGATACAACAATGAAGTATGGATCAACACTAGATCATACAACACTAAACAAACAAGACTTCCAACTTCGCGTTGAAGCTTGAATATGACTTGATCTTCTTTGCTACAAAAGAGATCACTAATATGATATGAAACCGAGTTAGAAAGGTTAGAGAAAAGATATGTATGAGAGTATGTTAGAAAGGGATGAAAAACTACTTGGCTTGGCATTGCTATTTATAGCCAAAATGGACAGAGGCGTCCACGGACGCGGACCCCTTAAAGGGTTCGTCCGTGTACCAAAATGGTACCGGCGGACAGTCAAGATATCAAATCTTGCTTAAAGTCAACTCTATCTAAGAGAGATTGTGCAAGATATGAAGAGTACAAATCTTCACAAAATATCTAATGGAATCTTCCAATGATTTCCATGATGTAATACATGATGTCAAAATGTTGTATTACTATTTATAGAATTATGCAAATGCTTAAGTAGTGTTTGGTTTTAAGAACCTAACACATTCTACAAACTACTTATCATACATAATGATTAGAGTCATATCAAGATGTTACTAATTATGATGAATATATTGTTTGAGAAAGCTTGTTTTAATATCTAATAAACTTGACAAGCTTTAAGCTTTTATAAATTAAATTTACTTTTGTCGTTAACAAAACTTAGGCAAAGATCAAAAATATAAATAACGTTTAATGACGATATTTGTATTAACAAAATGCTTCTGGCACATCAATTGAAAACATCATGCAAGGAAGTTGCTGGTGAAGACAAGAGGCCAAGAGATGATGATGACAAGGATCAAGATCCGAATGCAAAACTTCAGAAGAAGACCGGCGATTCATCGTCATCTATTCCCCCACCACCTCCTAGAACCCCCACAATACCCACACAACAAGCAACCAAACAATAACCTTCATCTGATAAACCTTGGGATGCAGATTCTCCACCACCACAGCAGAAAACCAGTGATCATTTCACTTATACTAGTGGTGAGGGTCATGACATTCCTGAGCCCCAACAACAACCATCACCTTCACCATCAACTCAAAAAGAATCATCCTCAAGAACTAAGAAGAAGAAAGTTTCAGTCGTCTCTTGGTTTGACGAAGACAACACTGAGGAATACGAATGGTTCAACAATATGGTTGATGCGACACCCAGACTGCCTAAAGGCCAAGAACCAGTAGATGGTCGAACCATGGAACAGGTCAAGATTATCCGTGATGAAGTTCAAAGCAAGAAGATGACTAAACGAGCGCTAAAGTAATCAAGAATGATGCATTCAACTTAAGGAAAGATAGAGTCTAAAGGCAGCTTGAGCTCATAGATCACTTGGAAAACATTGCCCGCAATGTCCAACAACATTGATCGCTCAACCACTTCCAATCAAACATCGATTATAATAAGAAATGATAATGAACCATACTACACTTATTGACCGCCTCTACAAACCATTATGGCAACAAACAAAGATCCCTTTACCTTGGAAAGCTACTGCTTAAAGAAAAGTTTCTATCTTGACATTCTAATACCGTCAAGATAAAGCTCCTCGGTCGATGTAATCATTTGGGTACTCTTTAAAACACTCTTGATTGTATTTTTGATATTTGATTTATATATTCATAATGGTTTGTGCATAAATAGCGGTGTAAAACCCATCTCGTATAGAAAGGACCATGTGGTACGCATGCCATAATCCTTATAACAGAGCAAAGCTTTACTTTTAGTAAAATTAATCAAATCTTTCAATATTTTCAAAATTTTGCTCAAAAGAACAAGTATTCCCTCTCGTGTTTTTCAAAACCTCAAAAGTTAATATCACTTGTTGAGGAGAAGTATTTGCAAACAAATTTTTTCAAACTACGTTCTTGTGGACATCTTTCCGCAAAACTCGAAATGGTCATATTTGATATCAAAATTTCATCAAAAACAACATTAATATGCCATTTTTGAGGGGATATATGTTGGATTGTGATTCAATCTAAGTGTGCTAAGACTTAACTATTGAATTGATGAGCTCTAAAATCTCATAAATCGAAAATATTTGTCTTCCAAGACTTATCTTAGTAGATTGTACCAATTCGAGAAACTATTGATGCATTACTTACTCGACGGTTGAAAACCTTTGCAAGGTTTGTTCACATCTTCAAGATAGTTATTAGAGTTAGTTGTCGTTCCTAAAAGTGACAATGTACCTCTTTAACTATACAACGAACCGTCTCGCTGGAATTGTCTATCTTGAGTCGATAAATTCAAAAGTGCGCTGCTACCCTCCGTGGCAGATTTCACCAAACTCATAGCACATGTGGAGGGGAGTATTTTTGAAAATAAAAACTCTCGAAGTGTTACAAACATGTCTTCATCTCATAAACACTTTGAGAGATTTTCAAATAAATGGTTTTATGGCAACATAGGATAGTCATGGAGTTATAAGGTGACTAAGTTTAGGAATAACCGTCCTATGATCCGCCAGAGCCGAAGGGACGTACCAAGGACACCACCAATAGTTAGTATTTAGAAGTCCTTAGGTATGATTGAAAAAGGAGAAAATGAGAATTGGAGAAAGAAGGATTTGAAGAATTAAAAAGAAATATTAAAGAAAACGGTGAAAAGAAATAGCCCTCCAAATTATTCAATTTAGGGCAGACACCGGGTTCAATTCATATGCTACTGGATGTCACAAGATGACACCAGTATTAAAGACAAAGTCGTCATAACCTGACGCAATGCACTAAACCTTCTTAACCACTCGCTCTCAAACACAAGGGAACCCTACGTGCACTGTCGATCTCTTCTTAGAGATTGTTTGTATTGAAGAAGGAGACACTCTCCCTAGTCTCCGCTTAGGAAAACCAAAGCGCACTATTGAGTCTAGAGCCATGAGATTCATCAAAAGATCTCTTAGGAACACTTGATCTTTCATCACTTGCCGTTTAACAAAAAAGAACGCAAGTGACACAATCTAGAGTCCTTCGCAGATCTTAGCAATCTGCCAAGAACATTTTTGAGGGGATTCACACATGTGATCCTCAATGATTCAACAGAAACTCCTGCCAGGGTCAACATCAAACAGCCTGGACAACATGTCACTTCGGTAACTCCTTGTGGGTTACGCTTAGTGTGTCTCAAACGGTCTACAGTCGTGAGGTGATGCTTCGGTGTACCTCAGCGACTCACTTAAACTGTAGATGTACTTCGGTATATCGTGTTAGCCTACTTGAGGGCCTCCAGTTCAGGAACAGCCTTTGTAAGAATTAGAGATGTGTTTTCACACTATGTTGTTAACACCCTCGAAGTTCGAACTTGTAAGTGCTGGAAATCCCACTAAGGAGATTCCTTTCAAGAATCGAGTCCTGAAGATGTGGGTCATTACTTGAACTTGTTCAATGTAATGCCAACTGTCCCTCTACGGGATTCGGATGGCTGATTCGACCGACCAAGGTAAATGAAATCAAGGCATTCATCAGTAAAACAATCGTAGTGGTCAATTCTTTAAGAAAAGTCCACAATGATCGATTGGTATTTTTCACTAACCCATTTACGCAGATACTGATGGATGTTCCTGGGAGAAAAGATCGTGCTGATTCTCCACATGCTCATACCAACAACATCACAAATGAAGTACTCTCAAAATCAAAAGCAACTCAAAAGTCAAAATGATTCTTCTTCAAAGCCAAAGAATCCACAAAGTTTAAAGACTCGAGAACTACATAAGAAGTGGAATGAAAGTCAAAAGACGTGTGAGCATGGTCGAGAAAGACGTGGAGACACCTGAGCATCGAAGCTGACTGATTGCAGACAACAACATACTATCACAACATCCACAAAAGAACAAAGAACAAAGAATACAACGACGTCAAAACTGATAAAGTCAAAAGAAACAAAACATCTCTACTCACAAGAAAGAAGAACGCTGGAAGACTTCAAGCAACCGATGTTACATCAGAACTAACACTTAGGGGGAGATTGTTGGAATCACTTGTAACTAGTATTATCAAGTGTTAGTCACTTCAATATAATAGGTTGCGTAATTATGGCTTTTATGTTTGTTATTAGTGTGATACGCTTACACAGCGCATTCGGGGTCAAAGGAACTTCCTTTTCGTCGAGCAAGTTTTCAACACCTCAGGCAAAGGAACCTAATCGTAATGTAGTGTAGTATTAGGGTAAGCCACGGAATTGATGGATTCGCTCTAGGGGAATAGGAAGTCTAGTGAGAAGTTACTACGCTAAGGTTGGGGTTGAGGAAGATTATTTTTATCTTTTTTATATTTTTTAGAAAAGGAAAGCACGAATTCGGGGTTGGATTTGGCGGGTTGGTATTTCTACCGATTACTATTATCTAATTATCTAAACTCAAGGTGGTAGTCTATGTCTAATTATTGTGTGCTCGTATGATAGTATAAAGATGTGTTTACTTAGGTTTTACTACTCCTTAATTATCTCCTATTGGTGGTTGAATTGTCACGTCCTTATTCCTAGTTGCGTTGTGTCTAGTTGTAGGTATGCGTTTCTCCCCTTCTTTGAAGTACCAAAGGGTCTCGTCTACAAACCCACTAGGGATGATAAACTCTAACTCTAAGGTCTTTTGTATAGTTAGCTTACAACAACTCAAGGTGCTATAACCTAAGGTTCACAAAGATTAATCAAGCATTAAGTGCACAACGAATGACCTATCGCATTACTAGATCATTAATCAACTAAGATAAAAAACAACCAATCAATATTCAATAATTAAGTTTCATATTCCTTAAGCAAACACACAAGTAAATTAGCCTAACATAGTGAACATGCAAGCATACAAACAAATAATTAAAGACATAATTAAATTAATGAAGTAAACAACTTATCTTGGTGTAAGATAGGGTTTAAAACCCTAAAATCGACTTTGTTGCGGTTTAGGTTTTACTAAAAGTTTACCCAAAAGACTACTCCCTAAACCTGAAAATTTTGATTCTATATATTACATACGGCGCGACGCGGCTCACCTTTATGATTGTGACGGCCTGTCAGTGTCGCCATTAGGGTTTCGTCTTGGCAAGTTAATCTTGCGACGGCGTCACCTTATGCTTGACGCCGCTCCTCTTTAGCTCGCTGACGTCGTTCGAAATCTAGCCGTCTGAGTTGCGACGGCTCACTTTTTAAAGCCCACGCCGTCCTCCAAAACAGCAATTTCTCCGACGTCACTCCTTCTCCACTCGCTGGCGCGCAGATTAAGCAGTACGCCATCCCATTGTAATTTATCACTGAGTGTCTCGATTCTTGACTTTGGCCATTTCTTCATATATCCGCGCCTTTTCGTCCAAATAAGTGCCATTACCGCAGTTTGCCTTCAAGAGACCTAAAAAGTGAAAAGGAACGATATTAAGCAATAACGGATACAAAAGTGATCAAATAAGGGCTTAAACGACCCCTCAAAAAGGTACATTTTAAATCCTTATCATAGTGCTAGACTTATGTAGAAAGCCCATAGGCCTATGCAAAGGCCCAAAAGGCCAAGGCAAGGGATACCCGAATCCTTTTTCCTATAAATACATTGTAACCTCTCTTTGGAGAGGTGTTGCTCACTTTCATAATATACTTAACCTTTCTTTATTCATTCGTGTGTGATTGTGTGTAACCTTCCCTTCTCATCTCTTGTTTCTATCATCTACATACTTGTGTTCATATTATGGTGACCTAACAGGAGAATATGTGATTGGTCATTCCTTGGTGGTGGGTCCAGTTGATAGTGGTGCCAGTGTTTATATCAGCGAGAGTTGTTGGTGTCTAGGCATTGGTTTTAACCGGTAATGGTTGCGGCAGATTCAATTGGTTGCAGTGGTAATATGTGATTGTGTGTTTTTGAGAGAGGAAGAGATGGATAGAAATGAAAGTACACGTGTTGTGTGTGGGTTTTTATGTGTGGGGTAGGGGAAACTATTTTGAAATGAAATGGGCTGTTACATTTTTTTTAATGGACTATGGTATGTGTGAAAACACATACATTTTCTTTATTAAAACCAGACCCAAAAGACCAAAAACTAACCTATAAAGCCAAATATATTTGTGTTTTTGTGTTTATGCATGTGCAGGTAACGGATATCACAAAATGGACAAGAAAAGGCAAAACAGAAGAAAAACGAGCACGAGAATGAAAAGAGTGTGAAAACCATAGCCGGAGAAGTAGAATTCTGCATTTTTGGAGTTTGGATGCTTAAATTGGCAAAGCATACCATCATCATTACCCATATTACACATCTAGTCCCTTAAAAACAAGTTTTGCAAAACTAGTCATAAATTGGAATACAAGTCCAAAGTAATTGCAAACTTGGTCCTAGTTATCATAAGTTAACCTAACCGGTTAAATCTAAAATCCATTAACCAAATCCAAACAACCATCCCAAATCCAAAATATCTACCCGGGCCGAATCCCAATCACCACACCCTTACCCGTTTTTATATCTACCCACCCCAAATGTCAAATAATTCAAACCTCGACTAATTAATTCTCAACCAAATTTACCCGCCATATACCCCTTTACTGTTCACCATCTTACGCAACAAATTACACCCGTACCCTTCCTCAATTCCTTCTAGAAACACTGACACCTATCTGACATCACTGCCACTTGACAGCGTGGCGATCCCAAGGCTCCTGATTGGTTATATATGCGTGGCACCCAATCCAAGGGCTCACAATGATTAGAGCATGATAGGATGGAATGGATGGACAACATTGAAGGCTAAGAAGAAACCCTTGTTAGGATCGTATATTTATGTTGTTTGATGATTCGGGTGGTCTAGGATTATGATGATACAAGAAAGCCATTTTAAAAGATGAAGAGAGTAGAGAGGATGTTCTTGAAATAAAGTTGTAAAACAACAAATGCAAGGTTAGATTCCAAGAAGCAGCACCCCTTATTTATAGTTACAAACAATACTCCCTCCTGTCGGTCTGTGGATCAGGCATACAGTGGATAAAGACCCGCCCTCCACGGTGTTCTCTAAACTAATCTACGCTACTAACTAACTACTAACAACTAAATAACATAAATAATGACAAGTCTACGCTAGCAACATATGTTAGACAATAATTTGGGGTGACCATTTACTTTTCATGGAATTTCCAAATCCTAACAATCTCCCTCTAAGGGAGGTCACCCCATGATTTACATTCTGAATCCTAGCATTCTTTCTTTGTCTTTAGTTCCAAGCTCGTAGACTTCAATTCTTCAATTTCCGCATTCTTTGTGCTTGAGTAGCGATTCTTCAAAGTCCGACCTGCTGTCTCTTTAAGGGAGGTCTTTGAAGTGATCCATACTTGATGATCTTCAAGCTTTCATTAGATCACCACGCAAGTAAATCTCTGGATCAACCTTTGTTGTGTTGCCTTCATGTGATGTTGTGACTTTTGGACCGACATGTTCACACTTTCGAGATCATGACATCTTTCCATCAGTAGCAAAAGCATGGTTCATGATATTTTAAAGCAGGTAGCGAAACATAGTATAAAAATATAAGATCCGGTTCTTAGATATGCAAAGTCATGATTTCAACTAAGTGGAGATGCTGTGAGCATGCGGCTTTGGATTGACTTCTCAATTCGATCACTGCAACCATCCAAAAAATACCTGCAAACAAACAGCAATAAAACGGCAAGTGTCTCTTTGATTCACTTGAATTAAGGTACACGGCCCACGGTTCGCCGTTGATCAGTACAAGTACTGCCTGTGATCAAGTATAATTCCGAAGAATCTCCTTGACAGGGTTTTGCAGCTATTCTAGTTGTTCTCTAACCGGAACGTCTCAAAGAAGACAACAGGGAGTGAGTGAACCAGCGAATTGAGATTCACTGATTGATGAAAAATTGATTTGAAAACAATCGAGTATTGCTTAGAAGAAAGAGTTTTGCAATACGACGAAGGTTTTATGAGAAAAGATCAACTTTCAATCAGAAATACCTTGAGTTTGAAAATGAATACACATTCGATGTGCTAGAGAAAAGAAGAGATTTGCACATCGAACGGTTTTTCCAAAAGTATTTTTTCAATCAGAGATACTTTTTGTGTTTGAAAACATGAATACACATTCGATGTGCTTGAGAAAAGAAGATTTGGACATCGAACGGTTTTTCCAAAAGTATTCGTCAATTCATTTCCTGGACCAAGGTTAATTCAAGAGTGAATCGCCCTATTGTTTCTATCCAGTTGTCACAAGCTTGATCTTTTGGAAAGATCTCACATGTCACCCACCAAGAGCTTGTTTGATGTTGGCTCTAGAAGGATTTCCATCTTCATCGTGAATATTTGACATATCACTCGGATGTTCTGGCAATACCACAAGGATAATGCGTAGGACTCTTAATATATTCTTACTTTCCACATTGTGTGAAACAGTACGTCTTCATTAATTTTGTGTCCTAATGAGATTTTGTGGATGATCTCTTAGCTCTAGACTCAATAGTGCACATTTGGTTCCTATGCCGGAGACTAGGGAGAGGGTCTCCTTCTTCAATATCAACAATCTCTAAGAGAAAGTCGATAGATTATGTAGGTTCCCGAGAATGAAGAAGCCCTTTTAAGAGGAACTTGAGTAGTGGGAAGTTGTAGTGCAAACGTCACCGTCCATGACGTCTTGTCTTCAATAACAGTGTTACCTTGGTAACCACCAGTAGCATATGAATTGAACCCGGTTTCTGCCCTAAGGTTGAATTATTGGAGGGCTATTTAGTTTCACCCTTTACTCATTTCATTTCTTTTTCATTCTTCAACCCCTTCAGTGCTTACTGAGACTCCATTACTAGAACCTTGTTGGGTTTGTTCTAGTACTATCTCTGTCTCAGTCGACACGCTTCCCATAATCTCATTTTTCTCCTTTTTTCATCATACCTAAGGACTCTACACTATCTAGTGGATTGTCCCTGGGTAGATCCCTCCGGCTCTGGCGGGATCGTGGGAACAAATACCTAACCTAACCATCCTTATAACACCATGCATAAATTAAATTGGTCGGTCTTTTGGTATTGTTCTTTCCTTCATGAAACCAATTGAAAAATCATCTGAAAAATCATTCAAGGTACTTGTGATATAATATCAAAGCATTTTGTACCTTAATTGTTTTTGATCTTTTAGAAATTCTCCCCCTCAACATGTGCATATGGTTTTAAAATTGTTTAGCACATAGAGGCAAGAGTTCTTTAAAACAATTTCTTGATCACAACTTCCTTAGAAAAAGCCATTTGATTTTCTTGGTAAATTCTCCCCCTCAATATGTGCGTAGAATATTTGAAATCATTTTATCACATAGAGGAAAAAGTTCTTATGAAGTACATCCACGATCACTAAAGCCATTAAGAAACCATTAGAAAATCAATCAAGGTACTTTATGTTGAAACATAGAAATCATTGTACCTTGAAAGTTTATTTTCTTTTCGAAATTCTCCCCCTCAATATGTGCTTCGAGATTCGAAAGCTTTTAGCATATATGGGAGAGCAGCATGCACATTTGAATCAAAATGATCACCTTTTATCAAAGTTCATAATTAAATCACAAATTCTCCCCTGATAAAAAATATCAACCCCTTTGAGATTTTGGATCCCAAGTGATTTATAAAGGTTTAGAAAACATTGGAGAAAATGTGGCCTTGTTTAAATACTCTTTGGTTTTTGGTTAAATGCTCCTCCACAATCATGTGCATTATGTATTTCAAAATCGTTTGGCACATGAAGGAAGGAGTGCTTTTGAAACAATCACAATTTAAAACCGATTTGAGATTTAAATCACGATCTCTCCCCTGATCAAAAAAATCAAATTATTTAAGATTTGTGATCCCAAATGATTTAAATCATATAGAAAATTTTGGGGAAAGACGTGGCTTGATTTAATTTTTTGAGATTGACTGATAAGGATCAATTTTAGACAATAAAGATTGTTAGTGTCAGGTATGATGATTTTAAGAGATCTTTAGGTAAAATAAAACTATTTCACAATCAAACAAGAACAGAAAAAATTTCATTTTGAAAGATCTTTGAGTTTTAAAGACAATCATACCATGACATAACATTAAATCTTTAGATCACCACTTATTTTGTACAAAACGGACTTTTTGATGAAAATATCGTTTGAAAATATTTAATTTGAAATCACTCTCCCCCTCAATCGATGACCGTAGTCGATGATTGAGTGACTTAAGATTTGACGAAATAAAGTCCGGTTGATTTCCAAATTTATAAGTCCGATTTATTTTCAAAACAATATATTTATTTATTTTTTTCATTTTCAAACCAATTTTATTTAAAAATTGTTTAAAAAATGATACCATCATTATTATCTCTGCACAAAGATACCTTAGGTGGTTAAGCTGCTTTTGTTGTTGTTGCTGAAGGCTGGAAGAAAACCGTTTGCAAAAGCAGCGAGACCTCTGAAGTTGCATCCATCGTGCCAACTATCCATGGAGAGATCTAATTAAGCTCCATTTCTTCTTTTGTAGACCCAAGAAATAGTTACCCTTTCCTTTCGGCATCCAATCTTCTTTATTATGTGGGATCCGGATCGGGAACATTCTTATATGCCATGATATCTGCATATGTTAGTGAACACAAACAGATATATGGTGGTCGACATCACCCAAACATCAATCGACTAATAAAAGTCAGTCAAACATATCAATCAGATCATACAAATGCATGGGAATTATGTGTTTATCAAACTATATCCTAGGCACCTAGTCCTTCAACATAGGATACCATGTTTTACGTTTAAGTATATAGGATAATTAGATAAGCTCGTTAGATGATATAGATTTGAAAACATTCTCCCCTCAATCAATGACTCATTTCATCAAAAGTTTTAAATAAGCTAAAGTCATTGATTGGGTTTTGCAAATTAATGAAAACAAGATTCTGATTGATTTGCAAGCAACTCATTTACCACCATTTTTTTAAAACAAATATTTTTCTGAAGAATTTTAGAAGGAAAAATATTTGAGTAGGAACAACAGTCCTTCGACATACTTTCCTCATTTTGTTTTAGGATAAGTGCACGAAATATTTGAAAATTTGTTTAGCACAGCACTTTCCTTTCTTGAAGAACGGGTTGCTATCTGAAATAATAGCAAACCATGGTTTAAGAACGGGTTACAGTCTGAAATAACTGCAAGCCATAGTTTAAGCACGGGTTGCAGTTTGAAGTAACCAAAGCCATATTTTAAGACATGTTTTGGAAATGAATGTTTACACCTCCTGCTCGAACTTCATCTATGGTCCCGTGCCATTATTGAATGACATTTCTAAGACCGTAGATGTTATCGATACCAGAAGACATGTCTTGAGAAAACATATTTTTGGAATTTTTCAAATTTTTCTGATTTTTATGAGTTTTTGAAGGTTTTATATTTTTCTATTTTCTTTTGTTGGTTTTCTATTTTTGTATTTTGGTTTTTGATAAATATTTACAAAGATAGATTAGATGATATAGTTTAAGAAGACGATGATATGAGTACCGAGATAAGGATAATGAACAGCCCCGTTGCAGAAGATAGAAATCAACATCTCTTAAACTTTCACCACCAAAGCTTCCGATGCTCCAGAATAGAAGATAGAACATGAGCCTTTGAGAAAGAGAGACTTTGGCAGCTTCCCCCCAAACCGAAAATCCATTAGATGAGCAGATTCAAAGCTGCATTTCAAGCTTGCCTTAGCCAAGTGCACAGAGAAGCACATCATTATCATAAATCCCGCTGCTCCTTTTAAGAACGATAATCGAGATTCTCCGTTCGGGGTTATATCATCAAAATAGATCAGCAACGTATCATCCCACGCTTGAATGAATCTTCTCATATTTCTTTTCAACTGAAGTCTAAAGCGATCCATTCCAAAAGGTGTCAAGAGAACAATTCCCCCAAGTATTTGAATTGATGCAATCAATCTCTTTGTATAATGCTCAAGAACTCTCCTGAATACACATCATGAGGGGAATGAAAACACCTCCCCAATGTTCACATTTTTCTTCCCTGATGATCGTGTATGAAGCTCAAGAACCCGAAGTACACCAATACCCAAGAGCTCTCCCGAATACACATCATGAGGGGAATGAAAACACCTCCCCAATGTTCACATTTTTCTTCCCTGATGATCGTGTAAGAAGCTCAAGAACCCGAAGTACACACATTCTCGAAGAGAGAATAACTAATAACACCTCCCTCATGTTACACATTAATCTCTCCTGAATATGTCATACTTGTGTACCTCTTTATCCCCGAAACTAACTGCTTCCATCTCTTCCCCCACATAGTTGGAATTAGAACACTAGAAGCCACGAGTCAAACGCTGAGCTTCTCTGCGGTCATGACATTTGTCTTCCCGGGATATCTTCAATCACTTAGAAGAATTAAGTTCATCAAGTTTACTCGCTTTTAGATGCAAGTCTCCTTCCCCCTTGCTGGTTTTAACACTTCGAATCAGAACACAATCAGTAAGCTCATGTACTAGAAATCTTTTGAGAAGATCGCTTGAAGTCTTTGTGAGAATCAACTTGAAACAAGAATGTGAGCAAGTCTAATTGGGGATTAAATCAGACATTTCACCCTCCCCAATTAGTGCTCTCCCCTAAACCGACAATCTGTTTGATAAATGCCCGGATTAAGAAGAAGTCTTTAGATCGTTAAATGCAACTCGTCTTTGGTCTTCTAACATGCATCGAAAAATGTAGAATAGACTGTAGACTCGACCTCTTCAAGATTGTCCAGTTGGGGAATGGATAGTTAACATCTTCATCTCACCAAAAGCATCCCAATCAACTTACATCTTGCAAGTCTCCTTAGCAAAAATCCCTCCCAATCAAACAAGAACAGAAAGAAGTTCATCAAGGAAATCAGCAATCAGTCCGCAACGAACACACTAAATGGTAACACTAAACTTCCAATCACATCAAACAAGAACAAAGAGATTGTTCGGAATCATCATGTTGATGTGTACGTGAAGCATTAACCGGAAACACTTTGTCAATAAACTCATCAGTCCGTGAGAAGATGTCAACTAACGGATCTTAGAAGAAACTCCATGTGAAGATGACCCGATCAGAAGAAGCTCGGTTCTTACATGAGTTTGGAGCCGTTTGACCATTTATTCTCAGATATAAATCAACATGTAGAATTATCATACTTCTTCTCCCCCTCAAGAATTGCATACGGAGACGCCATTCTTGATTAAACAAGTGAATATCTTTAAAATGTAGTCTCTTCACACTTCTCCCCCTCTAAGGTTGCAAATGATGTCGCCATCGCCATTTTAATTAAGCAAGTGGAATAAGAGAACAATCATCGGTAGTCCGGTTCACTTGATAACTGAACGCGCATGGAAAAATTATGAAGCATGTTGATGAGAATGGTCATTAATGAGAAGATTTCTCTTCTTCCGAAGATAATGTGCACTCTTCCGAAGATAATGCGCACTGAAGCGAACACATTTCTTTTCTTTGAGAAACGAGGCTTGAAATGTTGTGTTCAAACGTTATAATCTCTCTCTTTTCTTCCTCTCTTGGAAAACTTGTAACCAACCCCATTATCATTCAGTAGGCTCTTTGTAGTGACTGCTGATGGAGAAAACCCAATATGATGAATTTGACCCTGAAGTAAACTAACCCGACTTCGTGACTTAAACTTGCACATATGTAACAAAGAGCGGTGCCGAGACTTCATCCTCCATTGAATCTCTAAGTACTCTATACTCTTCATCCAACCAACCATCAAGTATAAGACATACATCACCTCTTGAAAATCCACAATTGAATGTGACACTAAGCACTACAACGTAACTCCTTAAAGTGATAGTTATTTTGTGGTGGTAAGAGCTCAATTCCCCCAAGTGGTAAAAGAAAAGGAAAAAATCACCCAACAATAACTAGATTTCCAAGTCTTCATTTTTTATACCAAGCTTGAACAAGGATCATGAAGAATATTCATCCAACCATCCCCGATACCTTCAGATACTAAGTACACTTGCCCGTGATATTTCACTTCAACCTCAAATAAATAATAGTGAATTAACGCCGTTGTCACATCTTCTGGTTAAAAGCTCAACTCTAGCCTCCTTTTACGTTTTAAGTGAACTATGATAGTGGTTTCATCCCGACCATGGTTAATAGCACATAACCCCGTAAAACCTTGTAATAACCAAACTGCCATGAAGAATATCCAAACAATTACCCAATTCATGAAGTACACCCTTTTATCCCTTCTTCGATGTAGAAACCGTAGCACCAGCATCACATAAGATCCCGAAATACACTTTCCTTTCTCCAGGATGGTTCCATCATTACGGGATTTTACAATTCTATGGTTTAAACTGAGAAATAGTTTCTTTCGCGGGATTTTACAACATCAAGAATAAACCGTAAGATAGATCCGGGAATGCACTTTACTATTACCAGGATGTTTCCATTGTCACGGGATTTTACAAGTCTATGATTTAAACCGAGAAATAGATTCTTTCGCAGGATTTTACAAAATCAAGACAAAACCGTAAACAATGTCAGCTTGAGTGTGTTATGACAACTTTGATTTTGGTGAATATCTGTTTTTAGGGGAACATGCAGCGGTTTATCAACGGTTCATTATCCAACATCAACAACATCATCAACAATTCTTTACCCATACGTAGACAACTTTACAAACCATACTAAGATAAGCAGTATAAACAACTTCCCCTTGGGTTGATCGTAACACACCAAAGCACACGTTTCTCCCCCATGATGGTTTAAAACTTTTGGAAGCATCATAATGTGTACGACCATTAACACGTGAATTTCTTGTCATAAGCAAACATCTTGAAAAGTCATGACTGACGCTAAAGATTCTTGAAAGATTTTGCTTAGACTGTAAAGTATCATTGACATTTTGTAGCATCGAATAATCTATGGGAATTGCTGATAACATCTCATCCAATCAATTTTTTGATAAACACATCGTCCACATATTGTGTCGGTTAATGCTATGACCACCTGGTGAAGTAAACCCGATATACCAAACTTGATCATGAAGTAAAATTCTCCAGATTTGTTACTTAAACTTGAACTAATCCTCGTGAAAAAGAAACGGCGTACCCAATGTACAAAACTTCTTGACATATCCTCAACTGCGTGAGACACCGAAGTGATGGCTACATTATGGGTTAAGCGAGAAAGAATCACAACCGTAACTAAATAGCCAAGTCTTTATCACACTCAATAAACACCCAAACAAGTCATCTTCGCGGAAGGGTAGAAAGAAGACGAAATAAGTAAACACCCCCGGAAATACTCACTTCAAATCCAAATAAGAAATACTGAACAAACAACCCCGTAGTCAACTTTGTTCAACCATCAATTCCAGCCGTAACATAGTATCTTTCGTGACAATGTGTAAACCAAAGTATCAAACCGCCTAACACAACGAATCTCATCAACACATCTCATCATCATCTAATTTCTTCAACAAGTCACACAAAATTCAAATCTTTTATAATCTCGATTACGAAAAGCCTATAAGTCCACATCATTCTAATTTAAACCGTTTAAACTGTTACTCCAAAACCAAATCAATAATATCAGACAAGAACCTCGAACATCATAAAGATCAACAAATAACTGAAGCCGTGACAATATCCCCAATGAAATTTGTAACCAAAATACCAATCAATATACCAATATATAAAATATTATAAGAAAAGTTTGGTTAACAAAGTTCATATATCCAATTATATCAAAAAATTCTCGATAAATTCACGACTATCTCATCATAACGATTTAAGATTCAGCCCATAAAAATCCATTCGTATCCAGCAGCTCATTTATCGTAGCACAACCTGTCCAAATCCAAGAGTAGTAGACACATGTACGGGTCCAAGAAAAATACAAATAAACTGGTCGGCCCATGAAGAGTTACCAGATGCAGATCCAGTATTACACGTACCCAAGTGATACCCTAATTTTCGGGGTATTTAACACTCGATCACAAACACACATCAACCCTAAAAATCACTCCAACAAACCCGAAGAACTTCTCACAATCAATCCGCCCCCATCTCATCAATCATCTTAAAATACTCTCATTCCAAAAACCTAATCACACACAGATGTACTTTGCCCCTTTATGAAGTAACCTGCTTCCAACATAAATCAATAATCTGCCCCTTCTCAAAACAATAATCCATCACAAGAAAATTTGGGTTATTTGTTTTGCGTATCACTACAAAACGAAAGAGATATGAGCAACCTCATAACATGATATTCGGATATTAAGGCTAGCCACAGGGATGGCATGAGGCTTTTGAATCGTCTACATGATTTGGTAGGTATTAATTAGAATGATGTCCCTTTCAAATTGATTTCGATTTTTGATTAGTTTAATATCCGAACCTAAGAATAAGAGGATAACGAAATGGTTATAACTCTATTCTTTCTATTTTGAAAATCAATTGAAGAGAAACTTCAAGAAATTGATCAACGATAACAGATGTCCTTCGTGAGTTAAGATTTTTGAAAAATCTTGATGCATCTTGAATGCCACGAGTAGACACAACCTGAGATCACACAAAATGTTTTGAAAATATTTGATTGGGTTCACTTTTCATTTCTTTGCATCTAAGAATCGAATGAAAAGGAAGATGAAGCTGAATGGCTTTGTTTCTTCTTGATAATATTCTTACATTTCCAAGAAAGATCTATGATGTATGTTCAATTCGTGTGTGTAGGATCTTTAAGGTCTTTTGATTGTGTTGTACCACACGAAGTATGAACTAAGCTGAGATCTTTTTGATTTTAATGTTTAGTTGGAGTAGATTGATCTCGATATGTGATGATTTAACTTAGGGGTTGGATGATTCTGAAAAAGGTCATTGAGATATCATACCCCCTCGAAAAGAATCTGAAATCTTATAGTGCATGATTTGATTTACATTATGAGTTGCTTGATTAGAATAGTAGTGAATCTGTGAAGATTTTTCTCTCATTTGATAGACCTTACATAAGTCTTGTTGATACTTTGAATTTCATGAGAGAGTTTGAGATCTTGTTTGATGCATATGGTTGCTTTTTAGTCTTGAAAGTTTGATGTCAAGTCGCTTTTCTTCGTCCCCTTATCTGTCAAGTCGCATCAATGCTTTTGTATCAAGTCGCTTCCCTGTTTGGCAAGTCGCTTTTGACTTGAGTTGACTCAAAACTCAACTCGCTTTTATACACAACTCGCATACAATTATGCTAGTACATAACTCGCATTTTTATCAGATTATACAACTCGCATCAGGTTCACTGAATATGGACAGATTTTGCAACTCGCATCATAGCACCAGTGTCAAAATGCATGGTTAACAACTCGCATAATACATGACCAACTCGCATCCTTGAATCAGTGACAACTCGCATAACAGCACAAACCACATCCAGATTCAATGAATCAGGACAATATTCTAACAACCCGCACATATTCAAACTGCACAAAACAAAGATTAATGTACCTGCATACACCGCTTTAGACCATCAGAAAATCAAATAGATGCTTAACAACAAGTTCAAAACCAGTAACAAACATCTTAAAAACTGCTTTAAACTCATAAAATTTGCACAAGTGTAAACTGATTATGACCATGTCAAACATTTAGACACGTGAACACCATTGAATGACTAACACTTAAACAAAACAAGATTCAAGCAACAAAATTTAACATAACCAAATCAAAACTCATTCAACCATCACAATGAACTCATCAACCCGCACACGAACCGTACAAACCGCATACACAAACGAGTGCCAAAAACCATACGAAACATCAAAACAACAAAACCTAGGCTCTGATGCCAATTGTTAGGATCGTATATTTATGTTGTTTGATTATTCGGGTGGTCTAGGATTATGATGATACAAGAAAGCCATTTTAAGATATGAAGAGAGTAGAGAGGATGTTCTTGAAAGAGAGTTGTAAAACAACAAATGCAAGGTTAGATTCCAAGAAGCAACACCCCTTCCAAGGATGGAAGGGGTATTTATAGTTACAAACAATACGCCCTCCTGTCTGGTTGTGGATTAGGCATACAGTGGGTAAAGACCCGTCCTTCCTCCACGGTGTTTCTCTAAACTAATCTACGCTACTAACTAACTAATTAACAACTAAATAACGTAAATAACGACAAGTTTACGAGCTAACATATGCTAGACAATAATTGGGGTGACCGAAACTTTCTTATGGAATTTCCAATTCCTAACAACCCTAGATGCTAGAACCATCCTCTCTCAGCTATAAATATCCCCTCACTCTTCACATGAGACTTCGTGTAGGATTTTAACTAGTAGATCTTATTCGTAACTTTTAGTTTAATTGTCTTTCCTTCTAAGCATTGTAATCTGTTTTTAAATTTAATAAAAGCATTGTTTCATTTGAATTATGTTTCATTGCAATTTACATTCAAAATAACAAATTACCTCGAATTAAGGTCTTAGCTACCAAATAAGCTATTGTGGATGATAAATGTTGTTCCCTTTTCACAATCGCATTAAAACAGTTTAAGCAATAAGTAAACAGATTGTGTATCAATGACTGAAAAGACGTAAGTAAAAACACACTGATAAATTTTCAATGTTTATATTCTTTATTAAAAATGAATCAAAAGAATACATTATCCAAGTACTTATGGAATAGTACTTGACAAAGTATACTAACTCCTCACTAAGCTCAGGCCAAGTCTGAGCACAACTATAAGGAACCACTTAGCTATCTTAGGGACATAGATGTATTTGGAGGAGTGAAAGATGGCTTGTGTGTGTGTTTTACAATTAGTTTACAAGCTTAAAATCTTCCACTCCAACTCTTATGCTATTTATACAAGTATTGTTTTTAACTCTTTTCTAGAGGAAAATCGACCCATTCATGTAAGACAAAATAATCCGATGTATTTTGTCTCTCGCTACAAAGGCTATATTGGGTAAGTGACAAGGTTGCTTTCTTCTAGTCAAGGATGATGACCGATTCGATAGTTAGCCATTCAGTGGAAAGTTGACTTTGTTTGATAAGGACTTCATCTTATCTCTGCTCAAACTTATCCCGCCTTATCCCGCCATTCTTCAGCTCTTCATTGCCTTCTTCAACTTCAGCTTTGTCTTCGTAAGTAGTTGGTGAGGAGTTTCAGGATTCATGAGTTATTGTCATCACTCACCTGAATCCACCATCTTCATCTTAACTCGCCTTCACCCCTTAAGTTCCGCCTTACTGAGTGGAGAGACTTCTTCTTTGTCTCTTACTGAGTATTCTGAAGATAGCTCTCAGTGACTTGTTAGTGTTTAAGGGACAACACTTATGGTATTTTCTATTCAAATCCTAGACTTAAGGGGTTTGGGTATTTGCTGAACCCAACAGTCTCCCCCTATTTGGATATACAATTAGCCTAAGTGTTTTATCAGTGTAGCAAATGGCTTCTTCATACACTGAATGTACTAATGAACATAATAAGGAACACTGAATATTTTAACAAAACATACATCGTTTATTGATCAAATTACATAGTTCCTATCACTAGTACAAAAGATAAAACAAAAAGATGTCACTCAATATGGATTCCCAGTGCTTCAAGCATTAATTTCTTCTTGAGGAGTGTTTCTTTATCAGGGTGCTCTCTTATCTTAGCATTCAGGTCATTGCAGAACCTGATGTTTGCTGGGGTTTGGATCTGAGAGGCCACTTATAGATAACTTGCCATTGTAGACACTCCTGCAAGGTCAATGTCACTCCACCTCTAGAATGTTGGGTTTCCATAAACATCAATAAAGAAGAGTCCTCTTTCAAGCTCTTTAATGCAAAGAAAGTTTATAAAATTCACTCCTTCTGGTAGTTCCTCTGCAGTCCAGGCCATGAACTTTGATTTCAGGCTCAGATTCAACCCTTTTTCTTTTGCCTTGGGCTGGCTGAGACTGAGATCCTTGTGGTGCAGTTAGAGCTGGCTGAATTCCAAGTTGTGTTGGTGCTTCCCTCAGTCTTTCATACCTTTCGCTTAGGGATTTCATCGACTCTTGACCACGATTCTCGCTTCTTTGAAATGATTGGACTAAGCTCATCGAAGTTCGATCCCAAAGTTAGTGAATTTAATGGGATTATGAACCTCGAATGTCTTTATCATCCCCAGACATTCATTGCCGCTGGTTTGACTTGGGGATGATTTTTAAATCTGTGATCTTCTCGCAAGCTTTCGCTTGTCATTGACCAATTGTAGTGGTCAATTCTTTTCTCACTCGATGGTTGCAGCTTTCTCTTTCTTTCATCCAACTACTTTCTCATTGCGAGTACCATTTGAGCGTACACGAGCATCCAACTTATGTCCAGACCCTTTTGAAGCTTTTGGGATCAATTCCAATGTTTTCACTTTTCTCACCTACAACTTGTACCGCTGCTTCTTTGCTTTTCCTTTCTTCCTCGCCTAGTTTCTTCTCTGTCTTCCTTTGCAAGGTAGGCACTTAGTCTTGTGGAGTAAGCGAATCGAAAGTGTCCGATGACATAGGGAATCTTCTCGTGCTTAGGTGTTTGCATTATGGCTTTTCCTTTATCCTGGCCTGATGAAGAAGATGCTACCAAAGGAGGTGTTGTTGTCATTATAGGTGTTGCCACTGTCATTGTCATTATTGTTGTTGTTGTTGTTGATGGTGGGACTGATGAGAGGGAATCTCTTCAGTGGCTTTCTCCCCAATCAAGCGCAACATCGGAGAGCAAGAGTTGCCTCAGATATTGAGGGAGTTGGAGTTGCTTGACCTTTGAAGGCTTGGTATATCTCCGTGACCATAGACATTATGTCAGTTGTATCCTGTTGAAGACTGGTGACCTTTTCTACCAGATTAGCCTGAGATAATTCCAAAGCAGTCATTCTAGGCCCAAGATTCCAGGCCATAGAAGATGATGCCTTAGCCAAAGTAGTCACTTGAGCATCCAAAGAACCCAGGTTGTTCAAGAGTCTGAACGGAGGATGAAGACCTGAACATTGGCAAATTTAAGCATGTCGATTAGTTCAAGGGAGATCGAGGAATGCTTCATGTAAGCCAAGAGCCTCCAAAGACTTTGGTGTTGAGTGTTGGGTCTTTGACGTAATCCCGATTTCATCTATCTTTATGCCACAACCCCGAAGGTGCTTGAGAAATTTAACCGGTTTTCATCCGTCGTGCGATGTTGATACATTAGCTCCATGTGCTCATCAGTGTTGCCGTTGAAATGAAGCACTTCAGATCTCAAGTCAGCATAACTTGAATCTACTTCAACGTGCTGATCCTAGAGAACATCAAGAACACCGAGTATAATTTCCGAAGCCTTTGTGATCCACATTACCAACTATCTTTCGCTGGAAGAATATTATCATACTTGAACTCTTCAGACAGATGAAGTAGAGGAGTCGAGTCGCTTTTAGCAGTGACTCTTCGCTCTTGATTCTCAACATCGGGCCCATTTCTTCCTTGTCGAACGTATTTCATATTCACGTCTTCATCAGAGAATCGGATTTAATTTACTTCATCAACTGTTAATAGACCAGTGGTGGTGATGGGTTCCATATCAGCGGGTGGTCTTTGTCCCTCTGAGTCTTTATCCGTCTGTGCTCGTTCAAGCACTAGTGAGCGGTTCCCAGTGCTATCCCTAGAAGCAGTGGCAGTGAGATCCCTATAAGTGGGTTGTGAGTTTCCCTCTAAGTCTTTAGTATCATTCGTTTGGCCCTCAGACAAAAGCTATGATTGGCGAGTGTCATCCTTGGGCATTGTGGAAGGCGCTGCCCTATCAGTGGGTTGTTTGTTTCCCTCTGTATCTTGGGGAGTAGTAGTTGGGACCAAGGGCACCATTGTGATGTATCGTTGTCCTTCGTTGTCACCGAGGTGGATGATGTTTGGTCTCCGGGTGGCAAATTAGTCTCGGGGCTTTTCCTTTTAGGTTATGCTCCGTAAGCCCTCCTGTCCTTGAGACTTGGGTTTGGTCTTAGTCCCACCGAGACTTCCCTTTCTCTCTTTTAGGAGCGTGGTTTGGAGACAAAGTGAGTCCCTCCGTCGCCACGAACCATATGGGCCGCCAATTCAATTTCAGTGATTTGGGATGGGTCTTTTTGAAAATTTGATTGACTCAGGATACCAGGTAAAGTACAGTATTTGTATTCTTGAGTATAAATGCAACACAATAACACTTGTAAAGCGCATGAGACAAACCTATGATACGAAATGTATTTTGTCCTTGTTTTGCTCAGTAGCTTGGTTACAAGATCACTGTAAATGATCTCCCCTATGTCGACAGTGATCCCTGTCATCAAGCAATATGCCACCATCAGCTGAATAGAGTTAACTTGTTGAGTGGATGAATGGTTCCCGCCGGGAACCTGAATCACAAATGTGAACAAGATCTTCTAGGCCGCAGGAAATGAGTTCTTGGTGATAGGGGTTCTGTCCAAAAATTTTGGATCTAAACAATTTGTTTTAACCCATCCTTAACCGTGGAGGGTTCAGATGGGCAACATAGTTCCCGTAATTATAGTCTAACCTCGCTTGTTGTACAAAAGTTTTATAGTCCGTGGATGACTTTTCCCCATTAAAAAGACTAATTTGATGAGATACTCCATGAGTGTTCCGAGGTCAGCCTCATTAGTAGAGGTGTCGGTCATAGGCCATTAAATAGCTCTGCCCAAAACTCCCTGAGGAGATTTTGGTACATAATTGAAGGGGACTGTGTAGGATCGAATATTCTATGTTGTTAGATGATTCGGGTGGTCTAGGATTAGGATTATACAAGTATGCCATGTTTAGATAGATGAAGAGAGTAGAGAGGGTGATTCTAGAGAGATAAACAAAAAGAAAAGGTTAGATTAACAAGAAGGGAAGGGTATTTATAGTTACAAACTAAACGCCCACTTGTTGGGCTTTGGATCAGGCATACAGTGGGTAAAGACCCGTCCTTCCTCCACGGTGTTACTCTAAACTAAACTAAGCTAATAAATACGTAAATAACGATATGTCTACGAGCTAACTTATGATAGATTATATATGGGGTGACCGACACTTCACTATGGAATTTCCAATTCCTAACAATCTCCTCCTAAGGGAGGTCACCCCATGTTTTACATTTTGAATCCTAGCATTCTATTTTATCTTCAGTCTTGAGCTCGTAGACTTCAATTCTTCACTTTCGCAATCTTTGTGGTTTTGTAGTGACTCTTCATAGTCCGATTATTTTGTACTTTCAGTGGAGGCCTTTGAACTCATCCATATTTTGATGATCTTTGAGCTTTCTTTGAGATCATCAGCCACAGTAAATCTTTGGATCACCCTTTATTGTGTTGCCTTCATGTGATATTGTGACTTTTGGACCAACATGCTCACACTTTCTGGATCATGACATCTTTTCATCAGAGTAGCGGAAGCATCTTTGTAGTATGTCTTTGATGGTCATGATTTTCTTCAATTAAGTGTGAATACTGTGAGCATGTGGTTGTGAATTGACTTCTCAACTCGATCACCGAACCGCGTCAACAGTTCCTACAAACAATAGTTAGCAATAAAACACACGAAAGTGTCTTTGTTCACTTTCGATGAATATAGTTGCAAGAACCACGGTTCCCTCGCTGATCAAGATAAATACCGCCTCGCGGATCGTGGAGTTCTGAAGAATCTCCTTGACAGGGTTACGCAGCTGTTCTAGCCATCCTCAAACCGGAGCATCCCAAAGTAGACATCACGGAGTGAGTGAACCAGCGAATTGAGATTCACTTATCGGTGAAAAATTGATTTGAAAACAATCGTGTATTGCTTAGAAGAAAGAGTTTTGCAATACGACGAAGGTTTTATGAGAAAGATCAATTTTCAATCAAAAATACCTTTTGTATTTGAAAGAGAATACACATTCGATGTGCTTGAGAAAAGAAGAGATTTGCTCATCGAACGGTTTTTCCAAAAGTATTTTTTCAATCAGAGATACTTTTTGCGTTTGAAAATGAATACACATTCGATGTGCTAGAGAAAAGAAGATTTGCACATCGAATGATTTTTCCAAAAGTATTCGTCAATTCATTTCCTGGACCAAGGTTGATTCAAAAGTGAATCGTCCCATTGTTTCTATCCAGTTGTCACAAGCTTGATCTTTTGAAAAGATCTCACATGTCACCCACCAAGAGCTTGTTTGATGTTGGCTCTAGAAGGATTTCCATCTTCATCGTGAATACTTTAGATATCACTCGGATGTTCTGTCAATACCACAGGGATAATGCATAGGACTCTCAATATATTCTTACTTTCCACATTGTGTGAAACAACAAGTCTTCATTAATTTTGTGTCCTGATGAGATATTGTGGATGATCTCTTGGCTCTAGACTCAATTGTGCACATTTGGTTTCCTATGCCGGAGACTAGGGAGAAGGTCTCCTTCTTCAATAGCAACAATCTCTAAGAGAAAGTCGATAGATTATGTAGGTTCCCCGTGAGAATGAAACAAGTCCTTTTAAGAGGAACTTGAGTAGCTTGGGAAGTTAGGTGTAGTGCGTCACTGGGTCCATGACGTCTTGTCTTCAATACCAGCGTTACCTTAGTAACAACCAGTAGCATATGAATTGAACCCGGTTTCTGCCCTAAGGTTGAATTATTGGAGGGCTATTTCTTTTCACCCTTTTCACTTCTTTCTTTTTCATTCTTCAACCCCTTTAGTGCTTACCGAGACTTCATAACTAGAACCTTGTTGGGTTTATTCTAGTTCTAGCTTAATCTCAGTCGGCACTCTTCCCATTTCTCACTTTTCTCCTTTTTTTCATCATACCTAAAGACTCTACCCTATCTAGTGGATTGTCCCTGGGTAGACCCCTCTGGCTCTGGCGGGATCGTGGGAACTAATACCTAACCAAACCATCTTATAACTCCTATGCATAAAGTAAATGGGTCGGTCTTTTGGTACAGTTCTTTCCTTCATGAAACCAATTGAAAAATCATTTGGAAAAATAATCAAGGTACTTGTGATACGATATCAACGCATTTTGTACCTTAATAGTTTTGATCATTTAGAAATGCTCCCCCTCAACATGTGCTCTATGATTATGAAATTGTTTAGCACATGGAGGCAAGAGTTCTTTGAAATAATTTCTTGATAACAATTTCCGTAGAAAAGGCCATTTGAATTTCTTTGGTAAATTCTCCCTCTCAAAATGTGTGTTGGTTGTTTAAAATCGTTTAGCATCTAGAGGAAAGAGTTCTTTGAAGTACTTTCACAATCACGTTGCCATTAAGAAACCATTAGAAAATCAATCAAGGTACTTATGTTAAAACATAGAATAATTTATACCTTGATAGTTTATATTCTTTTGTAATGCTCCTCCTCCATATGTGCTTCGAGATTCGAAAGCGTTTAGCACATATGGGAGAGCAGCATGCACTTTTGAATCAAATAGATCATCATTTATCAGATTTCATAATTAAATCACAAATTCTCCCCCGATCAAAAATATCAAACCCTTTGAGATTTTGGATCCCAAGTGATTTAATAAGGTATAGAAAACGTGGCCTGGTTTAAATACTCATCTTGTTTTTGGATAAATGCTCCCCCTCAACATGTGCATGGTGTATTAGAAATCGTTTGGCACATGGAGGCAGGAGTGCCTTTAAAGGACTAAAACAGATTTTAGATTTAAATCACGATCTCTCCCCCGATCAAAAACTTCAAACCTTTTGAGATTTGTAATCCCAATTGATTTAAATTATTTAGAAAAGTTTGGGGAAAGACGTGGCAATTTTGAGATTGACAGATGAGGACCAATTATAGACATTAAAAGATTGTTAGTGTCAGGTATGATAGTTTTTAAGAGATCTTTAAGTAAAATAAAACAATTTCACAATCAAACAAGAACAGAATTTTGTAAGATCTTTGAGTTTTAAAGAAAAATCATACCATGACATAACATTAAATCTTTAGATCACCACTTATTATTGTACAAACGGACTCTTTTGATGATATATTGTTTGAAAATACTTAATTTTAAATCACTCTCCCCCTCAATCGATGACCGTAGTCGATGATTGAGTGACTTAGGTTTTGATAAAATGAAGTCCGGTGATTTCCAAAATTTAAGCCCAATTTATTTTCAAAACAATATTTTTCCATTTTTAAAACAGTGATTTCAAAATTTGTTTAAAAATGGTATCATCCACTATTATCCCTGCACAAAGATACGTTAGGTGGAGAGAATCATAAGCTGCTTCTGTTGTTGCTGAAAGGATGAAAGAAAACCGTCTGCTGAAGCAGTGAGACCTCTGAAGTTGCATCTAACGTGCCAACTATCCATGGAGAGATCTGATTACGCTCCGTTTCTTCTTTTGTTGACCCAAGATATAGTTGCCCTTTCCTTTCGGCATCCAATCATCTTCATTTATGGGAACCGGATCGGGAACATTCTTATAAACCATCTTATCTGCATACGTTAGTCAACACAAACAGATATATGGTGGTCGACAACACCCAAACATCAATCGACTAATAAAAGTCATTCCAACATATCAATCAGATCAAATAAGGCATGGGAATAATATGTTCATCAAACTATAATCATCTAATCCTAGCAATCACATCCTAGATTCCTAGTCCTTCAACATAGGCAACTGTCTTTTTCAGTTAAGCACGTAGGATGATTATATAAGCTCTGTTAGACGATATAAATTTGAAAAACATTCTCCCCCTCAATCAATGACTCTTTCAATGAAAAGTTTTAAATAAGCTGAAGTCATTGATTGGGTTTTGCAAATTTATGAAAACTTGATTCTGATTGATTTTCAAGCAACTCATTTACCACCATTTTGTTAAAACAAATATTTTTCTGAAGAATTTTAGAAGGAAAAATATTTGAGTAGGAACAGCAGTCCTTCGACATACTTTACTCATATGGTTTTAGGATAAGTGCACAAAATTTTTGAAAATTGGTTTAGCGCAGCACTTTCCTTCCTTGAAGAGCGGATTGCTATCTGAAATAATAGCAAACCATGGTTTAAGCACGGGTTACAGTCTGAAATAACTGCAAGCCATAATTTTTAGACATTTTTTGAAAAGAAATATTTACACCTCCTGCTCGAACTTCATCTATGGTCCCGTGCCATTATTGAATGACATTTCTAAGACCGTAGATGTTATCGATACCAGAAGACATGTCTTTGAAAACATATTTTTGGTCTTTTTCAAAATTTTCTGATGTTTATGGGTTTTTGTTGATTTTATAATTTTCTATTTTCTTTTTGTGGGTTTTATATTTTTGTATTTTGGTTTTTGATAAATATATACAGAGATAGAGTAGATGATATAGTTTAAGAAGATGATGATACGAGTACCGTGATAAGGATATCGAGCAGCCCCGTTGTAGAACATAGAAGTCATCATCTCTTAAACATTCACCACCAAAGCTTCCGAGGCTCTTGAAGAGAAGAAATGAACCATCTGAAAGTGAGACTTTGGCAGCTTCCCCCCAAAACGAAAATCCTTTTGTTGAGCAGATTCGAAGCTCTATTTCTAGCTTGCCTTAGCCAGGTGCACAAAGAAGCACACCATTATCATCGATCTTGCTGCTCTTTTTAAGAATAATCATCGTGATTCTTTGTTCGGGGTTATATCATTTGATAGAACAGCAACATATCATCCCACGTATGAATAAGTCTTCACATATTTCTTTTCCACTGAACTCTGAAGCGAAGAATACCAGAAGTTGTCACGAGACCAATTCCCCTAAGTAGATTAATTGATGTAGTCAGTCTCATGGAATAGATCTCACGAACCCGAATACACATATACCCAAAGACAGATAAGCATATAACATCGAAGTAGCAGATTAAGTCCGATAGCCAAAGAATAACCCCAATGTATACTTTTCTCTCCCCTAAAGAAAGTGTATGAAGCTCAAGAACCCGAAGTACTCGAATGCCCAAAGAGAGAATAACCGATAACATTGAAGTAGCAAGCCGAATCACTGATTATCTCTGCGGATGTCAACTCCAGAATAAGTCATTATATCTCTGAATCAAAGATTAAGCTCTCAAGTGAAACAGTTGAGCGCCCCCAATGTACACAATCTCTCTCCCCTGATGATTGCGATGATGGAGATCGAAATCATCACACACTTGTGTACCTCTTTTATCTTCATAAACTAACTCTTCCATCTCTTCCCCCACATAGTTGGAATAAGAACACTAAACGCCATGAGTCAAACCTTTAGTTTCTCTGCGGTAATGACTTTTGTCTTCCCGGGATATCTTCAATCACTTAGAAGTATTAAGTTCATCAAGTTTACTCGTTTTTAGATGTGTGTCTCCTTCCTCCTTGCTGGTTTTGATACTTCGTAATCAAAGAACACATTCTAAGCCCAGATACTTGAAATCTTTTGAGAAGAACACTTTTATTCTTTGTGAGAATCAACTTGCTGAAGAAAGTGAGCAAGTCTAATTGGGGATTAAATCTGACATTTCACTCTCCCCCAATTAGTGCTCTCCCCTAAACCGACAATCTTTATGATGAATGCTTGAATTAAGAAGAATTCTTTAGATCATTAAATGCAACTCGTCTTTAGTCTTCTAACATGTAGCAGAAAATGTAGAACAGACCGTAGACTCGACCTTCTTCTAGATTGTCCAATTGGGGAATAGAAAGTCAACCTCTTCATCTCACCAAAAAAGCATCCCAATTAACTTACATCTTGTATATCCCCTTAACTAAAATCCCTCCCAATCACACAAAAACAGAAAGATGTTCATCAAGGAAATCAGCAATCAGCCCGCAACAAACACACGAAATGGTAACACCAAACTACCAATCACATCAAACAAGAATAGAGAGATTGTTCGGAATCAACATGTTGATGTGTACGTGAAGCATTAACCGGAAGCACTTTGTCGATAAACTCATCAGTCCGTGAGAAGATGTCAACCAACGACTCTTAGAAGAAACTCTATGTAATGATGACCCGATAAGAAGAAGCTCAGTTCTTACATGAGTTAGGAGCCGTATGACCTTATATTCTCAGATATCAATCAACATGTATTAAGTTCACACTTCTTCTCCCCCTCAAGAATTGCATACGACGTTGCCATTCTTGACTGAATAAGTGAACATCATCCAAATGTAGTCTATTCACACTTCTCCCTCTCAAAGGTAGCGTATGATGTCGCCATCGTCATTATAATTGAGCAAGTGGAATAAGAGAACAATCAACAGTAGTCCGGTTCACTTGATGACTAAAAGCGCATCGAAAAAGCATGAAGCATGTTGATGAGAATGGTCATTAATAAGAAGATTTCTCTTCTTCAGAAGATAAAGCGCACTGAAACGTACAATTTTCTTTCCTTTAGAGAACGAGGCATGAACTGTTGAGTTCAAACGTCATAATCTCTCTCTTTTCATCTACTCTTGACAAACTTGTAATCAACCCCATTATCATTCAGTAGGCTCTTTGTAGTGACAGCTGATGGAGAAAACCCAATATGATGAATTTGACCCTGAAGTAAACTAACCCGAACTCGTGACTTAAACTTGCACATATGTGACAAAGAGTGGTGTTGAGAGTTCATCTTCCATTGAATCTCTAAGTACTCTATACTCTTCAACCAGCCAACCATCAAGTATAAGACGTACACCACCTCTTGAAAATCCACAATTGAACGTGACACTAAGCACTACAACGTAACTCCTTAAGGTGATAGTTATTTTGTGGTGGTAAGAGCCCAATTCCCCCAAGTGGTAAAAGAAAAGGAAAAAGTCACCCAACAATAACTAGATTTCCAAGTCTTCATTTTTGATAATAAGCTCGAACAAGGATCTTGAAGAATCTTCATCCAACCATCCCCGATACCTTCAGATACTAAGTACACTCACCCGTGATATTTCACTTCAACCTCAAATAAATAATAGTGAATTAACCCCGTTGTCACATCTTCTGGTTAAAAGCTTAAATCTAGCCTCCTTTAACGTTTTAAGTGAACTATGATAATGGTTTTCATCCCGACCATGGTTAAAAGCACATGACCCTGTAAAACCATGTAATAACCAATCTGCCATGACGAATATCCAAACACACATCCAATTCATGAAGTACACCCTTTTATCCCTTCTTCGAACTACAAATTGTAGCACCAGCATCAGATAAGACCTCGAAATACACTTTCCTTTCTCCAGGATGGTTCCATCATCACGGGATTTTATAATTCTATTGTTTAAACCGAGAAATAGTTTCTTTTGAGGGATTTTACAAATTCAAGAATAAACCGTAAGATAGATCCGGAAATGCACTTTACAATTACCAGGATGTTTCCATTGTCACGGGATTTTACAAGTCTATGATTTAAACCGAGAAATAGATTTTTTCACGGGATTTTACAAAATCAAGACAAAACCGTAAAAAATGTCAGCTTAAATGTGTTATGACAACTTTGGTTTCAGTGAATATCTGTTTTAGGGGAACATGCAGCGGTTCATTCACCATCTTCAACACTATCATCAACAATTTTTTACCCATATGTAGACAACTTCACAAACCATACTAAGTCAAGTAGTATAAACTATTTCCCCTTGAGTTTGACCGTAACACACCAAAGTACACGTTTCTCCCCCATGATGGTTTCGAACTTTCGAAAGCATCATAACGTGTACGACCATTAGCACGAGAAGTTCTTGTCATAAGCAATCATCTTGAAATGTCATGACTGACGCTCAAGATTCTTGAAAGATTTAAAAGGTTTTGCTTAGACTGTGAAGTATCATAGACATGTTGTAGCATCGAGTAACCCATGGGAATTGCTGATTACATCTCAACCATTAAACACTTTGGTAAATACACCATTCACGTATTCTGACGGCTATAGAAATGACCACTTGGTGAGGTAATCTTGATACACCAAATTTGAACATGAAGAAGAATTCTCTAGATTTGCTACTTAAGCTTGTACTAATCCTTTTGAAAAAGAAATGGTGTACCCAATGTACAAAACCTCTTGATGTATCCTCAACTGCCTGAGACACCGAAGTGATAGTTATGTTGTGGGTAAAACGAGAAAGAATCACAAACGTAACTAAATAGCCAAGTCTTTATCACACTCTATAAATATCCAAACAAGTCATCTTCAAGGAAGGGTAGAAAGAAAGAAGACGAAATAAGTAAACGCGCCCGGAAAACCACACTTCAAATCCAAATAAGAAATATCGAACTTAAATAATCCCGTAGTCAACTTTGTTCATTAAACACTTCAAGCCATGACAAAATACCCTTCGAGAAAATGCATAAACCAAAGTATCAAGCCGTATCACACCAAATCTAATCATCTCATCAATTCTCAACAAATATCATCGTAAAATCTCATCTTTAAATCTCATTGTCAAATCGCATAAAGTTCAAATCTCATGAAAACACATATCAACACATCTCATCATCCCAGACAAATCATCTGATCATCCGATCCATTCCATCTTAATCGAATGATAATATTCATCCAATTAAGTCAGCCCATAAAGAGTATCACTAAATCAATCCAACACCCATCATACTGAATTCTAATCACGATCAAATATCCAAGTCTATTCACGCATGCAAATGGTATAAACCTGGACAAAAACCAGCAAAAGTTTTATTAACTCAGTTAACCATATTAATCTCAATAATATCAACGAGTTTGGCTGAGGTTAAGATTAATGCAAACTCGGATAACAATTAGATAAGTCATTTGAGCCTTATACCTTAATGACTCACGGATTCATATCATAAGATACGATAACAGAACCTGCTAAAACTAGTTGAATAGATATTAAAGCCCATTGATATTCTACTATTATGTTCAGACAAACGAAAAAACATCACCAAACCCTAATTTTACTCTTCAAATCATCATGCCCCCATTACTAAAAAATCCTCCACAAACCCTAAGTAATCTCAACATATTTAGTCCGCCCCTTTTCTCCTTGACGATAAGGATACATAAGTCTCGCCACATGGATGGCTTTGAGACAATGAAAAGGCCACATGGATGGTATTCTTCTGCCATGAGATTAAACTTGTTCAATGGTAGGCTTTAATTAATGTCTTTCATTTTGATTTCTTAAATTTAAACGAACATAGAGGAGAAATGACAACTGCATAGTTGTTGTTTCTTATCTGTATTGGTTTGAATAACACAATGAAGGCAGACTTCAAAAGAATGGGTGAAGAAATCCACTTCGTGTGGCTAATGGTCTTGATGAACTTTTATAAGTACCACGAAAGTAGAAATCCGAGATCATTGACTTTGTTTTCCTTTTCTCTTGTATACGATCAGTGATGTTTTATCATTTCTTTTTGTTATAAAAGACCTAGAGTCTTGATATGCATAATAGTAAAACGAAAGGAGTTGAACTGAGATATAAAATGTTTCATTTTTTTTAACGAAATGGGTCTAGTCTTGAACGAACAGGTGAAAAGGAATAACATAGAAGTTATATCATTTTCATTTCAGATTCGAATAACCATTAAAAGAATTAGAATGGATCTATGAAGATACTTTCTCCTATGATGGACCTTCAAAAATCAAGTTGGTTCATTCAATCTTTACTAAGAGAAAGAGACTGAGATCTAATATCCTTTGTTATTTTCTTTTAAGCTTATATCTGAGATGAATTTGTCCTTAGTTTTGATCTATGATGAGAATGATTGAGATATGATGTTGCAAGTTTCGATTAAATAAATTTTTGATGTAGATGTAGTCTTGATAAATGTAGTCTAGTTAGATGTTGTTGATCTGATGTTGATTAGTATTAGATGTTGCATGACTGTTGATTGTGTTGATGTTGAATCATTCCTTCATTGCCTTGTGTCAAAGCGTGGTAAACAAACTGCTTCTTCTTTAGTAACACAACTCGCATCTTGACACAACTCGCATTTTGACACAACTCGCATCTTGACAACTCGCATTTTCAAAACTTGCATCATCATAACTCGCTTATGAATTAATCAAGTCGCAGTTGACTCAAAAGTCAAACTGCATCCCAACTCGCATCCTGGTTATCCCAACTCGCATTCAAGAACGGACCAGAATAGACCCAGAAACTACATAACTGATAATACCAGAAACTGTTAAACAACATCATCAAGACCCAAAAATGATTTAGGACACTAATATTGACCACAAAACTGATTAACATGCACTGTTAAAACTATAATAATCTGATAACGAATGTTTTGACCACATCAATCGTAGAACCAGTAACCAATTTCAAAAAAACATTTAACACACTCAAGCCAAATTCATAGGTAGCATCAAACATCATTAAAAAGTGTATCAAAACGCATGAGACTTCACAAAGACCGCATCAAAAATGAGTACAAACCGCATCAAAAGCCACCCAAAAACCATACAAATCGTCAAGAACAACATAACCTTAGCTCTGATACCATTTGTAGGATCGAATATTTTATGTTGTTAGATGATTCCGGTGGTCTAGGATTATGATTATACAAGTATGCCATGTTTAGAATGATGAAGAGAGTAGAGAGGATGATTCTAGAGAGATAAACAAAAAGGAAAAGGTTAGATTAACAAGAAGCACCACCCTTCCCTTAATGGGAAGGGTATTTATAGTTACAAACTAAACGCCCTCCTGTCGGGCTGTGGATCAGGCATACAGTGGGTAAAGACCCGTCCTTCCTCCACAGTGTTACTCTAAACTAAACTAAGCTAATAACTACGTTAATAAATACGTAAATAACGATATGTCTACGAGCTAAGTTATGCTAGATTATATATGGGGTGACCGACACTTCACTATGGAATTTCCAATTCCTAACAGACTGAGTAAAGGCCTGTTTGAGTGGGTAGTTGAATAAAAACTTCATGATGCCCTTATAGGCTAGGACATCAGGAGGGGTATTCAAAAGTGCCTATAACATTGTTTGTTTTTGTTAGATCACCATATTGTAACACAAGCATCAATATGCAAGAAATAGATAGAGGAAAGATCGGATGAACATAATCACAATATACATGAATAAGAATGAAAGAAAGTTATGCGTAGGTATTAGTGAAATGTGAACCACCAACCTTCAAATGAAGGTTTAAAAGACTATTTATAGGACAAGGGACTAGGGCAACACTACAAGTCCCTTTCCATCCTTATTGGATTTGGGCCAAGGCTTATGGGATTTCTACATAAGCCTTGCCATTAAAACTAACATAAAAGCCTAATTAATAAACCTATTACATATTGATTACAAACACTTGAAATATAGTTTAGGATTGATTCCAACAATCTCCCCCTAAGTGTTAGTAATTAATAATTTAAGTAATTTTGAAACGTTGTTGGTGCTGATGTAATAGTTGCTTTGACGTATTCTGACATTCTTCTTTCTTGTGAGAAGAAGTGCCTTGACTCTAACAATCTCCCCAGTGTGAGGATCTTGTTTTTCTTTGAAGTTTTCATCTTTGATGCCTTCAATTATCTTTGTTCTTTGTTCTGGTATGGATATGGTGATGTTATGTTATTGTATTCTACATCAGGTCCGCTTCGTTGCTCAGGTGTCTCCACATCCTTCTCCAACATGCTCACACGCTCTTTGATGTAGTTCTCTTTAGTCTTTGTACATTCTTTGTCTTTGACGAAGAATCATTCTGACTTTTGTGTTGCCTTTTGAGAGAACTTCAATTTATGTTGTTGTTGGTACGTGCATGTGGAGAATCTGCACGGTTATCTCGTGAGCATCCATAAGAAGAAAAAATAAGAATGGGTTAGTAATAAACACCATCGATCACTGTGGTCGTTTCTTAGAGAATTGACCACTACGATTGTTCTTCTGATGAATGTCTTGATTTCATTCACCTTGGTCGGGCGAATCAGCCTTTCGAATCCCATAAGGGACAGTTGGTATTACGTTGAACAAGTTCAAGTAGTGACCCACATCTTCAGGACTCGATTCTTGAAAGGAATCTCCTTAGCGGGATTTCCAGCACTTATAAGTTCGAACTTCGAGCGTGTTAACAGCATAGTGTGAAAACACATATCTAGTTCTAGCAAAGGTTGTTCTTGAATTGGAGTCCCTCAAGTAGGATAACACGATGTACCGAAGTACACCTACAATTTAGGTGAGTCGTTGAGGTATACCTAAGCATCACCTCACGACTGTAGACCGTTTGAGACAACACTAAGCATAACCCATGAGGAGTTACCGAAGTGACCTGCCGCCGTCGGCGTTTGATGTTGACCCGGCAGAGTTTCCATTCAATTATTGAGGATCACAATTGTGAACCCCTCATAAATGTTCTCGACAGATTGCTAAGATCTGTGTAGGACTCTAGAATGGTATCACTTGTGTTCTTATTGTTGAACGGTAAGTGATGAAATGTCGAGTGTTCCTAAGAGATCTTTTGATGAATCTCGAGGCTCTAGACTCAATAGTGCGCTTTGGTTTTCCTGAGCGGAGACTAGGGAGAGGGTCTCCTTCTTCAATACCAGCAATCTCTAAGAGAGATCCGATAGTTTACGTAGGGTTCCCAGTGAGAATGAAACAAGCTCCTGTTGAGAGAAACTTGAGTGGCTAAGAAGGTTTAGTGCATGCGTCACTGGTTCCATGACGACTTTGATCTTCAATACCGGTGTCATCTAGTGACAGCCAATAGCATATGTATTGAACCCGGTCTCTGCCTTAAGTTGAATAATTTGGAGGGCTATTTTCAACTCCTTCTTTCTCCGATTCTCATTTTCTCCTTTTTTATAATCATACCTAAGGAATTCTAAGTTCTAACTATTTATGGTGTCCTTGGGTAGATCCCTCCGGCTCTGGCGGATCATAGGACGGTTATTCCTAACCTTAGTCACCTTATAACTCCATGACTAACCTATGTTGCCATAAAACCATTTTCTTGAAAATCTCTCAAAGTGTTTATGAGTAAAAACATTTTGTACCACTGTGAGAGTTTTTATATTTTGCGAAATACTCCCTCCACACGTGCTTAAGTGTTTTGACAAATCAGACGTGAGAGAAGAGCGCGCACTTTTGAATTGATCGACTCAAGATAGACAATTCCCCGCGAGACACGATTACGTTGCATAGTTAAAGAGTTACATTGTCAGCTTTTAGGTGACAACTAGCTCTAATAACTACCTTGAAGGTGTGGACAAACCTCGAAAGGTTGTCAAACCCGTCAAAGTTCATGTCTATCAAGAGCTTCTCGAATAGGTACAATCTACTTGGATAAGTCTTGGAAGACAAATATTTTCAATGTATGAAGCTCAGATCTCCTCAATTCATGGGTTAAGTCTTATCACGAGAATTCAATCACAATTTTCACAACATATTTGTATCACACAATTTTTCTCCCCCTAAAAAATGGCATATAAATGTTATTTTTGATGAAATTTTGATATCGAATATGTCCATTTCGAGTTTTGTGGGAAGTTTCCACGAAGAACAATTTGTAAAAAAAGATTTTAGCAAGTACTCCCCCTCAACAAGTAATATTAACTTTTGAGGTTTTGAAAACACAAGGGGAAGTACTTGTTCTTTTGAGCAAAACTTTGAAAAAATGAAAGTTTTGATAAGTTTTACTCAAAAGTAAGAAGCTTTCGCTCCTTTTATAAGGATTGTGGCACTGATGCGTACCACAGGGTCCTTTCATTACAAGTACGGGTTGTACACTGTTATGTGTGCACAAGCCATAGTCAATTATATACAGATCAAAATATCTAGAAATCAATCAAGAAAATAATCAAGGAGTACCAGGTAGTCCGTCAATAACATCGGGAGTTCTCTCTGGATGTTGATAGCCTCGTAAGAGAAATACTCTGTCATCCTCCCACGAAGCTCTCCAAAGTCATTATCTGATCGCGAAGAAACAACCTTTCATCAATCCTTGTGATGATTTTCTTCACATCCCTTTTTTCCCTAGAATTCCACCGTTTCTTTGACCCGATGCCTTCATGAATCTCCTTTAACTGATATGCTAGCCTGTCACGAACCTTCTTCAGGGTGTGATCACCAAACTTGTGAAGCTCATTGCACGCCATGAAACAATTGTGGTGAAGTTCACTACGGTAAACTACGCCAAACTTCGGTTTCTTGAGGATGGTGTACTGAGCCAGTTGGTTGATATCGGGAATTTTTAGCAGTGGTTTTGTGAGATTAACACGTTTTTGGTATGATTCCATGTCAAGTTGAAGGTCTTCAACACGTTCCTGGATAACGATGCTTCTGATGAATATCAGCAATGACTTGATGTACTGGAGTTGGATGTTCGTGGAGAACTGTCGCATTCGACCTTGTACCTTAGCAAGATACATGTCTTCAATGTCATTGAGTGACAATCTCGGAAAATCCGCTTTAGTAAATTCATATTCCTGTTCTTCTTGGCGTTTAACTTTAATTGCTTTCAGGAATGAGTAGTCCTACTTAGTAGAAAGGCTGACATGCATTATAGCAACGGTCTGTTGGTCACTGTACACCTCTTTGTTAGATTTGAGTACTGGACTTCGTATTAAAGTCTTCTTCGTTCAGGCTAATGATGAATTCCATACAATGCATCGAGGTCATAATTTACCACATTATCAACAAACATTCGTGTGGCTTCTTCCTCGATGGAAAAATTATTGGAGAAGACTGTTGCGGGGATGGGGAAGGTGAGTGAAGTAGCGTATTTCTTGCTAACATCGCTATCGTGTTGAAGAAATTCCAATGGTGGGTAGTGGCTTGGTCCAGTCAGTGTAGTAAGGAGCCTTGTCAGGTCTGGTGAAGTCGATGTTTAATTCAGGGTTGAGCCAATCAATATTGTTGGACATGGCTTATGCTATGTCATCGAGATGATATTCGACTTCAATGGCACTGTCGGAGCTGTCCTTTAGCAGTTGAAAGGCATCGTTCTTGATTCGTCTTAACTCTGATTTCGTCATCTTCTTCACTTTAAACTTTTCTGAATGATCTTGACATGCTCCATGGTTCGACCATCTACCGGTTCTTGGCCTTCCGGTAATTGAGGGTTGCATCAACAAGCTCTGAAAACCATTCGTATTCTGTAGTGTCATCTTCATCCAGCCAAGATACAACTGTTGGAGACTTTTTCGTCTGTGACTTGGAGGATGATGCTGAATGGGGCTTGGTTGACGGTGTTGATGAGCATAGTTGTTGGGGCTTAGGAATCTCTTCGTCATACCACCGGTGTATTCGAAATGATCACCAGTTTTCTCTGTTGGTGGTGGAGACTCAGAGTCCTGAGGTTTGTCGCTAGTAGGAGGACGTTGTGAAGATCTTCTGGTGGTGGTGGTCCTTTGGGTTGGTGGAGGCATAGATGAGGATTTGCCAGTTTTCTTTTTGCGTTTTGGCTCAGAATCCTTGTCCGCATCTTCGTCGTCTCTTGGTCGCTTAGCCATTTCAGCTGACTCTTTACACGATGTTTTGATTAGATATTCTAGTAATGCCTCAAAGAGTTTAGCTTCGTCAGAAGTAAATGTTGCAGATCATTGAGACATTTGCATAACCAGCTTGGAGATCAATTCCGCATCAGAGACAATCGGAGACGGGACTGGTTTGATTTCCATAACTGCAGGGGTATTAGCCAGTGTATGCTTGACCAAAGACATGAGATGTGGTAAGAGTTGTCTGGCGAACATCTCTCTGGTGACTCGTGAACAGTGTCGAGAAGGAACTTGTGAGTGTAGTCCCTTATGGTCTTGTCTATTTCCCCTTGGATATCTCAATTGAGAAACTGCTGGATTTGTTCTCGTTCCTTCGAAAACTCGTTTATCACATTCTGAAGTAGATTGACTCTGTCCGTAGTTTCATTCGTTTCTTGTTAACAACGCTATGCTTCCTTGCTTGTCTGACACGTTTGACAATCTTTGTCTTGGCACGTGATGCCCAAGTATCGGTTGGTTTCTTGACCGATTTGGATGTGGATCTGGTGGTAGCATCTCTGGATGGTGGTGGTGATGAATGAGATGAAGAATCTGATGAAGATGAGTGATGAGATAGTTCTGGGTCTTTTGGTGGCTCGGAAGTCCCTTCAGGGTTGTGATCAGGATTATCTAGGAGATAATTATCAGCTTCTTCGCGAGCTTTATCCTCTTCTTCAGCCTTTACCCTAGCCTCTTCTTTAGCTTTAGCTCGAGCTTCTTCTTCAGCTCTTTCCCTAGCAGCTTCCTCAATGTCTTCATCAGTTATCTTTTCATCCTTCTCCTTTTATTCTTCTTCAAAGTCAAAAATGATTCCATCCTCTTGCTGCTGTTGCTCTGTCGATTCGTGAGTGGTGGTATCAGTTCCCTTATCGGGTTGATTAACCGCATCGAGAACTGGTGTGGTTAGTGCACCACCACTTGAACCTCCAGGGTCACGAGTTTGTTGAAGATTAAATTTCGTAGCAGCATGCTGTAACCTTAGATGCTTCAGTGTTTTGTGGTAGTCTTTCTCCTCATCCTTCGGTTCTTCATCTGAACTCTCTTCTTCTTCATGCTCTGCAACTGGAGTTTTACCCTTGTCTGATTTGGGATTAGTTGGCTTGTCAGCAATCTTTAGTGATGTTGTATCATTAGTAACAGACTCTGAATAGTGAACCTCCTCATCAGTTTCCGTATCCTCGGAGTCTTGATCCTCTAATTTAGGTGCCGGTTTAGGAGTAGGAATGGCACCTTCAGACGGACCTTTTCTTTTTCGGGGAGGATTCCTCTTTGGATACTTTAGGGCACTCCCAGTGCTTGCTACACTTCCAGGACTGCCCGATCTTCTGGTCTTCTTGACTGGGATGGCGGAAGACTTTTCATCCATGAATCCGACTTTGCCTAACGACAATGCTTCTTGGTATCGTGAATACGATTGAAGACTTTTAATGTCATCAGTGAGCAGGCAGTCAGTCAATACTACACCTTGTTTCTTTGTTGATGAGTCTTTAAATCTGACAACATTTAATGTAGCCTCAAACAACGCATAATGATGGTTGGGGTCATCAAGTCTCAAGGGAATGTCCAGATTATTCCCGAGTATCTTCTGGATCAACAACTTCGTATATCTGATGAAAGGAACCTTTGTGCCAGGCTTCTTGAGGTGAGGCATCATGTCTTCCCAGATCAGACTTGCATAGTCTATGTGCATTTTGTTGACTATGCCCCAGAAGATTTGTAGGTGCATCAGTTTCGGATGTTCATGACCGCTGTCTCTTCCGGAAATAGACTTGGCGATCATACTTTATAAAGTTCTCCACGGCTGAGGAATGTTCTTTAAATCTACTGAAGAATGCTTGGTAATAATTCCTGCAGCTTCATCATAGCAAATATCGACCATAAATTGTAGTGTAGCCTCTTCAGTGGAATTGGCACATACTGCCAGCTGGATGGCGGGAGCGTAAGAATTGCTCGTAAATCGCCAATGGCGGTGACCGCTTATCATTAAGAGTAACCGTGACAAGCATCTTGACCATCCACCTTTTCATTGTATGCCAAATTGGTGAATGTAGATCTCAAAGACAGCTTGCAGAGTTTGTGAGCATGTTGTTGTAGGGATGAGTCTTGAGAATATCCACAGCTATTCGGCATGAAGATTCAGAGCAGGTGAAGTTCTCAAAATCAACCTTGAGGTTGTTCTTTCCAAGCTTCATACTACAACCAGTAGAGAATATGTCTTCCATTGTGAGCTCATTTGGTCCGTTAACGTTTTCCATGGTGATGTCCATATCGTGATCTGAAAGATATTGAGACAAAAGTACCAACATATCGAAAGACATTATGTTAGTCAAAAGTTGATTTTATTGTCCAATTTATTGAATATGTTATGTTAATGAATGTTACGAGTTCAATGTCACATGTTGTCCAACAGTCCAAAGTAGTCGTGATAAGTTTCGTGAGTATATTAATTTTGAATTTTAAAGTCCAAATTTTCACTCATTCACACAACATTTTAACCATTATAGCTTATTAGTGACATTTTGGTCTTGTGACGTTATGAATAACTTATTTACAAGTTTGTACGCGTAACATTTCATAAGTAAAGTTAAAATTTTGGCTTAAGCGTAAGATTGTAAGCTTATGCGTAAACATAGTAGCCATACGCGTAGAGCTGAGCTTATGCGTAGGAGTCCCTCTTACGCGTAAGAAATCTTACGCGTAGGAAAAGGTTCTTGGCATAAGGCTTACGCGTAAGCGTAGGTTGGGAGCTTATGTGTAAGGTTTACTCGTAAGAGTGAACCTTATGCGTAAGAATCCAAAGTTTACGCATATCCTTCATAGGATACGCGTAGTCCCAATGTAGACCCTTACGCGTAAGAGTTACACGTAAGATTTCTCTTACGTGTAAACATCTACGCGTAAGGTATTCCTTAAGCGTATAATCCAATTTTAACCTTGATTCTAAATTTGTACGCATAGAACCTGAAAATAAATCAATCATAATATCTCCATTAACACTTTTATTCAACTTCTTTCAAGAACTCATGGTATCACAAGTTATAATCAGATAGGCGTAGACATAGTTTATGCGTAAAGGTTAAAACCATAAGCACTTAAAATCTACGCCTAAACAATCTAACCATGCAAACACAACCAAATGAATTTTGGGATGTATTAGGGGCCTTATGAGTTGCTTTCAACCAATTTTAACATCAAACACCACTTGAATCAAAAGTACCCAAATGTTCGAATACTTAAACCCTAAAATTAAATTTCGCTATGATAATGTTTCTATGTTAGAATCAAGAGTGTTATTGGTTAATTAAACACATTTAAAGAATATTACCAGCCTCTAATTGTCCTGAAACACACCCAATTTCACGCATAAACCCAAAATTTGAAAAGTGATTCATACTTGTTTCTAAATGAAAATGGTTTTAAAACATGATATTTACTTTGAAAACACAATCCATTTCATCATAATCAACCAAAAAATGATTCCTAGTTTATATGCTTACGCGTAAAACTAAAATCATTCATCGATGGAAATCAACCCATTGGATTTGCAAACGATTTAAAACCAATGTTTGAAATTGCTCAAAGAAGCTTTAAACACTTACAAATTTGATGTTTATAACACGGATTTGAGGTTTGCATTTTGAGCGTGGATGAAGGTTGGTGAAATCTTAAATGCTTGAAATAAATGTTAAAGTGTATTAGGTGGAGAGTTTTGTAAAATTAAGTTTAAACATTTGACAAGTATGGCCCCTCCACCTCAACCATTTTAAAATTAAGTTTAAAATTAAGTGTAAAATTAAGTTTAAAAATTTACAAATTTGGGTCCGAGGAGTATCAAGAAACAAGAAATGTATCCACCATTATCAAAGATACAACCAATACTGGGTAACATGCAAGTACAAGGTTCTATGAAGTAGAAAATATTTACATTCTCCCCCTCAACACTTGATCGATAAAAAATTGAATTGTTTGATGAGCAAAGTGTTGACGGAAGATTTGTACTTGCAATGTTGAGATAAATTTAGAGAGAAGAATATTTTTGAATTTTATGAAATTTTATATTTTTCTATTTTGTTTTTTTGATAAAATATTTACAAAAGAGGTTTTGGTGTTTGACTGGTTTTAAGAATGTGTCAAAAGTTCGTCCAGTTCTTCTGGATTCAAACACCTCATACCAATCTGATGGATCAACTCAGTAAATCTAGCAGGAGCTAAGGCTTTAGTGAGAAGGTCTGCCAGTTGGTGTTCTGTACCCACAAAATATAATTCAACGGTACCATTTTCCACATGCTCCTTTATGAAATGATATCGAAGATCGATGTGCTTGGACTTCGAATGTTGGACGGAGTTGCACGAGATTGCAATAGCACTTTGATTGTCGCAGTACATCCAACATTCGAAGTCCAAGCACATAGATCTCGTGCAACTCCGACATGGCTACATCCAAATGACTTGAGCACAACACGCCGACATGGCTACATATTCTGCTTCGGTTGAGGACAGCGATGTACAATCCTGCTTCTTCAATTGCCATGACACTAGTTTTTCACCAAGAAATTGTAGAGCACCTGAAGTACTTTTCCAAGAATCTAAGCAGCCTGCGTGATCAGCGTCTAAAAAAGCTATTAGTTCAAAATCAGAATCCTTCGGATACCAGATACCCAAATTAATGGTTCCTTTAATGTATCGAAGGATTCTTTTAGCCTCAAAGAGGTGAGTTTCAGTTGGTCTCCTGATAACGGGAGCAAATATATACAGCAAATACAATATCAGGTCTGATGGCTGTTAGATACATGAGAGACCCAATAATACTTTGATATTTGGTAGGGTCAACCAATTTCCCATGCAAATTAGCATCCAGTTTCTTGGTATGTGCCATAGGTATGACATAGGTATCACAGTTTTGTATTCCATGTTTGTTTAAAATTTCAAGAGCATATTTAGACTGACTAAGGAAAATACCACGGGGTGATTGATGAACTTGCAATCCTAGACATTTCAAAATGTTTTTTCATAAGTTTTGAAAAAGTGTTTGAGTACTTTAGATGTGTTGACCCAAAAATGATGTCATCCACATAAATTTGAACGATTAAAATGTGTTCCCCGTGATATTGTATGAACAGTGTTGGGTCAACCGATCCTTTGACAAAATTATGAGATATGAGAAAGGATGACAACTTATCATACCACGCCCGAGGGGCTTGTTTGAGACTAGGAGAGCCGGTTTAGTTTGTAGACGTGATTAGGGAACTCGATCAACAAATCCTTCGGTGACTAACATAGACCGTTTCTCAGGTTTACCATTAAAAGCGGTTTTGACATCCATCTGAAAGACCGTGATGTTCATGTGAGCCGCGAATGCCAGAAAAATCCGAACAGCCTCAAGTCTAGCAACCGTGCGAATGATTCCGTAGTCAATCCCCTCTTCTTGTCTATAACCCTTATCCACCGACGTGACTTATTTCTCGATAACCGTACCTTCAAAGATCATCAACTTGTTTTCCAAATCCATTTCAGACCAATAACATAGACCCTTGTTGGTTTTGCAACCAATTCCCATACTTCAAGATGTTTGAACTGATTAAGTTCTTCTTGCATGGATTCAATCCAGTTGTCATATGTCATGGCTTCTTTAATATTTTTAGGTTCAGCTTGGCAGACGATAAGTGCATAAATGCAATGTTCACCGTCGGTCTAAAGGCGTTGTCTAGTTACGACTGGTTGATTTAGGTTTCCAATAATGTTCACTAGAGGATGGTCTTTAGTCCAACGATGTGTGGAGGGTTGATGTTGATATATGATATGTTCTAAAATACATATCATTTCTTTATCAAATCAGACCCAAAATAACCAAGAAAGAGCCGTTTATTGCTAATATTTGCTGTTTTCTTGAGTTTATTCATGTGCAAGTACGGATATGTCAAAACACGCAAAAGATAACCAAATCTGACAAAAACCCGAGCACGAGAGATAAAGAGTGCTAAAGCTGAGCGGAAGGGTCAGAATTGAACATATGTGAAAATTTTCTTGCTAAAAGGATGATTTTTGAAAGATATGTTCAACTTTGAAGAAATGTCAGAATCAGTCCCTGAACTTTCATCAAATGGCAGAATACACCCTTGAAGTTTTAGAATTTACATAATCAGTCCTTGCTTATTTGAAGAATGACAACAATGGCCCGTGGAAGATATTTTCAGAATTTACAGCCATGGTCCTTGGATTTTCAGATTTGACACTTGTAATCCCTAAGTTACACCTTGGATCAAATCTAAGTCCAAATCCATGTATATTAACCTTGGCCCAAGATACCTTAAAGCCCAAACCCGTCCACCCTTTACCCGGTCCAAAATATCACCCGGTCCAAACCCTTGATCCATTTTACCCATGGACCCTAGTCAACTCCCATGACCTGGTCAACAATATCAAAACGAAATAAAATAAATAAAAAATCCCTTTGCGCCTATTTTCCCCCCAAATTAACCCAGATGAAGAACCATAGTATACCCTTCTCCTAATTCGAACAATTCACTAAAATCAAGGGCAATTCAGTCTTTTCTCTGACACCTTATGACACCACCTGACACATGTGGGTTGCCAGGTCATCAATCCGTGTGAATCCTCTTCTGTGATTGGTTGATTAGACGTGTGCACATGATCCAATGGTGAGAAATGATTGGAAGGAGCTGGAAACTTATCCAAGGGCTGTCAGATGTTGAGAGAAAGCACAAGGCTCATCTCTAGATCCTTCTCAAGCTTGGAGCTCAAGTATAAACACCCCCATTCATTCACGTTGTAGACACGCCTTTCTTTTCTAGTAGCTTAATGTATTTTAATTTCAGTTTTAATGTTTTAAGTATTTCAGCTTTTGTAATCATCTTTTTGTACTCAATTTCCTAGATTAATGAAATTCAGTTTTTAATTCTCAAAGTTATTGTTTAGTTTCTTTTATGTTTCAAAACTGCTTATTAGAATCATCTATTGCTTATTACCTTATTTCAAAGTAATTTCAGATTGTTTCTTCATTAAATCAAAAAAAAATCAGAAAGAAATAGTTGAAAAATAAAAATATTCTCAAGCTCTTATGAGCTTATCTAAAGTTAAGCTACTGTTTCATTAAGGTTCATTTTAGCTTCTTATAGCTTTTAGTGAGCTTTTCTCTATCTCAATCTCATCTCAAAAAGAAAATAAAAAACCAGTCAACAAAAGTCAACTAAAGCAAATTTGGGTTGAAAAGCTGGAACAGGATCAGATTGGGTTAAGTTGAGCTGGAATTAGAATTAGTTATAGGTTAGGATAGTGATAATTGGTTCTCAATTGGTGTTAATTTGGCTGGACTTTTGTAAGTTTTCATTTCTGCTTAAATTTTTGCATAATCTTCATTAGCTTAGATTTTATAGATATAGTTGTAGTATCTGCATAATTTAGTTGTTATATTGTTAGATCTGTTCTAGTGATAGTTATGGATTAGTTGTAGGAATTTTCTGAGTTGATTGCATTCTTAGTCTTTATAACTAGCGTTGGCATAGATTTAGTAATCTGAGATTCAAGTTAAGTTAGAGGTTAATACTAGTTGCTTTAGTCTTTCCTAGGTATATTAGAGTCATTTAGTTCATTTAGTTTCACCTTAGAACCATAATAGTCAAAATCACACTATATTTGCTCTAATCAGTTCATCAGAGAAGATTTTAAGGTCCATAAGCTTCATTAGTGTTTAGAATTCATAAGAGTAGCATAATTTAGCTTTACTTTAGCTTATTTCATCATTTTCAGCTCTTAAATTGGTTTCAAATCTCAAATTAGTCAAATTCTCTTGCTGTCAATAAAAGTCAAATTTGGTTCAATACAGTTTTTCCAAATATTTGTGGATTTCTCACATGTTCAATATTGATAAAAAGCTTTTGGAATTTTGCACTTAATAAATTCAGTTGATCTATTTTTTGAATCAGATTTTTTTGAAATCTTTCTAAATCTCCTTAAGCTTTAAACTAGCTTCTCAAAACAGCTCACATGCCTTGTGTCACACATAAGCTCTTATAAACCATTTTTATAGCTTTTTGTAAAAGCTCTAGAGAGCTTATTATAGCTTCTCCAGTTCTCAAATTTGGTTTATAAACTCTTTGGTAGGTAATTTAGAGTATCTCAATTCCATTTTTCCATTAAGCTCGCTTGATAAGCCAGTGATTAAGCTCAAAGGTAGAAGGTTAGGACTGTTTGGTTTAAATTAGTGGTTAGCTTATATCCTAAGTAGATTGCACATTAGCTTGTTAGAATTAGCTGAAATCAGTTAGGATTAGCTAAATTTAGTATAAATTAGTGTCTGAGAAAGTTTGGTAGTTAATTGCACTATTTAGCTTATTAAAAGTAGCTTAATTAGGGTCAGATTACACTAGAGCTTGTTATTCTTACACATAAGCCATTGTTTTCATGTTTTTCTTAGATTTATAATAATATATTAGAATTTCCCTGAATTTTTCATAATTTTCCTTTACTGTTTACTATTTTTCTTATTTAAAACAAGTTTTTAAGACTTTTTAATTACCTTTTAATACAAATAAATCAGAAAAGCTTCAAAAAAATAAGTTTTCAATTTTCATAGATTAAGATAAATATAAAAAGCAAAAAACAATAATTTTTACAGATTTTTCCTAGTTTAATTTGTAATTTTTAGCGTTTAAATTAGTTTTAAATAGTTTTTAATTCATAGAAACTAGAAAAATCATCAGAAAAATACAAAAATAGTTTTGAAAAGTCTTTTGAGTTATTTTAGATTTTTGAAAAATAGTTTTATAATTTTCCCCTTTATTTTCATAATTTTTAATAGTTTTAAAAATTAAAAATTAGTTTTTAATTCAAATAAATTCCAAAAAAATCATAAAAATTAGTTTTAATTCATAAATAGTTTTCAAATATCATTTTTAGTTTAAAAATAATTTTAAATCATATTTAGGACGTAGTTTAGACTTAATTGCATTTTATTTGTGTTTTATTTAAATCGTATTAGATTAATTCGCGTATTTAAGATTCGCCGTAGTGTAATTTCCCTTTTATGCTTTCCCATTTCCCTTAGTTTAAATAAAATCAACAATCCAAAACATCGAGCATTTTAATAACGAACCAATAACGACGTTGCCCATTCACACCTCGTTGGGAAACGACTCGGATTTTCTAATCCGTATCACTATCACTCACGGGTTTTGATTCATTATCCTTTTTCCTAAAGGGATTTTAAATCATTCCTTGTGGTTGTTTTTGATATCGATATTGTGGTTTTATCCATACACACATACCCCTAAGCCAACAACGAATCAAATTTTGGCGCCGCTGCCGGGGAGGTTGTGTCGCGACAATATCGTTAGAGGTTTGACGATTAGTGACTCGAGATCCTTCCCTCGTGAAGTTATTGTTTTTATAAAAATCAAAAAAAGTAAAAAATATTTTCCTTTTTCTTTTGTATATATATATATATATATATATATATATATATATATATATATATATATATATATATATATATATATATATATATATCATATTAAAAATACAAAAAGATTTTCTCTTTTGTTTTTGAGCTAAATAGAATACATCAATTATATAACATCTCTCAACTTGAGGTGTTATCATTAGTAAGTTCCCGAACTAAAGATCAAAAACTTGCCTTTGTGTCGCTTGTGAATCGATTTATTTCTATCAGATAAACAAACTGTGTGGTGGGTATAAGGACGGCCTAACATTAAATTGCGGCTGAAAAGAGGCGGGTTTTTAATAAGCTTCGCGCTGACCTAATAAGCTTCTCCGCTCGCTTGTGCGTTTGTCTTATAGAAGTGATTTATTAACTTGGGATTATTGGTTAAGTTCACTGTTGTTTTCGAATACCTTTCTCTTTTAATTGCCTTTGTTTTTGAAAGTGCATGCGCACTCGTTCTAATAACTACAGACCGATACGTGAAACTGCTACAATTACGAGAAGGCGAAATAGACGTGCTCAATTAGTCGAACCCGAGATTCGAACTAATCAGGCTCCACCCATCGTCGAAATGGCTGAGGATAACCGATCTATGTTAGAGAAACTACAAGCACCCACCGATGGTTATGGAGAAGCCATCGTCGTCCCGGCAATCGTTGCCGATAACTTTGAGCTTAAACACGGATTGATAAATTTGGTTTCGTCGAGCCAATTTTACGGATTTGAGAGGGACGATCCTCACTCTCATATCCGAATTTTAACAAGCTCACGCTCACGATCAAATACCGTAACGTTTCGGAAGAGGCTATCAAGCTTCTACTTTTCCCATTTTCACTCGAGGGGGCCACCCGGATTTGGCTCGAAAAACAACCCCCTCGATCAATAACCACATGGGAGAATTTAGTTTCAAAATTCGTGAATGAATTCTTCCCACCGTCTAAAACAACAAGCTTAAAAAATGAAATAACAAAATTTACACAAAGATTTGATGAATCATTTAGTGAGGCATGGGACCGATTCAAAGATTTGCTTAGGCAATGTCCCGATCATGGTTTTACGGAATTACACCAACTTGATACGTTTTATAACGGTTTGAATGAGACTGATCAAGACTCTCTCAACGCCGTCGCGGGTGGTAATTTGTTGACCCGATCAACGAGATATTCCTTGTCAATTATTGAGAACAAATCTAAAGTTCGTACCTCACGTAGCAAATCGGTTCTTTGCCCGAAAGGAGTGTTACACCATCGTCCTCGTCTTACCAAAATACGTCTAGCACCGATGCTAAGATTGATAAGCTTACGGATATGATACAGGCTTTGGTTAAGATTAAGACGGCTAAGATTAATTCTTCTCCACCCGCTCAAGTCAAAGCCGTGGAATCGACTTGTACTACTTGTAGTGGCCCGCATGCTTACTACAATTGTACCGCCACCGATGGAAATCCTTTCGAAGCTAATGCCGTAACTGGAGGTAATCAATACCGTCCTCAAGTTGAAACAAATCCTCGTGTTAGTAATCAAATGGGACCTCTGGGATTTTCTCAATCGAACAATCAAACTCGTTTTAATCAGAATCAAGTTCGTGGACCAAATGTTCAAAACCAACAAATCCTCAATATGAAGGTGGAGTCGAACCTTATACTGCAAATTAAGGAAGCTCAGAAAGATGATGGTGAGCTGTGGGCCGTAGCGCAAAATGTTGAAGAAGGTAAGCAGACGGAGTTTAAGGTTGATAATGACGGAATTGTATGGTATGAAGATAGGCTCTGTGTTCCTAATGATTCGATACTTCGCGAGAAAGTTATGACTGAAGCTCATAGTTCTCCTTTCACTATCCATCCTGGTTCTACCAAGATGTATAGGGATTTGAAACAATACTTCTGGTGGAATGGTATGAAGCAAGATGTGGCGACGTTTGTGTCGAAGTGTATGATTTGTCAGCAGGTTAAGATTGAACATCAAAGGGCTAGTGGACTTTTGCAACCATTGGATATTCCGACATGGAAGTGGGATAAGATATCTATGGATTTTGTGACGGGACTACCTCTTACTCGGAAGAAGCATGATGCGATTTGGGTAGTTGTTGATCGACTAACCAAATCTGCTCATTTCTTACCAATTAGAAAGGATTATGGTATTGGTATATTGGCGGAAATCTTTCAAAGAAGAGATAGTTAGACTTCATGGTACCGGCATCTATTATGTCCGACAGAGATCCGCGTTTTACTTCCCGTTTCTGGAAAGGTTTGCAAAAAGCTTGGGGTACTCGACTTAATTTTAGTATGGCATTTCATCCTCAAGATGGTCACGAGAGGACTATTCAGACCTTAGAGGATATGCTAAGGGCTTGTGCTTTAGAATGGACTGGCAATTGGGATGAATATTTATGTTTAGTAGAGTTTGCATATAACAACAGTTGGCATGCTAGCATTAAGGCAAAGACCGTTTGAACTTCTTAATGGAAGGAAATGTAGATCACCTACTTGTTGGGATGAAGTAGGTGAACGCTTAAATTGAAGGTCCGGAAATGATTGAGATCAATAATGAGAAAGTAGCTATTGCTAGAGAAAAGCTGAAGGAGGCTAGGTCTCGTCAGAAAAGTTATGCCGACAAGCATCGTCGTGATTTAGAATTTCGGGTTGGAGATCGTGTATTTTTGAAAGTCTCACCGTTTAGAGGTGTGAAACGTTTTGGAATCCAGGGCAAGCTTAGTCCTCGATTTATCGGTCCGTTTGAAATTCGAACGATTATAGAAGAAGTTTATCGATTAGCACTTTCGCCTCAGTTATCGCATGTTCATGATGTTTTCCATGTATCTCTCCTAAGGGGATACAACTATCATCCGTTACACGTTGCTTCTTATCCGTTTGATCAAATTCATTCCGATATGTCTTTATCTGAAAGAACCGGAAGCTATTTTAGAAAGACAAGAAAGAGTCATGAGAAATAAAGTCATTCCGTTCATTAAGATTCTTTGGAAAAATCACCCGGAGCGTGAGGCTACCTGGGAGACCGAAGAGTCGATGCGAGCTAGTTATCCTCATTTCTTTGAATAGTTTGGTATGTTCTCATTTCGTTTTCGTTTCGTTTCATTTCAATTTTCGAGGACGAAAATTCTTCTTTTAGAGGAGAAGAGTTGTAAAACCTGAAAATCTAGAACATGAATAAAGACTAAAATACCCTTGAAATCAAAATTTATAAAATACGTAAAAGACATTTATAATCATTAAAGGAAATTAAAACCTAACTTACGAATAATTGAAACTTAACTAATCATTAATGCGTGATCGATTATATACGACGAAGATTTAAACGTCTCGCTAAAGTGTTGGGCCGATTAGTTGGACCTTGTTTTCGTTATTTGGGAAACCACTTGGGCTCGTTTCTTTTTGCCAAGCCGAGAGTCCAAGAAGCCATGGGGGCGTTTGTTTTGTTTCGGTTGGACCAATCCGAAGCCCACACCACTCTCAAGCCTTAAACCTAAAATGTTTTTAGCTATAAATACAACACATAAACACAAGATTGAAACCCTAGTTTTGTTGCTTCTTTTCTTTGCTCTCATTCGGCCGAATACCCTAAACCTTGGTGTCGAGACTTTGCTTCAACCAAGATAAGGTATAACATGTTTTCTCATCTTTCTTTCGTTACACCATACGTTAACCTTTATTGTATCATGTTTGTTTAGTCGACTTGTGTTTGTTTTTCCTTGTGTCGAGCCGTATAAACCAACAAAGAATAAACCATAATGATTTGAACCTTATAAGTATTAAAGAGTATGTTACGTAATAAGTGCTATTGAATCAAATCATGGTTAGGTCGAGCATATGAGAACCGAACCACATATATGAGAACCGAACCATGTGTATGTTTCGGCTAAGGTGTAAAACATGATAACTTGAATATGTAAAGTACTTAGAGAGTTAGGGTTTGCGTAAAACCTACTAGCCGAACCTATATATATATTAGCCGAACCATATAAGAGTTTTGAACGTGTGTTTAATAAGTAAAGGTCATGTAAACCTAAACCTAGTTTGAAGTGTGAACCGAACCATGTGAATCGAAACCTAAATGGATTGTGAACCTTGTACCACACGTGTGTTTTATAAGTCAAGTGAGTTGTAGATATGTAAACGTAGTACGTGGTCATATCTAGTCAAAGCTATGGTGCGTGTGTGTGTAAATGTGTAACTAATCCGAGTAATAAGTAAATTGTATGTCGCATAAAATCACAAACGTGCATGGGAATAAAAGTTGAAGTATTACATGTATATAAGTAACGTATGGTTAAGACATGAAGGTATTAGGTTAAGCAACGAGTCATTAAAAGACGTAACATGAAAAGTAAATGCATATTAATGTGATATTAAAGAAGGAGAAAACCCTAGAACATAATGAGAGTCGATTAGGGTTTGAAACTAAGTATAATAATTCGTTATTTCATGTGTGAGTTATGACTTTTAAACTATTTTCACATTTAACCCTAAACTTTAATAAATGACATAATGAACCCTAATCTACGATATTAATTATAAAACACTTAAGTCTCATTTAATCACAAAATCCTAAGGTATTAAGATCACTGAATACACTAAGTATAAACAACCAAATGTTAAAAGATCATTTCGACGATTATGGAATCATAAATAACATGGACGATCGTTAATGTGTATAGGTTCTGTGAAGAAGGAGTAATCCTTTGCCTTCCGTATTTCTACTTTTGATCATTTGCTTTGGAATAAGGTACAGATATTCGACCTTTTCAAGAAAGGTTCCTTTTAACGTTTTCTTTCGTTAGCTTTTCTATTAAGGTTTCCTAAGCCTTTGCTATGAACCCCATTCCGTTTTGTTTGATGTTGCCTATCGAACTCGATTTCTGAATTATGAAATATCGATTTTGAACTATATGATATGAAAACTCGATTTTGAAAATATGAATAACTTTCGATAAAATATGATCGTGGGTTATGACATTCGATTTGACCTAAGATAGTTTGACACCCGAGCCAAATATTTTACTAGTCATGGGGGTTCCATGTCCGTATCGAGTGATGCACTTCGATATGACTCTAGGGCGAGAGTGATGTTCTGCCACGTTCTGGATGGTGGAGCATATTTTGTATATGTAGGAAGGAGCGTATGGATGCATCCTAGATCTGTTATCTGTTATCTGTTATCTGTTATATGTTATCTGATGATTGATGCTGCGTGCATGCACGTCCTTCATAACTCTGGTAGGTCTCCCCTACAAATGTTGCCTTACGAGAAATGTTGCCTTACGAGAAATGTTGCCTTATGTGAATATGATTATGATCTGATATTTGTTTCTGGGCTCGTGGTAGTTAACTATAAACTTTATTTGAAAATTCTGATTTATACTTTGAAAATGATTATGATTTTGCTATCTTTCGTTTATTATGTTTCATATTCGATTTCGTTTAGTATTCGCTTTGCTTTCATATCTGTTCACTGGGCTTTTTGAAGCTCAGCCGCACTTTTCTTTTCTTCCGCGGCAGGTATCTAAGCATTGGAAGCTGGGTTTTGCTTTGGGATTAGTGCATGAGTGGACTTACCTTAGAGATTTATTTAGCTTTGATCTTTTGATGCCATTTAAGACTTATTATTTCAGATATTTTTTTGGAGTTATTTTTTCCGCTGGGACCTATGTATTGAAGTCGTTTTGACTTGATTATTCCGCATTTATGTTAAGATTTCGTTTGGATATTTATGTTTGCTTTGATATGACACCATTACTTGTGATTCCTTTACCCTTGTCGGGGCGTTACAATTTATGGCATCAGAGCCCAGGTTTACGACTTGTAGTCGGGACACGTGACATATGGACCCTAAGGTTTGAGACCCTTAGAGCTTAGGCTTTGACCTGTGAGGATTGGGTAGACTTTAGGTTTCCTTCTGCGAACTTCCATTTCGTATCTCACCTTTGTTCATTTTGCTAATCGTTTGAATATCGTTCAGACGGTTCAAACTCGTCGTACTAACGGTAGCGCTGATGGAGACGATGATGTTCCTGACTTGGATGCTGCGATTGCTAATGCGCTCAACACTCTTTTCCACGGTCTTACGACACCGAGGTGATGACACAGGTGATCAACAACATTCGGAATCAGAATGGTGCTTCGGGTAGTGGTGGAGGTAATCAACCCGTCGGCATTCATACTTGGCTCGAGCGTTTCGGTAAGCTCAAGCCTCTTTCATTTAGCACTGCTACTACTCCCACTGAGGCCGAGGACTGGATCACTCATATTGAGAAGCTGTTTGAAGTACTGGGTTGTGGAGATGAATTTAAGACCCGTTTGGCTGCATTTAAATTGGAAGGTGATGCTTTGAACTGGTGGAAGGCACTCAAACAGGCAAGAGGAGGAGATGCTTTTGCTATTACTTGTATTTGGGCTGAGTTTCGGACTATCTTCTATAACCGTTACTTCCCCGATGCTGAACAACAAAGGTATGAGAGGGATTATCAAGGAATCTACCAGTTTGATCATGAGAACTCCAATGAGTACATGGGTAGGTTTATGAGGCTGGTAAGTTTTGTGGGAACAAATGCTGGAGATGGTAGGCGTCAGGCTAAGCACTTCAAGTGGGGATTGAAGAAGTGGGTGTTGGACCGACTGCTTAACACTGAGTATGAGGATATGTCGGCCTGCAATGACGCAGCTCGTAACATTGGGATCTTTCATGAGCGTTCGGGTTCCAACAAGCGTAATCGCGATGGTGATCGGATTCAAGGTAGGACGCAAAGTAATGATTATAAGGGAAACTCTGGCAGGAGTCATGATTCGAGGAGTCAAGTGGATAGGAGTTATGATCATGGGTCGTCAGAAGGAATGTTGACTCTAGGCGCCCTGAGACGAGGGGTCAGGATAGCAGAGCTGCTGGTAAGAATGGAAATGACCGTCAGAATCAAGGTAACAATAACCAGCGTTACAACAAGGATCAGTCGGCTCGAGGAGCATATTAGGGTCGTGCTTCAGGATCTTCTGGTCAGCAAAGGACAATGAAGTTTTGCCTCCCCCCCCTATCTGTACTACTTGTGGAAAGGCTCATCCGGGACCGTGTTTCAAGGCCACTGGTGGATGTTTCTCTTGTGGTTCCACTACTCACAAGATCAAGGATTGCCCTAAGAAGAACCTGGTGATTCCTGGAAACTACATCAAGCCGCCACCTACTACTGGATGTGTTTATGCTACTACTCGGAATCAGGCAGAGCGCACTTCAGGTACCATTACGGGCACTCTTTTCATTGATGATTATTCTGTATTCGCTTAATTTGATACCGGTGCCACACACTCCATTATATCTATCACATTTGCTAAGAAACTTAATATGAAGCCCAAACAATTAGCAAATCACTTATCGATTTCTACGCCTATGAAAAACCACATGATCATTGATCATAAATACGTTAAGTGCCCTCTTCGTTTTGATGATCGTATTCGCTCTGCAAATCTGTATCCTCTCGATATGGTCGACTTTGATGTCATTCTAGGCATGGATTGGTTGGCTTATCATAGAGCTTCAATTGACTGCTATGCTAGAACAGTGATCTTTGGAGACGTAAAACATCCTGAATTTGTTTATTATGGTTCTCAACCTCTCAAATCTGTTAAGTTTATTTCTGCTATGAAGGCACGGACCATGATTGCTCATGGGTGCCAAGGTTTTCTGGCATCTGTTAAGGACACATCTTTGGAGAATCCTAACATTGAAAATCTTTCTGTTGTTTGTGAATTCACTGACGTTTTTCCCGATGAACTTCCCGGTATTCCCCTAGCTAGAGAAGTTGAGTTTAGCATTGAGTTAATTCCTGGTGCTGAACCGATTTCGAAGGCTCCGTATCGTATGGCACCTGTAGAACTGAAGGAGTTGAAGGAGCAGCTGCAAGAGATGATAGAAAATGGATTTATTCGACCCAGTGTTTCTCCATGGGGTGCACCTGTATTTTTTGTGAAGAAGAAGGATGGAAGTATGCGTCTATGTATCGACTACCATGAACTCAACCGTATTACTATTCGTAACCGTTATCCTCTGCCGCGTATTGATGATTTGTTTGACCAATTGCAAGGAGCGAAATTCTTTTCTAAAATTGATCTGAGATCTGGTTATCATCAGCTACGTATGAGGGAGCAAGATGTTCCTAAGACCGCGTTTCGTACCAGATATGGTCATTATGAATTTCTCGTTATGCCTTTCGGTTTGACAAATGCGCCTGCTGTGTTTATGGACCTAATGAATCGTGTTTTCCATGAGTTTCTCGACAAGTTTGTTATTGTTTTCATCGACGACATTTTGGTTTACTCTAAGTCTGAAGAAGAGCATGAGCAACATCTCTGGATAGTTTTGGAGATTCTGAGGAAGAAGAAGTTCTACGCCAAATTTTAGAAGTGTGAATTTTGGTTAAAACAAGTCGCTTTCCTTGGTCATATTGTATCTGCTGATGGTATCACCATGGATCCGTCTAAGGTTGAGGCTATCACTAAATGGCCAAGACCTACGACAGTGACTGAGGTTAGGAGTTTTCTAGGACTTGCTGGTTACTACCGACGTTTTGTTGAAGGTTTCTCTCGTTTAGCTTTGCCCCTAACCCAACTGATGAGAAAAGGAGAAAAGTTTGTATGGACGGATGAACGAGAAGAGAGTTTTGAGGAGTTGAAAAGGAGATTGGTGTCTGCTCCTATTTTGACTCTTCCATCTGGTTCTGGAGGATTTCAAATTTATAGTGATGCGTCTAAGAAAGGATTAGGCTGTGTTTTGATGCAACATGGAAAGGTGATAGCTTACGCTTCAAGACAACTAAAACCGTATGAGGAGAATTACCCAACTCATGACCTTGAGTTAGCTGCTGTGGTGTTCGCATTGAAGATCTGGAGACATTACTTGTATGGAGAGACGTGTGATATTTTCACCGATCATAAGAGTCTCAAGTATATTTTCACTCAGAAAGAAATTAACATGAGACAAAGAAGATGGTTAGAGCTTCTTAAGGATTATGACACCAACATTCAGTACCATCCTGGTAAGGCTAATGTGGTTGCTGACGCACTTAGTCGGAAATCAGGCATTCTTGCAAGTATTGAGATTGAACCTAGGATTATTCGTGACTTAGAACGTTTGGATGTTGAGTGGTGTGTACGAGGTTTTGATGGATATTGGGCTAGTATGAAGGTGGAGTCGAACCTTATACTGCAAATTAAGGAAGCTCAGAAAGATGATGGTGAGCTGTGGGCCGTATCGCAAAATGTTGAAGAAGGTAAGCAGACGGAGTTTAAGGTTGATAATGACGGAATTGTATGGTATGAAGATAGGCTCTGTGTTCCTAATGATTCGATACTTCGCGAGAAAGTTATGACTGAAGCTCATAGTTCTCCTTTCACTATCCATCCTGGTTCTACCAAGATGTATAGGGATTTGAAACAGATTTCCGTGGAATGGTATGAAGCAAGATGTGGCGACGTTTGTGTCGAAGTGTATGATTTGTCAGCAGGTTAAGATTGAACATCAAAGGGCTAGTGGATGTTGAAACCATTGGATACTCCGACATGGAAGTGGGATACGATATCTATGGATTTTGTGACTGGACTACCTCTTACTCGGAAGAAGCATGATGCGATTTGGGTAGTTGTTGATCGACTAACCAAATCTGCACATTTCTTACCAATTAGAAAGGATTATGGTATTGGTAGATTGGCGGAAATTTTTCAGCAAGAGATAGTTAGACTTCATGGTACTCCGGCATCTATTGTGTCCGACAGAGATCCGCGTTTTACTTCCCGTTTCGGGAAAGGTTTGCAAAAAGCTTGGGGTACTCGACTTAATTTTAGTACGGCATTTCATCCTCAAACAGATGGTCAGTCAGAGAGGACTATTCAGACCTTAGAGGACATGCTAAGGGCTTGTGCTTTAGAATGGACTGGCAGCTGGGATGAATATTTGTGTTTAGTAGAGTTTGCATACAACAACAGTTGGCATGCTAGCATTAAGGCAGCACCGTTTGAACTTCTTTATGGAAGGAAATGTAGATCACCTACTTGTTGGGATGAAGTAGGTGAACGTTTAATTGAAGGTCCGGAAATGATTGAGATCAGTAATGAGAAAGTAGCTATTGCTAGAGAAAAGCTGAAGGAGGCTAGGTCTCGTCAGAAAAGTTATGCCGACAAGCATCGTCGTGATTTAGAATTTCAGGTTGGAGATCGTGTATTTTTGAAAGTCTCACCGTTTAGAGGTGTAAAACGTTTTGGAATCAAGGGAAAGCTTAGTCCTCGATTTATCGGTCCGTTTGAAATTCTGGAACGTATAGGAGAAGTTTCGTATCGATTAGCACTTCCGCCTCAGTTATCGCATGTTCATGATGTTTTCCATGTATCTCTCCTAAGGGGATACAACTATCATCCGTTACACGTTGCTTCTTATCCGTTTGATCAAATTCAGTCCGATATGTCTTTATCTGAAGAACCGGAAGCTATTTTAGAAAGACAAGAAAGAGTCATGAGAAATAAAGTCATTCCGTTCGTTAAGATTCTTTGGAAAAATCACCCGGAGCGTGAGGCTACCTGGGAGACCGAAGAGTCGATGCGAGCTAGTTATCCTCATTTCTTTGAATAGTTTGGTATGTTCTCATTTCGTTTTTGTTTCGTTTCATTTCAATTTTCGAGGACGAAAATTCTTCTTTTAGAGGGGAAGAGTTGTAAAACCTGAAAATCTAGAACATGAATAAAGACTAAAATACCCTTGAAATCAAAATTTATAAAATACGTAAAAGACATTTATAATCATTAAACGAAATTAAAACCTAACTTACGAATAATTAAAACTTAACTAATACGTGTACGTGATCGATTATGTACGAAGAAGATTTAAACATCTCGCTAAAGTGTTGGGCCGATTAGTTGGACCTTGTTTTCGTTATTTGGGAAACCACTTGGGCTCGTTTCTTTTTGCCAAGCCGAGAGTCCAAGAAGCCATGGGGGCGTTTGTTTTGTTTCGGTTGGACCAATCCGAAGCCCACACCACTCTCAAGCCTTAAACCTAAAATGTTTTTAGCTATAAATACAACACATAAACACAAGATTGAAACCCTAGTTTTGTTGCTTCTTTTCTTTGCTCTCATTCGGCCGAATACCCTAAACCTTGGTGTCGAGACTTTGCTTCAACCAAGCTAAGGTATAACATGTTTTCTCATCTTTCTTTCGTTACACCATACGTTAACCTTTATTGTATCATGTTTGTTTAGTCGACTTGTGTTTGTTTTTCCTTGTGTCGAGCCGTATAAACCAACAAAGAATAAACCATAATGATTTGAACCTTATAAGTATTAAAGAGTATGTTACGTAATAAGTGCTATTGAATCGGATCATGGTTAGGTCGAGCATATGAGAACCGAACCACATATATGAGAACCGAACCATGTGTATGTTTCGGCTAAGGTGTAAAACATGATAACTTGAATATGTAAAGTACGTAGAGAGTTAGGGTTTGCGTAAAACCTACTAGCCGAACCTATATATATATTAGCCGAACCATATAAGAGTTTTGAACGTGTGTTTAATAAGTAAAGGTCATGTAAACCTAAACCTAGTTTGAAGTGTGAACCGAACCATGTGAATCGAAACCTAAATGGATTGTGAACCTTGTACCACACGTGTGTTTTATAAGTCAAGTGAGTTGTAGATATGTAAACGTAGTACGTGGTCATATCTAGTCAAAGCTATGGTGCGTGTGTGTGTAAATGTGTAACTAATCCGAGTAATAAGTAAATTGTATGTCGCATAAAATCACAAACGTGCATGGGAATAAAAGTTGAAGTATTACATGTATATAAGTAACGTATGGTTAAGACATGAAGGTATTAGGTTAAGCAATGAGTCATTAAAAGACGTAACATGAAAAGTAAATGCATATTAATGTGATATTAAAAGAAGGAGAAAACCCTAGAACATAATGAGAGTCGATTAGGGTTTGAAACTAAGTATAATAATTCGTTATTTCATGTGTGAGTTATGACTTTTAAACTATTTTCACATTTAACCCTAAACTTTAATAAATGACATAATGAACCCTAATCTACGATATTAATTATAAAACACTTAAGGCTCATTTAATCATAAAATCCTAAAGTATTAAGATCACTGAATACACTAAGTATAAACAACCAAATGTTAAAAGATCATTTCGACGATTATGGAATCATAAATAACATGGACGACCGTTAATGTGTATAGGTTCTGTGAAGAAAGAGTAATCCTTTGCCTTCCGTATTTCTACTTTTGATCATTTTCTTTGGAATAAGGTACAGATATTCTGACCTTTTCAGTAAAGGTTCCTTTTAACGTTTTCTTTCGTTAGCTTTTCTATTAAGGTTTCCTAAGCCTTTGCTATGAACCCCATTCCGTTTTGTTTGAGTTGTTGCCTATCTGAACTCTGATTTCTGAATTATGAAATATCTGATTTTGAACTATATGATATGAAAACTCTGATTTTGAAAATATGAATAACTTTCTGATAAAATATGATCTGTGTCAGTTATGACATTCTGATTTAACCTAAGATAGTTTGACACCCGAGCCAAATATTTCACTAGTCATGGGGGTTCCATGTCCGTATCGTGATGCACTTCTGATATGACTCTAGGGCATAGAGTGATGTTCGCCACGTTCCTGGATGGTGGAACATATTTTGTATATGTAGGAAGGAGCGTATGGATGCATCCTAGATCTGTTATCTGTTATCTGTTATATGTTATCTGATGATTGATGCTGCGTGCATGCACGTCCTTCATAACTCTGGTAGGTCTCCCCTACAAATGTTGCCTTACGAGAAATGTTGCCTTATGTGAATATGATTATGATCTGATATTTGTTTATGGGCTCATGGTAGTTAACTATAAACTTTATTTGAAAATTCTGATTTATACTTTGAAAATGATTATGATTTTGCTATCTTTCGTTTATTATATTTCATATTCGATTTCGTTTAGTATTCGCTTTGCTTTCATATCTGTTCACTGGGCTTTTGAAGCTCAGCCGCACTTTTCTTTTCTTCCGCGGCAGGTATCTAAGCATTGGAAGCTGGGTTTTGCTTTGGGATGAGTGCATGAGTGAACTTACCTTAGAGATTTATTTAGCTTTGATCTTTTGATGCCATTTAAGACTTATTATTTTAGATATTTTGTTGGAGTTATTTTTTCCGCTGGGACCTATGTATTGAAGTCGTTTTGACTTGATTATTCCGCATTTATGTTAAGATTTCGTTTGGATATTTATGTTTGCTTTGATATGACACCATTACTTGTGATTCCTTTACCCTTGTCGGGGTGTTACACCTTCACATATCTAACATTCTCAAAATCTATTCGCCCTGCTTTGATAGTTCCTTGTCCAGTAATCCTTCCTCCATTGGGATCATTCCCAAATGCAACTCTTCCTCCATAAATAGATCTAAAATCAGACAGAATCTCTTTGTCTCCTGTCATACTTCCAGAGCAACCACTATCCATAATCAGATGATCTTTAAGCTCCTCTTCTGGGTTGCCCTGCACAAAGATAAAAGAGTTAGTGATTTTTAGGAACCCAAGCCATTACTGACTTGTGTTCCCCTTGTGGAGTTACAAACTCAAATTCTTTGAGTATGTAATTTCCACTGTTTTTCAAAACATGATCCAGAATTATCTTTTGATTTTTAGCATGTGGATTTTCAAAACTTTCTGGATTTTCAACACAATTTTCTTTTACAAGTTCATTCTCTTTGTCTTGTATCACAAAAACATCTGATTCACTTTTTGTTGAAAGTACTGTGTGTCCTTCAGCAGTACTTTCTCTCTTAACCCATTCTGTTTTAACACTTGGTTCCTGTGATCTAGATCCCCTATGTAAATTATAATACCTTCTAGGTTGAGAGTAATGAGATCTCCTAGGATACCTGTTCCAAGAAGTGTTAGCAGTACCTTGTTTTGAGGGAGCAGTACTTTGAGAAAGTACTGGTCGTGAAGGTACTGGTGATCTAGAAAAAGGTCTTCTCTGGTGTGGGTACCTATGATCTGGTGGGAAATTGTTGTGATTGACCCTTTTTAAATTATTCCAGACTGGTTTGTGCTCTCTAGGTTTCTGATTGGCAGACCTATTCTTTGGGAATTTTCTAATATATTCTGAGTGATGTTCACAATCCTTGATTAAATGAGTAGGACTAAAATACGCAAAACACAGTTTTTGACCCATACTCCCAAAGTGACTTCTTCTATGTTTATGACCAAAGTTATTATTCCTTCTAGGTGAATGATTAAACTTGTTGTGACCAAAGTTATCTCAAAAAGGTTTAGCAGTACTATTTTGAAAAGATTTTCCTGAAGGTACTGCTTGTGGAGCAGTACTTTGAGTTGAAGGTACTGCTTGACTTTGAACATTATTTTCAACAGTTTCTTTGGGGGTTTCAGACCTAGATTGGCCAACTAGCTTTTTCCTAAAATCTAGACTGTCTACTCCAAAACGAGAAACATCAGGCCTAGGGGGTTGATGACTTCCAGTAGGATGGGGAACTACATGATAACCATTGTCTTTCTTATACTCAGGAGGTGGTTCACTAATTGAATCCTCATTACTATATGTGTCTACATAATTAATGAGTTCATCATCACTAGTGGTTATATCATCTAGGTCATCATCAGTTTGATTCTCTTCTTTGTTATCAAAGTCCATTCCAAAACCTAAGCCAGTTTTAATGTAAGCTCTTCTCTGTTTTTGAACATAAGTAACATGTGACAGACCAGACTCACACTAAGCAGCAAACTTAGCTAACAAATCATCTCTTTCCTTAGTCAGTTTCTCTATTTAAGAAATTTTACAGTTTAATTTCCATTCACTTAGTTTTAACTGATAGTCATGTTGTGCATATTTTTCAGCCCAAGCTACTTCATTATTTTCATGTGTTAAGATTTTAGCTTCCATAGATTCTAAGGTTATTTGACAACCAGCTACCTCAGATCTAGCCCTAACACAATTATCTCTTTCAATCACATAACTGCCAAGTAATTTTTGATAAAAATCATGACAATTTGAGCATACCTTAGAGATAGGAGGTGAACTTGATGAAGTAGCCACCAATGCAAGTTGAACAGAATCATCTTCACTCTCTAAGATCCAATCAAATCCTCCAAAACCATCTCCAGATTCCAAAGCAGCATGTTCAGGTTCCTCATCAAAAGCAGTGCTCCAGTCCAATTCTTCCACTGAATCTTCAACTGCTTCTTCCATCAAGCTACCATACAGTAAGTCATGGTTCATCATCAAACTCTTCACTCCATCAACTTCGATAACTTCTCTTGAGCAACCGTGAGCCTTTGTTTCAGTAATTGGAATTTCTTTGAGCTCCAGCTTTGGTTTTTCAGACAACCTGTTTGCTTGATACTTAGCAAACCTGCACTCCCTAGCAAAATTTCCAGTCTTTTGACAATTGAAGCATTCAATCTTGGATTTGTCAAAAGTGATACCCTGTTTTGGTTTGAAGTCAATGCTTTTTCCTGTTTTCTTCATGTACTTCTTGATCCTTGCAGTGATCATTGCAACTTGCCACCTAATATCAATTTCTTCTAAAGCATCCTCTTCAATCTGTGAGAGATCTTCTTCATAAGTGACAGGTAAAGAAGCTTGCTGTGCAAAGAAGGAGCATACAACTTCATCTGAGTGCATGGTAGTAGTTGGTGGGGTTTGCTGAGGAAGTGTGTAAACAGCAGTACTTTGAGCCACAGTACTTTGAGGAGAAACAGTACTTTTGATGGAAGTATTGCCCTTCTATTCAGATGACAGAAAAGCAATATTGTGTGATTTGGAACTGATTCAGCCATTCATCTCATGCTTATACACCTTCAGATGATTGTAGAGATCATCAAAGTCCATGACATCCAAACCTGGTTGTCCTCTGATCATAGTAGCAATCACATGCCATGTGGATGGCAAACTCCTTAGAAACTTCAGATTAGCATCTTCAACAGATACTTCTGCCTTGTATAACTCCAACATGTTGAGGAGATTTTGAAATCTATCATATACAGCATCAAGACTCTCTCTTTCACCAACAGTGAAAGTTTCAAACTGTTGCTTCAGCAGATTTCTATGCATCTTCTTAGAAGCTTCATTCCATCCAAATCTTGTCTTGAGAGCAGCCCAGAGCTGCTTAGCATCTTTAGCATCATGAAACTCCAAGAGATTTCCATCAGGTATAGCAGATAAGAGTATGTTAAGAGCCTTCTCTTGATTCCTTAAGGTAGCTGCTGGTAAGACTGGTTTAGGTGCTTTGGGTTGTCCAAGAACATCAATAGTTTCTGGAACAACTTCATTACCATTGACAATTACATTCCATAGTGCATGGTCTGTAATGTCAATGTACTGCCTCATCTTCATGCACCATAGATCGTATTCTCCCTTCTTGATAATTGGAATTCTGAGTGAGGTGATTGATGGTGGTGGAACAACTTCAGTCGACATCTTTAGGTTTTGTTGTAGTAGGGTTTCTTCCTAGTCAGAGTTTCCACACAAGCTCTGATACCACTTGTTGGATCGATGTACTCTAACCAAACTAACTTAAATAGCTTGTTAAGGTTTAATAACCTCGGATAAATCCTAAGTTATTTACAGAGAAACACTGAGTAATCTTTATTAAGTACGCGGAATTTACTTAACAAATCTAAGAAGAATAACTTTTATTATTAACTCTAAATCTGCTTATTATGCAGATACTTCAACAACTCTAAGAATATCGAACTTCTCTAAAACTCTAAATAATTTGTAAGCAATCGTAAACTCTAAGACTTGTTGACTCGTAGACTCGTACCTCTAATACCAATCTAGGGTTCCTTTTATAGGCTCAAGGATATCCCTAGTCGGTTTACAATTTGTATCCTTGTACGACAAGTAATCTAATAATGAATATTCTAGGATTACAAGACTTTCTATAAACGAATAAAACAATTCTTTGTTCTTGTAGTACTTTGACTTTAATCAACAGTACTTTGACTTTATCTTTAGCAGTACTTTGACTCTTTGACTTTTTCCAGTACTTTTATCATTCTTTAGCACTTTCATATCCCAACATGGTTCAGCGTCATTTGATGCGGTTTGTTCGGCTGTTGTTGTAGAATCAATCGGAGGTGCTTCTTCAACAGTTGTTGTTGTTTCAGGTGTATCAGGTATTGGATTATTATCAGGTTGAGCAGCGGAAACATTTGATACATCTAGAGCATGTTGATCAATATCATCACTAAACAGAAGAGCAAATAGGTGTTCCATTTGACGTCGAGTAAGCTGTAAGCTTGGTTCAGCTGATGATGGGGTTTGGGGGAAGTTTAGACGGTTATGTCCGGGTTCCAAGTTGTTTTGCTCAGAAGCCATTTCCATAAGCTCATCGATGTTTGCATGAATTGTTTCCATAATTTCCCTTGTACGACGATTCCAGATCCGGTATCCTTTAGAATTCTCACAATATCCAACAAAGACGCCAATGTCAGCTTTGGCCTTGAGCTTACCAAATTCATCACGATCATTATTTGGGTAACAAAGAGATCCAAATACATGAAAGTGTTTGAGATTCGGTTTACGGCGATGGATAAGCTCATAAGGTGTTTTGTTGTGGCGTTTAGTAATCATAGAACGGTTCTGAGTGTAGCATGCAGTTGACACGGCTTCAGCCCACAAGTAATCTAGAAGTTTAGCATTTATTAACATCGTTCTTGCAGCTTCCAGTAACTTACGGTTTCGTCTTTCAACAACTCCATTTTGTTCTGGTGTCCGTGCAATTGATGTTTAATGCTCAATTCCTACTTTCTCATAGTATTCTCAAAGAGTTTGATTCACAAATTCAGTTCCTTTGTCTGTTCTGATCTGTCGGACTGTGTTCCGGAGCTGAACTTGAATTTTCATGAGAAAGGTGATGATCATCTGTGAAGCTTGATCTTTACTTCGAAGAAAATAAACCCAAGTCCATCTTGAGTAGTCATCGACAATTACCAAAATGTAGCGTTTGCCATTAATCGTCTGCACACGCATTGGCCCACACAAATCCATGTGTTCCACCTTTGAAGGAAAGTGAGTACGAGTGCTTTTCCCTTGTTCACAAGCTGAGCATAGATGATCTTTAGAATACCGAAATCTTGGGAGACCTTCAACGAGTTTGTAACGTGCAAGATTGGTTATGGTTTGAAAGTTTAAATGTGAGAGACGATGGTGCCATAGCCAAGATTTTGTAGATGTTTCCTTTGAAAGTAGACATATGGGAGATGAAGCAATCATGTCTTGCATTCAGATTGTGTAAAGACTTGATGTGCGGTATCCATACATAAGATCGTTTCCTTGTAGATCACGAATGAAACAAGTTTTCTCCCAAAAAGCAACTTCCAAATCTCTATCACAAAATTTACCAACTGAAAAGAGATTATGACCGAGACCTTCCACATAATAAACCCTGCTAATTTTGATGTTCCCATTGAGGTAATCTCCGTAGCCCATGATAGCTGCGAAGTGATCATTCCCGAACCTGACAGTGCCAATGAACTTTGAAACAAAGTTTGATAATAGTTTGAGATTGCCTGACATGTGCCGGGAACATCCGTTATCAACAATCCAGAGGACGATCTGTATCACATGCATTACACATAGACAACACAGGTGGAATAGAAGTAGAGGTGGAACCCAAAGAGTTAGAGGGTTCCATTACAGTTATAGACGATAGACATATGTTAATGATTTTGGGAATCCATTTAAATCCAAGTGTATTATGTAACCATTTCTGCCATCTCCAACTAGTCTTTGCTTTGGCCTTAGTGAATGCAATAGGTAATAAGATCTTCCTAGGGGGTGAAGTGGGTTCTATGGGTACATCAATGGTCGTAGCAGAAACATTAGTGGGCGGTTTACCTAGCATAGACTTAAAAGCATTAGTAGGCCTAGAGGTATTCCGTTTTCTATTGTTTCGCTTACGAGATAAGATAGCATTAGCAACACATTTATCATGACAACCAGAAAACATTCTTTTATGACAACCAACACAAGATGCTTCAAACATAACATTCAAAGTACTTAAAGGTTCTACATTAGTTACATCACTTTTTTTATTACATTTGTCTAACGCAATGTCTAAAGTGGGTGCAACTTGAGTCTTATTCAAAGTCCTAAGGTGTTCTTCTACTTCAGAGGTCTTTATTGTTATTTTCTTACGTCGCAACTTCCTATTATTCCTTGATTTGCTCTTAAGCTATGAAGTGATAGCATTGGGAAAAGAGGAAACTATTCCTGTTTCAGTGGAAGGAAGCACATTAGTATCTTGTGGTTTTTCATTAGGCGTTCTAGTGTCAATTTTAAACATTCCTGGGGCAATTTCCTTAGTGTTACTAATCTTATCTTTCTTAAGTTTCACCAACTCTGCTTTTAAGTCATGGATAGTGTGTAACAAATCTTGATTTTCAGAGCGAGTGTTTCCATTATTTCGTAAAACTTCTTTGGTATAAGCAAGATGATCATCAGCATCTTTTGACGCTTGAGCACGAGTCTTTTTAAGTAAATCAAATATGACACCATATTCAGTTTTCACTTTGGAAATTTCTTGTTCATATTTTGAAATTTGACACTTTAAAGACACATTTTCATCATCCAGTTGTTTTATTTTTGGATTGGAAATTTTGGAACTCAACTGGTTGATTTTGTTTTGCAAAGCAAGTTCATGATTTTGACAATCATTTTTACACCATTGAAGATGACGTTTTGCGTTGGAAAGCTCATTTAACAATCGCTCATTTTCAATTTTTAAGGACTTGATTTGTGACACAGTATCGGTATTCTCAACATTTTCAATAGAATCAATAGAATCAACAACGATATAATCAAATGCATATGCAACAGAATGTAATAACACAACATTTATGGTATAAGCACAGATTACATCTTCCAAGAGTCGGTCAACATGATTTCTTAACAATTTATGTTTACGTTTAGTGTTTGAAATCGATGTTTCGTTTTTCTCGAAAACTGTTTTCATAAGCCCAATCTCCTTTTGAAGTTCTCGTTCCCAATAGATTGCAAACATTTTTAAATTTCGAATATGTGGTAAAAGCCCTTTCTGAAAAATATCCCTTTGTTGTCTAGCCAATTTCGATTGAAAATGTTCAGCTTTTATTTCAGAATTAACTTCAATTGCATGTTCCAAAAGTTTGATGTCAGACATGAAAGTGTCAAAGTATTTGAGAACCTGACATCGTTCAGCTAATGGCTTTATTTCATTAAAAGAAGGTAAAGGACCATTAATTTGTGCAACATTGAATCGGGGACCATCATTAGAAGAGGACTCAGGAGTAGGCGTGATAACCCAAGGTGTGTTAGAATTATCCTGTTGTTTGACGAAAGTTATGGCTTTTGAATAGTTAAATGGTTTGCAATAAACAACATTTTCCATTTTTGACCGACTCTTGTCTTCAGCATCTAATTCCTCCATGTGATTATATTCAACAACAGTCATAATGAAATCATTAATTCTATGTTCTGCATTGTAAACTTGAGGATTTGGTTTGAATGCTCTATGTGAAAATGTGGTTTGTAATCAGCAAGATTCGGTCCATATCCATTTGGATTTGGTTTAAAAGAAAACTTTTGAATTGTTGTGATTGACTCACCATGTTTGTAAACAACATTTCGAAACTCTTTGATTTTGTTTTGTAAGTCAACAATTTCTTCAAGATACTCATCTATTTGTTTCCTCAAATGCTTTTTGTACTCACAATACTGTTTCTGACAAGTTAACAACTCAGACTTGGCTTTTTGAGTTTCCAAAGTGAGAGCGTTAAGTTGTTGTTTATGATCATATTTCAGTTGTTCTATTTGAGACAACAAAGCATTCTTGGATGCAACTTGATCACATATATGTTTTTCCAAAGATTTTTCATTTTGGTACGATTTAGCAAATGGAAACGTATTACCACTGCTGGTACATTAATTACCACTGCTATTAGATAATGGTTAGGAAAACGTGTCTAGATAAGTATAGAAAAGATCTTGTGTATATTCTATATTGTTAGCTTTATACTTATCTTGTAAAGGACTCCTTGTACTATAAAAGGAGGTCCTAGGTCATTGTCTTAGATACGAACATACATAGGTATTATTCACAAAGGCTTCAAGGTGTAACCCTAGTGATAAGCAAGATCACTCGTATTATTCATTAATAATATTGGAGCTTAAGTTTTGTGTTTAATCTGTGTTTACTTACAATACATCTTACAATCTGTCTTCTAAGTATTACTAAGTAAATTCTGCGTGTTTATTAATATTACACAAAATATCATTGACACAAGGTGTGTGTCCAGATCCATCAAGTGGTATCAGAGCGAAGGTTCTGATATTTTTTTAGAAGATCCAAGGAATAAGCTTAACCTACTCACTCAAATCAATGGAGATAGAAAATAACCAATCCAACTCTGCTGCTAAGCTTCCTAAGCTCAAACTTAATGAGTTTGAGATGTGGAGGAATCTGATTGAACAATAATTTCTCATTCAAGATTATGCTCTATGGGAAATCATTCAAAATGGTAATTCCTTCCAAACTCAGAAGAAGACTGAGAAAGTTGGTGATACTAAAGTAGTAACATTTACTGCAACAGAAACTAATGATGAAAGAGCAAAGAAGAAGAATGACCTGAAGGCCAGAAGTTTGTTGCTAATGACTCTTCCAAGAGACCAGATCATTACCTTCATCAAATTCCAGACAGTAAAAGAACTCTTTGAAGAGATTTGCTCAGTTTTTGGTGGCAATGATGCTACAAAGAAGACACAGAAGACATTGTTGAAGCAAAGCTATGAAAACTTCTCTGCTTTAAGCAATGACTCTCTTGATAGCATCTTCACCAAACTCCAAAAGATTGTCACACAATTAACTGTGTTTGGAATTGAGGTAGATAAGGAAGACCTAAATCTGAAGTTTCTAAGGAGTTTGCCTGCTGAGTTTCATACTAATGTTATAGTTTGGGAAAATAAAGCAGACATTGAAACTATGAAGCTCAATGATCTTTACAACAACTTCAAACTTATTGAACAAAGGTTGAAGAAGGCAGGGAAACTTGGTACAAGCTTTAGTAGCTTGGCATTGTTGTCAACCTCTGTTGACAGTGATGATTCTGATGCTGACAATGATGATGATTTTGCCTCTGATGGTTCCACTGGTAATGTTAGTGTTACCACTGCAGGTTCAAAGAAGAAGGTTGCTGGTATTGGAGATCCTACCTTTTATACTTTTATCTCCACTCAAGTTCATGGCTCTGTATTAACTCATGAAGACATAGAGAAAATTGATGAAGATTACTTGGAGGAGATGGACATAAAGTGGCAGATAGCTCTTCTTTGCATGAGGGCTAGGAAATTCTACAAGAAAACTGGCAAACCAATTCACATCAATGGTGGTGAAACTGCAGGGTTTGACAAAAAGAAAGTAGAGTGTTTCAACTGTCATAAGTTGGGACATTTTGCAAGAGAGTGCAGAAGACCAAGGAAGCAAGACAACAAGTCTACTTGGTACAAGAAAAAGAAGGAACCAACTGTGGAGGAACCAAAGGCAATGTTGGCTATTGATGGTGTTAGCTATGATTGGAGTTTCATGGCTGATGAACAAGAGGAACAAGCTTCAGATGTGCTTTCATTGCTACAGAACATGCTCTCATTGCTTTCTCTGACTCTGAGGAACTTCCAAAGACAAAAAGATCAGATCAAGGATATACAGATAGTGGGTGTTTAAGGCACATGACTGGCAACAAGTCCTATTTTTCTAATTTTGAACATTATGATGGAGAGTATGTCAGCTTTGGAAATGAAGTTAATGGAGCAACAAGAATGATGCAAGAACTCTAAAGTTAAAGAAAAACATGGATCATTATTTTTATTTCACAAAACTGCACACTGAAGTGCAGTACTTACATCCATGGAATACAGATAACAAGCATCATTACATCAACTGAAAACAACTAACATCAACCTACTCCAAACAAAAGCTTCACATTCTACCCATACCCATCCACAACCTATCAACCACCTATCACCTATGGCTTCTTTGGGAAGGCCCAATTTGGCATCACCTTTGGTGCCATACGCTTGTCAATCACATTATACACCTTAGGGCTTGCTAGCCCCATCACCACTACTCCAACAAGTGGTGAGGATGATGAAGGTCCATCTTGTGGTGGTGCTGTCAACAGTGGTGCAAAAGGTGGATTCTGCAGTTCTCTTGGTGGAAGGATTGAAGCAAGAGGAGGAACTACAAGGACTCTAGAAGCTGTTTCGTCATCAGATTCTTCATAAGGTGACACATATGAACTAATGTCTGAGCTGTCCTCTTTTATGATGGCATCTTGTGACATGGGTTGCAATGATGATGGACCAGCAACAGATGGAGTTTTGCTTATTGCCAAATGAGATCTTTTTCTGGATACAACCTCTTCATACTCTTCCTTTTCCACTCTTCATGGGTTGTTCAACACAAAATTATCCCAAGAACTGTCTGATGAGCTGTCAGAAGAGAGGTTAATCGGATTTGAATGACTCATGGTGTTGGAAGAATGAAAGTCTTTGAAAGAAGAAATATTTGGAGTGTGTGAGATATGGATAGTTTGTGAGTTATTGGTTCTTAAATACAAGATTTAGTAGGAATCAGTAAGTTAATGAGGGGAAGGTATAAGTGGTTGAGGAGTAAATGAAGTCTTTGACTTTGGTGGCCGGATTAATAACTTGGAGTTGACTTGTTGACTATGTGGTTTAGTACTGGTCTAACCACTGCATGCAAAACTGTTGCATCTACTTCTAGTTATTTTGTCTAACCACTGCTAACCTTGACAATGCTTTCAATGTTTGAGTTCTGTGTGTGATATGCAGGATTGAAGGAGTTTTTGTCTAACTCAAGTTGTTGCTGTTTAGTGCTTGTATTTATGTTTGTCCACTCACTTTTATACAAAAAATAAGTCTATCAATGGGAACTAAAATTACAAGCAGTGGAAAAAGTAAAACAAAGAAACTTCATTGCATTAAATCAAAAGTGAAAGTTCATTACATTCTACTAAGAGTAATTTAAGACATCAACAAAACACAAAGTTAGAAACCTAAAACATCTTGCTTAAGCTACTCCATTGGCTTCTTGCCTTTGCCCTGATAGTCGTGCTTGGCCTTGTGTGCTCTCTTCCTTTTGTTCTCAAAGGTTGACTGCATTCTTGGACAAGCAAGACCAAGAACTTGTAGAGGAGGCCTTGGTAGTCTTGCAGGTTTCTCTGGTATGGAAATTTTCTTCATGTTGGAGATAGCTGTTCCCAAAGCCTCTGAAAAAGCATTTGTCAACTTCTTGGACAAGGCATAGGTATCATCTTGATCATCATCATCCGATGAACTGGAGTAAAACTCAAGAGAAGATGCACGTTTTGCAACAGGCTTTACAGTCTTCTTAGTAGGCTCCTTGGAAGAAGAACTAGTGGAATAGCATGGAATGTATTCCCACGCTGATATCTCTGTGTCAGAATCTGAAGAGATGTCAATGATGTTTGGAAAATTGCTCATTGCGATTTTTAGTGTTTTTGTGCAGGTTTGGTTGTGTTTTGATACAGACTATGCAAAGTTAAATCGTTTTATATAGGCAAAGTCAATAAAGAGGTTTAATTAGAAAAGATATTTACTTGTACCTATTTTGGTATGTTTTAAAGTAAATATAAATATTATTGGATTGACTTTGGGAAGGTATTGTATCTTTGGTTAAAATAAGTCGGCTATGTATATTCTTTGTAGTATCCTAACATGTGCAGGTACATAACCAAAGCAAAGATGGGAGTTGATCTTAAAAGGTGTGTAACTGAGACACACAACAAATGGTTTTTGATTCACCATGTCTAATCCACATAACAATCAACTAGTCCAGAGCAAACGGCTACTGGTAAAGACTTAACAAATCTGTTTATGGTTGATAGTTTACCAAAAACTATATGGTTATCAACTCACCATATTCTTTATGATTAAGAGTTGGCTAGTTGATTTACAATGCCAAACCGTCAAGTTATCTCACACAAGCTAGCCACTTGTGAATGACTAACCGTAAGAAACTTAAAACAGTTCAGACACTGATTCACTGATAATGAAGGCTTATGGGTATGTGTATGGATAAAACCTCAATATCGATATCAAAAATAATCACGAAGCTAGATTCAAATTCTTTTAGGAAAAAGAATAATAAATCAAATCCCGTGTGTGATCGTTGATACGGATTAGTCAACCCGAATCGTTTCCCAACGAGGCGTGAATTGCCAACGTCATTTTTGGTTTGGAATTTAATGCTCGATGTTTTGATTTGTTTGATTTGATTTGTTAAACTACGGAAATAGGGAAGGTAATTAAGGGAATCTAATCTACGGGAAATCCTAAGTGCAAAATTAACTAAAACGTGATTAACTAAACGTAATTAAAATGCAACTACGTCTAAATTATATCCTAAAAATGCCTAAAATTACTTTTACTCTAGGAATGCAAGTTGAAAACTAATTATGAATTAAAACGATTTTTTTGGATTTTTCGGATTTTATTAAAATTAAAAACCAATTTTTAACTTTTAAAACTAAATTAAAATACTAAAAATTATGAAATTTAAGGGGAAAATATCAAACTATTTTTATAAAATCTAAAATACCATAAGAGAATTTTCAAAACTATTTTTATATTATTTTTTTTTTATTATTTATCTATTTTCTACTAATTTAAAACTATTTAAATCTAATTTAAATTGTGAAAAATACCAAATAAAAGGGGAAAAATAGGGAAAAATCTTTTTTATGCTTTTTATATTTTTCTTAAACTGGGAAATTTGAAAAATTATTTGTTTTTGAACTTTTTCTTAATTATTTGCAATAAAAGCTATTTAAAAGTGACTAAAACTATTTTAAATAGAGAAAAATAGCAAACGGTGACCAAAAATTATGAAAATCTCAGGAAAATTCTAAAATGTTATTCTAAAGCTAGGAAAAATATAAAATATGATGCTTATGTATAAGATCTAAGAGCTGCAGTGTTAACTGTCACCAAATAAGCACTTTGAAATAAGCTAAACAGAAAAATAAGCCACCAAACTTATACTTAAGCTAGATTATACTATAACCACTCTAAATCAACTAACTACTGCTACTCCTAACCTCAAATAAGCAGTTTAACAAGATTAGATGCTAACTAATTTTTTCTTCCCAAACAGGTTCTGACCCTCCTGTTGGAGCTTATCCAAGGCTTATCAGAAGTGAAGTGAAAAACAGATGTGTGGTCTTCAAGACCACCCAGCAAACTACAAATGGACCAAATTTGAGACCCTAGCTACTTGAAATGAACACTGTGCAGTGTCTGCAAGATCTGCAAAAAAACTGATTTTGACATCATTTTGACTTTTGAAGACAGTCAAGATTCTTTGACTTTTGTGAGATTTAAATGCAAATGTAGGACTGATGTTGATGAATACTGATTAAATACAACTTTAACAAGCTGGTTTATCAAATCTTACACCTATATGTAAGTTCTTAACAACTGATTCCAACAGTAATGCACATAAGATCAGTTACAAAGTAATTTTGACTTTATGAATGTTTGGCTGCAAAAGTAGGACTGATATGAATTGACCAACCCTTAACAAGCTTGAAACAATAAAACTTAACCAATGAATAACCCTTTATCACAGCAAACTGTTTTGATCCAAACACCACTTAATGACAGATAATGCAATCAATCCTAGCTAAAACATGATATCAAGATTATTCTACCTACAAAACAGATTCAGAGCACTAAAATGAAACCATATGACAGCAAATAACACTACTTATAACAGATTGAAATGAAACAGTTACTACTACTTTTTATTAAGCTAGAAAGGAGATTAAGGCTAAACTCACAAGATGTCCAACCACTATGGCTTGCAAATCAGTAAAAGTACCACTAATCCTAACCCATTTAACATCAAATCAACCCAGATCCATCATCATAATCAAATTAGAACACCACAGTTGACTTTCGTTGACCAAGATCTTTTGTTGTGTGTTGATTGAAATGAGATAGTGAAGGCACAATCTAAGCTCACTAAAGCTATATCAAGCTGAAATGAGCTTATTCCATTATTCCAAATAGCTCATTGATTACTTAAAATAAGAAATGCAAGATTAAATTTAAAAAAAAACTTGGAACTTTGATTAAAACTGAAAAAGGATTACAAGGAATTGAGATTACAATGAAAACTTTAAGAAAACATTTTATAAACTACTGAAATACAAGAAACAATAAGCTAAATGAAAACTAAGGAATTGCACCATTCCAATGTAAGCTCAAGGGGTCTTTATATAGCCTCCATCAGCCTTGGATCCTTGATTGGAAGAACCTAGAACCTTATCCTTATCCACAGCCTATCCATGTCACCATCTCCAATCAAATTGCTCCAATTCATCATATGAGGTGTTTCGGCCAATCAAGAGCCTTCAATTGACCACGTGCATCGTTATCCCACATGTCAGCTCTCTAGAAGGTTTGTGAGATTCTTAGTACGAGGTAAAGGATGGGTAATTTTTGTGGTTTGGGTAAATGGAGGAATGAAACGGGGTAATTTGGGCGCGGGGTGGATTTGTTTATATTATTTTGAGTTGGTTGACCGGGTTATTGGATGGGTTGACCGGGGTCCATGTGGGTATACGGATTATGAATAAACCGTGGGTATTGAGTTTGGGTTGGACCGGGTTATTTGTATTTGGGCCGTGGGATTGGTATTTGGATTTAGGACTAGAATTGGAACCTTTTAACAAATCAAGGACCCAATGTGTATAAGATGAAACTTCAGGGACCACACATGTAAATTCTGAAAATATCTTTGAAGGATCATTTTTGTCATACTTAAATAGACCAAGGCTGAATTTGCAACTTTTGATTCTTCAAGGGTCATTTTTGCCAAAAGCTCAAAGTTGAGGGGCCATTTTTGCCAAATCTTCAAACTTGAATATATCTTCTAAAAATCATCCTCGGAGAATAAAATCTTCATAAATTCTCAATTTTGATCTTCCGGCTCGGCTTAAGCTCTCTTAATATCTCGTACTCGGATTTACGTCTGATTTGGCTTCTTTTTGTGTGTTTTTATATATCCGTACCTGCACATGCATAAACTCAAGAAAACAACAAATATTAGCAATAAACGGCTCTTTCTTGGTTATTTTGGGTCAATTTTGATAAACAAAAGATATGTGTTTAAGCACATATCAAAATACCCCAGACGAGACCATTGTCGTGTCCCCACGCAATGCAATCAACTCACGCTTCTAAAACCAAGGATTTCAATCTCTTTCTACTAAACCTATGAAGAAGTAGCAAAGATTCCTCAAAAGAGATTAAGAAAGCCTTAATTCTAAAAACGCCCCGTTTACCTTATATTTCACATGTATATATTACGATTAAGCACAATCCGGTTATGAGTGACGGTTTGTTGAACTTTCATGTCGATCAATAACTCCAACATTTTTCAATCAACACTTTAGGATCACGGAGTAAGAAACACAACACAGCGTGAAGTGACCATACGGATAGAATACATCGTCCCTGATTTTTCACAAGTCCCCAAACTAAGCGTAAAACCAAAATCATTGTTACATACGACTCTAGATGCTAACACTACCCATGGAAGTTACTTGTGTAAATACCTTTTGTTCCCATTTTCCTATTTTCCTCTAGATTTTTTTTATTTTTGTGAGAAATGAATTTCTTCAAATTCTCGTTTCGATAACTTTTATTCCGATAAAGATACAAAGCTAAGTCGATAATTAGTTATCTGCCTTCTCTCAAGAACCATTGTCGTAAAAATGAGGTCCACATCAAGGAATTTTTATTCATTTATACTTTTGATTTTTTCATCATTTTTCAACATCAAAATTTTTTCATACATTTTTTTTTTTTTTTTGCACTTATACTTTTACTTATATGAGCTATGAACTACGGAGCTTCACGGGGTAATTCCAAGACTATAGGTATCATGAAATGAGGATCCCGGCTGGCTAGGCTAAGACCTCATTCAATCCCGGCTAAAGATCCAAGGGTCCGATCTCGACACCGCAGCTCATAATTTTACTTATTACTTTTCACATATCACTTATTGCTTATTTATTTATTACA